>OY764963.1:93219834-93819834 GCA_963668005.1 Melieria crassipennis | reverse complement strand
CGAAACGTGATTTTCGCACAAATTGCCCGCAATTTCAAATCGAAATTTGGTTTAAGCATTCGGAAATCGTTTGAGTTATGAACTCCACAACGAAGCGTATCGATGTTGCGGGCAGTGTTGCCAGATGGACAATGACATTGTCATTTGGATAGTTCTATATGGAAATTCATATTTCTAGAAATATTTTTTAGTTAAATTTCATTTAGTTATTTTTTTTAGGTAAATGGTTAGTACCGATATATTGAAAATTCTTTAAAAATCATAAAAAAGTCTTTTTAAAAAGATTAGTTAACTTAAGAATGTTGTCAGTAATGTAAATGTAAAAATTTTTGGGGTCGGTTTTAATCTAAAATGCACAAATTTGTTGTTTCAATTAAATAAATTTCATAATAGTTTTGCTGTTATTTTGGAAAAATATGTGGCAACAATGTTTGGCGAGTTTAATTCATGGCACATTTCATTGTGATTGAGCGATTTCCGCAATAAAACTAAAAAGCATTCGAATTGTGCTTCATTTAATTTGAGCTATGGAAATTGTTTATTGGTGGTTGCTTAACTTTCGCGACTGAGGGCATTTATGAATGACTGAAAGAATGAATATTTGAATGAAATAATGAATGAATGAAAGAATAAACGTTTGAATGAAATAATGAATAAATGAAAGATTGAAGTAATAAATGTATGTATGAATGTAATATTGTACCAAAAAATACTTTGCAGTGCTCAAATATTTTCGAATTGGAGCCACTCTTCGATCGATGACGATCATATTTATGGGAAGTCATGTCTACACTTCTCTGAATAGGGCACTCTAAATGAATAAAAGTGTATGCATATGTACATACATACAAACATACCATATGTAGTCCAGAACAAGTACTGCAAGCGTCAGAAAATTATAAAAATTGATTATTGAAATTATCTAAAATTTTCACATTCTTGGTTAATTACGTTAATACTACTAAATGTCTAAGTAGTTTCATTATATATAAAAGACCCTAAATATTTATATGACACAATGTAAATGGGATGTATGCATTTTCAAAATTTATTTCATATACGATAAGAAAAACCGGAAACTACATATTTTTGAAAGTGTAAAATTGAAACCAATTCAGGCAGTGGCGGATTCAGGGGCGTTTTGGGGGTTGAACCCCCCTCCCCCCAAAATATTAGGATCGATTTTAAAACTTCTTACGAATTAAAAGGCATTTTTTGGCATTTTAAGAATATGTATTAAAGAATTACGTTTTGAAACCCCCAAAATATTTTTCTGAATCCGCCCCTAAATTCAAGTAAAAAGGCAAAAAACATTTTATCCAAATGTATGGAGATTGTACACTAAAAAAACGTAAGAAGTAACTCAGTGTAACAAATTAAAAGAAACTTTTTATCGAGTTCTAACAACGTTTTCGGTGAAGCACATCATTAATTGATGAAATCTTGAAGAATTTCTTCAAATTAGAGTCGATTTCTTTACAGAGTTTTTTTTAGAAAAATATATATTCTTGGCAGCCTATCTATTCACGGCAGCCGCCGTGGCTCAGTTGGTTAGTGCGTTGGACCGCGAGTCGCAGGCAGCAACCTCAGGTTCAAATACTGCCTGTAATAACACCTAAAAAAATAACGGGAAAACTCGTTTTCTCTTTCGGTGGCTGTCCTCTCAGCTGGAAATGGCAAACCTCTGAGAGTAAAAATTGCTTATGTAAAAGCTCCCAACCTGCCGTTCGGAACCGGCATTAAACTGTAGGTCCCTTCAACCCGCGTACAAATTCACACGCACAACACGGGTAGTTGCGGGAAGCTAGGCCTTAGTCTCGCGTAAGCGGGCTGTCGTGCCAGTCAATTATTATAATTATTTATTAATTAAATTATATATTCTTGAATATCTGAACACTCGACGTATATAGTATGACCACACACAGACTTTTAATGGGTCCATAGCGATGCCAGATGGGAATCCACTTCATTTTTTTTTTTCAAAAAAAATTATTGAAATTTGCAAGGATATTCAAGGATAAAGTTTTAAAAGGACACTTTTAATACCTTTTCGTCCTTTTGCACCAAAACATTAAATTTTTTAAGATTCTAAGGATTTTTCTCTTTCATTCTCATTTAGTCCGGCGAACTTATGTGTCCCCAAGATTGAAAAGCGTTGTCTTGAGATGGCGGGACAGAAGTAGAAGACAAGTTCTAATGTCTCCAAAGCTTCATGTTCCTCGCACATTCTTTAACTTTTACACTCTGTTAAGCCCAGATCACAAAGTTTATGCAGTTAAGTGATCTTTGCATTACTTTTGCAGTTTGACTTAAGTTCAGTGCAGTTCCTCCATCTTGGCTCTGTCTTTCTTTTCATGCTGTTCCATAAATTTACATACATAACATACTATACATACGTAGAAAGTGCGAAATGGCATCAGCATACTGATCTGATCTGCTTAGATGGAAAGCTGACTCTGCTTAATTGTCTCGACATATCGCTCCTTCGCTGCAAGAACGTCATAACTCAAAACTACATCATTCCAAGAAAATTCAATTTTAAAGTTTACCATTACAGGCAGTTCAAGGTATCAAAAAAAGTTTCATGTCGTCTTGTGAGCAAAGTATTGAATATTTTACAAAGTGGTTTTGACAGATAAAAGATCATATGCAGATACACACAGGGTTGCCATAAACTGAAAAAAAAATTTTTTTTAGATATGACGTTCTTGCAGCGAAGGAGCGATATATAAGTCATTGAATTTTTTAAGAAATTCCCAATAAACTAAAACTGTTATTAAGATTAAATGTATGAAATTAATAAAACAAGAAAATCATTCATGCATTTGAGTTAAAGTTTCACAAAACAATAAAATTTTAATGCATGCGCCTATTTTTTGCACAGTGTAGTAACTTCAATTTGTGTGTTTTTTTTGCGTTGCTGGGTGCACCCAAAAGTAATTACAATAAATCAATTATATTTACGGTTGCAACTTGATAAATTTTCAGTTGAAAATATGTCGAGTGACATTTTATTGCACACTCTCACACACACACACATAGAGCAGCCAATTGGTATGTAGATAAATGAATGCACTGGAATGTGTTCTTGGTGCTCAGCACCACTTTTTTGTTTTTTGCTTCTATTTTGTGTTTTTTGTTTGGAAAAACGTAGAATGACATTAAATTGCAATTACGCGTAGGCGGCGCGATAATGGCCCAATGCGCTCTTATCGGCCGTAGTTTTTAATTTACTGCAAATGCAATTTGAATTTCGAATATGTATGTGTACAAATTTTGTGTATTTACTGTTAATTACAAAATGCGGTTATGGTGGTTTTTTGAGCAGTGCCCCGAAGTGCGCGGATGAATATTTAAATGGGAAAACGGTACATTGCAGCGATATGCGGTGAAAAATGGCGCACAAAGCTCCAGTGTGCATGTAAATATGTATGTATAAACTGTATGCATATTTGCATGGCTGCGATAAAACGCTGAGCGCCGAACACCGCAAAATGACTAACAACAATAACAACAACAGCACTAATAAACATTGCCACAAGAACTGGTTCAACGCCGGACACCGAATGGAGTCGTTGTCTGCAGCACACGTGGTCAGCAACGAATTATGTCTTCTTCATCTTTCTCTTACTGCCATCTCGCTACTTTACGATCGCGTTACAATTTAAATCCAGCCCGATGCCAGCGTACAAAACCGCAACCACACAAGTACCTATGTACACATAACATGTATACATATGTACATACATATGTATGGAATCATATGTACGTGTATGTATGTATGAATGTGCATGTTCGGAAACAGAAACGCTGCACTCTTCAGCTGTCCAACCGGCAGGCGACTTGCAAGCGCACTCAACGCCGCACCGTCGCCCAGCAGACACATAACAAATTTTTAATTGCACTTTAAGCACATCAACCATCACCGACGCATTGGCCGCAGCCATGGCTGTCGCTCCCACTATCGCCGCCGCCGGCAACGCTGTCGGCATGGAATGTTTTTCGCAAATAAACACATGCGGCAGATGCGTTTCGCGCTCCGCTTAGCCCGATCTCGCTTTTACGATCAATTTAAATAACAACAAACAAAACAAAAAGCAAAACCAAACAGCAACAGCATTTAGATTAATGGCGGAAATTGAATGGCGAAAAACTTGACTTATAAGCACATTTGTACAAGACAACAACATTTAAATTAGTGGTAGAAATTCGAAGGTGAAAAAAATGTACTTTTACGCTCATATGTTTGGTTATTTAGGTTAGTAAAAACTCAAAAACTTCAGCATGAAAATCAAGATGGAGGAATACATATTTTTGTTGATGGGACTTAAAGTTCTACTTTTAACTGAAAACCAAAGTAGTTGCGTCCCAAAATGAGTGCAAATGATGTTGGGTTTGATAAAACTTGGGTTATGTTATAAGCAGGGAAAGGATTTTGAGGACCTAAAAACCTATAAAAAAGGCAAAATTAAATAGCAAAAAAGGCAGAAAAAGACACTGAAAACTGCATAAAAAGCAAAATAGGGCATTAAAAACTGTTAAAAAGGCAAAAACATGCATTTAAAAATAAGAAAAAAATACTAGAAAATCAAAAAAAAAAAAGGGGGAAACAGTATATATTTTTTAATAATTTCATTTCACCTGACGTATGCAACATACAATATTTATACCTCGTTTTTTGTAAAAGAAAAGGAACATCAAGGTTTTCAAAGATAGTTTAAAAACTAAAACTAAGATATTTTAAATGAAATGTTGGCACATATTTTAAATTCAGCCGTACTTGTATTACAAAAAAATAAATAAAATGTTTGCGCTAACCGAACTTTTGATGTTGGCATGTTTTTTTCTTTAAGTTTTCCACTGCACAACAAAAAATAACGGCTTAGGAATGATCAAATCAATGTAAAAACATCGATAAGTTAACGAAATTGCAATGTCGCCACTTAATTTTTTTTTAGTTTAAGGGTATTTTTGCGAAACAAAAGGGGGAAATATTAAAAACGAAAGAAAAATAAAAATGCGCTCGACAAAGCTTGAAAAAGACATTTTTTGGCATTTATAGATAAAGGCACTAAAAAAAAGGCAGTTATGGGTGAAAAAGGCAAACTTTTTTAAGGCAAAAAAAAGGCAAAATAAAAGTGGTATATTTCTAATCAGGAGGACCTAATTTGTGCTCATTTTCAATCAGAAATGCTCTATCTAGCAGCAAACCAAAAAGGCAATTTCCACAAAATCCTTTCCCTGGTTATAAGTAACTTAGGTTAGGTTCGGTCAAATTAGGTTAAGTTATGAGCGCATACTTCTGTTGCAATCTTTCAATGAAGATAATAATGACCGGAGTTCACTAAATAGAAATAGAAATATTTTCTATTTTTCCAATAGAAAAGATTTCAGCCAGTAAAACACTGCAAAAATACTTCTTTCTTATTGCCTCCTCTGGGGAGAAAAAAGGCCCACAAGAAGGCTTAACGCCTTATGTTGATTCATTAATCGGTTGATTTTCCGCCAGTGTAGATCAGTGGGGCTGGCAAGTGGGGTTTTAGGGGTTCAAGTCCCCTCCCAAATATGGTTTAAATAATTTTGGATCAAAAGGTGTGTACAGAATCCTCAAAATTAAACCCTGTAAGCACCATAATTTTTATCTCCAAGTCTCCCGAATCGAATGTGTTGACAAATTCACACTTAAAAAAGAGAAAGAACGACGATTTAGCTATCTGCCACATGACACACTTCACTCTTGAGTCTAGCGCTCTATTCACTTGAGTTGGAATTCCAACAAAAAAAACAAAAAGAAAATTAGTAGGTAAGCACTCAAGCCACCAAGTGATTTCCAAAGTGATATTTTTGGAATCGAAACAAATTCGAACAGGTGTTAATGTTGCCTGAATCCGAATGAATGAATACAAAACATGTACATATAGAAAACAGCCCCAATTTTCAACCAACTCGAATGTAGTCCAACTAATCCAAACACAATAAAATTAATTGCCATACAAAATACTACAACAACAACAGAAAACCCAATTTATATGAGATTTCTTGCCACACTGCCCACAACGCCAACACATTTTCCGCTAACAACAAAATGTGTAAAAAGGAAAAGCTACATAGAGATGCGAAGTTTGTTTGGGATTTGTGTGGACACACACAGTTGCGTTCGAAATCAAAAAGTTAATGGAGCCATACAAAACATAGAAATGGAAATTGAACACACTACACTGAGGAAAGGAAGTGGAAGAATTGATAGGTGAAAAAGTATCTGGAATTGCCAGGTGGATATTTTATCTGAAAATTCAAAGGATTTAAAGAAGATTCTCTGAGTTCTGTGTTTGACGAACATTTCTTCGGGCTTCGGAAAGAAAAAATATTAATTTTGAATCTGCGGAAAAGCTGTTTATCGACCAGCCAGCCTCCACACCTAGACATTAATTTTGTATTGGCCTTTTCCAACAAAATTCTACAAAAAATTTCCCTTAAACTTATGTGTTGTTTTCCTTAAATTAAATAATGTCAAATTTTTCCAGTGTATCGGTACGAAAACCAACGAAAATGTTTGAGCGGCACCAGCAGAAGCTGAAAATCGCATTCGAAAAGATTTAATGTGGGAACATTTCACAGTCGGACAGACGCACAGCACGTGCCACTGCTTCGACTGCAGCAACTGTTGTTTGGCTTGAGTTTTTGTTGTGAATTGTGTCGAAACTGGCCGACGTTAGATATCGTTGAAAACCATATATAAACAAGAAGTTCGTAAGCAAAATATGCCAAGAAATGCAACAGGCCGAGTTGGCTTTCACGATTTATGGAAGTCGAAGAACACTAAACCGTATTTAAGTTAACAATTCTTGTATTGTATTTAGAGAGTAATTTATGTATGTGTGTTAACGATTTTTTATTAATTTAATTAAACAATGAACAATTACGTTTTCTTAAAATGATGGAAAATTGCAATTTAATTGAATGTTGATTAATTTTAATTGAAATTTAATATATTCAACTAAATTTCAGTTAAATAAAATTTATAGAATGAAATAATTAATTAATTATTAAAATGTTTAGTTCACTTAAACTTACCAGCTCTGAAAGTCTACCAGATAATCCATTTGCTCGACAGCAAGCGCCATTTCAATGCAATTACTACAACAGTTGTTGCTGTAAAACAAACGTCTCTCGTCACTGCAACACTGCAATTTTGCATTTTGCCGTCGCCAAAATATAGTCTGCCAAAAAGTCGAAAGTCTCGCCACCTTCGCTATAAAACAATACTTTGAACTTTGCCATTTGGAAACCAATCAAATCGGTTTCCATTGCCTCACACTTGATTTTCCTGCACACTTTGCTCCGCTGTACGAAATGTAATGTGTATAAATTCGACAAAACGGTTTTGGCGACGGCATGGCATCAACTCGTGGCGTAAATGACGGCAACTCGAACCCGAATGTGCAGCACGGCCAGCGAACGCGCCAACCCGAACGCTTCAATTTCGCTTCAACGTCTTTCAGCCGCATTCGAATTGGATTTTGAGAGTTGAAATGCACACGAAGAGCGACAATTTCCAACTCAAACGGAACGAAATACAAGTGCCTGCCGTGGAATTGAAACAGTCTGTTTCGCTTTCAATTTGTTCGCACTTCATTTTCCGATTCCGCTAAGTGTTGGTATTCATATTTAATGGATACTCACCGTTCGTTGTCCCTACCCCGCCCTTCTAAACAATCACCAACCAATCCGGCTGCCAAGTTGAACATTTCTGTCGTTTTATATAAAAAAAATTGAGCAGCGCCTTTGACGCTGACTGGCCAGTAGACGCGCTCAATTCAGCAATTTGCAATATTTGCCAACAATTTGCACGGGAATCATATAAACTATTTATTCGCTAGTAATTGTTGGTAAGAAAGGGGCGTACACTTGGACGTACGAATATTATTTATTGCTGGCAGAGTAGAAAACGTATTCAATTCACTGACTAATATTTAAGAAAATTGGAACAACAAAAATGTGGAACTATTAGCCATTTGACATTTAACATGTTTTTTAATGAAATAAATAATTCAATGATATTTTTTTAGAAAAATAGGTTATATTCAATTGAATCAACGTCGACTACAGCACAGTTAACAGAAAAAATTAGTATGTATTAAATTATTAATTTTAAAATTGATATTGATTTAATCTCTCATATGACAATTATCAAAACAATAAATTTTAAATGAATAAATAAAACAAATAAAAATAAGTTGAAGTATGCAGTATGCAACTGGATGCAAGTACAGTGGTGTCTGGATATAGTGAACTAATTATTGCAAGGCCTGTTCACAATATTGCGGTTGTTCACTATATCAAGGTCAACATTTTTGTTCAAAAACTCTTTTTATTTGCTCAAAACACACTTTTGGTTTTTGCTTGAAAATTTGTTTCCCTATTTAGAGGCTCGATGTCAAAATTTGGGTGTTCACTATATCGAGGTGTTCACTATATAGGGGGTTCACTATACCCAGACACGACTGTATTTGTATCTGATTATATGAATCTGCAAATTGAGGCAGGTAAATCGTTTTCTTTACTTGAAATCAATTAAAGCAATATAAAATCAATATTTTACTTTTAGTTAATAAATAAAATAATATATAAATTAAACTAAAGTAAATTCATGAAAGATCACTTTATTGTATTTGCAATCACTTGATTACATAGCAGCAACTATTTATTTTCAGCAAAACAAAACATGACAATTTAACTGATTCTAAAATATTTTAATTGAAATTTAATTTAACAAACTTTTATTTAAAAATAAATTTAATTCATTTAACTTAAATTTTACATAATTTTGAAATACAGTCGTGTTTGGGTATAGTGAAACCTCTATATAGTGAACACCTCGATATAGTGAACATCCAAATTTTGATATCGAGCCTCTAAATATAGAAAAAAAATTTCAAGCAAAAAAAAAATTGTATTTTTAGCAAATAAAACGAGTTTTTGAACAAAAATGTTGACCTTGATATAGTGAACAACCTCAATACACTGAACAGGCACTGATTTGAAACTCAGTTCCATTGAAATTTTCAGTGTTCAAAATTAATTCTTTAAAAATCAATTTTGCGCCAAAAAAGCCAAAAAGGTTCCTTAAAATGGTTTCCCCATTTAATTTTCAAAATTAAAAACTAGAATCTTCTTTTCAAATTATAAATATGATGTGCGGTGTTTTACAACGCAGCCATGCTGCAAAAACATTATCCGCAGAAAACAACGACGATAATGGCGGCTGGAAATGATCAACCAAGAAGCCTTAAGCCAAAAACAACAAAGAGCTATGAAATTAACTACTATGGAAGCCTCTGGCAAATTTAGCAGCCAGCCATAAACTGTTGCATTGAATAGTTCAGTTGTTGAGTATTAACAGGTCCACGTCTCCCCGTAGGTCAGTCAAGTCTTAATCCGTGCGACTTACACTGAGGAACAAATCGCCTGTTGGGGTGAAATTTAACAGTTTTTAACACATTTCTACTTCTTTAGGCAAAAATTAATTTCGCTATTTTCACATTCGATTTGAATACTTTTGCTCAGCATAGACTTAGATTTCACTACTTTTGGTGAGCCGTGTGCTGTGCCCGCTCAGTGTAGGCACGTTTTCCACGAGTTGCAGCATCAATCTGAATGATGTATTAGCAATTTTAATGCCTACTTGAAAGTGGCTGGCTAGCTGCAAGTTGCAGGACAATAAAAACGCCACATTCGCATACAATGTTGGCCAAATACGCGCAGACACCGCAACGACGAGCGAAACGCCCGCCGCTGTCTGCGAGCGTGGTGCCGGCCGGTCATAACGCGGCAGCCAATGCCGCCCCAACCAACAACTCGCATCTTTCCCTGCAACGTTTTTGTCATAGCTGCGCTTGTCAGCGCGTCGTTGCCAGCTGCGGTTGTGACTGCTGCCGTCGTCGTCGTCGTCGCCGTCTTGGCCAGGGTCGACAATTGATTGCCGCATAATTTATGTCATTTGTCGTGGCACATGGACGTGGATTGTGCGTGCCATTTGCGAAATTTCAAATTGAACAATGCACAACGAATCGCAGCAACAATGCAATGCAGCGTTGCATTTCAGTCGGTCGCAGTACGCCACCCAACGAACCAGCCAACAAGCCAGCCAGCGAACCAACTCACTGCGGCCACGCTGATCTGCTCTTCGGCTTTATGGACAACTTTGCGCGGTGCCGTTGCCGTTTCACCGCACCGCACCGCATCGCATCGCACGGGGGGATGCGGTTAAGTTAATGAACTCGTCGCATGCGCGACGATGGCTCCATAATGTTCGCCTGAGCATTGCAGGCGCGCTGCCGCACCGCGTCCACCCAGCTGCAAGCCGCACTCACTCACACTTGTTCGCACACGCTCCGAAGCAGCAATCCGTCAGCACATTAACACCACATATTTATGGCAAATATTCATAAATCTCTGCGGTTGTACGAAAGTATAAAATATATAAATAAAGTGTTTAGTGTGCCGGATACGCGGCCGAGCAACGTGCAGCGTACTGCACTGAACCAGCCGTCAAGCCTGGCGAGCGCATCGACCATATACGCGAGTTCCAGCTACGCGGGCCACATTTATGTTATACGACGTTTCACGGCGCACATAATCATTTATGACAGAAAATAAAGCGCGATCATTTTATTGGGCCGCTTCGGGCATTCGAATAATCAATTACCCCAATCATTAATAATCGGTTTTGATATTTTCTCATTGGGCTCGTCACTCAGACGAAGTTGGAAGGAGCTAGAATGTGCCTCAGGGCTTCAATTTGTGTATTATATTTAAAGTTAGTAATGTGGCTTTGTATGTATATACGATTGGGGCCGATCAAAAGATGAATTTTAATGATTCATAGATATTTATTGAAGTTGAGTAGAAGTTTGTGTTTCGGGCACAAAGCTCCAATATTGCTGTATTTTTTTCATGAAAATAAATAACTAGGGACTTTATTAAATCCCTTTTGATATAAGATGTATAGACAACATCGGTCTATATGACTTTTGGTCGGCTCTAGAATCTATTATTATTGAAGTTGTTGTAGTTTGGCTCAGTAAGTTATTTTTTGGCATCGCTGATCTATTCAGTGGCTCCTCGTCGGCGGGTCATTGACTACACTGTAAGAAATAAATAAAAACATGTACAATTGCCAAGGAAAAGTGTGCTTACAGACTTGAAACGTTGATTTGAAATAATTAAACTCAGCATTGAAGCTTTTAGTTAAAGTTAATAGTTAATAGTAAATAGTTCCTCAAGATCAAAGTCTTGTAACATGTAATTACATAAGTTTTTGTTAGTGCACAACCAGCGTTAACAATTGGTTCTCGTTCATGGCATCACCTAAACACCGCTGACAATTCCCCGCAGAACAATTAATCAAGTGGGAAATAAGCTGGAAAAGCATGCGCCACACATTACTTGCAACAATCAACAACGGACACCTGAACCATTGTACATGCAACACAATGTCGTCACAGCATTTACATAACGATTTCAATGCACTGACAATTCGAATGTGTCAACTGTGACGCGGCTGTTTTTGGTCACCAACCAACTCAGACTGGAACCGGGGTGATGCTGCACTGGGATGAACACTTGTCAGGCAGCAACCAAATTTTGTTGCAGACTGCGGCACGCCGGGCATGATAGAATTTTAATTTGTACAGTGACAAGCAGTTGTGCGCCGCTCTATGATACGCGGCGACTTGCAGTGAGTTGACATTTGCACTTATCACAATGACAATAAATCATTGACAGCGCACACTACGCCCACGAGTGCACATTCTTTGCATACACTTTGCACTTTCTGTTGACAATTAGAAATTCAATTAACGCGGAGGAAAGGAAAAGGACCCCGATTAAGTGGCCTGTTTTTAGCCAACAGAAATCCGCCATAACTAGCTAATACGCTAGTATATTCGTAAAGATTTTCATCCCCGTTAAAAAAAGCCCCACCTATCGCCTCGAGTACAGCCACTTTCGGTTCATAAGTTATCACAATGAACATAAATCTTGTTGTTCTACTTGTTTGATTTTTGTGCCACTCAAATTTCTCCTCAAAGTAATGAACATTTGCATACCGACATGACATAAAACATAATCAGTACTTTACTTATTGTCACTACGAATTGCGCTTTCATAAGCCTTTGGTGATTCCAACAGAAAGTTGCCATCTTTTTCACATTTGTCATCATTTGTATTGGATTTGTAGGTGTGTATGTGACTTGTCTAGCAAATTCAACGAGCCATTAACATTATGCACATTTCATTCCCACATGTTTGTATGAAGATCCATTACACAAAACCAATGCCGCCCGACGAATATTTGTACATCTCTCATGACAAACTCGCAAGCGGAAGAAACGCGCTGCATAACCACAAAATAAATAATAAATGTTAGCACATTGTCTGCCCAACCATCCATTCATGTTTCCCTGCTCCGCGCCAACTTTGTTCGTCGCTCCGCTTCTCACTCGTATTAACATTTATACCGCACAATGCAGCGTTTTGTCACCTCAAAAAGCGTCAAAGCCGGGGCCGCGGTCCGTGGGATACTTGGCGCGTCGCACTGCTTCAGTTGATATTACCTTCTAATTATCCAACCAGCTCAATGCCAATGGCAATAAATCAATGCACACGCACTCACTGATATGTATGAGTAAATATTTTATGAATAAGTTGTAGGTTGCCGATCGCCGGTCAGTGTCTTTTGAATATTCGGTCGGTCGATCTTTTGTCAAACTTGCGCTTTGTAATGGTTTACTTAATAAAGATTAAAGCGAGTGGAGTAAGCGTCGATATCAGTGGTAAGTGCCATCATTGAGGACAGTGGCATACGTGAGTCAGAGTCAACTTTGAGCTTAGCTTAGTCGAGTTGCAAATCAAATACGAACGTAGTTTCCAAGTATGTACTTGCATACTCATTGAAAAGCTGATGCCAGATGAAGCTTAATTAAGGTAGTTGGCTTACTGATCGTTACCAAGTTTCGATGTGCTTCAACACCTCTTCGAAGCGCCTTCGATGAGAGGACTTCTTTGACTTCTTTCCTGTAAGAAAGTAACATTCTTGTAACAAGAATGAGTGAAATGAGACTATGAATGTATGGGGACTTGTGGATTGTATATAAAGACCAAAATAACTCCTCTTGCTTAGTACTATCCACCACTAATTTTAAAAACTCCTCAGAAGCATAGTTTTGGGTCTTCAGCTAGGACCATAGGCGCATAATCATAGTCCCGCATAAAAGCCGGCTTTATGCCCATACCGATTCATTTTGTAATCAATTATTTTGGAATATTTGTTTTCCTGAACACTAATTAACAGTTAAAAATGGACGACTACGGTCGGCTACTTGTGAAAAGCAGACGGCAGCCTAAAAAAATCGACTGCACAATTTTCCGAGAATTAATCTGCCCATCTCTGACATAAACAAAACAAACCAAATCAATCAGCTGGATTTGAAAATTATTGCCTACTTTACGGGGTAAAGAAACCAATTGTATTCTATTGTTGCTTGGTTCTTGAATGTTCAAAACATCAATTACAAACTGAGCAGCAACTTTATCGAGCCGGTAACGACTATAGAAGCCCTCGTCATCGAACTCGAAGGGATTGATCTGGCTTTTATATACTTTTCGCCGTCTCAACACAATGTCGTCGTTCATTGAAATCTCTTTCAATTTCGTCGAAATGAAAAATTTTAAATTTTTTTCGATTTATTTCGTTTTTTGAATTAAGAGTATTTTGAAAAAGTGACATTTCTGCTCATTTTGACTCATTGCTAACTGGTTTAGCAACATCCAGGCGCGGATCCAGAAAAATATTTCGGGGGGGGGTTTTAAAATGTAATTCTTTAACACTCCGATGCCCAACAAGGTCCGTAGGGACCTATGGCGTTTTTAAAAGCAATTATTTTGTATTTTATACGTTTTTGCCATCTGTCGGTAGTAAAAAATACATAATACAAACACATCTACACACATTATGTAACACTACATTATACAATTACAAGCCTTATATGCAATATTACAATAGAGGTCCCTGGGGACTTTGTTGGGCTTTGGCCGTTTAAAAAGTTGTTGGGCATCCGAGTGTTAATATTTATAAAATGTATTTTAATTTGTATGTAGTTTTATAGTCGATCCACATATTTCGGGGGGGTTTCAACCCCCAAAACCCCCCTGGATCCGCCACTGGCAACAGCTTTTGCTTGTTTTAAAGTTAGAGTATACTTTAAGCGATAAAGTATGCTCTAACTCGACTATGATTGACTTAGAGCCTACTTTATTTAAAAGTATACTTTATTGATCTTAAAGTGTACTTTATTTCGACTATGACTATGCGCCATAGACTTTACTAACTGACTGCATCGACCTCTGGAAAACCATTTCTTACAACGTCAAGAAGAGCTATTGTCAGCCATGACTCAAAATGTTCACTTTTTCGATCACAACTACTTTAACAGAAGAAGCAGATTTGATTCCTTATTATAAAGTTGATTTTGTTGTAAAACAAATAAAATCTACAGCAACGAATCTAATACCTCCACAACACTTTGAGCTCTCTCTTTCTCTTACTCACTGTATTTCCCTTTGTTTTCTCTTGTATTTGTATTCTCCTTGTTCTCCACTCTTACAGGGTGACAACGATACCACACTAATTATCAGTTAACGCTGCAGAGGTGTGGAAAGATAAATGATGCCAAATTGGTATGTTCACATGGGGTGTACAAAGACGCGCGTAAATATTGTATGTGCCCGACTGCAGCAGTGAAGATGAATGATTTTCGTACGCAAACAAGAAGGGACGGAAAAACACAACAACCCGACAACAAACCTCACAAAAATTGACGTTAATTTGACAGTTGGAGTGTAGTGATAATCACATGAATTATCTAGTAAAAATCGTTTTATAAAGAGAGAACACGCAATAATCATAGGATGCATATCAATTAGTAAGGCGAATAGTGATTCTCGTAAAAGGTGGCATATCGTTTGAAAGTGTGCATGTCTATATAGTATTTGTAATATGGTATTTGCAGCATAACTGTAGAATGTAAAAGGCAAATTAAGTTTTATATTTTCAACTCGGGGAGAAGAAGCCAAACGAAGGTAGAGATGAGTGGTACCTAAACTACTAATAAAGTCATTACAACAACAAGTTCCCGTATTAGAACAAACAAATTACAGATTATTTTGAAGAATAATTAAAAAAAAACGGGTTCTACGTTATTTAACCCTAATCCGTCGTTCGGGTGATTTTTCACCCATTTTCAACTTTGGGATGCTATAACTTTCCTATATATTTATCAAAATGATTAAGGTTTCTTGTATTTGTAGCAAATCAATGTAAGTTTTAGAAATTATCTACAACATATTGATTATTTCATTATAACGGTGATTATAAAAAAAGTTACGTGGGCGACGTTCGGGTGAAATTTCACCCATATGCAAATTGTATGGAAATTTAACGCAACACATACAGAAAATGCGATAAAATTACGTCACGGGATTGAAAGTTTTGAACTGCTTTATAGCCAAACCTTTTAAAGGATCAATGGGCCTCCTAAACTTAACGGAAAAGTAAGAGCCAATTATATTATTTCAACTAAAGTTGGTATAACTCGCTATGCTTGAAGTTGTGTGTCAGCAACGCAAGATGCCGAGGAAGACCCATATTAAAGATAATAACTGACAAAACTAATGTTGAAGGTTTGCGAGTTTTTGGCAGTGCATGGATAAGCGTTGGTGATATTCAGGCATATTTTGGTATTTTAATTTTGAGTGGTGTTTATAAGTCGAATGGGGAATCTCTTGATAATCTGTAGAGTTACACAACAGGCAGACCAATTTCGCGTTTTGTCGGTGACAAAACCACTCGCCAGAAACGTAACGATTGTAATCAAGAATGAAGCTCGTTAACAGCCATAAGAGATATATGAGAAAAGTGAGTTTAGCGACAACTGCTATATACATATGTCCTATAAAAAGGACACACTAAGTAAACAATTGCTGCCTTTTCGTTGAAGATTCCCCTTTGAGTACTTTTCATCATAACCAGGGAATGTGGGTGATAAAAAATTATCCGAAATTATATCGTTTTACAATACGTCAAAAACAGTAGTTGACCCTTTAGACCAATTGGTCGGTAACTAACTATACCGTCAAACGAAAAACTAATCGCATCGCTGTCGATGCCAGCTGGAATCACAACAAAAAGTACAAGCGGCGAATTTTTCTTGAAGACTTAGATTTGAGTTTAGTAAAGCTAAAGATTTTACGTAGAACAACGTTACCGAAAGGAAAATCTTCATGCTGACTTCTTATCTCAATACAGCCAATTTCCCAATTAAAAAAGTAAAAAACTATTGAAACACGGTGCCAATTTGATATCAAAAACGATCGAAAAGCATATTCTGCTTGCAATTCTTGAAAAAAGTATACATGTGGTGAACACAAAGTTTTAGTTAACTACTGACCTTCCTTGCCCCCTTCCCCATCCGCTTGAAATGTGTGCTGTAACATATGTTGAGGAAAAAACAGTGTTGCATACACATTTAAAAAACGGGTGAAATATGTGATATATAACAACGGGTCTCATAATAGGCTTCCGAGTGTGTCTCTTACAGATACAGCCACCTAACCTAAGCTAACCTAATTGCCCTAATTGTAATAAATATAGAAAAATTTGTTAACTTATTTATCTGTAAGGTAAGAAAGATAATAAAGATTGAAGATAACAAATTTTGTTTTATTAAAATTGGTCAAAAAATTCATTAAAACATACAAAGTACCATATGGGTGAAATTTCACCCGAACATCTTATGTGTGAGTTTTTTTGAACGTCGGATGAGGGTTAAACAAAATAATTTTTTTTCTTTAGAACTATGAAAACGATATATTTTGGTGGAACGAAAAATTTAGAATTGTGCATTATTACACCTATTTTTTATGTAGTTGGGAAGACTGAACGTGAATCAACACCAAAACTACAACTAGCTCTAAACATTTTACATATTACAATAATAGGGGTCGAATTTTTCAGAAAGGGTATTCGTGAATTGCCAGAAAAATGGGAAAAAGTTATAGCTAGTGATGGACAATACTTTGAATATTAAATTTGTAACAATTTTTTCACAATAAAGCTTCAATTTTCCAAAAAAAAAAAAACCCGCACGACTTAACCGGTACCCCTATTATGAGCCCATTGTACCCAATGACAGAGTGCCCAGTGAGGACACCAAAAATTGTCTCAAAGATAGCATAAATGAATCTGTCTCCATACGAAGTGTGACTCAGAGTTTTGTGCAGTAGCTGCAGTCAGTTCAGTATTACATCTCACTCTATTACTATACATAAATATACACAAATTTACTAAACCCACTGTTTAGCAATGTAAATCATTTCTTTATATATCGTTTGAGAATCCATCAGGTCCTCGTTTCAAATTCGAAACGATATTTTGCACCACCAATTTTTGTATTTGGGGGAGTTTGAACCCAAAACTCCCGCCCACCCCTCGGTGTGGGCCACTGTGTTATGGGAATGGTTTTTTTTTAATTTTATCTCAAAGGTTATATCTTTTTTAAAAGACCTGTTAAACGTTTTTCCGTATTCAATGCTGTTAGAATAACAAAAACAGATTCCATTGCTACGAAGTTGAATGCTCTTAATCAAATGTGACTTAACTCCTTACATATTTTAACTCGAGAGTAATTTTTTAATATTAACTTGAACTTATAAAAGTCATTCAAAAGTTTGATGTATTGTAAATACTCACACAACATGTACATATTTATATGTATTTCTGTTTGGATTTGTTTTTCGCTTAACGTACACTTTTTATTATTAATGTCGGCCCATGGGTGAACTCATCAAACTGCGAATTCATCATGCCTCGCGCATACGCAGCCTACGCCACAAACGAACGTCGCAGCACTGCGTACGGCCAAGTGATCGACCAGGAAGCCAGACTCAAGACTCAACTAAAACCCAGACTCCATATAAATGATTTAAAACCTTTCCACTTTTAATGTTCACAGTTGAATTCGTCTTGGCGCGTTGCCGCTTGCTGCCAAATGCGAAAAGGAACACAGAAAGCACAAAAAAGTCTACTTTATTGCCATTGACGCCCTCATCATTTGGTAGGGAAATATAAAAATACGAATTAACAGCAAGTTCTGCGCAAATGAATATCTCATATACATACATATGTAGTTATGTATGTAGTTGTAGCAGTTGTTGGGCTGGAGTACAGAGTACAGAGTTGTGCTTGGATGAAGGCGCGCTGAAGCAAATCTCTGGCATGGCACGCATCCTACTAGCTGTACAAAATTTTCGAATTAAATTCTTTAGTTGAAGTAGTGATAGAATGTTGGTAGATATGTATGTATATGCATAGATGGAATTGACAAGAGAGTTCCTTGGAGGATTAAGGTAGAGTTTTCCATAGCCGTGAAAAAATCTACGATTCCATGGCAAAGTTTCAACTTGTGAACGTTTTCATAGGAAATTCGTTTGCTCTCTGTGATGGGATAAAAAACAGAGACAAGTTTTTCATTTGTTTAAATCGGCATTCGAATCAAAGACCTTCTCTTCGAACCACAGCGCGGTTTGCAAGTAGCTTTGGTGCGTTTGTTATAAAAAATAAGCAATAACTATTTGCTTTCTATAGCTATGTACATATGCACTTCCTATATCATAGCGTCTACCCACAAACTATAGATCGCAAATTCTTAAACGATCCATCGCATTGCCGCCTGCATCGCCGCCGCTCCTACTCTCAAAATGCAACTCACCAACTTAACCAAAGATTGACACATACATACATACGTACATGTGTATAGTACATATGTATGTATGTACATACTTTCTTAAGTACAAACGCAGTTAAGGATGAATTGAAAATTTCGCGCACGAGGGCTGTCTCACACATGGACGCCGTCATACGTCCGGACGGACAGACTGTATGGCCGCACGGCCACTTGCAACGCCATCTTCGCAAACAAACGGTGCACACATTTTACTTCTCCTCACCCCGGACGTTTTTGTCTTTTAGTTTTCGTTTTGTTTTTCATTTTCGCCACAAAATGATGTATGCAGTTTTTTGATATGCCCGAAGTTGTTGTAATAAATTTAATGTGCGCAGTTGGCTCGCAGCTGAACTGGCTGATCTAAGGTGAGCTGCGCTGATTGCCGTTGCCTCCATTCGGGTTTCCTTCGGCCCGGTGTGTAGGCGTGCCGTTGCGATATCAATCACAGCGAAAGGCATTTTCGCCTTGCATTTTAAGCATTCTGGTCTTGTTCTTCTCATTGTGCATTTCTTATTTGCGGCTAGATGAACATGGAAGTTTTTCCATGTAGGCTTTTCCTTTCGGCTTTGATTTATTTGGTGATATGTTCACCTAAAGGGGATCAGTGTGCTCGTATGCGTTTGCCATCAGCAAAATTGCGAAATTAAAATGGTTTCGGGGAAGATTTGAATGTTCTTCCCTACGATTCTGCGCTGCCCGCTGTTGAAGGTTCTGCTGTACTTTGGGCGGATTTTGGTCTTTGTTTGTATTAAGTCGCGCTTTATTTTAGTGCAAAACAATCAACATTTTACTTTATTCATATTTGAAAATATTTTAACTTTTCATCTTCGACAAATACGAATTTCACACAACCGATCTGTCTGCAGCTGTTAATATTTAAAATTCCTGCCATCGGACCACCACTTATGACTATCATAAAAATTCTAAAACAAAAAACCAATTAAGCGAAGAATCAGCGGTGTGCACAGTTTTTGCTTAGCGCCAGAGTTGCGGTTTTATGCGCCCTGCAGTCGTCAATGCGACTGTGACTGCCCGGCCGAGGTGATAATTGCTGGAAAGTAATTTAATTTGCAATTCGCTTACACTCGGGCATGGCCAGCAACGCGAATGGCAGCCGAAGAAGTTATTGGTAAATTTTATTGCATAATGTTAAATGACAGATGTCAAGAGGTTGATAAATGAAAACTGCATGCCACTTTTTCTGCGCATGCAGCGGACACAAGACATTAACCCTGCACCACTCAACAAAACGTAGAAGCATCTGTAAGCAGTGATCAATCAAAGTAGCGGATTTTTAGCGATTGATTATTATAAAAAATAAGACAATATTTCTTCTGGTAATTTTTGTGTCTGCAGTTTCTCTTACTCCAAATTCTATCAATTTTTTTTACTTATTTTCAGATTTATTGAGTTTAAGATTTAATTTTATTTACAAGGTTACAATGCATTGCAATTCAGAGAATCTATTGAACAAAAAAGCTCTAATAAAATTTAGGAGGTCTTGGTATTTCAAGTGAATAACATCCTTTGAAGTTATAATACAGTATTTTTGTTTATAATGAACCCGTTTAAAACGAACTTCCGCCTAAAACGAACCAATTTCAATAGTACGCGCTTTATGTTTTCGCTTATTACGAAACCGTTTAAAGCGAACTTTCGGTTAAAACGAACCATTTACGAAAAGTACTGTACATTGAAAGGATTCATATGTCTCTTAGGCCTTTGGACATCGTCCTATCTTAAGTCTTGTGTTAGAGTTTTCTTGCCCGACAGAAAGTGAATTTTTGATTGAGATTGAAGTCTCTTGTGTCCCATTTTACTCGCATTGGAAATATTGAAACGTATTTCTTGAGTTTTGCTGTTTTTAAGATATCTGAACACAATTCTTCTTCTTGCGTTGTTCAGTTAATACTAAGGCAAATTAATAGCGGTGGCCGCGTAAGGGCAACAAATTCCCATGTATTTTGTTGTAGGGTTTGAGCAGCTTGATTGTCAAAATCAGCCAATCAAAATCAAGCCATCGGCAATCTACAATCTAAATCTCTTTCAACATTAAAAAAAGAAAATCAGCTGGTTAACGAGGTCACCTGTATTAATTCGCCTTGGTTAATACCAAAACGTATAGAACATAGATATTGTATATTCTGTGTTAATACTCACTGAAAATCTGAACCATCAATGTTTGTTGCTTATGTCCTCAGTTGTTTGTTAACTGTTTCTATCTTTTCTCTCACAGACATCTCTCTTTGTCTCTCTGAGCCCAACAACCAGAGCTTGAATAATATATTTTATAAAATCTCTCCATTACTAAATATATCTAACAAGTTCTCTAGTTCTGTAAACTTTGATTTTTCTTGCGCAATATTTGAACTAACGAATGTATTGCACTCTCAAACAGGAAATCGTTCATTCTGTCATATTTTCGCTTTTTGTGCAGTCTCGAGTAGGGGAATTTTGAGAGCTCTTGCTAGCTGTCACATATGGAAAATCAATATTGACAGCGCTCACACCTGCCAGCTTCACTGTTTCACTCTCCAATGAATTGGTATAAAAAGTTACATTATCTCTTGTCATTCTACACAGTGAAAAACACACAGCGCACATTTTCCACATCAGTCAACTTTGTCAAAAGGCAGTCACAGCATTCGACTAACAATGCAACTAACGCCGGAACAAAATCTCTACCGTGTGTTATCTACTGTCCATACCCATAACAACCTGTTGTACACACCGCGGCCAACCGGCTGCCCGTGCTGCGCCACCAGCCGCCGCAGCTATCTGCCGGCAGTGTGTGTTTGTAAAATCAGCCAAGTGCAAATGAAGCGCATCTGTGACTTTTGCAAATCGGGAATTTTCAATTTAAACACGAAAACCGCACCAACAACTCAGGAACCGGGCAAAAAACTACAGGCCACGCCAACCAACAACGGCAACAGAAACACAACAAAAACCACACTTAACGCCTCTTGAACACTTCCAAGAATTCTTTGAAGTCGCTCCGAGTGTTGGTAAGCGAGTCTCATTATTGTACAATATTTAAAAAGACGTTGCAATGCATGACGCGAATGCAGTTGCCGCTTAGCTGCAGCATGCGCCAGTACGCTACGCTTTCGGCCAGCAACTGTTGATTTTTTGCGCCGACAGTCACAGCGGTCGGTTTCGTCGTAAAAACATATCAATAAATGCGATAAAATGAGTTTTCAAGCCTTATTTCTTGTTGCAGTCAACAAGTGCTGATTGCAGCTTTGCGCTGAGGGCGTTCAAGTGTAGTGATTCCTTGTTCCTTGTCTTCTAGTATTGTAGAATTTTTTTCAAATAGAAGTAAATTTCATAGCTCATATTATTAACATTGCCACTAAGAATTTTTCAAAGTTGTAGATAACAACAGTAAATTATTGAATTTGATACGCAAAATAAAAGCTGGTATTTACTTCTACAAGGTGCGTTCCAAAGTAAACAGGAATTTTATAAAATAAAGAAAACGGATGATTATTTTTGTATAATTCTTTTTATTTATTCAAAATACTCCCCTTCTGCTTCGATACAACGTTTTGCACGGTCCAAAAGCATTTGGAATGAGTGTTTTAGGCCATCGGCCGGCATCGCCTTAAGAATGTTGGTATAAGCCTTTTGGATGTCTTCAACGTCCTTATAACGTTTTCCTTTCATCGGCAAATGCAACTGACCGAATAAGTAGAAGTCACAGGGAGCCATATCAGGCGGATACGGTGAATGATTGATGGTTAAAATGCGATTTTTGGTCAAGTAATCGGTCGTAACTACGGCTCTGTGAGCCGGTGCCGGTGCGGAGCTCGTACCAAAGTTAAAAACATACTGCCACATTGAGCGGGATATTTCGGCTTCTACTAGACCAAATGTCATGAAATTTTGACAGGATGTGAATGAAAGATGTACCTTTCCAACGCATGTCCTCACACATAGATGGCGCCACCAGAAACGTCCCTATTGTAAAAGTTCTGTTTACTTTGGAACGCACCTTGTATATCTTGAAAATTTTGCACTTGAGTAATTTCAACACTTGTTCTCAACTTCAAATTTTGTTTAAAAGCTGGAGATAAGGGTTAATGTTTGGGTGCAAATGTTTGGATGTGCAAATAAATTAACGGTCCCACATTTGACCCTAAACCAGCCGGCCATTTATCCCGATTATATCTCAAAATGGTGTTCAGCGTTAATCTGCAACTAGCAAAATTTCCACTTTTGAAGTTTAAGCAGTCCCCAAGGGACTACAAATCCAAGATATTGAATTTTGAAATGTCGAATCTAATCGAAATAAATCATAATCAATTCATCAACGCAGGTTTTAGTTTAATTTAAGAAAACAATTTTAAATAAAACAACTGGTACAGAAAACTTAAGCTGTCTAAATAGATAAGTAAGTACTCGCACATTGCCACTAAATATTTTTCAGGTTTCTTGTAAACGTTTCGTCACTTATTCAATTTGGCAATTCCCCTTGGCGCACACGCAGTCAATGCCTAGTTTAATATTCAATTTATTAAACTTCCCGCTGGGCTACTATAAATTTCAATGCATAAATTGCCATTTAAACAAGACAGGCCACCGACCATGACGCAAGAAGCGTGTTGCCGCCAAGTAGTCTCCGCTTGTTGATACTGCAATTGTAGCACCTCGTAAATTGGTCACTGTTACCTTTTGTTGCTCAGCTCTGCAGCGAGCTGTCCAGCCGTGCGGCAGTTCTGCGCACGGCCGCTGAACAATGCGGCAGCGTAAGTTGGCAGCGCCACGGACGTGTGCAAAACTTGCATTGTGAAATAGCATTTTTTGTATCGATAGCAAAAGCCCCGAGGACAATCAAATCTGCATTAACTACTCCATTCGACAGCAACGACACACTTTTTTGCCTCACTTAGCCAACGTGCTGACTTGTTATCAATATGGCCAAGTTTATTACAAATTGAATTTGTATGAATGCAATGTGACTGTAGATGGTGAATTGAGTATTAATGGTGAATTGAGTTTTTTACATTGAATATTTTAATTAATTTGTTGTTTCTTTTGTTGATAAATTGAAAAATTCAATTTCCTGTGAATGGGATTACGTTATCGCAAATATAGGTTGAAAGTGCAAAGCAATTTAATTGACCAGAACTACCAACCGACCGTCAAGTGACCACAATGCTAGCAACTGTTGCGCAAAAACGACAATAACAAATTAAATCAGCTTGGGGCCACTCGTACGCGCTGAAGAAGGAAGTGAAATGTGCTACAAAGGCCACAACTTAATCCGGGCGATAATCGACTCGTAATCACTCGTGCGGTCGTTGCAGAGCCGTTTAATGGTTTATAAAAGTATCGCTTTGATACATTTAGGTAAAATAGTCGGTAAAGTCAAGTGAAAACAAATCGATTTACCAGTAATTTGATACAATTTTTGTTAAACGAATCAATGCACAGAATGCGATGGAAGTTAGGTTAGGGATTGGAACATTGAAGAAGGTTGACAAAAAGCTAAGAGCAAAGATAACTTCATGTAAATACTTAAATGACATACTAAATGTATGATGAAGAATGATTGTGCAAGATTTTACCCAAATCACTATTATCAGTTTTTAATAGTGTCCGACCGAAACCACTTTTTTGAGCCGAAACCGAATTTCGGTTTTTTTTTAAGATTCGGCCGAAACCAAAACTTTCTAGTTGAAATAAAAATCACCACATCAAGCATCAAAATCACCATTTTCCAACAACGAATTTCACTTTAAGTAAATAAAGAACAAACAAACAAATATAATATAAATAAATAAATAATTAATTTTTAATTGACTGGCACGACAGCCCGCTTTCGCGAGACTAAGGCCTAGCTTCCCGCAACTACCCGTGTTGTGCGTGTGAATTTGTACGCGGGTTGAGGGACCTACAGTTTAATGCCGGTTCCGAACGGCAGGTTGGGAGCTTTTTCATAAGCAATTTTTACTCTCAGAGGTTTGCCATTTCCAGCTGAGAGGACAGCCACCGAAAGAGAAAACGAGTTTTCCCGTTATTTTTTTAGGTGTTATTACAGGCAGTATTTGAACCTGAGGTTGCTGCCTGCGACTCGCGGTCCAGCGCACTAACCAACTGAGCCACGGCGGCTGCATAAATAAATAAATACTTATTAATAAAAACAATTCATTAACTTTTTAAGAACATAAACATAAAAAAATCACCTTTTCGTACCTTACTCGCTAATATTCAAAATTAAATCATTTAATATTATATTCTAAAAAAAGAAGTTTATTTACATTGGTGGCATCTAAATTCTCCTTCTCATCCTTTCACTATATATCTGCTCGGCTGTTCACTCGCTACACAATAAAATGTAAAAAATATTCTAGAAAGTTTCGGTTTTGGCCGTTCGGGCATTTTTTGGACGAAACTGAAACCGAAACCGAAATCACTTATTTAGGCCGAACCGAAACCGAATAATCGGTCGGACACTAGTCTTTAATTAATCGCATAGTGGGTGATGATAACAATGGGTCTCAGCTAATATCGGCATTTTCGGGTTAAACAGTTAAAACTGGAATACGGTATTGCACGTTTGACATTCCTAATATTTTTCGCAGACTACATATTCACTCCAAACTTCTTTCCTCCTCTTCTAGTCTACTCTAAGGCTGCATGCGTGTAATTATCGCCGCTTTCGCCTTTCTATAATAATGTCCTTTCTAAGACTTCGCAATCGGCATTGCAACATACACATCCTCACATTCATACTATATACATATGTACATAGATATGTATGTATGTGTCCTATTAGCAATGTTTGCTTTGAGGATTTGGTGGTTTTCCTTGCTTTTGACTTTGGTGAGATAGAATATTTCCACTCGAATTTCTCTTTTGGGGCTCTGGCTTTGTAATGCTTAATGTGGGTTTTTGTCAGTTTTATCACTTCGGTTTCCTGTTGTGCTTTCTCTGTTTGGAATCAATGTTTGGCAGAATTGTGCAAAAATTACTCTGGCACTGACTGCTTTGGGCTTTGGCTGGATTAAGGCAGCTTATTTCTGCTAATAAGATTCGCTTCGGAATGTGTGTATTTTACTCGTATTTCTTTGCAAATCATTCGATAGTGATTACTACTCAATAACTACTTTAAGAGATTTTATTAATTGCAGTCGCAGTTCTTCGTAGCGAAAGCCATTCTTATCAAAATATTTCAGCTAAATATCTGGAGCAGTATTGCAGTAAGCTGACACAACAAATTGACTTCGATTGACATAACCAGATTGATTTCATCACCTAATAACATGAGCAGTTTCCAAACAATGACTGCTTCAAAGTGGTAAACTCTACAATAATATACAAGTAGTATTTCTATTTGGAGCATTACAAGTGAGTTGCAATGCATCTTCGGCTGTAATAAATCAACGAACCGACAACTGCACCTACAACCAGAAGTAATAATCTCACTCATGCGCCACATATCGGCCGCATCTCATGCATTCAATCGAACGGAATGAAGTCGTCATTATTGTCAGATTGATTGTCATGTCGAACAACCAACCTAACACACGTCATCTTTAATCTTCAGCTTATACATTTTTATTATCTATCTCATTATAGTTATGTTACTTACATATGTATGTATGTATGTGCAATCAGAATTTTCTCGAAATGTAAAAATTAGTGCACATTCCGATTCGATTCCATTTGACTTGGCAGCGTGCGCAAAATCTGATTAATTTTTTAATTTTATTATTGAAAATGTGTTGAAGCGATTTAATTTGTTGTTGTTACGCATATATGTATGCGAAATAAAAAGGATGCCGATACTTTTATGTTCCGTAAGTTTTATGTATTTTTCGGCGAATACGATCGTTTCTCTAATAAGTTGCAAGTTGCAGCCACAACCGCATCAACACTCAGCCCAACATTGGAGCACACACATCCGTGCGCCGTGTCTGTCCATCATTTCGGCATCATTCCGCGGATTTAATATGCGCGCGCATCAGCACTCGTCAGCCTTTTGCACCACTTGCACTTTTCTGGCCGCTTTGTGCTCGCTCCCTTTACATTGCGCTCAATTATTCCGCGAATAAATCAAAGCACAATTTCGCTGCTCTAACACACTTTCCGCTTGTTCGAGACAGATCTATCGAATGCGAGAACGCTTTGAAGACACGCCTCAGCAGTTTTATTGTAGAGGAAATGGTGTCGGGAATGCGTTAGAGTTGGCGAAGCCGCTGCGGAAGACGTTTTAATCACTTTCAAAGGGCCAACATAGAATCGACCACTTTTCGGTGGCATTTAACTTGCAGGTTAGGTTCGGTTAGGTTAGGTTCGCTATGTACAAAAGCCGCATTGTGTTGCCCAAAAATGTGAAAGCCGTTATTGTTGAATTTCTTTCGGGGTTGACCGAAACTGTTCCCACTACCCAGTGTTCCAATCTATCCACAACGTCCAGATCGTCAAAGGTTTTATCACCAAGTATGTGTTGTCGTCTGTATTGAATTGTAGCACATTCGACCAGGAAATGTTGCACTCACTGCTTCTTCTAAAATATCGACTGAGGAGGTCGAGCTTTTCAGTTAGCCCTATCGTGCCTTTCACCCCTTTAGTGCTTACTGTCTTTTTTGAACCGTTGAAAGCTGATTTTATGGATTTCTTTTCACTCAAAATTGGCTACAAAGATTTTTAGATCTCAAAACAAGGTAGGAAATTGTTAGCTGTGATATGTATGTGATAAATAATTATGTGTATATTATGTGTATTTCTTGAGCGCGCAGTCGAAAATATTTTCAATTGCTACCAACTAAAAGCAATTAATAAAAATAGCACATTACTAAAAAGATCACGTCGTGAAACAACAAAAAGTTGTTTATGTAGACTCGTAGGGGTTTTAGATACCCCAACCTCTGGCTACGCTCCTGGTGTACATACATACATAGGTACTAAACTTTGTGTTGTTATTATTATTAATGTCAGCATATGAGTAAACTCATCAAACGACGAATTCATCACACTCGAACGCCGCATACATGCATACTAATCCCACTTCTTATGCCAGTCTGCGATCGGATGGTCGGTCAATCAGAAAGCAAGACTGTGCTGCAGCTCCATATAAATGATTTAAAACCTTTCCACTTTTAATGTTCACAGTTAAATTCGCTTTGGTCGCGTCACATCGCGCCGCAGTGCATGCGATACGATCGCATCGCGTACGAAAATGTTGGGGCAATGGAAAATCGCATTTTATTGCCACTGACGCCCTCATGAGTTCTTCTTGTGCCGCGCCATACTTCGGGAATATGGTTTTACTGAATTTTTTCTGCAGTCCACTAATCGCTCTTCTGTTTTAAATGTGCGTGCATAAAGAAATGATTTGCTTTTCGTTTGGAGGGGAAAAAATTATTCAAATAATGTAAATTATTGTAAATTGAGTTTGAAATTATATTTTTCAACTTCTTGTAAAGTTGATTAAAATTAAAAAAAAAATATAAAAAATCATTAACGCAGTTGAGTACGAACATTATTTCAAACTGCATTAATTTCTTTAAGATTTCTTTATGTTAGACTAGCAAGGCCAAAAAAGTGAAAACCACGTCCAACTACTTTTTATTTTAAGTCTTCCCAGTAATTTTAAAGTCAATAGGCCCATCGGTTCACGATTTTTCATAGTCTCCCCGTATACGAACCTTAAATCATTGTTGCACCAAGTTTGAAATCAGTAGGCCCATTAAATCACGTTTCTTCACACAACACCTTCACCCATGTTTTGCCGATTTAGACACAAAATTGTTTAATTTGATATTAATTAGTATCTAAAGTGTTAATTTCCTAAAGTTGACTTACAGTTCAAATTTTTATGTTTGTAGCTTCAGCGGTTTGGCCTGGACGATGATGAATCTGTCAGTCAGGCTGGACCAAGAATTATATGTATCTCGATAAATATACCTACACACATACCTACATACATCAAATGGTTTCTGAGCTACTCTTATGCGTGTACTTTCCACTTTCTGACCACTGGCCCGTGGCGCTTCGATTCCAAAAAGACCGGCACACAACATAACCTCAACGAGCACAAGTCCAAACATTCGCACTTTCAACTTGAACAGCTGAATAGCATCTTTACCCACCTGAACGCTTTCAACTCAGCTGCTGGTTGAAATTGAACAATGGAAATTCAGGTGTTGTTGAAGAGAACACATCGAGTGTTCCCCAAGTCTCCATATTTCAAGTGTTCCTATGACACAGCCAGCGACTGCCGCTCAATGTTCCACACGCAATGTTCGCTTGCAATGTGCGATGGGGCCGTGGTGTATGAAGCTGATTCAATTCGCTGCATCTTGCATTTCATTTCTACACATCGAATTAATTTGGTTAGTTGTTGCTGGTATCTGTTTAATAAAATTAATTGTCTGCGCGCTGCTCGTCGTCGGGTTGACTTCTCGCATTGCCCGATGGCCAATCGGCGTTGCTCGTGCTGCTTCAATGGGCCGCAAAGCTTGTAATGGCGAAAATGAGCAATAAGCTATTAAGCATAACTTTGGCTGAGAATTAGAAAGCATTTGGATTCAATTAAAGAGCGTTGTATAAGTGCTATGATAAATATATTCAGTTCAAAAAATATAGTAAATTTAACGATTAAAAGGTTAGGTTAGCTTTCGTATTGATTGCACGTACACTCGGAGGCCTCTAAAGTCCATTGTGGTGCCCAAACATTACTTTAGTACTAAGAATTAATCTTGACAGCAGCAGTATGGAAATATTTACTTTTTTTTAATTTTGAAACCTGCTGCTTAAGTGTGCTGTTCACCAACACTTGCAAAAAAATTGTACATGCACACAGCACAACGAATTTATTCATATCAATTGAAGATGTACTCATTGCAAAGAAAATACGGCAACGATGTTGATTAATGATTTCGAAAATAAATTACACTTGCAATGGTAGCAAATACACCGTTACAGATACAAACACCAAACATACAGATATCCACACATATCTACCCATCTCCCTATATAGACAGTCACCATCGCTCGGATATGAGCGTTTGCCACCAATAGAGGCCACCGAAAGCCAGAAAGAAAGAAAAAGAAGGAAGAAAGAAAAACGCACCGAACGAGAGTAATTTCGTGCGATGTTTGCTTCCAATTTAGAATTGATGAATACAGCATTACAAATTACGCTGCCTCGCTTCGGAAATGTATTATGCCAAATGAGCGGAATATCAATTAACGCCCTCACCACAAACATGCCCATACCCACCACACCACACCACACCACTGCGCCGCGCCGCGCCGCACCGCACCGCAATCACCCGCCACTGCAAACATTCGGAAACATTTCAACCAACCAACCAACCAACGGGGGAAGGCAAACGCTCCGCTGGCAGCACCCACTTTGACTGATGATGCACTGAAAATGTAATTAAATGCTATTGTTGTTGTTTTTGTTACTGTTGTTGCTCAAGTATTTTAAATGCGTCTAATGATGCCAAATGGAAATTCAAACGCACACACACTCGTAGATCTCGTTTGATGGGTAAGGAAAAGCTTTTATTTATTTGTTGAACATTCAGTCAATGCACAAAAGTATCTCACGGTAATCGATCCCTTAGTTTTGTATGATTTTGTTGTTTTGTTTATGTAAAATCATTCTTCGTCAACTTTTTTCGTAAAATCATTCACACTTTTTCCACACGTTTTGGCAGTATTCCAGAATGTTGTCTTTTCTATTCGTTCTTACTTAGTTTTTAAATTGCTTAAATTCAGCATTAAATATCACAAAGCGCATCAATTTTATGGTCAGTAACTAATGTTCAAGGTTATTTTTAAGTTGTCAGCAACAAACACAAAAAAACATAATATGTACGTTTCGAATAAATTAAACGAGGAAGTGATTAAAATGCTATAAAATCTAAGACAGACTCCCAAGTTGATAATCACTTACCGAAACCGCCCATGGCTATAATATTCCACCAATATATATGTGTGCACAGTGTACACTGTTCACACACAAAAAGATCCATTCAGAATGCGATAAGGCCAGAAGTAAACGTGCGAGAAGAATTCTATGATCTGACAGCAGCAGCGGGCAGCAGACAGCAAGCAGCAGACGTCGACGAGGCGATAACTCGTCGACCACAGGGGTTAAGCAATTAATAAAACACCAGCTCAGCCATCATTAATAATGTCAATTTCAATTTGTCATGTAAGCACAGCCGAAATTATTTGTAAAATACAAGAGCAAATTGACACAACGCGCAATTATGCAGATAAGCACCAGTTGAAGTTGGAGTCGGAGCTGCGGCTGTGGCCACATCCGCGTTGCGAAAGTGTGCGAGAGTCCACATTGGCCGGGCGGCCGCTGCGCAACTCTCGGCGACATGTCAGTATACATACATACATACTTGTATGTACATACTTATGTGCTCAACGCTGCAAATATTTGCGTTCTTTCACTAAAAACTCTGTTCACACACGCGCTCAGACTATTCAAATGTTAATTGGTGAAGCGGGTTAACGGCGCATCATCCGCAAGTCCACCTCGACCGCATGGCACCTGAAGCGTGAAGCATACAGCCAAATATCAGAAGGAACACAAAACAAGTCCGACACATTTGTTCTTGTTGTTGTTGCAGTTTTTCGAGCTATAAAAATTATAATACACAATCCATTAATGACTTGTTAAGGTGGGCGCCTTCGGTGTTCAGACCAGTGAAATATGTCTGCTGTTCAATTCATTAAAACAAATGAGCGCCTAAAAGAGAATCGCAAAATTCATTGAGCAAACGCATGCAGCACGGCTGACATGTCACAATGTCATGATAAAAAATTTCAAGAAATGCTCATTCAAGTTTTGAAGCGTTGACAATAAAAAATGTGAAAGCTGAGAGCGTTTTTCGCTAATAGATCCACTACGATATTTATTGAAGAAACGCCGTTGGAGTGGCAATGTCAAAAAAAGTGTTGCCCGAAACTGAAAAAAATACATCAATTAGGTTTATTTTTCAGCCGTGACATTGAACTTCCGAAAGTCGGTAGATGGTTTATCAGCATATCAGCTTTAATGAGCGAAAATGGCATTAACCCTTTCGACCCTGAATTTTACCCTGTGTCTCGATATTACTTTTTGGTATTTAAGAGGGTCGTCTAAGTAGCGGCCTGATTTTCGAGCCTGTTTTTCAAAATTTATTACGAAGGAACGAAAAAAGATATTTACTCACTTTTTTTTGTTTTTTGTTTATTTAATCGTGATCTTTCAAGAAGCAAGGTCACACAAATTATATTTCTACATATTCGAGTGCAGGATGACCTTGGACGTGCCCTCATCAGAATTTTGATATAAATTTTCCTCAGGCGCGGATCCAGAAAAATATTTCGGGGGGGGGTTTTAAAAAGTAATTCCTTAAAATTTATAAAATGTCTTTTAATTTGTATGTAGTTTTATAGTCGATCCACATATTTCGGGGGGGGGGGGATTCAACCCCAAAAACCCCCCCTGGATCCGCCACTGATTTTCCTGCAAGATTTTGGGCCAACCACGTAACCTACAACAAAAAATTAAACTAATCTATAATTGATATTACATCAGCTATGCTTAGACACGAGCTTTTTGTAAAATTCAAAAAACTCTCGAAATGGTGGACATTTTTGAAAGAAAAGTTATTTTCCCCTTTTTTTCAAATGTTAATTGCCTGTTATAATAAAAAAAAAAATATTTTGTCAAAAGGTCGTGTCTAACCATAGCGACATGCGAGCAAGTAAAAAAAGAAATCGAATCGATGCGTGTAAAACTTTTCTTAAAATCGTGCAAGCAGGCGCGGATCCAGAAAAATATTTCGGGGGGTTTTAAAAAGTAATTCCTTAAAATTTATAAAATGTCTTTTAATTTGTATGTAGTTTTATAGTCGATCCACATATTTCGGGGGGGGGGGTTTCAACCCCCAAACCCCCCCCTGGATCCGCCACTGCGTGCAAGTAAGTTAAAAAAAAGACGACTTTCGGGAAAACGCGTTTAAAGTCACAATCCTTTGAAAATAACATTCCACACGCCTTCCAAATAAAAATTATGTAAAAAAAAAAGATTTTTTGAAACTTTATACGTAGACGACCCCCTTAAATCATGAAAAACTTGCCTAAGAAGTGTGCACACGACATTTGAAGTCGCCACGCCTCTTTGTTAGAGTTCTGGAGCTAGTTTACTGTCAACCAATTTTAGCTTAAAACGGGTTAAATAAATTTTGCATCAATATTTTTTCATTACAGAAAAATTATTTATAATTTATGGAAAAATACAAAATACTTTTTGATTTTATTTAACCATTATTAAAGAAACAGGGTTTTGATCAATCGTGCCCAATTCGTAGACTTCAATTAGAACACAAACTTTCCCTGATATCGCTGCAAATTATTAGAAATTTTGTTGGGGATAACAGTAACATTTTTTTTATTTACTTTGAATTCACTTCTAAAAATATTAGTTTGTTGTTGCCTACTTACATTAAACCCATAAATCAATCGTAGCTTTTGCTATAAGATGACATATAGGTGAAGTTGCTCTCAGGCAACTTTGGGGTCGAAAGGGTTAATCACACAGATTCATTGAACAAGCGAAAATACTGTTAAAGACACACTAAACTGTTTCCAGTGATTGAATTTTTCTTACCAGAATACCAGTGCAATCAGTCAAAGGTCAGTCAGCGATTGCTTTGTTTTTTTGAACAATATAAAGTCGACTTCAACACCCACTAAAAATCCTAAATTATTGAATTTTACATTCCAAAATGCCAATTACACTTAAATAGTCAGCAGTTCAACGCTTCAATTGCTTGACTATGCAAAAAATAACCTTTAAAGTAGTTGGAAGCCCACTTAAATGTAGAAAAACATTAGTAAAGAGTTGTAGCCCAAGCAACTCTGGATCCAAAAATCTACTCCAGAACCGAAAAGAGTAGAATGTGATTAATCTGGCACCAGCACTTTGTTGCTGTTCTTTTGCCAAAGCATTTCCCACAGATCGTGAATACCGGCATTGCATTTTCTCGGCTGGAGCAAAAGTTCCACTTCATTAGTGGCACAGGCAACAACAGCACAAGCTAGACAACAAACAACAGTTGCTGCTGTCTATATTCTTAGAAAAAACCAACAAGACCTACAACAAATTGTATTAATCGCTACAAGCTTTTAAGTTGGCCCCTCTCCTCCCCAAATAGCAACAACAAACTAAAATAGCATTGAATTCGTTTCGGTTGCGCTTCTGTGGCTGTCGGTCTGGCACAAATTTAAAAATAATATAAATCAAAAAAACTCTTTTGATATAGAAGATAAATCAAAAAGCGTACTCAGAATTGCTGGTGATATAAATAAAATATTTTCTATTCGGATGGCATTTAAATTGTGGGGTAAATAAATGGATTATGGCTGTGGCCGATGGTCGCCACAAGCGACCGCGGCTGCGACAACGACTCGTGCGTCAAACAGATGACGTCATGGAATTGATTGTGATAGAACAAATTAATACCAACAAACAGCAAGTGTGCGTATTTTACGAGTTTTGTCAAACTTTCAAAGGCAATTTTCACACAAGCGGACCTGCGAAAGTGCAGTCTATGGAGTTGCAATTTATCGCATATGTGCTACATTGTTGTTGCCGCACACGCCTACCTATGCACTGGCAAAGTGCCAGAGGGGACAGGTGCACAATAGCGAAACAAGGCAGACAACAGCGTCACCGCCTTTGGCCCAGCCTAAGTGGCAGCACAGCAATGCCGATCGTCTTCTCTCCATGCTTGAGTGATAACCTTCGGTTGGTCGCGGCGGCAATAAGATGCGTCCATGTGACGACGCACTCAACTCCTTTAGTACCCAAAAACAACATGCCCAACTAGCGGGAATTGTTGTAGTGCAGCTTCAGCACACGCAGACCACAACTATATACATTGTTTGCAGTTTCTAATTTATTCGTATTTTTTTAATTTTCGAGTTGTCCAACCATTTATGATTAACAGCCAACCGTCAACGCGCTCCAACTTTTATTCATATTGCAAATTTATGGCAAATATGCATAAATTCCGATGGTGTAAAAAAGCCAAACACAAAAATGTTATGCCACATCGTCATCACGGTTAGCGGTAACGGCTTTATAACTATTAAACAATTCAGTGTTGGTAAGCAATTTACCATAATGTAAAGAGTTGTGTAAATGTAAATGGCAAAATTTAACTTTTTTTGTTTTAATTTTACAAGTGAAATTAAGTGTCGAGTAATTTGCATGTGAATTGCTTGAGTAACTAATTTATAAACACAATATTTTATATTTCTGTACCAAAAAGGAAATTATTTAATATTAACAGTTTTTGGTGCACTGTTTGGAATGGAAAGTAAATATCACAAAAATATGTTCAAAAGGTAAAAACTTGTATCTTAAACTTAACTTTAACCTAACCTCAACTAAAAAAAAAATCGATTGCTCTAAAAAAACTCTATTCTCTATTATATTGTTCAGTTGACTACTAACCTCTTCATTATACACTTTGGCCTGCTTAGTATTACCACTAAGCAAATAAACAAATGTTTATTTGCTTAGTGGTATTACCTATTCTTGTAAGTGTACAAATTTGTCTATTTGGTTGTATGAAATTATACATATTTACATACTCGTACACCTCCGTTAGTATCCCCAATATTAATAAACTTCTCTTTAGCCGGCAACGTACAGCTGCATACCCACCAAACCAAACAAAACCAAACAGTCAGCCAATCCAAAAAGGGCAGAGCTTTCATGCCGCACAATCGACAGCCAGCCGAATCAAAACAACAACAACGGCAAGCGATGCGCACGCTGAGCATCCGAATCGGCAGAGGTTATCGTTGTAGCGGTGGCAACTGCTGCACTGCCACCAATTGTATCCACGCGTATGCCCACCGTGAGCAGTAATCGAGGCGTGGTCTACGACAATAGTACAGCACAGTGCCACACACAAACGCATACACACTCGCACTCTCAAGTTCCGCACATAAGTCTATCTTTTATTACACATATTCGCTGTTGACTTTGCATCTTTATAACCGACTCGTGCATTATTGACATGCAAATTCCGCAGCGCGTAACTGCCGAATCTGGGAATTGTGTCGGTTGCGCACTGGCGCACGTGTTGTCACATAATCTGGCCGTAAGATGTGCACGTAAGGGGCTTTTGTGGGCATTTGTGGGCTGAACGTTTGCGTAGCTCGATAAGATGTCTAACAAAAACTTTTTAACATTCGTGGAATCGATTGTTATTTGGGTTGGTTGTCTCTAGTTCAATTTACACACTATTTGCATGTAATTATTTTTGCACTAAGTAATTTTAGGTGTAGTAATGTAACCTATTCATACTTTAACAGATTACTTAAGGTTTTCGAAGTAAACTTTCATAAAATGGAAATGGATAAAGCTTTTAAAAATCGAACTATCCCAGCGAAACCCAAACGGTGGGCAACTCTGCTCTGTGGCCAAGTTGGATTACTGTAAAAATGAATTTGTAAAAATCCCGTGCGAATAATACAAATTACTTGATAAATAAATGTCGCTTGAAACATTTCAACACGCTTTCACAAATTTTGATTCAACCAAAATGCAATAAAACTGAAATGCAATAAATTTGTATGCACCGCAACAGCGCCATCTGATGCTTCAAACTCTTTTCGAGGAATGAAAATATTCGCACTGGTGGCAGTTTGCCTTTGAAGCACACTTCAGATGGCAAATGTGCATGAAGATGTAAACGTATGGGCTACGAATGGAAGATTTATTAAGTGTGTTCCAGCGGATTTAATTTGATGCTGTTGCTGGCTGGCTGTTGCTGTTGCTGTTGCCGTTGCTGTTGCCGTGTTGCCTTTGTGCCGAAATGCAAAAGGATGCCGATGCTTTTATGTTCAATATTTTTATGTACTTTTCGGCGAATGCAATAATTTTTAATAAGTTGCAAGTTGCAATAACAACAAGAACAGCCACAACAACAGCACCCAGTAAACATTTGGGCTTGTTATGAAATTGCTAGCAACTTGATATCAAGCATTTTTCTCAACACTTACCTTTGAAATCAACACTTGCTTTTGGCTTGATATCAACTTGAAAACAATAGCTTTTTCAATAAAAAGGGAAGAAGTTTAACAATTTGAAATTGCTATTGTTTTCAAATTCATAGCAAGCGTATGGCAAGTTGAGAGCAAACCTCTTTTCAAAGCTACAGGGCTTGATATCAATATTGATTTCAAGTGTATTTGTAAGCTTTTGTCAACAGTTCCAATTCCACTAGTCCCAATCAGTGTTGCACATATTGAAATTTCTACACTTTGTTTGTAATAAGTCTGTTATTTTTATTTTGCAATTCATTTGCATATATTCTTAAAACATTAATGTAGTTCTAGTTGTTAATAAACTTAAATTATTCAATTCATTTGCATATATTCTTAAAACATTAATGTAGTTCTAGTTGTTAATAAACTTAAATTATTCAATTATTCATCGTCTTCCTCGCTGAAGGATGAGTAAATCGGTGATGCAATGTCTTCCGTTTTTAGCTGAGAGGCGGCGCCGGACTCCACCGGACCGTTGTTAATCTCATTGGGTGGCGCTGGTGCCATCAAACACTTAATCACTTGACCGCACTCATTTTTCACTTTTTTTGATGCACTCATTTCTTTCTTATTATTTTTTATTTCTTTTAAAAAGTTATAAAATGTTATAAAGTTATCTTATAAACTACGACGATCCTTACGATACCTTAGCGACGACACGAATGAACAATATGACATTTTGAATGTAAAAATTCACATTAATTTGAATTCAATTCACTGGAAATTCACAGCCTTCTTCAATCCTCTCAAAATTCAAAATTTTTCAACTTGATTGCAAGTTGATAGCAAGCCGAAGGCAAGCCTTTTGCAAACCTTTGAGAATTCAAAATTTTTGAACTTGATTGTAAGTTGATAGCAAGCCGAAGGCAAGCCTTTTGCAAACCTTTGAGAATTCAAACTTGATATCAACTTGTTATCAAGTGCTTGTTATCAAATTGAATTTCAAAAATATATCAAAGGCTTGCGTCAATGTTTACTGGGCAATCACAACCACAACAACACCAACCATACTAGCAACAGCAAACAGCAGCCAACGCGACGACCAACAGACACTCGTATTTGTTTCTTTTCGCTGCTTCTTTTCAGTTCGCCCGCCTCCTCCTCGTCTCTCTCTATGTTTCGTCTGCACTTCCACTGCACAATGTAAAACATGCGCGAATCCATCAATTCCCCACAATTGTTCTGCGAATAAATCAAAGCACAGTTCCACATCACAATTTCACCCCAACAAGCAATGCTTTCCGCTTGTTCCCAAGATCAAGCGAAACGCACTTTACCACTTTGAAGTTGTGCCCGGTACCGTTTAATACTCGTATCTGCTTGTGCATAATTTTGATATGGACGTAATCGTAAAACGCCGCTCGCGCAACATGCGCGTAGACCGAAGGGGCCGCTGTGAATGCCGAGCCCACTTTTCGTAGCATTTGAGCCGATTGGGTGGAAATGTTATTGCAGAATATTATTTTCCTTTTGTAAGTTAATCGAGGAGTCTTAAGCTAAAGAAGAGTTAAAGAATTTCTCGGCCTATGCGAGACAGCATTATGGACCATTACAGGTTGCTTAGGTGGGCGTTTAACTTAAATTTTGTAATTAAAGTTGTTGTAGTTTAGCTCATCAAATTATTTTCTTAGCAACAGATATCGACTTGTTTCTCAAACAAACAGGCTTTAGGCCAAACTCCATAAAGCGCGTTTCAAGCATATCGTCGTTTTTCGCTTTTCTCGCTTTTCGAAAAAAGTGGAATCAGTGTACAGTGGACGTCCAGTATAACAAACTTTCCATTTAACGAATTTTCGATTTAACGTACAGCCAAATTTTTCCATTGATGGTTCTATATTACGAACGAAAGTGAAATTTGCTATTCGGTATAACGAATGTTTTTGTTGTTTTTTACTCTCGTCAAGAAACCTTCGAATTTTTTTATTTGAGCATTCACGTTTTTTACAATAACAATGAATGTTTGGTTTTATCAAATGAACCGTACCTCAATTGTTTTTGTTTTTGTTACGTTAAAACTTTCAAATTTACGTCAAGTTACCAACATTTTCAACTTCTGCTTGTATCATTTTCACAGGATTTGTTTTGCGTTCGGTCGGCTTTTTTCTTTTAAAAATTAAAATTTCAATAATCAATCAAGAAAAATTTCTATACAGAAAAGATAACTTGCGGTAAAAAGGCAATCGCGCATCGAAGACTTTTTGACGGTACATACATAGCAATTTTTGTATTATAAAAATGCTGGAATAAAACAAGATATTTATTTAAAAACTGAATATATGAAACTTATTTCTTTAAGAAAAATGCTTTAAAACAGCAACAAATTTCGATCGATTTAACGAATTTTTCGATTTAACAAATTGGGGGTACAACATAAGATTCGTTATATGTATTGGACGTTCACTGTATTTGTAATAAAGTAAAACCCAACTTGCCGGACTCCGGCTTTTTCGAAGGATACATAAGAGTGGGGCAGGTTTTAATTTCCCCATCTGAGTCCACCAGAAGCGCCACAAAAGCCGACAACATCATCATCGTGGCTTGCGCTGACTCTTGTTTGCTTCGCTACAATTCGATACTGAACAACATTAATGTTGGAAACCTTATTAAAAAAGTTGTAGTTTAGCTCACTAAATTATTTTCATAGCAGCAGATATCGACTTGTTTCTCAAAAAAACAGGCTTTGATGTTCCGAGCAAACCATAGCAACATCAATCATACAATTGAGTGCATAATACATATAAAACAATAACACCTCTCTGTACTTTTGTCTGCTACAAATTTCCAAACAATCAAACGAAACCGTATAACCACCAAGAGACAGTCGCATAAATATCGGAAAAGAATGTTCTGGGGTCTCAGCGAATCATTGGATCTGTATCAAGAATATTTGAACGCGCTGAAGGCAAAGTTTACGAATGTTAGTCCGAAGTCGAGCGAACCACAAAGCGACAAAGACGTTGCAGCAGCCACGCCCGCAGTGGAAAATGTGGGTGATGCTCCAGCACTCGACTTGGCGGCTACTGAAAGTGCGCCAGAGACAGCTGCCGAAGAAAATACCAATGACATAACAACTCACGTTAATGCATCCGACAACGTGGAACCGAATCATAGCAAAGATGAAATGAAAAACTCTGAAAATATTGGTGATTGTGCCCCAAATCAAAGCTCCGAAAGCAGCAACATTGAAGATTTAAGAAACCCAAGCGAACAGGGTGAAACACAGAACGCGGAGGTTATACAGGAAGCAAGAGAGATCTGCGCCGATATCGGTGCTGGTGACGCTTCCACACATGCTCACGAGACCAGCTGCATCAACTCAAATAAGTGCGGTGAGGAAATCGCGCAGATTCAGGCAGAAATTGGTGCCGGCGACGCGTCGACACACGCGCCTGAGGAGGCCAAGTGTCTTAACATACTCGTTCTAGGAGCTGGTGATCCGCGCCATTTAATCCGAACTATGGCCAAACTGTACACGCACAAAGGGCCCGATGGCAAAAGCGCTAATGTGAATTTTTATGTGCTCGAAGGCTGCATAGAACTGGTGGCACGCACCATTGCGCTGCTCGGTATTGCGCTCGAGAGCCCCGATTCGTTCAATCTGCTCAACAAGGTGCACCTCTTCATGGACGTGTATGGCAATTCGTTGCTGCGTCCGTCCTCGCATCAGTATTTGGTGGGCAAGTCGAAGACCCTGCTGAAGATGGTCACCAACGATGAGCTGCTGCAGCATTTGGCGCCAATGCTGGACATCGAGGGCTTGAAGTATCGCGAACGCGATGGCTTGGAGACAGCGCTCAATTTCCTACTGCCCAGGGAGGGCCATGTCTTCGATGTGCAGGCGTACTGGGTAGGCAGGTTGCGAAAGCTGCTGGGCACGCGTTACGACCATCGAAATGGCGCGTTCGACTGGGACTTGAATATGGTCCTGAAAGAACGCGAAGCCAAGCAGATATGCTCACAGGTAAGCTACAATCTTCGACTTTTGTGCGCATTTAAACCTTCGCTTCTCTGATGCACTTATAGGAGTATCGGTTTTGGCGTGAGACCGGCATCGCCTTCACCTACCCCGAGTACGAGCAATGCAAGCCGAATAAGACGCTCTCGGTGGGACTGGTGCACAACGGCGAGAAGTACCTGCATCGCGGCTATGCCGGCGACATACAGACCGGGCCTTTCTGCGCATTCGGCCTCAAGTGCAACGACGAACGAATGATGAAGTCGGTGCACGGCGAGAACGATTACCGCTCCACCGACGTAACCGAACGCAATTTGCTAGAGTACTTTCACGAGTTGCACACGCGCACCCCGTACAAACACAACGTGGAGCTGTCGCGCAAGTACGGCGCCGTTAAGCTGCTGATGGGTAAGCGCTTTAACCACAATGAGTGCGATCTGGATGCCATGCACGACTACAACAAGCCCTGGATTCCCGTGGACGGTGTCAAGGTGCACTTCCTCTCCGCAGACGATGTGTTTGCGCTGCAAGATGAGCAATGCCGTTGGTCGAGCTATTTCGACGTCACCTTTGTCGGCCACAATTACTTCATCTTCCTGAAAGACTCCTTTGCCAAGATGCTAAAGGAGAATGCCCTATTAATTTTGGAAACCAAACTGCGGACCATGGCGCGTAAGGAAGAGGTTACCGCGTTCGAGGATAAACTGAAGAACTACGCTAAACGCAACCATATGACGCCAGTAATTAACTATAACGCTTTAAACACTAAAAACTCGCTACTGAAGTTCAAAAAGGAACGGGTAAACGAACAGCAACCAGCTAACTGAACGTTTGTTTTTCGATAAAACAGACAGCAGCCGCATATTGTAACTTAATTTACTTTATATTAAAGCCAAATTATCAGCATTAATCTATGCAGAAAACTAATTCTAATTTCTATTCTTTCGCTTTGCCGAGCCCCACGTCTCCAGGTCAAATTGCTTGTCGCCCATATAAGACCGCACTTTTCTGGGAGTGGCACTCTCCGGTAAATCGACATTGCTATCGATGTTCATGATATCATCCATGCGCACATTCAGCTGCTCCGCGCGTTTTCCCAGTGTCCTGTGCTGCCGCACATTTTCCACGTCCGTGTTGATGATTTTGCGCCGCGGCACATGTGACAACGACTTTGCCCAGTCACCGGTCTGTTTCAAGTCCAGCATTATATTAATCATTTGATTGAGCGTTAAAGACTTTCCCGAGCCGGAGCCCCACTGCAGGTAGCGATCGAGAGGCAATCGGGCCATGCGTATACCCAGACGTTTCGCCTTGGCCAACGAGAGTGGCTCGTTGTTTACCTAAATTTTCAAAACAAAATTACTGTCTAGAAACATTGCAAAAAGATTTCGCGTCTCACCGTGTCAACCATGGCGCCAACAATGTAAACATCATCCGGATTGTACACAGCCAAGTCAGTGCGGCAGTGTGGTGTCAGATACACTAGCTGTTCCTTGGGAAACAGTTCAGTGAAGCACTTTTCGTGCACGTTCATAGGAAAGTCTGGATTCAGCATGGTGGGTATGTAGCGCTGCAGCCCCTGCATACAGGTGCTCCTCGTATTCACATTGCAGTAGTGCAAATCGAATGGATCGTCATGGGCCCGATTATCCGCAAAGCAGAGCATCAGCTGTTTCGCGGCATTCACTGCCTCGCGATGAGTCATATACCTGTCGTAGGAGCAATCGAGCACCACTTTCGGTGCAAACTGCATTGCTCGTATAAGTCTGTAAAGAAATCGCACATATCAAGGAGCCGTTTCACATGTGACTCAAAGCAAAAGACGCACCTATTGTTCATCCAGTGATTTATGGTGGAATCATAGATACGAAGAAACAGAGAGGTATGGCCCAGCCCATAAATAATGTGCGTATTCTCCTCTCGGTCGCGACGCAATTCTTCTTTGCGCTGCAGCACATGCTCGGCTCGAGCTTGCTTTTTGCGTTCATGCGACTGCTTCTTGGCTTCAATTTGCCACAGGTAGCTATAGTATTTGATGCGTGCCGACTTGGACGGCAGCGCCAGTACGTGCTCCCACTGCTCATCCGTGATAAAATCCAACCGGGGTACACGGCGTCCCTCCTGATGTGCAATGTCCACCTCTAGCTGAAGCACTTTCAGCCGCTTTTGACGCTCCTCAGCGGTCACCTCCAAAGGCGGATCTTCTATTGAAACACGGTTTTCGCGTGCAAACGGGTTGTTGTGCTTTTTAGCATGCTGCTCCTGCACCGGTCGTTCGTTGTGCTCATCGGCCACGATCCCCGCAAAGTGCCTGCTGTCATAAACTTTCAAACTATTGTTTGTCACGCCTTCTTGTCTTTTTGCACTGAGCGGCTGTGTTTGGAGCAACAATGCACGTGCTCCTTTTAATTTAAAAAGGTTTCTCAACATTGCAATGGCTAACTAAATATAATTGCTTCAAAAAACTAATCCGCAAGGCAATCAGCTGATTGGCCACTGCAGTTTGAGATGCACTGGGATTACTTTTTCAGGAACTGTCACGGAAAATTCACTAAAAGAGATGAAACCGAAAGCAAACAACATAACAACATAAAACGAAACGTCAAAATCAGCTTCTGGCTCTCATCTTTTCCCAACGCCAGCGACGTAGACTGCAGGCAGCAACAGCAGCAACAGAAAAGGCCGAAACGACAGTAGCAGCAGCAGCAGCAGTGGCTGAATAGAAGGAATTGCTTATATCAGTGGGGAGGCAGGAATCCAATTCCGATTTCCGCGAAAAGTATTACGAATAAGACGTAAATATTTTTATACGTTCAAAAAACGAAACGTGATTTGTGTTCCAAACACCAAAAATAACACAAAATTAAGGTAAGTGAGTGCAGAAAGCAAAAGGGCAAAAGTGGAAAAACGCCGCGCAGTCTGAGCGCTGGCGAGGAAGTGCGAGTGGCCATGGGGCTTAATCGCTGATGTAACCAACCGAATAACGTTGACAACTGCTTGCGGCAAAGCGCTTCGAATTATGAAATAATTTCAAAGCGTTATTTAATCACGCCATTAGAAAATTACCTCCCTATGCCATCACCCTGTTAGTTCGGTCCGATTGCACCAGAAGCCCAGCAGTGAATAGTAATGCGAGTGCCCTTTGTTCCCAGCGCATCACAACAACTCTGCCTACAACAACGTTTACAGTCAGACAAAAGTCTAATCAGTTGGGACTTTCATTGATGATTTTCAATTTTCCAGCCGTCAAGTGCGACATGCTGGCCACAAATTACGAAATTCAAAAGAATCGCACCACACTAGCTGGCTAGCGTTGGCGTGTGAGTAAACGTCGCGCCGTGCCACGCCACTCCACACCACGCGACAGTCTGCACCGGCATAAACGAAACGTAGCGATAATTTTATCACAATTTGGCGTTGAACCATACCAATAGAAAAGCGGGTAGACAGGAAATCGATTACAAATTTTCTGATGTTTAAGAGTCGAAACATTTTCAGAAATTGTTCCTAGGGTGGAAATGCGGCGCGCAGCAAATCTTTGCATTTTGATTACCAGATTGTACTCGCTTATCCAATGGGCTCAGTTTAAAATGGGTGTTATTGAGAAATCATATTAACAGCGGGACGTGCCGGATCCATATTTCAAGCTGCCTGGCAATTCCCCAAATCTATTTATCACCCGTTAGAAAACATATTTTACTTTCCATTACTCGTATGGTAAACATTCAAAATCGGGCCAACAACAACAATACAATATGTATTGCTTGAAATACCCTACAACGCAACTATTCTGGCTGTTGTGGGAAGCAGAAAATAACCAGATGCCAAAGAAATGAAAACACTATTGAAAGAAGCGCAACAGGAAAACACGTACAAAAATGCAAAAAAAAACATATATGCCATTTCGCATTCATTTAAATACTCGCAAACCAATTGAACTTTGCACTTCTCCTGCCTGCGACGTCGTCAATTGCCCGCCCCACCAAACGGACAGACGAACCTTTGTCGACGGTGTGTATGAGAATAAATATTTATTTACAATTTTGGTGTGTGCAGCTCCAGGTACTTTTGTTAGTGTTATCGGTGCCGATTGTTGCCGCTCGGTTCAGGAACAAAGCGCATAAATGTTTCTTATCAACCTATTGACCGGCCAGCAATCCATGTAATCTAAAAATTTTGCGCTGGTTGAATAAATAAGAAGGTACGAAATGGGAGGCCAATGGTCAAGCGGTTAAACGTTATGTGATTTTGCAACCTGTGCGCCCATACGAGCATTCATATGCAAACAACAAAAGCTGCTGTGGCGCAACTCATTAGACAGCTGGAGCAGCTGGAGGAGTGCGCCGAAGTGCTGGGCAAACGGAATGGGCACCTTACGGGCCGCTTTAACGATTGGCAATTGCTGATCGCCAACAGCCATGCAGCGGCTGCCGCAACAAAAGCAGCCACACCGAAACTAAACCACAAAAACAACCACAACATCACCGGCTACTGAGCTGCCAGCAAAAAACGCTTCGAGCTCGTATTTTGGAATCAGTCGTCCGAGTGATTTCTACGAGTGCGGTGCAAAATTGTTGAAACAGTCAACCGGCAGACACAAAGCTTTTTTGATCGAAACGGCAAGTTCGCTAATGCTTACAAAACGTAATTTTTCCTTTGGATATTACTAAAACTTCTGGAAAAAAATTCTTCTGATGCTGTAAGAGCATCGAATTTGCTGTTTAGCGTGACTGGAAATTGAAAATTCGTCTTCCTGAATTTCCAAGAGTCTCGAGCATTCATTAGCATAGTAACGCTCGTGTAAGCTAGCAGCGCGAATTGTTGTAAAAATAGCAACGTTTCCGCAATAAGTGTGTCTGAGCCGAAAGCATGTGTCCGTTTTGTAATTGAAATCTGTTTGGTAGGGGGGCTGTGCGGAAACCACAGGACTACGTTGTGTGCATTGGCAGAAAAGGGTAATTGGTAGTAGCACTAAGCAAATAATAAATAAATAATTAAATGTGTTTATTTGCTTAGTGGTAGTAGGGAGAGGGTCACTACAGGTGTTCGATCAGCTGCAACTTTAAAAGTGTTTCTATATGAAAAAAAAGGCAGGCACTGGTGTTTGCTCACTTTTGAAAATTAAAACAAACAATTACGTAGAGGGTTTGTTTGGACAAACATATGTCGGATATTGAATTCAATTTGTAACAATTAAAACAGTGACATAGTGTGGAGTAAAGTAACTTTCATTTGGCTCATGTTTTCGAATGGGATATTCAATATTTTGTATACAATTTTTCATATTCTGGTTTTTCATAATATATCCGCTATGCTAACGATCAGTGCACGATCGTGACCCACATACACATTGAGATATAATGACTTCAAGCAAGTTTAACTTCACTCGCACGCAACTGATCGATCGCTGTACATATGTAGCTACACTACATATGTACATACAAGCATGTTTGTGTACACGCATCCCAATCGTGAGGATCATTGAAGATTGCCTTTTAACTGGATGCTCTCATTTGTGGCGTTAAAGGCGGCGCCCAATTGCGCTATGCTCGCATATGGTCAGCTCACCATTGTGCGTCTCACTGCTAGTGTTGTTGTTGTTGACTTGTCTGCCCTGCTCTGCTCTTGAATAGCGCCGGAGAAAGTTTTCCACTTGATTTTATTTCACTTTGTTTACACACACGGACAGCCGAACGAGTGCAATATCACTCCAATGTTGTTGTATGTTGTTGATATTGTTATTGAGCTGTTTTCGTGTTGTTGCGCATGTTGTAGCGATTGTTGCTGTTGCTGCCGCTGCTGCTAGTGGCATTCATTCATGTTTTGAATAGCTTAACGGGCCTCTTCCCCACACACCCCACAGCGTTCGCTTGCAGCTAGTGTGCGTCTTCACCGCGTTCAGCCTCTCCTCGATCGCATACCGTGACCGTCTCGCGAGCGCTGAGATTGTGTAGTTTGCGCAGAATTGGTGGTGTGCTTCGATTCGGCTGTTGGCGCTGGTGCTGGCGCGTGTGTGTGTTTATTGCGGTCGATTTGAAAGAATTCGTCGTGCAAACAGGTGAAAGTTTCTTGCTGTGTGTACGCATTAAAAATTGTAAATTCAGACTTTGAGCACTTCAAGTGTCGAGGCCGTTGCGTTGTGTTTGTCGTTTGTCAAACTCAATGTTTGATTAGTTAATAAGTTGAATGTATTGCAAAACGTTGTCATAGAAGACACAGTAACACAGTGTTCCAAGGCAAGAGCCAACTATATCAGTGGGCAATTTTGTGCCAAAGTGCATTTCACTTTGATAATCTATCAGCAAAGAGAACGACATGCGCGTCTATAAAATATGCCCCACTCCCCCATAATTGACTTTGTACTACAATAAAATATAATTCGCTGTTTTCAATTGCAGATTAAAGGCCGCAACAACAATAACTATACTCAGTAGCATTCTTTATTAGTCCAATCGAAACAAAACAACTCGTACAAATGTGGCCAGAAAATGTCGGAATTCGTGCCATTGAGGTGCTCTTTCCCGCACAGTATGTGGACCAAACGGAGCTGGAACAGTTCGACGGCGCCTCCGCGGGCAAGTACACAGTTGGCCTTGGCCAGGCCAAAATGGGTTTCTGCTCCGATCGCGAGGATGTGAACTCGCTGTGCCTGACGGCGGTGAGTCGCCTGTTAACGCGTCACCAAATTAAACCGCAAGAGATTGGCCGCTTGGAAGTGGGCACCGAGACTATCGTCGACAAGTCCAAGTCGGTGAAGTCGGTGCTGATGCAGCTGTTTGCCGATAGCGGCAATACCGACATCGAGGGCATCGATACCACGAACGCCTGCTATGGAGGCACTGCGGCCCTCTTCAACGCCATCAACTGGATCGAGTCGTCCAGCTGGGATGGCCGCTACGCGTTGGCAGTGTGCGCAGATATTGCCGTGTACGCGAAAGGACCCGCTCGACCCACTGGTGGTGCCGGCGCCATTGCTATGCTAGTGGGCCCCAATGCTCCGTTGGTGTTGGAGCGTGGTCTACGCGCGACGCACATGGAGCACGCCTACGACTTCTACAAGCCGGACTTGAGCTCCGAATATCCGACTGTGGATGGAAAACTATCAATTCAATGCTACCTGTCGGCACTGGACACTTGCTATCAGCTGTATCTGAAGAAATTCGCGAAAAAGTACCCGAACGAAACGCATGTGGGCCTGGAGAATTTCGACGCGCTGCTCTTTCATACGCCCTTCTGCAAGCTGGTGCAAAAGTCAGTGGCTCGTGTGGTCTTCAACGACTTTCTGTTGACGAGCGCTGAGAAGCGTGCTGTGAAATATCCTGGACTGGAGCGCTTTAACGAGGCAACACTGCAGGCCACCTACTTCGATCGGGACGTGGAAAAAGCATTCATGACACAATTCGGCGACGTGTTCGAGGCGAAAACACGCAAGTCGCTGCTGCTGGCCAACCAGGTAGGCAACATGTACACACCTTCTGTGTACTCGGGCCTGGTGTCGTTGTTGGTTAATGTGCCCGCCGAGCAGCTAGTGGGCAAACGCATCGGTGTCTTCTCGTACGGCTCCGGCCTTGCCGCATCGATGTACTCCATTGTGGTGACAAAGGACACACAAGTCTTCCAGCAATTCGTAGCGAAATTGGACTACGTCTTGCCCATGCTGAGTGCACGCGAGAAAGTTGCGCCCGAGCTGTTCTCGCAGCTGATGGAAGTGCGCGAAAAGAACAACCACGCGGCACCATACACGCCCAGTGGCAGCATCAGTGTGCTCTTTCCCGGCACATACTACCTCAAGGACGTGGACGACAAGCACCGGCGTACGTACGAGCGCACGCCAACCATTTCCAATGGTGTGCACTAATCAAGGGAGGTGCACGGGTGCTGGGGAAAAAGCGAACGAGCTACAGTGGCAATGGCATTGGCAGCGCACACGCTGATGAGAGGTGCAGTGCTTTATTTTAGAGAGAATTGTTGTAAGAAACGGTAAGTCAAATGCGTCATAGTGCATTGCGCGGTCATTCGGTCAAAAATGGGGAGAATTTGAGTTATTTTATGAAATGGTTGTAAATTATTTATTGAACTACATTAAATTATGCAGTCTGTAATTCATTACTCAGAGGCAGCCAAATTTCTACTATCATTGTTACTTACTCTTCGTCGCTCCCTTTTGACCGCATGAAATGCGAAATGTACTATAAATCTAAACGGTCAGTTGAACAACTAAAATTATCATGTTCTCTTTCTTGCAGCGATGCGTTTCCATCTAAAATTGTGTGCGCAATTGCAGTTTTTTATTATAATTATTTGCAAAAAATTTTACAATAATCCGACAATAATAATTTATTTAATACTGATGTTGTTCTTGTACGTAAGTAATTGCTAAATAATCGCGATGTGCGGTGCGCACGCATAAAGACGCCATTAGCGCGCGACGTGTACATACGGCATGTGGCTGCTCGCAGTCAAACTACATACTCCACTTGGTACCTACTGAAACACTACAAATTCCGACTCTGCTGTTCGCTTTGTGCTCACTAAAAACACCGCATAACTTGCTCTTTAGCCTTCAAATAACAAAACGCTAACTAAGATTTGTCAATTAAATGTCAGACATTTTCAATGACACTGAAACGTTTTGTTCAAGCCCAGCGAGCGGCAAATTATTCGTTAAATGCGCGTAGCTTTAGTATCACGTACGTCAGTTTGTAGCAATTTGTATGTAGATAAATGGAAAACCTCAATCGATCAATGTATGTAGCTTTAACCGAAGACGCCGTTTATTGTCTACTGTTTATTGATAATAAAGCAAATAGTCAAATAGCCGAGCAGGAGATACAAATTTAAAATAATAATATAATCAAAGGTGCAACATTCATACAACTAAGCAAATGCATATTATCAAATAAAATTTTGGAAATTTTATACCATTTTTGAATTGTACTGTAACTGAATTGTATAATAGAGAACAGGCAGAGATGACACCAATCACCCCTCATCCGAACCCGCGACGTTCGCTGTCTACTAAAGCATGCTGTGCCGTTGTACTGACACGGAAACAAATCAAAACGAAATGATATTTTATAACTTTTCACCTCTCTACCTAGTGTATAGTTTCTTGTAATTTGTGCACATATTGAAAAATTCACAACTATTGTGTGCCTACACGGTGTGTGGTGGCATATTAAGGTTTACGAGTTTGCGTGGTGCATAAAACAAAACATCTGAATTTAATGTAAGCTTAATGACGTGCATTAATGTATATATAGTTATACATACATACATACATATATATTTATTGACATGCACACAATAAAGAAATTTCGAAATAAACGTTTAATAGTTTTGTATTGTAATTAAATGGTGTGTTGCGGCAGCCGAAATTGCTGGAATTGAATTGAGAGTAAACGCGTTTTGGCGTCTGTCATGCTCTTTGCTGTTGCCACCGGCTGTTGTTGGTTACTTTGCTGGTTTGTTTAGCATACCAATATGCTAATTTAGGCGTCTAAGTCGCCATCTCGCCTGGTGACTAAGTTTGTTTGTTTTACTCAGCTCAGGCCGCTGGCGAATTAGTGATATCCCTATTGCTGCTAGATTGGCTGCTTTCTTTAAGCGCTGAAAATGAATATTCAAGAGGTGCGAGTGGACGACAGCTGGTAATTTGCCATTAACGGTGTTAGTGAAATATGCTCGAGCAATGTATTTCCTAGCGCAGCTGCCAGACATGGCAAAGCAGAATTTAATGCGGAAATCACTCTACACTAGACATTTGTTTTTGTTGTAACTAGAATTTGTTTTGCTATTGTTTACATGCAAAATGTTTAGTCAAGACTGCACATAAACATTCAAGCGGATCGAGCGCACTGCATTGCTTATGTGCACGTATTGCAACTAGTATAGTTTATAGCAGTATCTGTATATTCCTGGCACAGTCTGCTGTGTACAGTTTTTCGCTTCTAATGCAGCGCTCAGCAAATTGTTTTGACGATTTGCGTGCGCTCCGGCAAGTGTGCAAAAATCCGCACGTCTGTAGTTGCCGCTTTGTCTGGCTACCTAAGCACCGCACACGAGCGCGCAAGTGATTCACTATCAAACTCGAGCGCAGACTTTGAGCCCCCCAAGCCTCAGCTGCTGATTAGAATTGTCGGCGCAGTTCACATTACTCATTGCGAGCGCATTTCATCTATTTAAATCAATCATTGATGACAATCTATTTGGCAACGAATATTTCAGCTACAGCCAGTTTATTGGTTCGCATTTGAAGTTTGCGCCAATAAAACGCAAAGATGACTTTATTATTTGTTGGGATAAACATTCTTCGGTAGGCGAACCATGCTTATAGAAACGCAAAAATCCAAATAGCAAATAGATAACCGCCACTACGTAAACACATAAATATGTGCATTCATATGTATGTGCATGATTACATATGGGTACATACATATGTACACAACTATCATACATATATATTAAGACTACAATTCAGAGCAGTGCGCTAAGTGTATACAGGAATAGACTGTATACTATGAACAGACTCAATTAAACTGCTGGCATTTCGTTGACCTAAAATGACATACATATTTTCCAAATGGGAAGTTATACTGCGGCATCAGCCAATTGCTTTTAATGCTCAGTTGAAACAAATTACTAATTTTAAAATTATAACCAACTCAATTATAAACAAGGCGCTTTGATAATAAACAATTTAGACCAAATAAAAAATCAAATTAGCCAATCTAATGTGGTCACTTTTTCAATTCGGCCTTTTAGCTGTATGTTTTCGCTATGTTTGACCTAAGCTTCTTTATGGCAGTTACAGTGCAGTGCCGCTGAATTATGAACACTAGGCATCGATGCAGAGAAATTCGTCGCGCTTCTTTTCTTCGCTATTTTTTTTTTGCAAATGTAGCGACTGTGCTGTGTGGTAGCTATGTCTTTTGGCATTAAGAAGGAAAGAAGAAGGGCTTAGCTCCTTTTTTGCCTCTGGAATGGCCGTTTTCAACCTAGTCTGTAATTGGAATTATTTAAATACAAATACATACAAATGTTGAAAAAATAATTTGCAAGAATCATCAACCCTGCAACATTTAATTCACCACTGCAATGAAATTGAAAGACTAAGAACAGCTCTCAATATTCCTGCAATAGACCAACTTATCTCAACTGTATCAGCCAGCAACATTAACAAATTCACATACCTTCTAGTTAAATTAGATATACTTTTTAACATTTAACATTATTTATTCACTAAAATAGCCGAAGGCCTCAGTTGCCAGTTGCTATATTCCTTATATCTTAAAATTGTAATTGTATTACTTTTATAATATTTAATAAAATAAAAAAAAATAAAAAATAATTTTGCAAACACATTTGAAACGGGTGGAATTTGCGGTTTTACCATAGGCCATATAGGCCTGAGTGTGTCTCATACAGGGACAACCACCCTAACCTTACCTGACGGTACTTGTCCAGTTCTAATATCAGAGGAATTATTGCGTAAAAGAAATCGGTTAACTTAATTGAGAAAACACACATATATTGAAAAACACGACGTCAACTTGGTTACGGTCAAGGTAGCGGTGTTCATAATTCGGTGGCACTGCACTGTACATACCTACAAGCTGTAGATATTGTATTGCCATAGTATGTACATATGTATGTATATGATATGTTGATACATTGTCCCTTATCTGAAATTGGCCTTTGGAGTATACTCACAGATTCAACGTACAAATGCAAATTGATATATTTTAAGTAACAACACTTGTGTACAGAGATAAGGTTAGGTTAATGATTTTCAAACATACAATCAAATTTGAATCAGGCATTTCATAATATTTGCTGATTATTGACAAAAAGTTAAAGTCGTTGAACTTTTGTTACAACGCTGTGAATTTGTAAAAGTTGACACCTGCAAGACCGAAAAGACATTAAAATAAATGCGATTTTTTCAAGTTGTAAAACAAAGATATAACTACCGTTCGGATTAATTCGTGTTTCGAATGAGTTCAGTGACTTTAATTGCCATTTACGATTGCTGTTGTCAAATAGATCCTGCATATAAGTAAACGTAAACGTAAACATTATTTCAACATATTGAACAGCATTAACATAATTTCAAAATAAAATAAAACAAAATAGACCGAAATAAATAATAAACAATGCATTCGAATAAAATATAATAAAAAAACAAACGTATAAACAATACTCACCACCACATTGTAGCCAAATATATTCTTCAATCCCAACTCTTTCAATCTGAAACGAATTGAATGTGGCGCACCGTCGGTACGTCGGTTAACAAATGCCACTGCATAGGAATACTCCCTAAAAGTATGTGAGCAATTTTGTAAAATTCAAACTAAAAGCAATACACCCATACCTCGCTATACGGCCGCTCTTTATACGGCCTTTCGCTATAACGGCCTTCTTCAATTAAGGCACGTTTTCGATTTACGGCCTAAAATGTTTCGCTATAACGGCCCAAAAAAAATTTTTTCGATGTCGATATATCACGTTTCTCGGTAACGTTTATTTTGTGGGAAATATTTTTTCCGTTGGCAGTAACTATTGTGAATGGGATTTTTTTTTCCGTTGAATGATAACTATTATTTTGCAATATATCTGTGGTCAAAAGCACTAACCGCTTAAGTCGACTTAAGAAGAAATTGAGTTATGGATGCCACCACGTTCCCTTGACTGTGCTCTACGTTTGTGTAAAATCGGGGAGTTTGTAACTTTAAAATAAAATAAGTTATTAATAAAAACCTATTCGCATTCCCATAAGGAATACACTACGCGCTAAAACTTTAAAACGAGATTGCTCGAAACAGCAATTTTCGACTTAGGCGGTTATTGCTTTTGACCACAGATATATTTTTTACGTTGAAAATACCGGCACCAATGCATTTTGTATGCAAAACTTATCCAAGTTCTGAACCACTCAAGTTCTAAATCACGAGCACACTCACCGGTGGAAAAACAGATTCAAACGTTACCGAGCAACGTAAAAAAAAATTTTTCTCTCCTAACAGTTATGCGATGACGTAAAAAATATTTTTCAACAAATAAACGTTACCGAGCAATGGAAAAAATATTTCTTGCTGATAATAGTTATAAGGCAACAGAAAAAAATATTTTTGTGTAACATGAAGTTCTTTCATTTTTGTTTCTATATTTTTGTTATTATTATAAAAATAAATTATAACATTGTTATAAAAATAAAAAAAATAAATTTGGAACCGATCCCATTGAATTTGTATGAATTTGTATTAAAATAATTGATTCCTTATACGGCTTTTCGCTTTGCGGCCAAGTTTCGTGGAACGTATCTAGGCCGTATAGCGAGGTATGGGTGTATAGCAAATTACACTGAGCAACAGCCAAAATTTTTCCGAGTTGTAGTAAACCTTTTCTAAAGGATTTTTGGACGCTGATCACAACTGCGTACTTAGTTTTTTGATTGTTTGAGCGGTTTGTAAGTTATTGGTGGTTTTTGCTAGGAGGTGTTTTTCACGATTTTTCATCTTTGAATTTTTATTGCATTTATAATATGTTGAAAAACACCATAATTTTTTTATGACACAATAACGAATCCTCAAGCTATAATTTTGACCATAGTCGATTTCGATTGGTCAAGGGTTAACACGGCTATGGCTCTTCAAAGTTCAATTTTCGCGAATTTTTTATAAAAATTCATTTAAATTCGGGGTTGCAATTTTCAACTAGGAGTTAGTGTGCAATGTATAGTGTAAGGTTGTAACTTAAACTTATAGAACAGATTTTTTGTGTTGCATGTGCCATTCTCGGCCTATACTCATTAGAGTGTAAATGCGACTTTACCTTCTGAACACGTGTTTGTATTGAAATCTCCTAATACTCTTCGCGTCATTGACGAAAGTATCTAAAGTATTTTCGCAAGCGTCAATATTTGTCTTTTCAAGGGCATTAACAAAATTTGAATTGGTTCATTACTGTAGGAGCTATTCTAAAAAGAGTTGCATCACACAAGTAAAAATTTCAACCACACACACTTAGCAAACTACTTGCTGTTTTTCCATATTTCATTGCGACATATTTTTAGGGACAAAAAATTCAAAATTCGAAAGCTGAAAATTTTATGAATTGAGGGCATTTGTTGAATGTGAGCATTATTATACTGTTGCCTAAAATTGTGCTCTAATATTATAGCTCCAAAGTAAATCCTTGCTTTTGTTGCTGAATTTATGAATGGTGAACTTACATCTTTGTACACATTTTCTATTACAAACATCGTATTTCAACAATTTCTTTTTTAATTGAAAGCCCCAACATTCTTCTTTCACTGTATGGTAATATATATTTTTTGTAAGCAACATTCTTTTGTGTATTCGCAATCTTGCAAAGTATCTGAAAATTTGACTTTGAAAATGAATAACTCTTGCAAATTTGAACCGATTTTAATGTTTTAAATTTTAAATACATAGTTAGAGTATTGTTAATCTATGTTAAAAAAATGGCATTTAAGACTTCAGGTTTGTAGGAGCTACATGCATGTAATGGTCAAAAAACATGTAAAACGCCCTCCAAGGAAAACCATCAATATTTCCTAAGCCGCTCAAACAATCAAAAAACTAAGTACGCAGTTGTGATCAGCGTCCAAAAATCCTTTAGAAAAGTATGGTTTGATTTCAGAAAAAAAAAATAATGTTGATTTTGTTGCTCTGTGTTACCTGTATTTGCCAAGTGGCGTTATGGGACGTGTCCAAACTTCAACATCATTCTTAATAGCAACCCGAAGTCCTTGTATTCCCAGAGGATCCTGATTAACAGCAATAATGTCGCTAAAAATGCAATCAATGATTCAGCCATTTGTTCGATTTGAATTCATTAAAAAATCGCTAACCGGTTGAGCAAAATCGATTTGATTTCTGGGCGCACCACAGCGAGATCGTTGGACATGATAAGTGGAGCCGCCATTACAGTCCAGATGGCCATTTGTACTTTACTCTGGTCATAATTGAGGCCATTATTGCCAAGAGCCAACTGCGAGCATATGCGCAATTATTATTTCAAATGGGTTTACTCGTACCACTGAAATGCATTTAAGGACACTAGGTAAATATTACCATATCAGGATCATTCCAATGACCGGGTCCGGCCTGTGGCTGAATGGTGTGTTGATTCTCAGCAAAATAGTCCATAATTTGCACCACGGACTCGTACGAGTCATCAATGTCGGCCCAGTTACGCCATAAATTGCAATGCTCCTTCAAGGATTCATAATTTAACTGAAAACATTACGTGAGCAACTTCAAAATCATTTCCGAAGCTTTCATTATAAAACCCTTACTGGTTTTTCTTCATCAGAAAGATACGCTGGCCAGCTACAGGAGTAAACCATTGGCCGGCCGGTTTTATTAAGCAAACGCCCGAATTCCGGATACCCCTCATCCATCGAATTAATGTCGCCCCAACAACCATCCAACTTCACATAATCCACATTCCAATCGGCAAAGGTTTGCGCATCTAACTCCATGTGGTCAATAATGCCAGGGTAGCCCTCGCAAGTCTTTATGCCATAATCCTGATATAGGCCGAATTTCAAGCCTTTGCCGTGGATCTGGCGGAGCACAAACATTAATTGCTCGTTATATGTGCTTTCTAAGCCCCAAGTTCACTTACATAGTCAGCGAGAGCATTGAGTCCACTGGGGAAACGCTTGCGATCGGGCACCAATTTCTGTGTCACATTATCGCGTTCCATCTCCAGCCAGCAATCGTCAATAATGACATACTCATAACCAGCCTCTAAGTATCCTTCGGACACTAACATGTCTGCAATGCGCTTGAAGAGATTTTCACTGTGCACGATGGGAAAGTTCGGAACCAAAACTTTAAATTTAGACACTTTTGTTCCATGAACTGGTCCACTTTGAATAGAGAGAGAGATACATACCTGATACATTCGTCCGGGTAGTTTTCGCAGTCGATGTTGCATTCGAAACGCAGCCAATGCATCCAACCCATGGGCGGCGTTCTGGCCAGCCCGTTCTCCAGCGCGTTTGCAGCGCGATAAGCCAGCGAAAGTAGCAACAGGACACTGAATAGCATAATTTGGCTTCTTCACTTACTTTCCGTCAGATTAAACACCCGTTGAGCACGCGTGAAATATATGCGACCGATTCTACCGACTTCACAGTACTTAATGTACTCCACTGGGTGGACTGATTTATATAGTCGTGGAAGCACTGAAACATGTGTTCTTTCGTCAACGACAGCACGGCTTCTTGTCCATAAAAATACCATAAGAAAGCTCCATTTCCTATCTCAAATTGAAGAATGCGAGAAATTGCCGCAGTGTTAAGGTTCAGTCTTAGAGTTCTAATTAGTTTTTTAATGATTGAACACTACAGTTGTCAATTGGCCCTATAAGTTGAGAATACGCGCGTCGTGGGCTGTTTACATAAGCTAATACATAGTTTGGTCTGTGGCAAGTGAAACGTTGTGCTACTTTGAAGGTTATTGGTGCGGTGGAACCACGTAACCCCCATAAGAACGAAGTTTTTACACAGTAAATGTGACAGGAAATATTGCAGACCTATTGGAGATCTCTTGACTTTTATTTTGTATTTGTAAAAAGTCAACTTTTAAGAAATTTTAAAAGACAACCAATTTTTTTTAAGTATTTATTTAAATTCTAGGATATTTTTCATAATTTTCTAACAATAAATTTCGTAGGACTATTTAGCATTTGCAGATTATTACCGAAAACTTTGTTACAACGCTCTGAATTTGTAAAAGTTGACGCCTGTAAAACAGAGAAAACAATCAAATAAGTTGTATCTTTCAGTTACTGTTGAAAAATAAAGGCATATCTACCATTCGGATTAATGCGTGTTTTGAATGAACTCAGCTGCTTAAAAAAACCTTCATGATGATTTCTATCAAATAGGTCCTGAATGAAGTGAAAGTGAAAAAAAGAAAATGAACACAAAAGTACACTCGTATATGTTAAGTCGTCAATACTTACCACCACATCGTAGCCAGGTTGATTATTTAAGCCCAACTCTTTCAGACTGAAAGCAATTGGATATGGTGCACCATCGGCACGTCGGCTAACAAATGCCACTGCATAGGAATATTGCCTGAAGTAAATGAGAAACTTTTGTTTTCAGTATAAAAGGCGAAAGCGATGGGAGCACATACCCGTTCCTGCTGAGTGGCGTTATGGGACGCGTCCACACTTCAATATTATTCTTTAAGACAACACGACGTCCTTGTATGCCCAAAGGATCCTGATTTACAGCAATAATGTCGCTAAAAATTCAATGAATGTTTTAGCCATTTGTTTGATTTGAACTCATTTAAAAATCGCTAACCGGTTAAGCAAAATCGATTTGATTTCTGGGTGCACCACAGCGAGATCGTTGGACATAATAAGCGGAGCAGCCATTACAGCCCAGATGGCCATTTGAGTTTTGCTTTGATCATAACTGAGCCCATAATTGCCAAGAATCAGCTGCGAGCATATGCAAAATTATTATTCCATATAGTTCAAAAGTATTCCTTGAAACACAAACTAATGTCAATATTACCATATCAGGATCATTCCAATGACCAGGTCCAGCATGCGGCTGAATTTTGTCTTGATTCTTGGAAAAGTAGTCCATAATTTGCACCACGGACTCGTACGAGTCATCAATATCGTCCCAGTTACGCCATAAATTGCAATGCTTCTTCAAGGATTCATACTTTAACTGAAAACATTACGTGAGCAACTTCAAAATCATTTCCTAAAATAAGCTTTCATTATAAAATTCTTACTGGTTTTTCTTCTTCAAAAAGATACGCTGGCCAGCTACAGGAGTAAACCATTGGCCGGCCGGTTTTATTAAGCAAACGCCCGAATTCCGGATACCCCTCATCCATCGTATTAGTGTCGGCATAACAACCATCTAACTTAACATAATCCACATCCCAATCGGCAAAGGTTTGCGCATCCAACTCCATGTGATCAATAACGCCTGGGTAGCCAGCACAGGTCTGTGTGCCATAGTCCTGATACAAGCCAAACTTCAAACCCTTGCCATGTATCTAGCGGAATACAAAATACAATGCATCTAATATTTTGTAGAATCGAGAACCCAAATTGGCTTACATAATCAGCGAGAGCATTGAGTCCACTGGGGAAACGCTTGCGATCGGCCACCAATTTATTTGTCACATTATCGCGTTCCTTCTCCAGCCAGCAATCATCAATAATGACATAGTCGTAGCCAGCGTCGGCATATCCCTCAGATACCAACAAATCAGCGGTGCGCTTGAAGAGATTTTCACTGTATGCGAAAACCAATTTCAAATTTAATTTCATTCATTTTTCGGATTGTTATTTATTATGAAATAATATTGACCAGATAAGTAAAGTTGGTACGTCATTTTATGCTAAGTATGTAACAATGGAAATCACGATTTTACCATATGTGACAAATATAAATAAAGGTTTCTCATATTACAACTGTAAGTAGGTATTGGATTTCAAGACATTATTTACTATTGTTGAGACCACCCAAAAGCATATTAACACTGATGCACATGTTCACACATTAATACTTGCACTCAATATACATACATATGTACGTATGTATGTACATAAGTTCCTGAAATATTTAATTTTTACGGCTGCTGCAAAGAGATTTAAGAATCTCCACGAATGCTCAATAATTTATACAAACGCAAGTATTCGCTTATTGCCCCTAATGCGAATAAGTACAGCTTTTCGAAATGATTTTGTTTTTTTACACTTTGGGTATAGGTCACATATTTGTTATAAAGTTGCACCACCAAAAACAACTAATTCTAAAGTAATAATTGCTGCTGTTATGAGAACCTTATCAATGAATCGCCGAATTCGGGCGTTGAACTAGCAAATCGTAGGCTAATGCTGGCAGATTCTTAATGGAACCACACACCTGATACATTCGTTCGGGTAGTTGTCGCAATCGGTGATGCAGCGGAATCGCTCCCAATGCATCCAGCCCATGGGCGGTGTCCTGGCCAGTCCGTTCTCCAGCGCATTGGCACCGCTATAAGTCAGCGCAAGCAGCAACAGGATTTTCACGAGCATTTTCTTTATTTAACTTTATTACTTTATTTCTTTTTTGCTTTAATTAAATTCTTTTTAGAGCTAGTCGGGCGTTAGCAACCGATACTGCTAACTAGACGATACTAAGTGGCAGCTGTTGCCTGTGGCGGCTCGATTTATATCGTCGTTGGAGCGCAGTCAAGTGTGCGGCTCGGTGTCCACAAAAACGCCACAAGAATGCTCCAATTCTAAACTCAAACTGAAGAATGCGAGAAAATGCCGCGATCAGCACCGCTCCACGGCCAGTTGCGGCGGGGACGCCTTCTTATCAGTTTGAGTTTAGGTTGTGTCTTGAAGTTCAGTAATGCGAGTTGCGCGCAAATGCCTTGTATTTTTCGCTTTCGTTCGCTTTTTTTTCGCTTTCCTTTTGCGCTCAGCACTCATTCAAGAAGCGTATTTCTCAATTGAGTAAGCACTTAAGTGGGGTTTGTATGAATATTGTAAACAGAAACAAATATGCATACAGATATACACACGAGTGTGGCCTCTTGGAGAGCCGTACCGCCAAGCCACTTTCAATTCAGACCGCGCCCGCCCACCGCTGATATCGAAACAAAAGGCCTCACCGCCTGGGCGCTAAATGATAAGCTGCCGCGCAGCGGTTGTACCCTGCAAGCCCAACGGGTCTTTAAATGTTTCAGAGTTTTTGTCGTTGGCGATGGCGGCGCTGGTGGTGCCGTTGATTTTGTTGTTGCTGGCGTCGTCCCTAATGAGATTGCAATTCGCTTTGTCAATAATAGTAAATTATGTGCACAAGTTGATTGTTGTTGTTGAATCGACAGGAACGTAGGGCAAATCAAAACGAAATGGGCGACCCCCAAGTGCCAAAAGGTGGTACTGCTCCCAGTACTTCTACACTGAGAATAGTTGGTTCGGTTGGTTGGTTGTCAGTTAATTCAAATATGACAACAATACGAAAAATTTCAAATTTCGATTGCAATGTCTGACCCCGGTGGATGGTTGTTTAGTTTGAATTGACGTAGGTACGGAACTTGAGGAAATAATTTTATCATGGGTACGGAATACTTGAAAAACAGATCAATTCAGTGGCCGCCAAAATGTGGAACTCTTCAACAATGAATTTGAAGGTGTCTGCGCAAATTGTATGTAGAGAAGGCTGATCATTTATTATACGTAATTAGTTTCTTTTGACCTAATTTCTAATCGACTGCAAACTGTGTACCCCTTTCAAGTGGCAAATTCAGAGATTACTCAATATAGCTCAAGTGTTTGACTAGTAGATAAGTATGTGCGTGGGTTGGTGCTGGAATGCATAGAAGCATTGAACAAACTGATTATGCATAACCAGGTTAAAACGCTCTGGGTCCGAGGGCACAGAGGGTTGATGGAAATGAGGAAGCGGATAGTCTTGCTTGAACTAGGGAAGCCACGATCCCCCTTAGACCAGAACCGTTCATTGGGCTGGGCAAAAACACTCTAGTAGAGTCACTAAGACTTGAGGAAAGAACCAAGAATTCATAACACTCAGGCAATCGAAAACCTTTATTAAGGGCTATAACTCCAAATGGAGTGAAGAATGCCTTAGTCTGGGGGGGAAAACCAGCCTTGACTAGTCACCGGGCTGTTAACACCTTCTCCCCCGTGAGTCACTAAGCTTCATTAGGTCGGTTAGATTAGGGGACGTTCTCTAAAAATTGTAGGGGGCACAATAGATAATCTCTAGATTTAGTGCAAATATCCCCTTTCTAAATCTACCTATCTATCTAAATATGTTCGTAGAGCCATAATGCAACATTTTGTTGCAATATTGACAAATACCTACCCTGGCAGAACAACACAACAGGTTAACGTAACCAACACAAGGCTGTCTTGTGGAGGCCCTATGCTCCGGAGAGGAGTGAACAAGGAACAAAAAAATATGTGTGCACAAGAATAACAATGGAGGTTGTATATAGTACTTTTATCAATCTTGCCTTCTACTGACCCTATTTTCATTATATCTAAACAATGATGAACTCTTAAAGAATGCACTGAATTATTTACCAAGTGTATTGTCAGCGAAGCATATTGAACTTTAAACACCAATCAGAAATATTCAAATTGCAGTTAATTTACAAAACGTTGCAATTAAATAATAGGGAAGTAGTTTTTGATTTTGTCCCACATTGCAGCAATCGCACTTCAGTCACTTTCAAACTGCAAACTGTCATGCTGGTGCAAATTTCCCAATGGCGATTATCACGTGAATTTTGCTGTATTCTGCTTTGCATTCGTCGCGATTCCGTTTTGCATGTTCATTCGTTTCGTGTTGAGTTTACTGTAGTCTGTCTTCTCGCCGTTGCTGTCGCTGTGGTGTCGTTGTCGTCGATTGATTTTTAGGCAAAAGAAAAGGAGTAGCGAAAATTTTCCAACGCAATTCTTTTACTACCAAATTCGCACAAACTCTCGGCTAGTTTGCAAATTTTCGTTAAAGTTTCGAGATTTACGTGAATTTTCGCAGCTCCACATAAAAGTAAGTGCTCTAGTGACAAAGTTAAAGGTGTGAAAAAACAAGAAATGTTCACGGGTTTGCCACTCGACGAGCAAATTTTTTGGGACCTTCAGCAACGGTCTCGTGCCCAGCTACAGTTTTAGCAAAGTTACCAACACACCATTTCCACTGAAAATGCAAACTAAATTACTTGACTGCATTATAAGTGTTAGAAACTGAGAACATTTGCTGAAATTGTGCCCGAAAATTCAGAATAAAAGAGTATCTATGCACCAGCCTCGTCGAATGGGTACATCATCGCCGCGCCTGCAAACAGGATAAAAGTGTATGTGGGCCTTCTGCCAGCAGTGTGACCACGATAGCTGCAGCAATTACTCAGCCTATGCCGTGCCCAATATGCCCTCAAATATTGCGAAAGGCCAAAAAAATGCTTGTGAAAATTTTCGTTTGCATGCTGTGTGAACCCGTGAGCGAAAAATTTATCGATCCAAAGCTGTCATGTGACTGTCATCCAACAGCTGACACTACTGCGCTGCCGTGGTGAATTGTACTTGCGCTGCAAGTCAAACTGCACACAACGAAATGTCAAAAAGTGCTGCCGTGTTGAGTTTGAAGTTTGTTTTGATTCGTCTATTGATAAAAAAACCTTTTCCATGTCATGAGTACAGGTGAAATTCTTATCAGCGATCAGTAATTTTCTAGTTGGGATGCTATATTTAAATTATTCGATAACCGAATCTGAGAGGAGTCAATTTTTAAGCAACCAAAAATGTAGTAGTGCCAGGTTTAGTTACTACTGAACATTAAAAATTAACATAAAGATAATGACTTGAATTGAAATAAATGAAAGCAGCTGCAAACGTTTTTAACATTACCAAGATAAGTTTTAGTTCACAGACCTTTGGACTTAACCCATTAATGCCCACAGCGATCTAGCAGTGCTAGGGGCTTGAAATTTAGAGACGTATGCTTTATGATGCACAGGAACATAAATAAGAAACAAAAATGTTGGTACCTTGTATGGATTGGGCTGTGGAAGCCGTTACATATATGTAACAGTGGGCTATTTCCAGTACTTTTTGGTGGAACAAATTTTCTTTATTTTTAATGACAATGTTACAGCTTAGTACTTAAAAATACATGAAAACTTTGTATACATTGAACTGTGAATGTAAAGGTGAATGAAACACATATGTGGTTGATAAAATAAATTATGGAATTGTAGCATAATGGTACTTTTCGAAGCATTTGATGCACAAACCAACATTACACTTTTTGCACATAGAAGTGGGATGCGATTTGCAGTTCATTCCAGCGCAGCGGCGCCCTTTTATTATCTATTGTTTCTACAATAAAATGCCCAATGTAGTCATAGCGGCTTGAGAAGTCGGTCTCAGCCGCAGTTGTTCGATGAAAAAAGCTCTGAGGTGGTCTTATTGTGCCAAGAGTTGGCAATGGCTCTGCGGAAATCAAGTTGCGTCATACTGCTTCCTCCTTTACGATGCAAGATCCACGTATTTTGCATCGACACGTCAATGAGCTTTGAAAAAATGGAAAACCACCACTTCTTTCCACGAGCGCTAATCCTGTATGCTTTTACATTTTGGTCCATTCTGTCGGTTCCCCCCACATGCCGATTATATTGCAGTACCGAATTTTGTAATGGTACCATGATTTTTTTACGTTCTATTCGGGAATATTTTCCTATTTTAGTGATTGGAAGTTTTCCATGTAAAGTAGAAGCCGACGAAAGTTCATCACTAGGCTCCAATGGCTCTTCTTCTGAAGGTTTATAAAACATAGGCAGTGAAATGGGTCCTCCACAAGATGGCGACCCAAAAGACGTTGATGATGTAGTACTTGGTGACTCTATAAGATCTGTATTTAAGTTTGCGAAGGAATTATTTATCACGTCTTCAAGAGCTTGCTGTAGTACGATGTTTTCGTCGTCGTCGATTTCAACCTTTGTTGTCAATTGCCGCACAATAACCTCACACGGTTGCATTAATTGTGTTCTCGGCAAATTTGTTGTCACTCCACCGCCATCTTCTTTCACAGAATCCTCTTCAGATCCCAAAATATTGCCACTAGGCGGCTTAATTGTAACTTTTCCACTGCATTATCTTCTTCCTCATCACTTGCAATCTCTTGCAAATATATGGTGGCCTCATCCAGTGTCAAATATCCGTATCTAAGCATACAAAAATCTTACATTTATATTTGAACTTACGTTAAAAAAGTACTGAGAATAGCCCACTGTTACGTATGTGTAACTTAAACCAAAAACACAAAAGTACTGAGAATGGCCCACAGTTACATATACGTAACAGTGCAATTGCAGGCTGCTCAGAAAAGCCCACGGGCATTAAACGTTTATTTTAACATTTTTTAATAAAACTGTAGATATTTAATAACCACTTTTCACAAAACGTTTCTCACAAAATACTTTCACTAAATTTATATAAATTTTTCTTACCGTTTGCGTGTCACCATATCGCAATTTTTACTAATTTGAAATATACCTCATTACAAAACTTGTGCTCGCGACGAAAATAAAAGAGTTATTGACCTAATTTGAATTTTACAGCATTCGCTAAACTATTTTCAATGTCATATGAGGTATAAACATGAATAGGCATGTACATGCAACCTGTAAATAACATTTTAAATTATCGTTGCTGCCGTTACGTATATGTAACTGTGGGCATTAATGGGTTAATGTATTACACTGCTGAGGTCCGAACATAAATATATTGTATAAAAAGCGGCTATAATCTACACACGTTGTTGTTCCGTCTGATTATATGGTACACCTTACTCTGACTTATCTTCTTGGATACCTTAAATTTATAAATGAATATAGATGTATATACGATTTCTAATTTACCTGTGTACAGCTGAAACACATCGTCATTACATGGATCCCTACCTTTTTCTATGGTTTACACCGTTGTTCTGTATTACTGTTGTTTTCGTGCCATCCATCTGAGTGTCTACCGCAAAAAGGACAACAGAGATTCTACTTAACATATACATACATATGTGTGCTTCGAGCCGCAGTCTTTTTTCACAATTGTGACATCATCAGATTTGTGATAGCTATTCATCAACACCTTCCCTCATGCGCACCGTTTCTCGTCCACGCTAGTACTGTTCGCAATCCATCACACTTTTCACAACCTGTATGTGGGAAAGTGGATTCGTCGTCTTAACGCCATACTTGTAATTGGAAATAACTATAATTTTTCGATATGCGTGACATTGACCCGCTTCTGACCTGCCTCATTTTATGTATTGAACCTGACTAATATCAATTTCGTTTTTGTTTTTTTTATGAAATTCCATTCCAATCACTACTGCCCAGTGTTACGTGACGTTTCATCGCACTTGGCCTCCTCGAAAATGTCTGTCGCCCACTGCCAGAAGCATGCGTGCGCTTGCCATTTAATTACCACCTATATACATAACTGCCACCGAAAATGGTCGCACCTCAAATCAAACAAACCAGCAAATGGGCGGTAGAAGACCGGCAACGCTAATCCCAAACTCAGCCTTGAGGCGCACATTGAAATGCTGCATATGAAATTGTGTGGCGAGCCGGCTGGACGGTCGCTACTAGGCGTCCTGTAATCATGGCGTATGTTGTTGCGTGCAAACATTTAGGAGAGGTCAGCCAGCAGTTGTTAAGCAAATTACTGAACAAATTGCCGCCAATATTGAAATGGTTACTTGAACATAAATTCAATGCGAAACGCCGGTACGATATAACGCCATATATCCACACGTGTGATGAGGAACGTGTTTCACCTAACATTGATTTTCAAAAGTTGTTTGGTTTGAAATCAAGCATAGGATTTGTTTTTCTGAAAAAATTCCATTTGAACGCCTGCCTAGATGATGTGAAGACCCTTCAAATATGCAGTTTATCTCAAATAAATGCTTATACGTGTTCACTGCTTAAAAGTGAACATACCACCCCCAATTTCTCAGCTCTAGTTTTTAATTGAAATCCCAGAATAATATATCAAAACTTGTATTCCATTTCAACTTTTTTAAAATAACTGTACGTCTTGACTAACAAATTGATATAGCTAAATTAATGCTCCTGATAATAACACTGTGCAAGTCGAAAATTCAGACATAGGGGGACATACTGAGCGATTTTTCTATAGGTATACTGAATTGAAATCCACCAGCCGTTTGGCAGGATTGGCTCTAGTTTAAGAGAAATCCGACTTTGAAGTTTGCTCATTTTAGTCGAGTTCGTCGCTTAAGTAGGTCCTAAATCGTTTCGAATATCGCTTTACTGTCTTCGGCAAGTTTGTAGATATTGTAACGACCAACAAATTTGCTTAAGACACCAATCCAAAAGAAATACATTCAAACTGTGTAATTGCGATATGTGCATTTTTTTGCGCAGCGCAACGTGGCGTGTGAGTGTCATACGCAACGTTGAGTGTTATAATTAAATGACACTGATACGCCACGTTGCGCTGCGCAAAAAATGCACATATCGCAATTACACAGTTTGAATGTATTTTTTTTTATTGGTGCCTTAAGCAAATTTGTGGGTCGTCAAAATATCGACAAACTTGCCGAAGACAGTAAAGCGATATTCGGAACGATTTAGGACCTATTAGCATTTAAACGTTCGAAGACTTAAGCGACGAACTCGACTAAAATGAGCAACCTTCAAAGACGGATTTCTCTTAAACTAGAGACAATCCAGCCAAACGGCTGGTGGATCTCAACTCAGTATACCTATAGAAAAGTCGCTCAGTAGGTCCCCCCCATGTCTCAATTTTTTAGGGTAAATTTCACGCACAGTGGAATGATTGTAAATGTATATATTTCCTATACTATTCAAGCACTCTAAGCGTAACAGTTCCATACCGATATGATTGGGACACCCTTCCAACATTAAGACAGCCTTATACCCATAACTACAGCAGGATCTGTCCTTTACTTGGTGGAGTTTTCTCTTGTTTACGGCACTCGAGTTCATAGGTGGTCGATTCAAGGACTGTCAGTATGCTTCGTGCTTGGAGCTCATTCGAAGGCAGAGAGCACGTATTCAATTACTTGTTATGACTTTCACTCAAACGTCACCAGCTAGAAAACGAAAACGAGTAGTTATGCCAAAGACACGTGTTTCCCAAAATCATATCCTTTCGTACTTGTGGGGTAACAAAACAAAAACCAGGAAAGGTCTACTAAAAAGTGTAATATGCAAACATTTGAATTAAAGAAATAACTCTGCACGAGTTTTCAGTCGCCGTTCATTATAAACATGAGACGTAAACACAATAATTTGAGATACAGCTGCAAAAATCTGTTATTAGAGGCAAACCATTTCACGGGGCTCACTCGTGGGCGCCACGTGTAAAATGTGCGCTTTAAAGGCATTGTCAGCGGTCAACTGAAAGCCTTCAGCGTGCTTCACTCTTAGTGGGAGGTTGTTTGTTAGTTGCATTTGTAAAGCGCTGACCGGGGCCCGCTAGAATGACTTGATCCTATCATTACAGTTAACTTGTAATATTTGTGTGGCGTGTCGAAAGGACCTTGAAACAATCACCGATACATCTAGCACGCAGCGCAGCCTTTTACTATGTGCAAGCCCTATGTACATACACACGTGCTATTGCAGTAGTGATGTTAAAAAAACAAACAATATATATATATATATAGATATATATATATATGTATACATATGTATTTTTGTATGCATTAAACAGTTGCCCACAAGAGTTGAAACAAGTTTATTTCCGCTTCTTCTGTTGGTTTATCCCGCCCCCCTGCTCGAGCATTGTGAAAAGAAAAAACTCGAAAATAATAATAGTAGCATTCGATGGGGACCTTCATAACCTCTACCACAGTACTCGGAATGGGTGCTGGCCGCCTGGTTGAAGCGCGCAACGGCCATTATTATTAATTAATTAGTGAGCACACCCGTCAACTGGCAACAGCAAGAACGTCCCGCTCATCACTGACACCACCATTGCCGCCACCATCATCACCACAGATCCTACCAGTGCTACTAACCGTCCAGCCAGCGCCATCGTTAGCCACCTCGCCCGGCAAACTGGCAAATGTTATCGTCATCATCGTCGCGTTCGTCAGCGTTAGCGACGCCACCGACCACATTTCCTGCCTCCGCTGCCGACGGGCGCCTCTCAGAATGCGCCCCCAGTGCAGTGTACCGTTAAGTGGTAATTCGGACTGTGGGTTGTTGCTCTTGTTTTTGCTGTTGCTAATCATGTTTACTTTTCGCGCTTTCGTTCGTTCGACGACCGCGAGTATTTTACCAGCCACAAACCGCGGCTGACTTGCCTGGCACAACTCAGTTCGGCCCGGTTCGATGCGGCCGCTCGCCAGTCTCAGCCTGCTGCAGTCTCACTGGCGCCGGCATGCTTCACTGTTGTTTATATGACTGCTGTGTTCGTGTTCCACTATTTTCTTTCCTTCATTCTTTCGGTTTTGTTCTGTGTTGTCGTTTGTGTTATTAGTGCGGCGCATGGTATTGGCCTTTTTCCAGGACACATCCGCATCGGGCGGATTCGATTTTTGATTCATGTATTGTGCAAATACCAATCTTTGTATTGCGTTGCGTTCTGGTGCCACACTGCCTGGTCGCTTGCTGCCAGTCGGCCCACTCCAACGCCAAATCGCCCTCCGCTGCACTGCGCCCACAAAGTGCCGGCGTGCGACGGAGTGGTGTAGCTCGGGAGTGCTAAAAATAGCCGCGAAAAAGTATACAAAGCTCGTATGTGGACAACAGTTCACAGCACTCATACGCCCCGTGTACACAGCACAGAAGAATAGAACTGAACTTTACAAGGCTGCTCATAGCGCATTTCCCTTCGCTCAGCTGCCGTTGGTAAGTTGTTAGTGGTCACGGTGGCGAATCAGCCAACTGTGGAACTGGCTGTGGCAATAAGTTGCGCTACGCTGAAGCTGGACAACGGTCGGTTGGGCTGAGCAAGGTTTGTTAGAAGGGCGCCGGCAGCGGTTTCAGTGTTGTTTATTGCTTTGGTTGCTGTTTTTATGGTGTTATTGAAATTAGTCATGTGGTGCTTGAAGCATTGTTTGAAGGCGGTGCGTCAAACGGTCGGTTATTGAAGGCTAGATTTCGGATGAATTTGATTGCCAATGTGGTCTCCTATTCGGTTGATTGTGGGTATTTTAACAACCAACAAATTTGCTGAAGACACCAATCCACAAAAATACATTCAAACTGTGTAATTGCGATATGTGCATTTTTTGGCGCAGCGCAACGTGGCGTATGAGTGTCATTTATGTATAATTAAATGACTGTTGCGCTGCGCCAAAAACTGCACATATCGCAATTACACAGTTTGAATGTATTTTTTTGGATTGGTGTCTTCAGCAAATTTGTTGGTTGTTAAAATATCTACAAACTTGCCGAAGACAGTAAAGCGATATTCGGAACGATTTAGGACCTATTAGCACTTAAACGTTCGAAGACTTAAGCGACAAACTTGACGAAAATTACCAAACTTCAAAGTCGGATTTCTCATAAACTAGAGCCAATCTTACCAAACGGCTGGTGGATCTCAACTCAGTATACCTATAGGACACTCACCCAGTAGGTCCCCCCATGTCTAAATTTTTGAGGGCAAATTTCACGCACAGTGTTATTAGAGAAGGAAGGAAAGGAAGGAAAGAGTACAAAAAGTTGAGAAGGGCAGAGTTAAGAGAAGTGTTTGAAAATAGAATTCTTAAAGTGGCCACTATTGACAATTGATTTAATGGGTACGGGCAACGAATTTCATAATCGAATGGTGCTAGCAAAGAATAGTCGGCTGGAGTTGGGGAAGTTGTGGGCTCCAGGTAGTAAGTTCATATGTCGGTTACACTTAGAAAACTTAAGTTTTCATACAAATACTGGGGCCTTTTGGTATGGATGATTTTGGAAATTTGGAAATAATCCATCTAAAGTGAAAACGGTCCATTGAAAAGCGCAACTCGCCACACGGAACAAGCGTGCAAATTTAAATCTCCTTCACTTATCGTTGGGACTTTAGTTCTCAACTATATGTAGGTATGAGATAATAAATCGCTTCTCGAAATTCGAAGGTCATTAAAACAACTCTAACTAACTTCCACAACGAAATGTTAAAAGCTGTCCAGCCAATTGTGAATCATTTTGTGGCGCACATACCAGAACCTTTAAATTTCCGTCGCGCAAAGGAAATACAAACCTGCCAGCCTTCCCACCAAAGTTGTGCATTTTTCTCTACTGACGCTTGTAGTATTGAAAATGTTCATTTGAGTTTTTTATCTGCTGCACTCACCCTTCTGCTCTTTTATCTCGCTCCATCTCACGTCCGGTCGCTGGCTGGCCTCCCGCAACATCAAAACATCAGCCAACAACGCCAACACCACTGACAGACAGCAACAAAACATTGTTGACATTTTGCACTCATTTCCAATGCTGAAATGCTGTTGTCGCACTGCGTAGCCGTTTAGGAAGCACGCGCGTGCAACAATAACAACAGCGTCGCCACCACCGACAATACGGTAGCGCCAAACAACAACAACAATTGCAAGCAGCAAGACAGCGCCGAGCGACAAACGGGCTGGGATACGGTTGTAGACGCCGCTCTGTCCAGCCGAGAGCTGTCGGTGCTGCAGCCATATCTGCTGGATCTGACTGGCTGCGTGCTGGCAGGCGGGCGCAGCCGGGCGGCCGAGTGCCTGGCTCGGCGGTAGGTGGCGCCTGTTGTTGGCCGTTGGCTGATTGCGGTGTTGTTGTTGTGTGTATGCTTGCTGGAAATTAAGTTGCCCAGGACGATTTCAGTTGACGGCAGAGGCTCGCTGTGTGCGAAACATCGTTGCGGCAGTGAAAATTCAATTTTGACCACCGAATCAAACTCAGTTTAGACAACGTTTCCAAGTGATTTGTTTCCACATTGGCAATTCGCGGTCGAGCAGTTTCCCAAATCGCAACGTGACGCCGGCGAAATACGTGCAGGGCAGCGCAACGGGCAACACCTGTTTAAATGCAAACAGTGGAAATTGTGAAAAATGCTGAGAACCCCTGTGAGATTTGCCTCTAAAGCAAAAGCAGTAACGCGGCAGTTTGCGTTCAATAGACGAGTACGTACATACACACATATGTATGTATGCAGTAGTTGTTATGTATATTTTATTACACTAACTTTTCTCACCCGCTGCTCGACACGGTTGGACAGGCAGCGGCGATTGCACAAGTTCAGTGCAATTTAAACCTTTTTCGACCTTAAATAATTAAATGGCGTTTATTGATTTTGCCATAGCCTTGGAAATTTGAAATTTCCAACAAGCGTTGCATACCGACACTGGGTGCTGGTGTGCGTCCTTGCGGTCGGTCAGTTTTCGCCAATGGCCAACTCATGACCGAACAGTGTTCTGTTGTCAATGCCGCTGTGGCTTCCGTTTGAGCTGTGCAATGAATGATATGCGCGTGCGAGTGTACAGTGTGGAATTGAGCACTGTCCGGTCAGTTGTCGTTAGTGCACTCAACGAAAGTGTAGACGCTGCGGCGTGTAGATCGCATGGGCAGCGAGTATACGAGGCTTTGCATAATTCATAAATTCACTTTCATTATCTGGTTCGCTGAAGTTGACACACATTAATTGTGTTTGGACTGTTTGACTGCGCTTCAATATTGATGAGTGTCACATTTTGTGACATTGTGGCGTTATCGGTTCTAGAAGTCACTGGCAACCGGCTTTTGATGAGCATATTTCAATAGAAAATGCAACCAGCTTCGGTGTGGTGTAAATTGTATAGTTTTTTCCTAGCACCAATGCCATCTAAACCTATAAAGTTTCTTTGCGTATAGGGATTTCTAATGATTGTTTTAAAGGCCAGGATTCTTATGTGCTTAGTTCAAGACATGCTGTCTTTATAAATGTTGTGTAGTTAAAACTGTTAATATCGGCTGTAAGTGTTCCAACTTGCCAACTAATCAAATGTAATCTGTTTTGTATTACACAGAATTACTACCACTAAATACTACTACCAAAAACTCTTAAATGTAATCTGTTTTTTTCATTACATAGAAATCTGCAAGATGTCCGAGTATTGGCTTATTTCAGCCCCTGGCGACAAGACGTGCCAGCAAACATTCGACACCATGAACAATCTCACCAGTAAACAAAACAATTTGTGCAACAACTACAAGTTTCATATACCCGATTTAAAGGTAATTGGGAAAAAAGAAAAATACATACAGTTGAAGTAGAAGTACAACTTACTAATTTTAGAAATTCCAAAACAGTTTTTTGGACTTTAGCTTTAAAAGTAATAATTTTACGAACATATTATTTCAGAGAAAATTATTTTCGGAATAATACTAACTATTATGAAATTTATCCTAAAAAATGCTCACAAGTGGCAGAATATTTCCTGTCCATATTTTTCTTTATTTAGAGTGGTTTTTATGTGTTAAATTAATTTGTATAAATTTATATACACAAAATAATATTTTAAAAAAATTAATTTATATAAATTAGTTTGTAAAATATTAATTTCATAACTTAATTTGTTAAATATATTCTTTTGTGATTATAAATGTTGACAATAATCCAACGTATCGTAGTATCTTTCACAAATAAAAGCAATCAGTTTGAATGAAAATTTCACATTGTACACATCTGTCCTCCAGCTATTGGGCATTTGATTTCTAAATGACACTTTGTAATTTGCACATTTTTATAGGTGGGTACTCTGGATCAACTGGTCGGTCTGTCCGATGATCTGGGAAAATTGGACACTTATGTGGAGCAAATCACGCGCAAGGTGGCCGCCTACCTAGGCGAGGTGCTGGAGGATCAACGTGACCGGTTGCATGAAAATCTACTGGCCAACAACAGTAAGTGACAGTGCACTAAATATAGTCTCATACTTACGATTTTACCAAGTTTCGGTTATTTTACTTTAACAATTCACATTTAAAATAATTATGTATTGTGAGCAAGAAAACAAGCCAGCCGTCAGCCAGTTTGCCACGCCAGGCTTGTGCCTGCTCCACAATTCTTAAACACTAATCCTATCACACGTTGGTTTTTAGTAGTGAATTGTTTTTGGAATGTCATTGCGTAACAATAGTATTAAATAGCGAATAACGAAGCAAAAATGGAAAACTAACAACAACGTATTAACAACATGTTTCCTGTTCATTTGTTACGCCCTAAAGCCAAAGCTCCCTAAACGGAATGATTTATTTATAGTAACTCTTGTTTGATTTCGTTTATAATAGAATCCCTAATATACAACATCTAACTATAGTTAGCGCCCATGAAATGCGAATTTGAAAATTGCGAACTTTATACGAATTTCGTGACTTTTAGTTAAGATGCAAATTAAGTAATAATTGAAATCAATCGATACAGATTTAAAAACTAATAGATTTTCAGCTGAAGACATGCGGTATCCTTTAGTCAGAAATCTTCTATTGTTTTCTTATTGTGTTTGGGGTTTAGTTTGATTTTCTATTGTTTTGTATTTTAATTTCGTTAAAGTCGTTTCCTTGTTTTTTTAATACCTATGATTTTCCTCTTCATTCGACTTGAGTTTATTTAAATTTCTAATTTATTCAAGAGTTTACTTTTCCTCTTTGATTTGTTCTTTCCTTACTTCATGAGCACAATCATCGCATCTCAGCCATGGCAACTCTGTATGCAATTGGTCGAGATGAGCTTTTTCCCCAGTGATATTTTGTAAACGAAAGAAACGAAATTATTGTGATGTTGTTTTTTTTTGTACTTACATTTTAAAGAAAAAATGCAACGTATACAGTATACATATACAATACATACACAGACACACGCTCATGCACACACATACACACTCATGGAATGCGTATTTTTCAGTTATTTGGGTAGGTCGCAAATTCTGACCAGCTACATATCGAACCTGAACTTTGAATTCATCTACTACTGAGGCTCCGCTTTACTATTCGCCGATAGCCGAATAGCTGCAATTCGATTAGTGTTCAGCAACCATTAATAAAATTTTATGATTTGTAAAAATCAATCTTGTATAAATTTTGCGTCTTTTATTGACCACACACTCCTATAAAAACTTTAATGTTTTGCATATGTAAGGCAAACTCTTCAAGCACATTCAACTAGCTGCTGCTTTTTAAAATGATCATCCCCTTGTGGGGCTACTTGGACGTGGATGAGATGCGTGAAAATCTTCAGTGCCCATATCTACATACATACACATAAATATATATGCTTATGTATTCGGTCTCAATTCGATAAACTTCAAGCACCTTGTCGTAGCAACTCGAAAGACGTATCTCTGAGCCTTTACGCCGAGAAAGCGAACCCAGCCGAAGCCCCAGCACTCACCTCTACTCTAACATCACCACACGAACAGCCAGTGACACCGCCACCACAGTATCACCGTGTGCATTTGTTTCTGTATTCAAACGTTAGCTAATCACATGAACAACATGAACAACAACAAAACATAAGCTAAAACTTGTATAACTACCTACACCTCACCAAAACAAAAACAAACGAGATCATTTTCATTTGCATTCGATTTTTTTCCTGTACAATTTTCACCACCAATCAAAGTACTGACATATGACAATGATGATAATGATAGTGATGATGATGGCAGCGGTGAGCCACGCTGCTCACCGCTGAAATTATCCCGAGGATGCGTCATGTGCATCAAGCAGAAAACCAGTTAGTTTTTAAATCATGCTCAGAGACCGACCAGTGTTTGTTGTCGTCGTATTCCATTTACTCGTGATTCTATTTTCAACATATACATACAAAGATAACTTCATGTTACATGGTGCCTAACTGCCTCGCTGCTCGACCGAGCGCTGCTGTATTGCCGCTGCAACGTGCGGCTGGTGCGCCAATTACAGAGGCAGCAGCAGCAGACGAGCGCACAAGACAATGTAATTTCTAGTTTTTTGTTTGAACATTTTCGAACTACTGATTTCCATTTCCTTCTGTATGGTTTAATTTGAATTTTGAAATACGTTTACGTGTGTATGTGTGGGTGTTGTGAGCGTGTGTGCTATCTGTATATGAGCTGCGTACATTTCATCTAAACACTCAGCGTGTCTCCGATATGTGTTCGTTTATGTGTAACGCAATATTTTTAGTGCATTTTTTGAATCAGTTGTGCAATGATTTTTCTACAAACGTAGTTTTGCTGTTAACTTTTTTCTTTTTGTTTTACTTGTTTCCTGTATAGTATTGTATATGTTTGTGCATTTCATTTTGTGTTGAATTTTTACGGCTTTGCGCATAACTTTGTGTTTAGAGCTTTTGAGTCTGGCGGCACTGATGTGCTAGCTGCCACACCGCAAATCGACTGCAATGTAAATAATGAATCATTGGTCTCTGCTATTGCTGCTCTTCGACGTTTCTTTGGCTTCTCTTTAAAATATTCTGCCACTCATCCATTGACTTCTGTTGTTGATTTATTTTTGTTCGTTTCGATTTGATTTAATATTTATTTAGTTATTTTCCTTTTTTGAGATTTATCAATTGTTTTAATTTTCTACAAATATCCTTAACTTTGCCACCTGGAACGCGTTTAACGAGAACATGCTAGAACAAACAAACTCTTCTTTTGTTGGAGTCTACATTCAGGCGCAGAAGCAAACAGTGTCGTTCATTAGGTTCTTTATACCATAACTATTATGAACTTTTATAATTATTTACTGATTTAATTAGAATATGTTTAATTTGTGAAATTTAGAAAACTTCTACGCCAACACAGTGCAACAGAATTTTCAGGCTATGAAGTTGTAGTGATATTGACGCGTTTTGAGACGAAAGCACATATGAAAACTATAATTTGCCTTCTGGATCAACATTTTTACCAATAAATCTTGAAGATATTTCAAAATGTTTGAACACAGATGAAAGCAAGTCTTCGAAGTCTGGTTTCCAAATCAATGTCGGTCTCGTTATAAGCATCTATAATGTGTCGACATTGTTGTGTCGTTCTTAGTTTTTTCAACCGTCGTATAGATCAATCACGATTAAGGTCAGTTAAAACCGTAGTTTCTAGCAAAAATGGCGACAAACTAAAACAAAAATTATAAAATCGTCGATTCAACAAACAAATCTATGGCCATATGGGAGAGTGGCTAAGTCGACATAAAAGGATTGAGTTGTTGTTGAGTTTGCAGATTTTTTAAGTCAAGGAGCATAAATGAATTTATCCGTTTTCAAACGTCCTGTTTTTTAACAATGATGTTAAGTCTTTTGAAACAACAATTCATTGGTCAGAACATTTTATGTGCATATGGTTTTCAAATTTAAATTTTCGACGTAGGCCACTCTTCTTCTCTTCATATAAATACCATACACAGAACGTGGTTTAGGATTTGTGTCGCCTCAAACTGTGTTCAAATTGCTTAGTTATTTAACACCAAGCTCGAAAATTTTGTTCACTGTGTATGCTTTTTAAAAATTGATTTACAAATGAAAATTTATGCTACAAATTGTTATTCTTTTAAATCAAAATGTTTGGATTTTTCGAACACCCGAAAATTGTATGCAAAACCGAAATTTTAAAAACCTCTCCGTGAATTGAAAACCCCGCAACCGCCTTCACCTCCACCACAATAACAACAACAACAACAACTTAAACAACTATTCGCCCGGCACGAACCACATCGAATTAATATGGTCTAAATGGAAATCGCATCAAAACGCAACGTAATCACCGCTGTGCCTCACTTGTTCCACACGAACACACACACACACTCGCATTATGCAAATGTCTACACACCTACTTTTGTACCATCTGCACACTCCAACACCACACGCCACTGCACCGACCTAACAACCAACAACCCGCACCGGCACACTCGACGACGCTAACGTGTCGCAATGTGCGCGTCCAGGTCCGGGGCCGCCCGACGACAACGCCACCAACACGCACTCGGAATTGACGGGTAAAGCATCAAATCTATCCAATAGTCGTGACACCAGCACTACCACTTGTTCAGCATGCCACACCGGTAGCCTAAACAATTTCTCCTCGAGCGAAGCATCCGGTGCCTCCGAGCGCGATTTCGATCTATGCGCGTCGCCGCCCGTGTGCGCCTGTGATGAGTGCGCTGCCAGTGCCAATGTGAGCGCTAGCGCCAGTGCCAGTGCCACCGCCACCACCCTTGAGGCCGACGAATGTTATCCCTTTACTTCCTCCTCCCTGAATGTGCCTACAACTGCAACCGCAATCGCATCGTCTGTCTGCGCCTCCGCTGCAACCGTTGCCGCTAAAAATGCCTCCTATTGTTCCACATCTGCGCCCACTACCATTACCGATCAGCGGTCGAATAGCAAAATTAACAACTTCACCAGCAATAACAACAACACTTGCAGCATAAACAACAACCGACTGGGTCTGACGAGCAGCAGTAGTGGGGGCAATATGTTGCAGCTGCATCATCACCACCTACACCAACATCACCACCCCCACCACCACCATCTTCACCACCACCAGCAGCAGCACCAGCAACATCAGCTGGACGAGCAACACCTGCACGACTATTGCGGCGCGCACGAGCAGCACCAGCAACAGCAGGAGCTCAAATGCAGCAACAGTACATCCGATGTTAGTGATACTTTCGATTGGTGGTTTCATAGGCATAAAAGAAATTCGAAGAAGAGCAGGTATTACGAACAAATCATAACCGTCACCACCATACGCACCACAACCAACACCAATCCAACATTCACCCAACACTGGCAGCAACAATGCTTAACACTTGTAGTATTAGATTTGTTGTTGTTCACATGAGATGCACGGGTCAAAAATTGCGGAATACTCGTCCGAAGATGGAACTTGAAACCATATTTATAGATTTATGCAAAATCCGCGTAGCAGGTAGAAATACATTTTGTTGTTGGTTGTTTAATCGAAAACGTAATAAGTTTAAAAGAACAATCTGGGCACCAAAAATCGTTTTTTAATATATATTAAAACTTTTGTAGTTGGACAGGCGAAAACTTTGAGAAACTCTCATATCGCCGTACAAACGGTTAAAATAAATACACAGCAATGAGTTTAATATCCGAAAACTTTGTTGAGACATTTCGACATTTCGTTAAAAATCTTTATGACTCTTATGTTTTATAAACCGTCGCGAAGGTCAATGACGATTGAAGACGGCAGACATTTAATAGACGCGAAATTCAAATATTCTTTCGTTCGTTACTGCAACATTCTTGAACCATTTGCTCGTAAATGAGTTAATGTATGTAGCTAATGCTATAGTAATGTATATAGCTACAGAGTAAAAAATTGCCATATGTATCTGTATTTTTATAAGTAGGATTCATGCCGTCCACGAAATCCACACACATATGCACACAGTAAAGAACTCCCACCTACACAGCCAAAAGATATCCTGCACAACTCCAACGCCTACACGCCCACAGCACAAACACACACACACAACAACACCCATCGAATCGATCGTGCATTAAATCATCGATCCATAAAAAAGCACCGCCCACCAACCAACCAACCACCCACTCGCGTGCCCTCGTTATCTCTTTCTTTCTCTCTCTGTGTCTCTTGATGTTCATTTTTATAGCAGTCGTTCATCAACGTTTCAATTAAATATAAACAATGGATTTAATTTCACATCAACTCATAGATCGTCCCCAGTGAGTAGTTGTTGTGGCAGTAGTAGTCAAGGTCGTTCCAGTCCGGAGACTGATTTGGGCGAACCGCCGGCATTTCCATTAAGTCCAGGTTAGCATGCCTGGTTTACAATTTGTTGTACTGAATATTGTTTCTCCTTTCACAGTCGGTTCTTTACTTATTGTCCTTTTTTTTGATATTATGATTTTGTTCAGTTTTTCAGCCACCTTTCGCAAACTCTCACTTGTGCCCACTGTTCCTACAGTTACACGTGTAATTACGTTGTATACTTTCTAATTGTCACATATAAACCGCGCACACACACACATTCACGTATTCGCACTAAGCCATCTCAGCCAAGTTTTCAGTTGAACAAAATCAAAATCGCTCATAAAGCCACCACCAATCCCCCCCGTATTCCTCTACTTCTCTCCACTCAATGGACTCCTTTCCGTATAAACTATCCTATTTCTGCTGACGTTTTCTCATTGAAGTTGAAATTGATTTTGTTTCTTCTTTATTTGCCGCACAGTGTAAAAGCGCCGATTTTATTTCAGTGTGTACCTTCTCCATGTAACTCCATGTCCGCCATGTCCATGTCCATGTTTTTCCACATGCTCACCACGCGCTTGCCACGGGAGAAACTTTTGCAATATCACGCGCCATGTGTATTTTGTTGCTGCTGAATTTTCTATGAAAGCAAATCAAACCGAATAGGCGTATATATGACACATTCTAATTCTGCATTCCTACGTACTACAATATATGCGTATTATATGCTCTGTATTACTCGATTATTTTGTCACCAGCTTGTAGTAGTGCTACTTACGTATAACTAGTTTTAGCTTTAGTTCTCAACTCGGATTTGTACCTTATTTTACTTTGCTATAAGTTTATCAATGTACACGTGCTTGTAATGTCTCAAATGAACTACTTTTACGTTATGAATTTAATTTTTTTTTTACCAATTTTGTACGCTTAATTTTGCCAGATTTTCACGTACTATTATACTTAATTTGACCCATCTAGTTTACCAAAATCCGTTGTATCCCCGTCAACATTATCTTAACTTTAGGCTTGCAATTTAACCCGCTCACTCTATGCAATTCCTGATTTGTATCCAAATTGAGTATGCCAGCTTTAATTGTACTATCGAGTCTGTGCTTCGATGTGCTTGCATGTCTTGTCATCTCACTGTACTTTTTCGCTTTTATTTGCTATACTGTCAATGTGTGTTTGTTGTTGTGACTAACAAACGATCTCAAAATTCAAAATTTCTCCACTTATTTTCCTTCGTTCTTCTAAGCTTGATTTAAGTCTAATTTTGAATTCAATTCAAATATTCTTGTACTTTTTTCCTTTATTCAAACATTTTATACTATTTTAAGTGTGTGGTGCTTGAGAAAAGTGAGTAAGTCGAATCAAATAATAATAGCATATGGAATCAAATTTTGCAATTCGCTTTAATTTCTTTACTTTTCCAAAACGTAAAATTGCTGCTACTGTTCGACACACTTAACTTTCCTTAAGCATAGACTTGTGGGTCGTCTCACTCTTATATGACCGATCAGTTATAAGATTATCTCACTTATCTTACGAAACTGATCATATAACTTGATCACCGATCGGCCAACTCTGGCGGAGTGAGGCGACCATCTTTATAATGACATACTGAAATTGTAAACTGTACACTTTCTGTGTGTATATATACGCTATATGAAAGTTCGTTTAGTTGTCCACGATAAAATTGTACCAAACTTAACTGATGCCGCTTAATTTCGTCCACAATTGCGCACAATTTGCCCACCACAACAGCCGATCTGTCCGTGTACATAACCCGCTTTCAATGGGACATGGCCAAATACCCCATCAAGCAATCGTTGCGCAATATTGCCGATATTATTTCCAAGCAAATCGGCCAAATTGACGCCGACTTGAAGACCAAGGCAAATGCGTACAACAGTCTGAAGGGTAGCTTGCAGAATCTGGAGAAAAAGCAAACGTACGTTGCACTCAACGAATGGTTAGTTTTAAAGCATTAAATTACTGGCGTCGTATTCCATTCCAGTGGCAGCTTGTTGACGCGCAATCTGGCGGATCTGGTTAAAAAGGAACACTTCATACTGGATTCGGAGTATTTGACTACGCTGTTGGTGATTGTGCCAAAGTGAGTACAAAATTTGACGAGTGTTGCCGATGTTTTGAGTTCTGTAAAATGTTCCTGCTTGGCAGAATTTTGGCCAATGACTGGTTGGCCAATTATGAGAAGATCACAGATATGATCGTACCACGTTCCTCGCAAATGATCACGCAGGACAACGACTACTGCCTCTTCAATGTGACGCTCTTCAAGAAGGTGGTGGAAGAGTTCAAGCTGCATGCGCGCGAGAAGAAGTTCATTGTGCGCGATTTCGTGTACAATGAGGAGGAGTTGGCCGCTGGTAAAAACGAGATAACCAAGTTGATCACCGATAAGAAGAAGCAATTTGTAAGTTAACGATTCAAAAATATGCATTCGCATCTGCTTAACCTGGCGATTTGCTCTCTAGGGTCCTCTAGTCAGGTGGCTGAAGGTGAACTTCAGTGAAGCCTTTTGTGCTTTGGTGCATGTGAAGGCGCTGCGCGTGTTTGTTGAGTCCGTATTGAGGTAGGCCGAAGAGAATACGTTGTCAGTGGTATCACATTGCGCAAACATCACAAATTCTTCCCACAGATACGGCTTGCCTGTGAACTTCCAAGCCATTCTCATCGAACCAAATAAGAAGAGCATGAAACGCTTGCGCGATTGTCTGAACCAATTGTACGGGCATTTGGATGGCGCTTCAGCCAGTGGTGCCCAAGGCAGCAGCGTTGATGTGAGTGCACTTACTGTTTTTCTTATGTATATACCTATGCAATAATGGTTTCTTTCTTCACAATGTGTGTTGCAGAATGTCGATATACCCGGCTTGGTTTTCGGCCAATCGGAATACTTTCCTTATGTATTTTACAAACTGAACATCGATATGGTGGAAACAGCTAAAATCTAAATTCCTGAGTCGACAGCTCATGGACCCATTTAGCCTAATCAACAATAATTACCTACAAACTACGTTTACGAAAAAAACATACAAACCAATCTTTACCAAAATTACCAGGCCCAGGAAAATAGCAAAATTAGCATGTTGTCAGTCCAGTGTTGTTGGTTCTTTAGAAGCAACAGCATCGACAACAGCAGCAGCAATAGCAGTAAACACAAGTGGAGTACCACCAGCAGCAGCAGCAGTATCAATATTTACTTATTACTTCCCTTTCAACAAGCTACACGATTCCCAAGTTATTGCATATTTATAAGCACACACTTTCCATGTAACTTTAATTTTTTTGCTTCCTAACAATTCCACCATTGCCCACTTCGTAGCGGCCATGCCCAGTTTTCTTTTTATTCAATTGTTATCACATTGTTGTTATTTGAAGGCACATGGCCATGAAATGTAACTGCAAAAGCCAAAATCCCTTTAAAGTTCTTAGTTCACCATTGAATTCGTCTCGTTTTTGTTTTCGACAAATTTAAATCACTTTTTGTTTTTGTTTTTATAAGCTCTAAGCCAATGTAACAGTATTTTCTTTTTACAATATTCTAATGATTTGTGTCCCTCTGCAACCACGAAGGAGTACTACCCTAGGCTCCACCACCACGTTTGAGTTAAAAATATACCGCAAAGGATTGTTTGTTATTATTGATTTAAGATTAGTATGGCACTTTATTTTTGAGCGTTTTACCTTCGTTCGTCCACTTATTTGTCTGCTCTGTAGGATGTTTGAAAACGTGAGAAATTCGTCCTAATCGCATAAAATTTAATAGTAAACAAACGTAGAAACCGGACTGCATCATTGATCGATTGAAGCAACTGTGCTACCACCAATATTTGTTTATTGAACTTTTGTTATCCTTTCGGTGTACATAAAGAGAGAAAATCATTAAAAAAAAAAACCACGAACGGAGCGTTAGGTAAAATACTTATTGCCCTTGACGTGTATTTGACGTGATAGCGGAGTCCATGCATAGTGTATATTCAATGTTGTTCATTACAGCGAAATGCGCGTTCAATATACATATTGGTCCCGATTATGCTTGCGTTCAACTTTAAACTATAGAGAGAATTAAAATTTCGTTAAAGAATTGTATTGACAGAAGGCGGTGTTGGTTTGGCGGTGGCGACCATAGCGTCGTGTCAAAATTTCGCATTGACAATCTCTTTGTCAGCCCGGCGGAGACAGAGCAATAAACGCCAACATAATGCTCAACGTTTTCCTTTTAAAAAGTACACATAAATAATATAATTTCCGAATGATTTTCCAACGTTTATGGCACGGCAACACTTGCCAGCCGCACACGCCTTCTCGTCAATTTTTGTTGTTCTATTAAAAAATAAAATAAACGTACAATAATATTTGTAAACTTTAAACTAAACTAAAGTAATTGTTACTAAAAGGAGTGACCATTTTAAAATTTATTGCTTATTACATCGTACACACACGAACACAAAACACACAAAAATACACAAATGCAACTGTATGTAAATGAACATTATATAAGGAAGTCAGTATGCAAAAAATGCAAAAACAAACGCCATCCTTGTAAATAATTATATGAAAGAAAGACATTCCAATTTTGTTGTTTTTTAATGGTGTGCGTGAGCAATGATGCTGTGTTGTGTGCCGCCTTGCCGGCAGCTAAACGCGAAGAAGTAAACTGCGGGGCTGTCTATGAAAGTTCAAACATGTCACCATTAACGTGAGAGTGTAGTGGTGCTGGTGGGGTGTGTGATTAAGCATTATTCGGAGGAAGGGCTTTAATTCTCATGTCCGGCTTCCTGTTTCATCAGCCGCTTTTTGGTGTGGCGTCGCTTGCGCAAATTGTCGAACAACCGCACCGAAAAGAAATAGATCAGTTCGAGTATGCTCAACCCGGATATGCCCATAAACAGGCCGAAAATGCCGCCACAGTTGGCAATCAGCGTAGTCACGCTGAATAGTACGGTGCGTTTGATGGCGGTGAACTGATGCTCCTTGAAATACACCGACAAGCGCGAGCCCATAAAGCTGCGAAGCGACATAGAACAGACATGAACAGTTAATTTGCGCTTTGGTGCGCCTACACTGAAGTCCTCTCACTCACTCGGAATACTCGTACACCTCGCGGAATGCCTCTATGGTCTTGGCCAGATCGTAGCGTGCGCGCGAAATTTCTACATTGTAATCGAGCGAAGTACAGGCGGGCATGCAGTCGCACATTATCTTCGCGGTAGGGTCAACAGTTGCGGCCAGGGTTTGATTCTGCAAGATGAGGCTGAGTTCGGTTTGTGCCGCTTCGTAGCAGCTAATGTCAGCCACGCCGCAAACGTTTACATCCAGCGGCTCTGCGTACGTTTGTAAAATACGAATAAAAAATTGATTAGCGTACAAATTTCAATCATTAAACATTTTTGTGTTGTGTAAAGCAGAATCATTGTTTTGTTTTTGTTCTTCATGCTTGGACCTACAAGTACAAGTGGCTGTTAAGGTCGAAGGAATCTACATAAATTGTGTAAAATGGCTATTTTTTATGACATGATAAATATGTATGATATAATAACTGCAATAGAACGTTAAAAGCTTCCGCTATGTACTTTCCTCGTACGCGAACCACTTACTCGGCATCCAAAACTTTGCGCAACCACACTTGGCGATTGTGTAGTTGGCCAGGCACTCCGTCTGGCAGTTGCTCTGCGAATAGAACCGAAAATAGCGCAAATAGCGTTCGTCGTTGAAATAACACTGCCGCCTGGAATAAAGTTCAGTCACAGTTGCATTGCATTAATTTAGCGCCCCCACAAAAAGTGTTTTACGCACTTCTCCGGCTCAAAGTCGTGCAGTGTATGTATGGAGACGACATATTGCGGCAGCACGCTAACCATCACTTCATCCCCGTGGGGCACCAGAATGTAATTACCCGTCGTCACCGGTACACTCTCGGGGGAGTTGAGAAACACCTTTTTTGTGCACCCAAAGCGAGTTGAAAACGAAGAAAAACAAAAAAGCTCATTAATTCAATTTTGCGTAACCACTGAGCACGTCGGGGGGAAACGGTTTTGACTCGCCTTGTAGCCCTGCTTGAAGCTGCGGCAGGCATACTCGAAATTGTGCTCGAAGCCTTGCAGGAAAGCGAAGAAACCGTTGCGTGTCGATGAGAAAACCGTACGCTGTGGATATGAGTTGTATCCCTGGTCCACATATCCATCGTCCAGCGACCAATTGCCCGATAACTCATTCATGAGCGGCAGATCGTCGAAGAAGTTGTTGAAATCGATGACTTCCGGGTCAAAATAGCTAACTAGGCTGCAGAACGCAGTAAAGCGCCCATAAATATTTACGGCTCTAACAGTAAAATCAACCAATGATTGTCTTGCCTTGCATCGCGGTAGATGTCCTTGGCCTGCAGCCCATTGAACTGGTAGCAGATGCCTTCGTCCGTGGCTACAAAGTTAAAGATCTTGTTGCAGAAATAGAAGCGTCCGTTCCACTTGCAAAACGGTGCCGTCTCATTTTTCGATATGGACAAATCCACCAAGGTCTGGGCAACATCCGGTTGCGCGAAATCCGGTAGGTATGGCGCGAAACGCCGCACCACGTCCGACTCGCAAATGTGCAGCGTGGCAGCAAACTGCTGAAATCTGCGCGAAAATACATACAAGAATTTTCTTATTCATATATGTATAGTAAACTTTCCGTTTACGTACTGCTCCTGCGAAAAATTCGCATGATTCGAGAAAGACTGGTGTGCCTCGATTTCTTCCCACATCGTGTGCGACATGTTGGGAAAATCAAAAACATTGCGGTCCATCTTGATTTCCGGGCAGATGGTGATGGTCGGAAAGGGTATCTTGTGTACCGGCACGAGCGTCTCGTCGAAGCCCAATATAACCGGGGAGTCCTGCCACTTGAGGTAAGTGTCCCAAATGAGCGAAACGGCAAAGTATATAGATATGGCCAGCAGCACAAACCAATATAGTCTGAAAGTATATTGCTCCAAATAATCAAATAATTTTCTTTTACAAATAGAAAAAACTCATTTGTATGCAGCATTCGCGCTTCACAGATTTTTTAAGGCACGATAGAACTGCTCACAGACTCCGTAAAATGTGAGGCCTACTTTTCATAGAACGGCCGATGCACTTCGAACAGGTAACGGATGCCGTGAATGGTCGTGCTCTTCGAGTACTCCATGAGCAGGCCTTTGCAGGCAGACCAACGGCTGCCATACTTGATGCGCGATTTGATGATTATGTCGCTGGGCACGTCGCTGAGCCCGGAATTCAAGCTCAGCGAATCCTCCTCGGTCATAGTGGGTATGGGCAGAAATTGCGGCAGCACATATTGTGTGGCTTTTCCTTCAAGTGCCATGACTGCTTCTTTTTTCCAATACAAATACAAATACGAATGTATATTATTCTGAAAATTTGTTAAGTTTGCACTTTTAACTGCTGTTTAGTAATTTTCTATTTTTCCGCGCTCAGATGGTTTGTTCCGGAAATACTCAACAACCGACGGCTACTAGAGTTTCAATTCCACAACGTGTGGGCTTTTATAGTGCGTTGTGCTGTCTATATGCAAATTTCGCAATAAATCTCAAAGGACTCATGAGTCGGCAAGCTACAGCCCAAAACCCTGCGGGGAATTATTGTGCAACACTTTAATTACTGCGCCGGCTAGGCGAAAATAAATGTTTACAACTGGGGGGCGGACACATAGAAGTGAGAAATTAGCTTGTAAAAGTTATGGGTAAAGACAGTGTAAAGGCTGGACAGAAATCAAATTGTAACAGTTCAATTGCAGTAAAACAGTTTTCAACGCACATTGTTTATTTTTTTACATGAAAAATACCTACGTACACATTGACTGTTATGAAAGAAAACGTTAATTTAAATAAAAGTGATTTCAAGTTTCGTTAACAGACACCAGCACAGGGAACCGCTGATATGAATACTAACAAACAAGTTTATAAAAATTAATTTAATTCACATCGTCCTTAGCAGTCGAGGTGTGATAACAGCTGCTTGGTAAAGGCGTTCAATTGATCGTGTGTCATATTTACTTCTTGAAGAAGGAGGCAATGCTCTTGGTGCCCTTTGCACTCTTCGCCAGTGCCTTTTCCTTGGCTGTCAGCGAGCGTTCTTTCTTCGGCGACATTACAATCTGAACCAGTTCAGTCGGACTGATATCACTCGAGCCACTACCTTCGTCGTCGCTGTCCTTGTCCAGCGGCTCATCGAGTATACTACTGTTCTGTAGCTGCGCTATGGCCCCCTCAGCCGTTGCATCCACCTTTAATTTCTTATTGTCGATGGCACTCAAGGACTGCAGTGATTTTCGCTTCTTTCCCGTCTGCTTTTTCTTTTCATCTTTATTGTGTCCCGCCGTCAAAGATTCGACCGGAAGTTGTAAATGCTGCTTCAGCTTGTCATGCAAATCCAGATCTATATAGTCGCCCACAATGTCGCACGCCATACGCAAATAATTCACACTGCTCTCGTCCAAGTCCGCCTGCTCGCTTCGCACATAATTCTGTGACACCGCACTGTGCCCACAGTACACACCGCTGCTGAGCAGAGTTGCCGCCAGCAGCCGCACTTTCAACGTCAGCCAAGTCAGCGTCTTCTCCTCGTTGTACTTGTAAAAACAAATGTCGCTGGCTTTTTTCACATCCGCCACGCACTCCAGCTGCTCGGTGCGCACAAACCGCGTCAGCAGCCGCATAGTGTTTGAATCCTCTGCATCGCCAATGTTGTCAAGTGCCAACGCCTTTTCTGTGCAATATTTGCGCAGGTGGTGCAGCACCAGAAATGTTACATCGATGGGTGTCGTCATGTAAACACATCCGTTCGAGCAGACTTCGCTGTCAATGAGCCAACTGCGCCGAGCATCGCCGAACTGCAGTACCTCCATTATGTCCTCGTCAGCGCGCGTCACAAACAACGCCAAGCGCCCCTTCCCCGGATGAAAGAAGCGCTCCAGATGCAGCTGCTGAGTCGGGTCCTCCAGCAACGACCGACAAACAAAGAAAATCTTACGAAGTGCCAGCACTTTAGCCGTTGCGGCTTTTGGCCCGTCCGAAGCGGCTTTACTGGCGGACGAACGGGTGTCTCTAGCTATGCTCATACTGGTGTGCTACGTAGTTGTCGGCCGGTTGATACGAAATTGTGTTTACAGCAAAGAATCAAGAGAACAGCAAAAGCCAGAAGGTAAACAAAAATGTGCGCCAAACATGACACTTTGCTTAGTTTCACAACGCGATCCCTACTGTTTCATGCGAAAATAAGCAACACTGCTGCTAACACCTTGCCAGATGGGAAGTTTGATATATGTAGTTACCGTACAAACAATTTCTCGATATACATTTTTAGCGGCAAATTCTTGAAATAATCTCGATTATGCTTGAATTTTTTGCCATGAAGATTTTGAATATTTTCAAGTAAAATGAAATATTTTTTTGTCAAACGAAAAATTGTCATTACGTGAACGTGCGCGCATTTAAAACCGAGTTTACGTGTACTTATAATCATTATTTGATTTGAATAATGGACTGGCCATGCGACAGTACTGCAAAATATGTGTTTTATTTCAATTTTCAGAAAGAAAATAAGTTTTCATAATGGTATCCAAAATGCTATTGAGAACAAGAAAAATTACGCTGTCGAAATAATATCGAAATTTTCAAAGTTTTCGACATCGTTACGATATCTCGGATAAGATAATTTCAATATCGCAACGATATCGAGATTTTCGAAATTCTCGACATCGTTACGATAGCGTAATTTTTCACGTTCTCGATATCATTTTAGACACTTTAGCAATACTCGAAAACGATAAAAATTCTCGCTTTAACGATATCGTTTTTATATCGTTTCGATACCGTTTGGTTTGCTGGGTATTGGCTCAAAACAGAAACCTCAAGAATTCATGTGTATTCCTTCATAGGGGTTAACAGGTTCATAGGCTATTTCAATAGTTTTGATCTTTTAATGTTTAGCCATTATCGTCTGTTGTTATGTTGTTGCGAGAAAACACAAAACCATCTTATTTTAAAATTCTCGTGGTATATTTCCACTACTGTAGGAAAACAAATCATACACCAAGTCTTGAACAAAGAAGCGGGGTAAACAAGAACATTTTTTTCAACTTGTCATTCTTGCGTGTTTTACAAAGTCGGAAGATCTATTTTTATAAAGTTCTTAACACTTTCCATATTCATTCAACTACCTCTCAGGTGGCTACACTGCAATCTACTCTCCACTTTTTTATATACACGGCAGCCCTTAATGGAGAGTAACGAAATTTAAATCTGACACTTCGTAACAACCCGTCCATTAAGCAATTTCAAAGGATCAAAGGAATAGTGATTGGCGCCAGCTAGAATTTCTTTCCCCGAAACTTTGGTAAGATAGCTATAACCACAAAAATCTGTGGGCAGTTATATTTGTACTGTTCTTTGTATAGTAAGAATCATAATTAGACCAAATAAACTAAACAAAAGGCAGACGATTCGGCATTTATGCAAGTAAAACATGTCCAACAACACGAGTGCCAGTGTGTCCAGTGTCAGTAACGGTACGGAGCGTCCATCGTTTCTATACGCACGCGATCCATCCATCGATAGACGCTTTCGACCGAGACCCGACAGACAAGTGCGACTCTTTAATGAGATCGAGGAGGAATACACAACCGAGGAAGAAACCTTGTCATCTGTTGAAGATGAGGTGGCTCGTACGATCGCCTCCGGCGAAAGCGTGGCCAGTAACGAAGAAGTGCATGCGGCCATGGTGTTTCTGCGTTTACGTCCTGTCCGGGTGCCCTCATCTGCGTACACCATTTCCGAAGCGGGTAACGTGCTGATTGCCGGCCCCTCGGTAGATTCGAGTAGCACCAGCAACAACAAGAACACTATGGAACGACACTACAGTTTCTCAGCTATCTTCGATGGGAAAGTGGAACAGAGGGAAGTTTATAAATTGTGTGTTGCGCAAAAGATCGAGAGCGAAGACAGTTTCACAGTGCTGACATACGGCACATCAGGATCGGGCAAGACTTTTACATTGTTGGGTTCGTGAGGATCGTAGAGAATGGCTTAGGATGTACACTAACAACAACGAAAATATCTTTTTAGGTGATGGCAACCATCCCGGCATAGTGCCACGTGCGCTGCAGAATATATTTACCTTGTACAAAGCAAACATCTACCCCCAGCCGGCCATCAAATTGGCCAACGCACACGTTGAAATACTTGACGACGATGGGCTGGCCAAGGAGAGGACATTACGCCGTCAGTTGCTAAAGGCGTGCGAAGATGTCGACACAGAGCACGCGCACCTTCAGCAGATCATACAGCAGGATCATCAATTCGAGAGCGTCGTGCAGGAAAATGTGTCTGTCTTCGTGTGGATATCATTTGTGGAAATCTACAACGAGTGCGTCTATGACCTGCTAGCACCACCCGCGGCTCCAACCGTGCCTCCGTCGATGGCTATGCCGTCGCGTAAAAATCTGAAAGTCATATGCAACGACGGGAAAGTTTTCATAAAGGCATTGACTACGGTGCACGTAAAGAGCAGCTTGGAGGCACTGCAGTTACTGCGCTACGGACTGCAGCACGTCAGTTACGCATCCACCACCATCAATGCCAACTCCAGCCGCTCACATTGCATATTTTTCGTAGATGTGCTAAAGTATCACAGTTCTGGAGTGGTGGATGAGGTAAGTGCTCCCAGGCGTCAAAAATCGGCACTATTCGGCGTTTATTTCTGGTTTTTTGTTTTTGTCAACAGATTTCGTATAAATTCTGCGATTTAGCCGGTTCCGAACGACTGGAGAAGACGCGTAACGTGGGTGATCGCCTAACCGAAGCTAAGGGCATCAATACATCACTCATGATACTCGGGCGCTGTCTGGATGCAATCAACAACAGTCGCAAAACAAAGACCAACAAACTGCTGATACCGTACCGCGAGTCCAAACTTACAATGCTGCTGCAGTCCGCGCTGCTGGGCAAGGAAAAACTGGCGATGGTCGTGAACGTGACGCCCACCGACGCCTACTACGAGGAGAACATGAACGTGTTGCGCTTCTCATCGATAGCCAAGAACGTCATCTTCAAGCAGCCTGCAAGGAGAGTCAACAAATCACGCTACTCCTTCCTTTTTGATCAGTCAAAAGTGGGGGGCGACAAACGAGATGACATCAATCAGAAGATGCAGCAGCTACTAGAGGAGAATATATAGTGAGTACATCAGCAAACAATGCTTTCTCCTAACTGCTTGTAAAAACGAGAATCAACGCGTACTTTTTTGGCAGTCTGCGCAGCGAGGTGAATCGCCTGACAGAGGATCTGCAGTATCAGCTGCTGAAACAGGAGCAGGACCTTCGTAACGAGCTGGTCGACTCATTCCAGTTGATGTTGAAGCAAACCAAGAAACAACACGAAATAGAACTGCAAGAGGAGCTTAAGATACAAGAACGCATGTACGAAGCCAAGGTGAATCATATTTAAACAATTTATCTGTGGCTTTTGTGACTTACACTAATTTTGCAGATCGCTTCATTGAAGCGCCACCACGAAAACGAAATCGAAGATCTTCGGGATGAATACGAAGCTCCATCGACAAAACGACGTACCATTGACTGAAGTGTGCTGCACAGTTTATCCTAGTTTCTTATTTAACTTTTATTATTATTATTTTAGACTTTATATGCATTTTATTGATTTGTTTTCAAATGTTTTAATTACACTTGTATATTTTGAACGATTAAACTTTACTTGAAACTAAAAAGATTATGGCGGAAGGTGTTGGGAGCCGTTTGAACGGTTGACAGTCTTAGTCGTGACCTACGTAAGAAAACACTATTGGGGGTTTTTTGAAACACTTTTTGCAAAAGCATTTTATTTATTAATTTTTCTTCCACTTTCAAATAAGTAGGTATATATATATTTATATTTATATAGATAGTTGATGGAATTATATATGTATGCATGTGTATATAAGTTATTTATTTATATAGATTCGACGCAACGTCGAGCAAAAACACAAAGCACAAGGACACAGATATCGCCGCCCGACCACCCACGCACACACTCGCGCAGAGGTACGTGCGCTCGCACGTCTATATGCATGTGCGCGAGCACGTGGCGAGTGGGAGGGGCGTGTGTGCATGCGTGCATGTGTGTGTGTGTGTATGTAGGTGCAGCGCAATTTCACTATCAAAAAATTCTATGCGAAAATGTTCTTGACTGTTTGCTGCGGCTGCAGCTCGGTGCCGGTCGTGCTGTTTGTCTGGCTGTTTGTGTGTATGTGCTTAATTTATTCGTGTTCGATTTGAAAAAATTTGCAAGGTGCATCTGCCGTTTAATTTTCGTTCAAGACTTATTAGAGTTCATTTTGCATTGCGTTGCGGTGCCTGCGCGTGCGTTCGTCTGTTTGTTGATCGTGTGTGTTAGTGGCATTTGTATTGGTCGCGATGATGGCGGCAATTATGGTAGTATGGGTGCAGCTACACTCCGTCAGCGGTCACCGTACGTTCTGTGTGTGACTTCTAATTGCAAAACAGGCAATCACGGGTCTCTACCAGTTTCCATTCACTCGTTAATTGTGCATTAAATGCAAAGAAAATATAAATTGCTGTTATTCTCTGCTCTTTTCGCATGACTGTCGTTTGTTGGTATTCTTAGTTATTACTGGTTGTATGTTGTCATTATCCTGTGTACTCTGCTACACTATTCTTAGCAGCTTCGCTTTACTAAACTTCGCTGCGCTTCTATTTCTCTCCCGTCCTTCGACGCTTTCTGATATAATTCTTTCATGTTCTTTAGATCTGTTGCATCATGTTTAGTCTGTATGTGTTTGTTCTGATGATAAAATTACAAGATTCTCTGCTGTTTTTGTTGTTGCTGTCATTATCATTAGCATTATTATTTTTCTTATGGTTGTGGTTGTGGTTGCTGTGGCGTTAAACTTACAAAATAATTTAAAATTATTACATAAATTGTTTTGTTTTCGCTTGCTTTATTTCAATCTTACTCGGGGCCGGGGGTGGTGGTGTACTCGGGTTGTGAGGGGGATGTTTCCGCGTCTCATCTAGTAAAAATATATAGTAAATATGCAATTTCTTAGTAATTTAATTTGCGGTTTTCCATTTATGTTTTCGTTTGCCTTTTGTTTTGCTTTTGCATTTTTCGTGTTTTTCTTCTTGTTCACTTACTTGCATTTTTGTTTTTGTATTATCTACACATCATTTCTAATTTGAAAACTTAAATGTAAAATCTTGGGAACATTTTTCTCTTTTGTTTTGCTATTATTTTGTTTCTTCTTATGCTCATTTTATCATCGTTTTAGATTCTTGGTTTTTCTCATTTTTATTTAAATTAATCTCAAAGTTACTATGCGCGTTTGTTTTCAACTTTTTCTCTTTTTGTTTTTCGTTTTATTTTGTTTTGTTTTGTTTCTTGAAATTCTATCATACTCGGCTGTTGAGATTCTACATACGATGGTTTTATCAATTCTTCAGCCTGATCTGCGACTTCTGCAGTTTTGTCATTTGCACTTGCGATTTGCGACTTTTTCATGATTTTTCACTCTCCTACGTCTTTTACACACCATACACGTTCGTTCGTTTATCATTTTAATTTTCTTGTTTCTTTTTGTTGGTTTTGCTTGTTGGTTTCTAGTTTTTCTTGGGTTTTGTTTATGCTCTTATTTTGTTGTATTCGCGTTTAAATTACAGTAAATATATATTTTCTTGCATTAATTATACAATTACGCTTAAAAAATCTTCATGTTGTTGTTGTTCTTTTTGTTTGTCTTGCACTTGTTTTCAATTTGCTTGCTATGTTTTTGCTTTTTCATTTTCGGTTTCGGTTTCTGTTCGCCATACAATTAAATTTCCTTATACATAAAGTGCTACTTGTTAGTCGCTTGTGTTTGCTGCTGCTGCTGTTAATGTTGTTTTTCTTGTTGTCAAATAAATAATTATATTTATAAATAAAGGTTTTTTCTTGTTTCATTTGTTTCCTCCTATGCGAATACACATTGTTTTATGAATTTTCAAATATGTAGATATTGATTTTGCTGTCCCGCTCGATGTTGGGGCGACAACCGCATAGCCTAAGCATCGCAGCGGCCAGTAGTCCAGCCACTGACAATGCCAAGACCTTTGCAGCGAATACTTTCAACTTTTAATCTCAGCTTGTATAGAGTAATAGCGATCTCCACAAAAAACTTGTAAACATTAAAAGAGATTCTCTTCTTTACATCGAATGTGTCCGAGTCTAAGCGTCTGTCTGTATATGTGTGTCGGTGTGTGTATATATATATATATATATATATATATAAAGAGAGTAGTGCATTAAACCGTAGTAGCGGTATATAGTAATACATAATAGCAGGGACACATGCCATAATATAATTTTCTGGTTTGGTTTTTATTCAAATTCAATATTCAAAGTTTTTGTTGTGGTAATCATTGAGCTCTACTCAATTCGATATTCACCAAGTTAGAGTGACATTCGATTGCTGAATAACGTCCTTGCACATTCCGCACTCGTCTCAAATGTATAATTAATGTTTTACAATAAGCAAGTGGAGAGGGATTTCATTTACGTCTTTGTTGAGGTTTTTTTTCTTTACTTTTTTACTAGTATAAACTTTTAACGAACATCTAAGTCAAAAAAAAAATATGGTAAGTGTTTGTTTTTAGTTTATACCTCTACAAATACATCTATGTATGTATGCGTGTGTGTATGTTGCATGTAATTTATTTTTAAACTTTATTTTTTTTTATTTAATTTTTTTGTTGTTTCTTTATTTGATAATGCTTAAATATATATACTTGAAATTCTTCACCAATTAAACAGAATCCGCTGTCGTACACTTCATTTCCTTCAACTCGTTAGAAACACTGTGCGCCGCAAATTACGGTGACCACATTAGCGAGCTGGATTTCTGCCTTCCCGTTTAAATTACTGCAAGCCAAATTCATAATTTATGCTCTTTCCTTACTCCTGCTCTTGCATTACGCTGTTGCGTCCATTCCATGATCTCTGTCTCCACACTCGAATCTCATTGCTTGCTCTTCTGCTCTTCTCATGGTTTGCGGCTGTCTCGCTTAGTAGTAGAACACTTGTCCCGGCTTCTGGCGCTTACGCTCCTCGAATTTGCGATTAATTTCCTGTTGACGTTCGATCTTGTTGAGCGCGCGCGCAACGTACAAAAACTTGTTGTCGCCCAGCTGTTTGCCATTCAGGCCAATGACAGCAGCCAACGCCGACTGTGGACTTTCGAAAGCGACAAAACCGAAACGGCGTGAGCGCCCCTCTTCGTCCAACATCACCTAGAAGAGACAGAATATATTAGCGTCATATTAAAGCTGATGTGAACCTTAGATTTATTTATTTATTTCAGTGTATAGAACGACCTTACAACCATAATAATCCATATTCTATCAGTTATTAGTGAATATTAGTAAAGATCAAAACTGGAATCAGAGTACTTGCAAGAGTACTGAGGCAGCCTGTATTCTTCGACCGCTAACACTATCTCCAACTTTGAATTTATTTATTTTCTCGGTCGCTAAGGTCGGTAGCTAGGCAGTAAGTATCACGGAAGAATGTACATTCACTACTTTACTATTTCTAGTAAATTCACTTCGAAAACAGTATCATCATTTTAAAAAGTTGAGAATAACAATTCAAATCATACTTCATAACAGACCAAAAACCAATTACTCATACATCACACAAATTTAATGAACGCTAACAGGATCCTCGACACATAAATGTGATAGGCAAACGCAGCCATCACAACCAGTCGTCAAGGCCTAACTTAACAATTGTAGCTAGAAATGTGCGCCAGTGGTGGGAGTGGTGGCATCGGGTGGCACAGCACGCAAAGAAGGACATGCGCAGCGCAACGCGGCTGCAAAGCAAATCAAAAACAGAACACTATGCAGAGGGCGACTTAGAAAAAATTGTATAACAGGAAATAGAACCACGGCGACGACAAAGCAGCAGGACGCGAGCTAAAGGGAAGCAGGAAAGAAGGAATCACGAAAACCGAAAGCGAATATATGCCATGACATGCCACACCATGCCATCACATGACAGTTTGTGGCAATTGTCAGGTGCTGACCCCCTTCCCTTCCAGGCCACCCTATCACCAATACAAACACGACCCCAAATACAGCCATTGTATACCCAATCATTTTGTTTCAGCTGCCTCACTCACCTTGTGACTGGTGATGCGTCCGTACGGCTCGAACATTTCACGCAAGTGCTGATCGGTAAAGTCGTCGTTGAGATTCTTCACGTAGAGATTCCTGAACTGTGTGGCCTTCTCCTGTTCGCGGTCACGCCGCGGTATGAACTTGACGACGTGCACCTTCTGGTTGTTGCACAGCATGCCGTTTACTTTCTCGATGGCGATGCGTGCCGCCTCTTCCGAGTCGAAATGCACAAAGCCATAGCCGCGTGAGTTGCCATCCTCGTCCTTGGCCACGTTACAGTTGAGTATGTTCCCAAAGGCCGAGAACGTGTCGTAGACCGCCTTGTTGTCAATCGAACGCTCCAGGTTCTTGATGTAGATCTTGCCGCTATCCGGCGAGCTGGAGCTGGCGGCACTACCGCCGGAACCGCTGCCTTGCATATGTGGCGACATCGAGGTGATGTTGCCACTGCCCATGCCCATGGGCGCGTGAGCGTGGCGGCTCATGGCCGACGCGGCGTGGTGGTGGTTGTTGTTACCGCTGCCGGGATGACCCCCCGGGTGCGTGCCGTGCGCCGCCGACGGATGGTGGCCCATGGGACCGGCAGCCTGGCCAGTGGCGGCATGGTGGTGCAGCTGCGGCTGCTGCGGGTGGTGTGCCGTGGCCAGCGGGTGGCCAGCATAGTGGTGGTTTGGGGCGGGGTTACCGCGGAACGTCATCGAATTGACAAACATGATTGGGGGTGGTAGTGGCGGCACTGCGGGCTGCTTATGGAGCGTGGTGGCGGCGATGGAGCTGTTATAAGCGTTATTGTAAGCGGTGCTGCCGTAGCTAAGAATTTTGACGGTTTTTAATGGGGCAGCGGCGGGCGGTGAATTCTGCTCGTGCTGCTCAGCTTCGTTTTACGCTGTCGTGATTACCTGCACCTGTACTGCTGGCCGTCTTCGCGGATATGTCTACTCGCTAAAGACTTAAATGTACGCTCCGCTTTCCTCAACACTGCAAGCACTTTCAATTAGCTGCCGCTTTTTGTTATTTTTCAGTTCCTCTTTCTTCCTTTCTCTATCTTTCGCTCTCTCTCTCTTTCTCTCTCACTCTACGCTACACACCACGTCCTTCTGCACTTTTTCTTTCTTTCAAACTGCCCGTTCGCTTCGCTTCTTCGTCTGCATGCGCGTTTTGCAAAAAATCGTTTTCCGCTTGCCTTGGATGCTCTTCTTGTTTCGCTGCCTCCACTCTTTCGTACTTCAACTTTTCCCTTTTTGCTTTGCCTCTTCTGCTTTTTCTTCTACCTGCTCCCGTTTCGTTTTCTGCTGCTGTTACTGCACTGCTTCTTCTTCTTCCGCTGCTCGCGTTTTCTTCTGCAGTGAATTTTAATGCCTTTCACTTTTACCTGTCTTTTCGCCAAATACAGCGACCAAATTTATTGTTTCTATTGAATTTCTTCTTCCACGCAAATTAATACACAAATTTCCAACAATTTTTGTTAATTTCTTGCGAAACCCGAGCACGGAAAACGATTTTTAGACGAATTTCACGAACTTGCGTGCGAGCAGTGAAAAAGTGCACCCCAATGCTGCCAGATCTGCGTCGGGCACAATGAATCGACACACACACGCGCACGCACCATACACAAAACAGGCCAAATTACCACGCACAGATACACCCTGTGAAAATCCTTTAAGTTGCTTGATTTCGAGCGAATATAAAAATTATCAGCCGTATATGCTAAAATTTTGAAATTTTATAATAAAATTTAGATTTTTCTGACATTGAAATCAAATGATAAACGATTATGATTTCAATTCTACAACTGTGCGCTTTTCAAAGTGTTACCAGGTAGTGTTGCCAGATAGTGCCTGATCAACTAATTCCCCCGAAAGTTGTTAATCTTCCAAATCAAATTTATCGGAATATGGAGGACATGATAAAAATTGGCTCACCTTATCCTATATTCCCGTTTTTCCCTTATAATGAATTTCGTTGTAACATTGTTCAAGAAATGAGAAAATGTCGCTAATGTCGTGGAAATGTAGGCAATGATATTGTTTATCTCATATCAGTGACTTTCTTCTGGCTACACTATTTACGGTTCTTTATTTTTCACATAAAAAAGCTGGCAACCTACACATGTTGAAATGTAAATTTTGAGCAAAGTTTCGCGAGATATTTATATTTTTCATTTCGCACTGAAGCGTATACATATATTGCACTAAACTAATGTTCGATGAAAGCATTGGCTCGAGTCCCAAAAAGGGCAATCGCTCCATACATAAGGTGCGTTTGCAGCGGCGAAGCCAACGAAAGATCCTGGAGGAGTCGATGCAGGCAACGTTAGTCAATAGCAGCGTAGACCAAGCGAATCAGCTGGTTGGTGCGAAACAAAACCCACACAGAAGACCTGCGGCACCTACACTGCAGGATCTGTACGAGTCAGCAGATGATGATGATGTACTAATTCAGACGCAGTGTCCCGACGGATATGACAATACAAATTTTGACCCATTTGCCCAGCATAAATTGCTAATATTGGGTGATCGCGCAGAGCAGCCCAGTCGTCGCTATCAGAAGGGGCAACCGTCACAGGGGTTTCAACAATGTGATCGAATAGCACACTGTTCAGAAGAATTAAAGGCAACAGAAATAATGCCGGAATCAAGTGATACGAAGCACGCAGCTGTCGGTGCCGTTGTTGCGCCTGACACAACAATACAATTGGGTATCACAGACACAGAATTGTTGAACTTTTGCGATGAGACCGAAAAACGAATTCATGAGATAAGCAGTACAAAGGTGGCAGCTCCAGAACCGATAGAAACTCCCACCACGAATAGAGCAAAATCCATTGTGGAAATGATTTTGGAGGACTTTAACAGCTCACCTGCCTCCCCTGAACTTTGCTTGTCGGAAAGCCCGTGTGTTTTTAGATTTGCCAATCAACCGCTGCGCACATACGGCCGAAGACAGCGGCAAGGATCGATGACGGCTCGACAAAACATTGGCACGCTGCTGGAAAGCGTTGCTGACATCGCAATTAAGGATGATCAGTTAAGTGATAGCTCGTTGTCGGGCCTCTCTGTACAGGAGGATCAAACGCAGGAACCAGCTTTCACTACCGACAACTTGCACACCTCGCAAACATTGTGCGAAAATCTGCATAACCTAAGCGCGTACTTTACGCAAATCTCAGGAGGAAGCACTGTTGAACAGCATCCAATGCAGGAAGCAACCACCCCAGAAATGTTTACTACTGCGGTGACAAAGCAACAACAAGTTGAAAGCAATAGTTCAAATACCCCGCCGGTAGGCACGCAGGATTCGGCGGACTATAACGGGGAGTATCGGAGTTGTAAGTAATTATTAAACTTGTTGATTATATAAGAGAAATTAAAATTGAATTTGTTTGTAGGTGCTGTAGGTGGCAAATGTCCGCAAATGGCTTCAATTCCACAAAATTGTGATATTAACGCGGGTAGACTTGAAACAATGTAATTGAATTTTACAAAATTTTAATCTATCCTTATTGCAGCTGAAAATCCCAGCCAAATGCTCCAGACTGATAATGAAAATATTTTTGACGACGATGAATGGAATGATGAATGCGATTTCTTTGTGAATTTTGACACGCAAGCACTGGTGCAAACAGTAGAAAAACCAACCAAAGAGCAGCCTGTCGCTACCAGTTCCATTTCAGAAATAAATTTCGATGTGGGCTTTCGCACTGCTTCCAGTAAGGCAATAGAAATTTCGACGGAAGCACACGCGCGAGCAGCAAAAATATTGGAAGGTCTCACTGATTTCATTGCATTGGAGGAGCTTGAAGACTGCGAAAAAATTTCTCATAACATCCAGAAGTCAGGTAAAGACTGTAAATGGTCCACTACCGTTGATGATTTCGACCAACCAAGTATATCAAAAGCAATAGAAGGAACCAATACTACAGAGGGCTATTATGTAAAAGCGTCCACTGTTTCAAATTCGACAGCTTCAACTGATTTATGTGAAGGCATTCGCACCGCCTCAACTAAAGCGATAACGATTACGAAAGAAGTACAAGAACGAGTTACAAAAACTCTAGAAAAGCTTTCTGATTTTGCAGTGAAAGTATGGAAAACACCATCAGAAACATCAACAAATATTGACTGTTATAACAATTCAAATCAGAATGCAATATCTAAGACTGTTACGGGATTTCAATCGCATGAATGTGTTGGTTTTCGAACCGCATCAAAAAAAGCAATAACAATCTCAAAAGAAGCGCAAGAACGTGGTGCCAAAATACTTAACGAACTGCCCGAATTACCACCTATAGACGATTTGGCTAATATGCAATTTAGTGAATGGAATTTGGACAATAATTTGGATAAAAACTCCGCACCAGGGCAGCAAGAAAATGTGACGCCCCCAGCAAATTTGCCGGGATTTCGCACTGCATCTAGCAAGTCTATACAAATATCGGAAGAGGCAAAGCGGAGAGCGGCAAATATTTTAGCGGAATTGCCGGAGTTACCGAAAATGAAATTGCCCAAAAATATTGAGAATACACCACCTAAAAATGCCCTTAACGACGTGTCTGAAAGTCTGCCCGAGGAATTCATGGATGTCGTGTTCAGTGAGTGGCCACTGCAAGAGGAGGAAGTACCAGCACAAGTTGAACAGCATGGACTTAGTGCACCCTCAAAGCGCAAGCTTAAAGACAGCAGCATTGCGTCAGAGGTTGATAGAACTACGCCAAGGAGGGCTGCCAAAATGCAGTGCAAATTGGAGTCTCCCGATATGCCGCGCTCACCGCTCAATGGCATCGAAAATGCCACAGCTTGTAAGAGTCTGAGTGACTTGGCGATGCAAACGCCATTGACTTCCAATATGAGTCGCGCAATTATATCACGCAAAAATCTACTGTCGCTAAGCAGACGCAATAAATCAACACGTAGACGATCCAACGAAAAATGCATTCAAATGAAGACTCCCATGAAAGGCTCAATGACTGGCAGCGTTGAGGCTCAGACGCCGTGCTCCTACTACGCCCAAACACCACCGGATACGCCCATGCCCAATCTGAACGAGTTCTTTAACTCGGTGGCGCACAATACGAGCACGCCACATACCGAGTCGCAATCGATGCGCGCAGACTTGCGCAAAGGAGGGCTGACTCGCGCTGAACAGCAGCCCAGTGTGATTGCCACTGCTATGGGATTCAAGCCTATAGAATGGGAGCCTGAAAATGAATCAACCCACAACACTCGAAGCGACAGTAGTGCGAAAACTCCCTGCAGAAATACTAGCAAACTGTCCAACTCATCCTACGGCAACATCACCCTAACCGAATCTAATCCCACACCTAAGCAGCGTATAGAACGGCTGCGCATGTACGGCAAGCCGCCCAATGTATCACCGATTTGCATTGCGGACAATGACAACTGCCGGCCTTCAGGTTTGCGGCGGCGTTCCTGTCGAAAATTAGTGAAGCAATAGCATTAATAGGACCGTTGTGCCATTTCGTTGCTGCAGCGAAAGCATGTTGTTGGATAGTTTTTGTAGAACAATAATTTCTAAGATGGGATATTTTTTATTTAAATATGTTTAAATACAAGAATAACGCTAAGGTGTTATTTTAGCAAGAGAAAGGTAAATGCTTTGAAATTTCTAGCTTATAAATAGCTGTATTTGCTTGAAGCTCAAAGATTGAAAAGACATTTTGTGAAAAGCGCAAAATGGATTATATGCCAACACAGTTATTATTGCAAATAAACACACGTATACGTTTTCAGCTTCAAATTGGAATTGATAATTGTTATCATTTTACAATGTCCGCCACGTAGGGCAAATAAGCGAAATGTGACGTATAACAGTTGGGCTAAAAAGCTCTTAGGCTAACATAGAAATACAATTTTTCATCAGTGCTAAATTACTTTATAACGAGCATTCTTTTGAAGTCTGCAAACAGGAGAAAGGCATGGGGGAAGAAATTCGTCGCCTAATTCATGCAATTTTGCCATCGATTTTATTGCTTTTTCATGTTCCGTTTAGCGTGTATAAAATTGTTTGATCTATAGGTGACATGTGTCACCCACTTGACTAACGAAGTGTTAAAAAGATCAAGTACAAAATCGTCGGAAGTCTATATCGTTGTCTCGCTCAAAGAAAGTTCTCTTAAAGTCAGGGTATGTAACCGCTTGACTCGCTTACCAAGTTTAGTAATTAGATTTATGTCTTAATCCAATATCAAGTGTGATAAGGGAAAAAGTTCAGCCGTAGCACCACCCTGTGCGTGTGTCACCAACACGAACTGCGATGCACTCCTGCATTTTGCATTTGAACAATGCTGCCATGTTTGTGTGTGGTTTCAAAAACCGTAATATATTTACTTCATGTACTTTGTTTCTACAATAACTTCACCAACGTAGCCAATATGTTTCAGCAATTTTTCTTCTTTATTCATGTTAAATGTGTAAAAAAAATTAGCACAGCTTTCCCAATTGGTTTCACATAACCAATTCGCGTTACATTATCTTGACGCAATCTGGCAGCGCTAGTTGCTGGTTTGTTTTCAATTACTCTTCATTTCAAGCAGACAGTGTAAATTTGTGTTTTAGTTCAGTTGTAGAAAAATGAAATGAAAATAACGAACGGGTCATAACTTTTAGCGAGATTGGCGAAAAAAGACATACGTTGGTGCAAGCTGGGAAGTTGAAAAATTGTATACGGTTTGTTGGGAGTTGTAACTAAACGGGATCGATTTGGAAAACTGGTGCTACGGCCGCTTGGAGCAGACGTTGTGCAAGTGTTTCTGCATCTGGGCCATACAAGCAAGCTGTGCGACTAGTCAACGGATCGACGGAGCGGTGCAGTGTGAAAGGTGATGTTAAAACTGGAATTTCAATTTCTTTTTCATCGCTGCCAATGCTTGGCTTGACACAATAGTCGATGTGTGTACTTTTGCTAGATTGCTTTGACGTTGTGTGTGTGCCTACTGATTTGTTGGGCTGGTGCTGTAAACCCATACCGACGGGACCGCCCCCTTTCGTTCCGCAGAGAGCAGCGCAAATGAACTCATACTAACGACTAATTTCGGAACCAGCCAACACTTAGTGAGCGTTGAATGGAAAGTTCTAAATGCGAGGGATTGTTGGGAGGGAAGTAATTGAGCGGTGTTTTTTTCTGCTTGACCTTTACATTAAATTTGGTTCATCGGCGTATCACTGCTAAGTTCGGTGCAGGCTGTAGCAACCAATTTGTTGTGACCTTCGATGAGCGGAAATTAGTGGAAATTAGTGGGTCAACAAAGCAGACATTGGTGGCTGTTTAATGAACTATAGTTCCTGGCAATCCGTTTTATCGTCCACTTTATTTTCGGGGAACAGTCTGGGTTTTTTGCAAATATGTAATTACAACGTCAGCTTAAAGCAGCTGGAATGACGTGTCCCCTACGAGGCAACTGTGACAAAGAAATAATTCATTCATTGCAAGCGATTTTCAACAGTTTTCGTTGTATTACGTTAGCGCTAGTTCGGCTATTTCACTCGCACAAATTGAGCTGCATTTAGCAAACATCATTTTAATATACGAGTACCATCTATCACCGCAGCTCGATCCACGTTTAACGCCTTGTGTGCCATGTTGAGCTATTCAGTCCAAAAGTTGGTAGTTGTACTTTATTTGTGTCCTGAAAGCGTGCAACATTTGTCGGGATCATAACTATGACTTATTTTTCTAGTATTCGACAATAAAAACGTCATGTCGTAGATTGTCTTCAATTCTACAGAACGAAAGCCTGATAAAAACAGAAAATCAAGAGCAAAACGAAAACGACAAAAACAACCGCCCAGCAGCCATAAAGCACATAAATTGCAACTTTTGAGAACATCTACGCTTCGCTTTTATTTGTATCAGTTGCTGGCACAATGCGTGGTCGAGTACAACAAATATAAAACGAATGAAGCAAAAATCGGCAACGCTCGCAAGCATGGAAAGCTGAAAATTAGTCGCGCAATCAGCTCGCACTCAATGCACTACATACACAGCTTGACGGTTGGTAAGCGGAGTTACGTTGTGGGATCTATTGACGACATTGTAGTGCTGGCAATATAACACTTGATTGCCAAAGCAGTCCGCCTGTCAAACGGTATAAGTTGTGCCTTGCTTTCAATTTCGATAAGTCAATTCTATCGCTTCCTATTTTCTATTGTCTTTGACTGCAATTAGCGCTATTTATTTTCATTTCACGGCTGCGCTAACACATCGACACTTTAGTGGAATAACGCAAGCGGGCAGAATTGGTCACAAAATTGTACAAAAACACTGCAGTCGAGTTATATGACGCCCGTAAGATATTTATATTGATTGTTGGTGTTATTTGTTATTGCAGAAACTGAACGGCATACAAGTAGAGCGTTTGGATAACTTTAACAAAACGCATAAATATGGGCGATGAATTAGATGGATGCGAGTGCGTCTGGTCGCACGAGTTCGCCATGCAGCGATTGTTGGCATTTGTAAGTGGTCATGTGCTGTTCGGGAGTCCACCGCTAAATTCCATTTTTCTCCGTCTCACTCCTTAGATACGCCAGAGCCAGAATCACTGCACGGACACCGAATGCATCGACGGTGAGCATTAATATAATGATAATACTTTCATACTTTGTATGTTTTGAATCACTGCCACTTTATTTTCCAGTTTCTGGTCGGATGCGCGATGCCACACCGCATACTGCCGGTGGTGAGGAGAGCAACTTCACGATGCTGACGATGTTCATGGTATTTGCTGTCATTATGTACTTTATACGGCCCGAGTCTATTCTCAAATTGACCAATACGAAGCGTACGCCGGGACAGAATCCTAACGGCGGGCTGCCACCACCGCCGCCACCGCCGGCGCCGCCCGCAGTCAATTAGCTGGAGAGCATCGGTCCAGTGATGAACGTGTCTGTAATCTATCAGATTCCTACTTCCCAGCTTTCCTTCGTGTACTTTTGTTAAATTTTTATATCGACAGACAGATTAAAGTCTAACGAAATTGTTAGTTAAAGCATAATTGGAATTTACTTATATACAGTACATACGGCCACACACATATATCTTTTGAACAGAAACTTGAATACACGTTAAAATCAAAGTGAACTTTTCGCGGGTGCCACTCAAAATTCCACATACAAATTCGATAAACGTATTGCTACAAAATTATGTTGCTGCAAAGTGTACATACTTCCCACTTGCACGCAAAGTCGAGTGAATTCTGTATAGCAGCAGATTTATTGCAAATTGCATTTAGAATATATTTTTGCAGCAACAGCCAACCCATGCAATATTTATCTGGTTTTCTTGTTTTATTTGAAATGTTTTTAAATTCGAATTCTTAATTATACAAATTTATTCAAATAAATGAATTTAGAAGCATACGTTTAGTGGTTTTAATCGCATAGATATTTTGTACACTTTTCAAAGTGAAATTTACCATAGAGAAATACAGAATGTTTTATAACCAAATTTTTGCTAATATACCTACATGAACCTAGCGCCATTTGAAAGTTACTTTTTATAAATCACCTACAAAGTGACACTGTGAAATGTACTAAAGAAGTCGTCGGAGTCATGTTTGTATCTTATATTGTTATTATCCTTGAATTCACACAATTTCAATTCCGTACCTATACATAATATTAGTGTTAATAAAACATTTGAACGCCACATTAAGTAAAATTTTGAGTTTTTTTTCGAAATTGTCTAAGTCTTGCACAATTTAAATTTGAAAATCAGCAGTCTTAAATTGTAGATAATGGAAGTAAATAGACATTTCGCACTATTTTGTTTGCTTGTGAATCGATGTTGCCAGAGCTCGAACTATACCTTAATATAAGCCCGTTTGAAAATTTGCAACGAGTCAAATTTGTAATTGTGTAATTTCGTAAAACAATTCATATAAATTGTTGGGATTTGAATACGAACAGCAAGTTGTGCATCTTATTTTAATTCCGTAATATCTACCTTCCATTCACGCAAAACCTTACGCACGCACTCAGCATACAAACAGAAAAGACGATCGCCTTAGCATTTCTTGTCCTCCGCACAACGCAATCGTCGTCAGTCATCATCGTCATCGTGCAGTCTTGTAATTATGTTCCGGACCTTTTTGATGACAACTTTCATTTGCTCATATTTACCGGTCGAGTCGGGCAGGTTTTCAAAGTTAATCACATCGCTAACACCGACCTTGAAATTCTCACCAGCCGGTAGCTGGTCAAACGGTGAGAACTTGAGCAACGGTGTACCCATATGTGACTCTTTGATAGCATCCAAACGCTTTGGCTCATTTGGCTGTGGCGTGGATGGGGTCGAGAGCGGTGTGGTAGGCGTTGTGGAAGCTGCTACTGGCGTGTTCTCCAGAACTTGGTCACTGCTTGCATTCATCGAGGATTGCGTGTCGTCCAACTCAAGCACTTCATCGATCAACGAATCATCCGGCTCAGTTATCACACGCAAGTTGCTGGTTTGTAATTCGGTCAGAAGTTGCTGTTGTTGTGCCTCCAAGTCAGCCAGTGAAGGAGACTGCGAACGCTCTTCGGACGAGGAATTGCATGAGGTGTCCGTGCAGGCTGAATTGTTAACAGGTGGCGAGTCAGGTGGCGGTGGTGGTGGCGGCTGTTCTCCGCTACTTCCTGGTTCCGGAGGTGGCAGCGGGCGCGTGAATATAACATTTGTTTCCGATATTATATCGGCATCTTCGATATCCATATCGGCTACTTCCAGACTGGTGGCGCTGCTGTCGCACTCAGCAACGCTAGCAGTAGGTGGCAGATCCTTCAGTTTTTTGCGCTTGTAGCCTTTGATGATGTTATCGCCCAATGTCTTGATAAATTCATCTTTCATTTGCCGCCCATTTATGGGCGGAACGTCATGATGCTGATAATCCTGCAATGTGGAAAACACGATTAAAAAATCACCGTTATGCTTCTGCGTACGAAAAACGCAAACTCACGTCAAAAAATTTAGGACCCGGGTCCACATTGAAGCCTGGAAAGTCTACAATCTTAGACACGTTATATTTGTGATCCATCCCATCCTCTGTAATTACATCGTCAGATTCTTCCACAGCATTGCCCTACAATGACAACTGAATTACTAAAATTGAAACATATACGAAAGTGCTAACTTACATCCGAGTTAAAAAGCGCCATGCCCGACGAGGCCACCTTGGCATCTTCTAACCAGCCTGGCGGATAGCCCAACACACGCATACGATAAAAGAAGAATGGCAACTCGCCGCGCCGCAGTCCCAGCGCGGCTTGCAACTTGTCACTAATGACGCCTGGTCGCAAATGCGCGAAACGCTGCTCAACGTCCACATGGTACCGTTCATGCTTACTGCTGAAGGCCTTCTTGGCGCGATTAATGCGACTGCTATTGCGCGGCTTTGAGCAGTTGCGCAGTCCGTGTTTCGACGAGCCACAATTGAAACACACACCCACTGCTCTGGGCCGTGGGCATTCAACGATATCCTGCTTTTGTCTCTTACGTTCTGCAGACTCCTCGTCCAGCACGTCCTTGATGGCGCGCTTGTACGACGGCACCTGCACCGTGTCCAACTTTGAGGTGCCCGCCGTATCAATGGTGAATAGCGATCCCAAGTCGAGGTCGGGTGATGACTCTTTTTCCTCAGGCGCAGTCGGCGGTGCCATAACCCCAACAGAATCAACACTTTTGGCCACCCCGCTATCGACAGACATTTCAACTGGGTCATCCAGTTGTACAACTGTAAGAAATGCGCTCACTCTCACCACACCCCCTTCGCTAGACTGGCCTGACGCACTGTCGTCAGCGGTCTCGTTTATAGTAAACTCAAACTCCACTTTCTCCTGATCGACTGATTGCGGTTCCTTATTGAGCGTTTCATCGAGAGCAGACAGAATATCGTTGCCGTACTGGTGGAAGATGCCCTTATTCGCAAACTTGATTTCAAACGCTAATGTGCGCTCTCTGGGCACCAGCACTTCTTCCAGGGCCTCCTCGGCTTCGTCCACTTCGCCCTCTTCGACATCGCTGTTACCTATTGCCGACTCTGCCAATAATGGACCGGCCGTGGCAGTTTCGATGTTGGCTTGCATTATCGTCGCTACTGTTCCATTTGTTTGAGGTGCACCAATATTCGTTTCAGCCGGCTGTTTTACGTGGCCCTCCATTCTTAGCTGTTTGTAGAATATGCGAACTGAAATTGTCAAACTTTGCCAAACTATCTGGCGTAGATGTTGCCTGGCACAGTATTGCCAGCTCAAATCTGTCCCAATTGCTTGTTTGATGGGGAATTTGCAACACTGAAGTCAGTGCATAAAACAATGCTCTGGCAATACAGTAGTGGCGATAATATTACAGCGGCTGCTATAACAATGTTTTGTGTAAAATTTTCAAATTCATAAATTCCAACGCAGTTCTTATAATATAAGTTTAATTTAATAGGATATAACTTTAATTCAATAATATAGTCGAAATATTACATGTCTTCGGAGAAAACGATTATTTAAAAATTTGTAAGTATACATAATTATGTACATTATGTAATTTTCTAGCCCCAATTTTCACAGCATGAGCACATTTCTACCAAGAGTATTTTGAATTTTCAAATTAAAATCCTTCCCGAAAGGGTTATTAAAAAAATTGATTGATGCTGAAATTGCAGTGTTAGCATAACTCGGACCTAGCCTTCCACACCCATTTACGGAGTGCAATAGATTTTGTATCTAAATGAATGGAAGGAACCTATAATTTTGTGAGCCTTCTAAACGGCGAGTGAGAGCTCATACAAGGCAATTATTTTATTCTCGGCAGCTTTCCTAGCGTTTCCGGTCACAAAAAGTCTTTTGCTACTTGGTGTTGATTAGAGAGCTGCGCAACACTTCTATTTGTGTCACTTCACTATTGTACCGTGTACACTACTTCCTACTACTGACTTCAGTGTAGCGTTGACATCGAATCAAAATGTTGTATGTGCTGGCTCTGCAACAATGTAAGCGCTGCATCGTTTGTGTTCTGTTTCGAAGCAAAATATCAAAACAGGTCGAAAAAGAAATGTATAGTCTAAAGTTAAATATACTTGTAAACATTTTTAATTTGTGATGTAGAAAAAAAACGGATCATACTTCATACTGGGATGTGGTACTTCAGTTTTGTTCTAGTTACTTCATTTTTGTTCTACTTAATTTTTGTTCTACTTAGCAGTTTTTGAAGTTCTATTGTCTTGTTGTGCAGTATTCGTTTGTATATCACAACCTTTCTTCACTGCGTAGTTGTTTTGTAGAGCGAGAGAAAAAGAGAGACAGTATTTGAAAGTGTAGCTGATGGCTTGCAAAAAGTTTTTATAATGCTTGCGCAGATCACTAGGATTGATTGAGTTGGAATTCGAAAGTACAATACTTGAACTCGATATCCGACGCACTACCGCTTATATACTTACATATGGAGTCGTTCGTGTTTTTAATACTCGAACTATGAACTTTTCCCCAAAACGTGAACGTTCAATGAAGTTAAAAACCATTAAATGAATGAATAAAACGCACACTTAAGTTTTGAATTATACAATCTTTATTTTACGACTAGATCCAAAGAAGTTTCAAATTAAAAATTAAACAATATAAAAACTCAAATACTAGAAAATAAATATACGACGATACGACATTCAATGCTATAGCAAACGAAGGGACTATTTCTTTGCCGTAGAAACTCTTCTTATTCTTCTTAATCTCTTTCTCTGCTTGTGGTCTATTGAATATTTCGATTGCAAGTTTCAGTATAAAAAAAATTAATGTTAACATAGCATAACCTACAGATTTATTGCAAAGACAATTTACAAATTAAAATACTTTTCGTTTTTTCTTGTTTGTTCTTAATAAAACAACTAAAAACTAAGTCATTAGTGAAATAACTTAATCATGATTATAGTGAAGTAATAGTGGTATAAATGATATTATTTGTAATTAATATTTAAATTATATTATTATTAATAGCAGCAATTAGGATAGTAATGAAGGAGAAGGTAAATCAATCACTCGGCTAAGTGATTGAATAATTTAATACAAATTTCAATGAAACTGAAGCATTAATAATTTCATTTTAACCATATTAATTATATTAATAATAATATTTATAAAAAGCATAATAATTTATTTACATCAGACATTTGCAATACTTGTGTTTGTTCGACTCAATTCGACTTGATTCGATTTGATTCGACTGGACTCAATTCGGTTCGGTTCGATGCAATTCGATGCGATTCGATTTGTTCATCAGTTGCTGGGCTGGGTTTCTTGTTATCATTTGCGTTTGTAAGGTAAGGTGGGTGCTAGCAGTGAGGAGGAGGACAAACTAAGGGGCGTAATAAACGTAATCATCATTAAACATTAAATTAACAAACACATTGTACATTGCTATGCGAATATTGGGCTCAGGCTCAGTACATAAAACCACAGCATTCTCACTGCATATTCGTATAATTCAGAAATTTTCGATTAGTAGCATTTGCCATTGGTCAATTCTTGTGGTGGACTATATATTTCCATTCGGTTTTTAATTTAATTTTTGCTTTTTTTGTGTGCTTTTGTTTAAACAATTTTACACATACATCAAACATTTATGAGCGATTAGGTGATGCAATTTGTTATATGTTTTTGAGCGAAATTTGTCTCTATCTTTGCATCTTGGAATATGTTGATATTTAATATGTATTTTCAACTAGTTTTGGTTTTTTGTTTTTGAATCTAAATATTTTTAAATACGTATGTATGTGTGCATTAGATTACTTAAAAGACATTCCCTCCTACTGTTAATTGTTGCGTATCCATCGTCAAGTATTTCAATGTAGTCTGGTTAGTGCGTAGCTGCCGTCATCATTATCATCATCATTATCGTTATCAACATTATCATTAAAACCAACGTAATCTTCATTAACGTTATCTGCATGCGAAACAAACATCGGAGTCATCGGTTATGTCGTCGTCCAGGTCCAGTTCAACGAAGATTCAATGCTTGTCGATGCTTCGCACTAGCTGCACATCCCGCCGCACCCCTTACTTCTTCCTGCCGAGAGTGTCACGCCACTCGTTGTACTTGTCCATTTCCTCATGCAGCTGCAAGGCCTCAATGCAGGCATTGAAGAAGGGCGAGCCGAAGCAGTCTTGCCTGTCGGTGCGAGAATCGAAAGTAAATTTTAGCATTTGTGTTCAAAATTAGGAATGTGGGGTTTAAAAGTGCGGGCGCTCAAAAATTTTGCAAAAAGTAGGTTAGCCCCAAAAAACAATCTTATTGGAAAGTGGATTAAAAAAATGTCCATCGATCCCAAAAAGTTCTTCAAAAAGTTCAACGCTTTCGAGGGTGAAAATCATCGAATGCGGAATGAGTAAAAATGAAAAATGTTGCCAAAAAAAATCAACGCTTTCAAACGTAAACAACATTGATTTAGTGACGGATTAACAATTCAAATTTTACCGCTATTATTCACAGTTAAAAAGAAAATAATACAATTTCAATACTTTCGTAAAATTCTAAATAATGTGGAAAAAATTAAAAAAATAATTTAATAAAAATGTTGAACTAAATAAGCACTTTGAAAAATTTACAAAAGTCAAAATTAGCGCACAAAGCAAATATTAAGAAATAGTAAATAAAAACGAAAACATACCAATCAAATCAAAACTGTTTTACAATGGGGGAAATTGCAAATGTTGGTATAATTGCACTTGTGTCTGGTCACTCTAATGCCGGCCAGGCTGTGATGAGCACCATCGGTGCACAGCATTTGCATTCCAGCTGTTGTAGAAGTGTGACTTTTTCATTATTGACTCGCTGCCCCTTGTTGTTGCTTCTGAGTAGCAACAGATCGGCTCGAAGCGCTGCAGCGATCGCCGAGTGGCCAATTTGATCGGAAGCAGTGGTATTGCGGCGGCGGTGGCCATTTCCCGTAGTCGGTCCGCGTTGCTGTGTACGTGTTGTCGTCGTTCTATCACAATATTTTCAGTTTATTTGCCAGCAAATTTCATCATCATCATTATCAACATCGTCGTCATTGTCATCATCATCATCATCAACATCAACATCGACGTAATCATCATAATCATAGTCATCATTAACATTATCAGTTATATAGTTACATTATGCCGTTTCTTCGACCTTCCCTTCTTTTTTTAACATTATCTTTTGTATACGTGTATAAAAAGAGTCGGGAACTTTTAAAAATGTTTCCCTTCTGTTGTTGCAACTACATATTTCGATTGGTGTTGCTTTTAATGCTAAACCTGGTGCCAACGCATTTCAAAACACACCGGTGCATGTATGTATGTATTGTGTATATGGTGTAAAGTTATGTATGTTTTTAAAGAGTTTCGTTTTTGTGTGTTTTTCACAAATTGCAAATACAATTACAAATTTTTTATGCTTATGGTTTTTGTGGTTTCTTGTTTAATCGTTTTTTTTTTTTAATTTTTGTATTGACTTAAAAAAAACAGAAAAATCGTATGCCTTTACGTATTACGTATGTATATTCGTTCACCAGCAATGAAAACTTCTTCAGCGTTTACTTTAATTACGAGACTCAATACTTTCCTGTGCAGTTCCCGAGAGATTGCAAACTAATTTCAAGCTATCTACCTCTTGATTCAGCGATATGTTACTATCGTTATCGTTCTGGTTATTGTGTGGGTGAGGATGAGGAAGTGTGCTTGCAGAGAAGGGGAGCTGAATGTATTGGAATAAATATCATAGGCCGTTTTATTTGTAATGTCTCGGGTTTCGTTCAACTTTCGACTGAGTAGCCAACTTTGAGTTGGCACCGGACCAGAAATTATCTCTCTTTCTCTTCCTCCCTTTCACTGTGCATGTTTTCACTACCGTTCCGCCACTTCGGTTGAAGCCTTGACACTATTCATAAGCATTATTATAATTTAAAAGTACATACTTATCATTTAAATAGATTTACTTTTTCGGATTTTTGTGTTTGTTTCTTTTTACTCTCTTAGTTTGTTTACTTGCTGCATTTTAAATAAATTAAGCATATAAAAATAATTAAATAGAAATTAAATACAAAATAATAAAAATCGTTAAATACAATAATAAATAAGTACAAATTAATTGGAAATTTGAAAGTTGTATATTAAAACTAAAGTTATGTTGGAACCGGCTGCGGGAATGATATTGGAGAACCGTTGATAACTTTAATGAAATGCTGTAATTTGGAAATCTCTTCTGGCGGTATCAAAAGCACTTTTAAACATTCTCCAAACCATTTGGAATCAAAGCAGTTTTTCCTAAAAATAAACGAAAAACAAATGCAAAAATCAAATGATAAGCACAAACAATAACTGTGGCCATGGGCCGTCACAATTTAAACAAATGCAATAACACATAAACAAATCAACACAAACCCAAACACAAGTACAAATGTTTAAAGTTAAACAAAGTTAAAGGGGACGAAGGAAAGATTGAAAAATTAAAAGAAGAAAAGCAAGATGAAAAGAAAAAGAAAGCAGTAATCAGTAATCAACGGTCTCGTATTTCAATAGAGTGGAGAGAATCAATCGAAGCAGTAGCCGGAGAAAAGACACAAACAAAACAAATCATTATATATGTGGTATGTACAATAAATGTGTGGAGTGGAATTATCGGGTGCCATGTCTGCGCTTGTGCTGGGTGCCTCTAGCTCGGTAGCGACACGCGACTCCATCGACTCGATTGCGATATCGGTGTATGATTTCAAGCTCAACGCAGCGCATTTCGTACTGAATCGATATCAGTTCGAATGCTTTATTGCAGGCTGGCGATATCGAATGGCAGCGGTGAGCCATTGACGACCTTAACAAAGTGCTTGAGCTGTGCGACTTCTTCTTCGGGAATCATAAGCACTTTCAGACACTCGCCAAATGTTTCATGGGTAAAGCAATTAAGCCTGCGTGAGGGGAGACAAATTGGAGGAAAAGAAGAGACAAAGACTGTACACACGTGTCTGGGCAAAGTTATAGTATACTCGTGGGTAGGCATCTTATCAAGAGTAGGAAAAGAGAAAAGGTTAAGCATATTCAGAAGCGAAATTAAACAAATACAAACACAAACACGTTGGCCGAGTTGAGAAATAATTGCTTAATTGCGGTTATTTCAGTTCACTGAATATAAAATGAGAGGGTCGATACAATTTTCAAAGTGCAGCCGCATTAAAATGACTTGACCTATTGCCGTTTACAATCTGTCTGTCCGTTCGCCTATTTTCTACCGTAACATCAGCCATTAGCTAACTATTCCAAATATCAGGCATTAGCTGACTATTCATGCAGCCATTTGTGGATTGGGAAAATTATTCAACTTGCGACAAATTCATCCCTTCAACAGAACTTCTGCCGTGCTTGTGAAATGAAGTGGTTTATATTTATTTTCTGAGCTATTATAGTTATTTTCTAACGCTGTGGTCATAAAAATCTATTTGTCCATGAAATTTAGTCACCTGTAAATTACTGCTGAAGACTTAAACACTCAAGTAAAATATTATTTACTGTATCAGTTTCCTTTTATGGTTAGATTATAAAAAAAATATTACATATGCATATTGCTTTTGTTTTCCAGTTCGGTAAAGTTCCGACAGATTTCCGAAAATGTGCGCTCCTGTTGATTAAAATTAAAATACCCAAACTACTATCTACATTCTGGATGAATTGAAAAGCCATTCGCTCGACTAAATCCATAAATTTAATATTATTCAATTATCTTTATTGAAAACCCATAAACTGAACAACTGCCAAATTTTGCTTTTATTGCCATCCATTAGCTGCGGTCTGGTGCCGAAAAGATATTTACGTGACACACGAACTGATTTCTAAAAGCCACACGATCACAAACGATTCAATTGACGGCGCAGTGCTGCGGAAACATGGCGCGTGTCATTCCGAACAACACTATCGAAATCAGCAGCAAAGGAACGCCAAAATTAATTTGCTATTTTTAGCTATAGAATCATCATAGGTTTGGTGGAATTTCGATTGAGAACTTTTTTATTATCGGCAACTCCCATCAGCGCGAGCGATATTCGCAGAACTGATTTGTGGCTTCGACTGTGACATCGGTAATGGGATCAAGGCAATAGAATAAATAAGATTTCAACAATTTCGTTGCTGATCATTGAGCTCACAGCCACTCTACCCCTGAACCCTGAAATTGGCGAGCACCAAACACGGTTTCGTAGCGAATCCGCGGCAGGCAACAGCTTCGAACCTTGAACAGTGCTTCAAGCTCCGCTAGAGATAAATCTCAGGTTATGTGGAAGTAACGTTTTGTGTATGTGTTTTTTTAGTTTGCTATGGCTTGCATTTGGTAGGTTGATAGTTGATATTTTCGTGTTTTTTATTTGTGGTTTTCTTTTTTGGGATCTTACTTGCATAATCGATGTATACTCGTTTCGCGGAAAAGCTGATAGCAATCTTCACAGATGCGATCCAGGCGGAAGAACATTGTTTTGTTGAAGATGCCTTTGCACTCTAGGTCGAAGAAATTACTTCTTTTGGACAAGTTGTGATTGTTGTGTGGTAAGGCTGTGATAAGTGGAATCAAGACAAGAAACAGCACCACCGAGATCTTTATGTTGCGGGAACACATCTGCAAAGGAACAAATGCAAAAAATTTATTATGTTAAATGTTACAAAGGAAAATAAATGTAGAAGCACATATACAAGTATTTGTATGCATATCGCTAGCAAACAAAAGCATTTAATTTCCCTATACCTTGTGAAAATACAACTTCTTGTTTGCCCCCTGAGAACGTTTTTCATTATATATTTTCATAGATATTGACCACCACACTTCTTCCCAAGTCGACCAGCGTATTCAGTCCTTGTAAGTCGAGATATGTGCATACGAGTACGTGGATAAATTGGCTATGCAATTATACAAACAGACACTAAGTATTGCAACTACTTTAGGAAGGCGTCGAATTTGATAATCAGGCAATACTCGATTGTTGCGCTGTTGCGGTCGATTTGTCTGTTCGACAGTTTTATTTATTGCATGTGTATTTTCGTGCCTTTCTTCCCTTTGATGTCGTCACTTTGCTTCCTTTGCTGCGCCGCTGGTCTTCGTATTTTTAGCCATTAACGCAAAAAACGGCAACGATGCGCACACGTGCAGACGCCGGCTGTGCTCCGCTTCGCGGAATTGGGTAAATGGATATGGGCCAAGTTGAACCTTGAATGGCGTCCCTTGCCGTGCGACTCAGCCTTTGGATCGGCAAGAACGTGCGCGCCGATACGTCAAAATATTCGCACGCAGCCGGCAGTCGGCTGCATGGCTGAGCGCGAGTATGCACTATAAATAAACGCTAGGCGCGGTGCGTGCAGTTCTAAAAATAGATCCTTTAATGCACTTCCATTGGGTGGCATGGCGGCAAAGCTTTGTTTGTTTGTTTCTCGTTTCTTGTTTCTTGTGCTTTGTTTTGTTTTATTTTATTTTATTTAAAATTGATTGCACTCTCATTGAAAACGCCGCCAGACGATGTTATCGTCGTACTAAAAATAACTCTACAGTGATCCAAAGTGAGTTAGTGAGTGAGTGAATGAATGGCCGGCCGACTGCCCGGCCTACTGCAAGTGTTCGCAGTGTTTATGCGCAATCTTTATGATGTAAGTGGGTGCTTGCAATAGTCCGAACCCTTGGTTCGAAACACACGCAGCGATATGGGCCAATTACGCCAACATGCTCTGTATTTAATTTACATAATTTGATACCTTCGACGTGAAGCCGATTTTCGCTACAAGCAATTCCCACAGAAATCAACGGCCGCCTTCGAATACTCGCGCACGTAATATAAATATTTTGAAGTGCAAGTTTACGCGCTGGAGCTGGTCCGAGCTGGAGCTAACTGAAGCGTCAGCCAACTTTCCAATGCGTGCAAAATTTCACTATGTACTTTACTATAGCTTACACATTATGCAATTCGTAGCGGCGACACAGGATACAGTTCGCAATTCGAGGCGTTGCCGTATTATGTCAAATCTGAATTTCGAGAACAAAAGATTTTTTATGTGCATACATGCATTTGTATGGGTATCGGATATTTGATGGAATATAGAAACACGGTGCCTCCCTTATTGATATTGATTGCATAAGAAATAGGGAAGTATACCTTTACATGATATTTAGCTTGCAAATACTCCAATAACCCCGACGATTGTACGATGCAGCTCTGACGAAAAATGTGTTCGATGTTATCAATAGCGGAACCCGTCCGTGACGACACGGCAGCCCGTGTTCCTCTTTGAAAGGTCAACGAGTTCTACGAAATCCAAAGCAATGCATTGCAATTCTTTCTTCTCTTCTATTGGACGTAGCACCCTAAGCGTCAGCGTATTATTATAAAAAAGGGAACCCCATGAATCATCTGCTGCAGCAGCATCTGCTCGAAATAATGTCAACTGCTTACTATAAACGGATGACAATTTGGTTTGTGTTCTTCTGAAAACCAAACATTTTGTCATCACTTGATTGGCTCAAAAAACTAAACTATAGGCCAACCAATGCCAAGCGTATTTTTCCATTCAAGTAAATACCTGACATCTTAATAATACGCGTCGATATTAATTGACTCCCCTATCACGTCCCGTCGTGCAATCAAGAACGACTTTTTCCTGTGTGTGATGTTTTCACTAACCTTCCCAACTGTGTTCCAATGGTTCTGAACGACTGCGAGCCGTTGGCTTGTTTACAATCAATTCCGATGCTCACAAGCTATGTGATTAACATTTCAATCAATCGTCAGCAATGCAATGCAAAAAATTTCCAATATTTTTGTAGCCGAAAGCTGATGCATCAGTCGTAATTACTCCGCTTGTATGCGGCAACGCCGATAGCGATCTTTGTACTGTTCACTTTATCATTTGCATAGCGAGAGACGCAATTCGTTAATGGGAGTGGCGCGCTCTGACAAGCCCCCTAAGTATTTTGCATCTACGTAAATCTACGCACACATACACATACACACACAGCTGCAACACGCACAATTCAGCGTGAAGTAGACCAGGTCGGCGGAGACCATACCAAATCGTACCAAGAAAGCCATGGACGCATGTCGCTTGCTGCCAACAAGCAAGGCGGGAGTGCAATTTCTACCCGTGCACACGCTTCCATCGCACACTCGACAACTGCAGTATTAATGCGCTACAGGGTGTTTTTTTTTAACGAGTAGGGAAGCATCGAAAGCCTTAAGTAGTGCGGGTCTTCAAACCGCTAAATCCTCGTCCGGACGGTTTACGCTTCTGGCACCTCCGCGAGGTTTTACGTCAGGCCGCTGGGTGTGTATGTGTGTGTGTGTGGAAAAAAATCAAATGCACAGACATGCACATATGAAGCGGATCGAAATGAAATGCTTTAAATGCCAACTAAATTGCACTTTGCATCCGTTGCCGCAACGTCTGCCAACGTCTGCTGTGCACAATACATATGTACATATTTACATTGGTGCTCCCACGAGTTGATACGCTTTCTCAATGAACCTGTCGCAGACATGCTGTCGCTAACTATTCGCACGCGCTCACCGCGCCACTCGCAGCGCCCCGCTCATCCGGACACGTCCTGCTCTATTAACACCTCATCATCACAAGATCACGAGTGCCATAAAGTGCCCCCAACCACGTGGGTTCCCATTTGGCCGTCCATTTGATGTGTTAAATCGCTCGAATCATTGCCTCAATCTGTATTCTCGACTCGAATTCTTTTCGCATACATAAGTAAATATCCGTTCGTTCCGCCGTCTCACCTCATCAACGTCTTCGTTTACGCTCGTGTGTTTGTGTGTGTGTGTGCAACAGTATTTATTTTTTCATCGTTTAGTTTAATTGATTTTTTATTGGCTTGTTGATGTTTTCAATTAAGCTACCAACCAATTCTCTATGTTGTACGCTACACACGTTTCTCTAGCAATTACTACAGTTCACTTGGTTCTTATTTTCATTTTGTGCCTCTGCCAACAACCACCACATTCCATTCATTCCGCCGCTCCGCCAACTGTTGCGCGCTACTCTGGGCCGCGCTCATACACACATCATCAACAATGATAACGTTCATCATCGTCATCGTCAGCATCATCATTATCGTCATCGCCATAGCACATCTGTTTGAAAATTTATTGAAACGACGCGCTCTTACAAAAACACGCTGCACTATGTTAGTGATCGTTAAATGAAAATTCCTTTGGCCATAAATTTAGCATTTGTTTATCTTGAGAATATTTCGAAAATAAATATACTAAGTATAGACTATGCTACGTAGTTTTTACTTGGATGCAATTCAGTTGTAGCACTGAATAGTGCGGCTTTAATTATTTATCAAATGTACTATTATTATTATTATTATTGACGGGGGATAGTGCACTGCGACCTAGAAGATCTATTGTGTCCCCTTCATGGATCTACAGTTCGTCCGCAAGTCCAGTATCCGAGAGGAATTTTAGTATGTTACCTAAACCTCTGGAAACCCAGTCCGTGCCTGGTATAATTCAGTCTCCCAGGTGTTTCTTACGTTTGTGCATAATGACAGGACATTCTCCCAGTATATGCATTGCGGTTTCATTTTCCTGCAAGCAGAACCTGCACTATTCGTTTTCGCGAATTGCTAGTTTAGTTGGATGATGTCCTGTAAGGATACCTGTAATAGTCCTTAGTCCCTTTGAAAAGCTCATGCATTCCTCGAATCTTTTCCTATTATACGTCCCGATAATCGCCTTTTAATGTTCTAGTCCTGGTTGGTGGTCTCAGTATTGATTCGATATTGATTTGATATTGATTATCTCGTGTTTCCTGGCTAGGACGGATGTACTATATAGTATCAATAAAACTGCCAGCACAGCCTTACCGAGTGTACCATCAGGAACCTCATAATTTGATAAGTTGATTTTGTATACATTTTGTATAAATTGGGTCCATTGTCAATTCCTTCATTCGTGAATTTGGTGTCCTTCCCTATCTGCTGGGATCCCTGTGGATCTGGATCTTTTGAGAACCTTATAGCATGCTTGTCGAGGAGCTGAATGCTCTTAGTTAATTTCTCTTATTGAATTTTACTATTTATCAGAATGGAATCGGTTCCATGAAATGTCTGATGGGCACTTTATTGTGGTCATGAATGTTTCTGTAAGGAAGCTCGACGATTATGGCAAATATCTGGAGAGTTGTATGAAGAAATAGGGGGTACGAAAATAATCTGAACAAATAGTCTATTGTGGTCTACTCTTAGGCGAGCTGAGTGATGAAAAGCTGAAAAATAAGTTGGTTTTAATTGGCTTATACCAGCCGAAACACTTATTTTTGTTCCTTTACAATTTTCAGTTCCTGAATGTTTCACTGATGAGCAGATCTCGATAAATCGAGATAAATGGATCAATACGATGACTAGATTAAAATAGGTCAGTGATTAATAAAACTTGTAAATCAGAGCATGTAACGTGATTTAGTCCTAATTAAACACAGTGTCGATCGCAAACCGTATGGATTATTACTAATTAATTCAATTGTATATATGCAATAATTAAGTAATGTATGATGAATGTTCCACACTTTGCAATTTCAATCGTATGTGTTTGTACTTCAAACTGACAACATACCACTCTGCCCCGATTTCTCATATTCGAGATAATGTTTTAGTCGGAGCAGCCACATGTGCCGCATCAATGTCAACTATTGTTAGTAGTCTACATATTTCTTCAGGCCCGGCATTGACACGCGAACCGACTTTGTTGTGTGCGTGCCACAAACCCATATCGCGGTGGGGGAGGGGCGCTGTGATGGCAGCGATCGCACTTCAAACAAGTGGAAAGTCCAAAATCCCCTGTTAGACGACGACACAAAGATTTGTGATACTCCCACAGCCACAGACCCCAGTACGCGCCGCAACAATGCAAAGACGGCGGCAATTAATTAAATCTGCTTTTTTTCTTCTTCCTAGTCTTTTATTGTTATGGTTGTTGTTGTCGCTGTTTTTTATGTGACATACTGAGGCACGCGATCTTTTTTAAACGTTCTGCCATAAATTCGTATTCGTTTGAAATGTATCTTCAATTTGTTCGTCGTTTATTTGGCGCTTTGCTTTTTTAATTTTCTTGCTTTTGTTTTTTGATTTTAAAACACATTTTCATACACAACTTGCAGCAAAGTTTGAAATTGTGCTATTGGTTAGCTCGCCTTAATATTTTCTAATATTCGTGTTTTTGTTTTTGTTCTTATTGTTTCAGCAACAACAAAAACAACAATAAAAAAAATAATAATAATAAAAACAGAGACAATAACAGCGACAAATAATCTGTGCGATAGTCTAAGTTTATTACGCATTAGGAAATACAATCTCGCCGCTTTGTTGTACCACATTTTAGCTGCACGACAAAATGACTTCACGGCATGTTTGCTATGTGTGTGTGTGTGTGAGTGTGTGCCCGACTGTGATCTTAATAGATCACAATTAAGTTGTATATCGATAAATTGACGTCCAGAACATGAGTGTTCAGTGTTTCGCATTGAAAACAAATTAAAAAGTAGACAAATGTAGCAAGCAACAATAATGCGGAATGTGCGCGAAAAGTGCGCATATACAATACATAAATACAAATTAAGACAAAACCAATGAAGCACAATCTTCAAAAACGAACGTCAGAAGACACAAAACACGCCGCCTGACAATAATAAATTGCCATTTACCACTAAATTGCCAACTAATCAAAGCAACAAATTGCCAGTTATAGACGCAGACACAACAGCAACCGATGCACACATAAGTACGCTCACACACCCATACACATACACTCTAACATCTTCAGCCGGATGGAGGCACGTTCGAGATCGGTGCGATCGCTTGATCATTTCGCATATGCTTCATTTCCATTCCACTGCACCGCCCGCCATGGGACGCGCGCAACTGTCCATATCCCCATTCCAATCCCAATATTTCGATATGCCAATGCTCACTTAATTGATGATTCTCCGAATGATGACGCCATTTCAATAAAATCGTCAAATGATCACATCACATTTCTGAGATTTTCGCCTTTTATGCGTCTCTGCCTTTCGACTAATTTTCGACAAGCATTTTGAGGAATCGCAGTACAAGAAACAAGAGAAATGTTCAGAAAATTCCAACGCAAGTGGCGCCAGAAGAAAAGACGAGCTTTAACTTTCAATCGAACTACTCGTATCGGTAATCAGTTCATGAGGCACGTTTGGCATAAGTTAGACCCAACAAATGTCGGCGACAAGTGTCGTCGCCGACTTTAAAATAAAATTTGCAAATATGGTATTGAAAGACTGTTGCTGACTGATAGTGTGACTGGCACAGACAATTTACTGTTTGTGCTGTTCGTTAGCATTGTTGGCGGCCGGCAAAATTCTCAAAAGCAAAGAAAGAATGGAATAAAATAAAAAGACATACTAAAAGTGCTGCGAAAGAAAGCCAGCAGGAAAATAAAAAAAACCAGCACGCATCAGCAGGCAGCAATAAAATGCCATCAATTCAGCAATCGGATACCAATTAGGCAGTCGGCTTAAATTCGGCCCACTGTGCTATGTGCGATGCCGGGAAACTGTGAAAATTACTTGTGGAAATCAAAGGCATCGAAGCGAAAATCGTATTAAGCGGAATTGGGAGAGCGCCAGGAGGCAGAGGGCACAGGGCGCACAGGCGTCGCGCATAGTTGCGGCGTCTTTGGAAACGTCCTCTCGTATTCCGCAGACGTAAGTGCAAAAATAGCCAATCACTTTAACGTTCAAGTGGTTTTTTATAAATGGAATGAAAGTTGACCGCATGCCGCATTCGTTGTGTGGGTGTATGGGTTAATGCTAACATATGCTCGAGCTAAAAGCCGCTTAAATTTAAGGTTTGAATTCGATAAAAATGGTTTGTGGCTGTTTTATTAATTGTAAATATTCTGCAGTGGGCAATTGAAGGCACTTTCAAGATAACATACTTCTTTCATGGACAATAAGACTGCTTCTTACGCTAGCAATGGCAGAGGGAAGGCGAAGAAATGCCCAAAGGACCTACAAAAGCAGACAATTGGCGACTGGAAAGTCTTGTGAGCCATTGGCTAATATATAATTGGAAATGACATCTATGTACTTAATTTTTATGAACTTTACTTGATCAACAGTTAAGCTAATAAAATTAAAAATTGCATCAATTTAACAAAACAAATTTGAATGGTCGCTGGAAAATATTTACGAGTTATTTTTGTAAAGTTTTATTAAATTGGTGCTTCCTGAAGAGGTATTTATCTTTTAAGCAACAGTTACTAACACACTGGTTTCATAGTTGTTAATTAAATCATTTTATATCCATAATTAAATATTGGTTGAGCACACATTCGTTTCGTTGGCGGCAGGCTCCGGTACAAATAGCCCACCTCAACTTCCTTCAGCGGATATGCCATCAAGTATCTTTGTTTACCTTACACGGCAAAAACACACATACATACAAACATGTGTACGTACATATGTGCAGCAACTGCACTTGCAACACGTTCGTCGCGCACATGCGACTGGACTGCAATCATGCCGCGTGGTACCACGGAGCCAAGACGTACCGACGAAGACGTATGTACGTCAGCGTGAAAAATGCGAGACAGCTTGGTACCGATCCGTGCAACAACAATAACATCAGCAAGAAGAAAACTCTAACATCAACAACGAAAACAAAACAGCACCCAACATAATGGCCAGCCCACCACTTTTTCAGCGGCAACAGCAACAGCAACAACAACCGGCAGCAGAGCACTGCGATCAACGATCTCCGGCCAAATGAATGGATGGATGATCGCTGCAGTTGTTGTCATTAACATTATCATTGTTGTTCGCAGTTGGGGAGGGACTGTTGTTTTTGTTGTTGTTGTTTTATTTGTAATGGTCATTGTAGCTGTTGCATGTTTTCCAAACAAACGCAAACGCCAAAGTGAGACGTTAATTTAATAGAAACAAACGAATGATTAAATGGCAGTGGAGGTGAGGCTACCAGGCATTAGACGCTTCACGTTCCCACACACACACACACACACAAATACGCACGCACTTACACACTGCCAGACCGACAACGCTATCAGTGCAACAAACCGCAAATAAATGACAGGCGTGATGCGGACAGCCCCTCGTTCAGCTCAGCGCCGCAGCCCTCAACGCGCACCTGCTGCCGCCCTGCGCGCCCCTTCGTCGTGTGCGCCTGATAGCGGTCTGCTGGTGGGCGATGCGACGGCTTTTTTATGGCGGCGCAATTCGCAAGTGTGGAAGCGGCATCAGCCGACTGTGTTTTTGTGCTGAAAATTAATTGCCGCATTAATTACACGACACTGATAGCGATGATGTTGTTGCTGTTGTTTGCTTTTTGCTTTGCACTGCGACAGCGAAATATTTAGCTGTTGTTGTTGTCGCTGCCAGTTCCGCATTTGCTGTACGTTTGCTGGGAACTTTAGCAAGTTTTCTCGTTGTGGCATTTGAAATATTTGTAGCGTTTCTTTTTGATTTTTGTTTCCTTTTTCTTTTTTATCATAAATCGTTTTTCTGTTGGTAATTTTTTATTGCACATACAAAGTGAAGAAGTGAATGATTTCCAAATAACAAAGAGATAATTGATAGAGGTTAGGTTTCTGTTAGGTTACACAGATGGGACTTTGATTATTTTAGATTACAATACTCGACACGAAAAATGTTCCTAAAAATAAAAGTATTTTTTAGACTAATCTTCAGCTGCTGAACACGAAACTGAAAATCAAAAAATTTTCTTAAGAAGCGTTTTCGAAAAATCTTCGAAAAACACGTTTTTCCCTGTTATTTCAGTTATGACTAACACCGTCGGGGCCGTCGTTCAGAAGGCAATTAACTAAACTTTCCAACGATATATCGATTGTCCAAATCAGATGAGATTTGGGGAAGTTACTGACGATGACAGTTGAAAAAAATTGAATTTTTTGACCATTTTCAAAAATTATACATTTTCGAATCGTTTTTTATAGATAAATTAAATGATCTCCTCTGGTTTTAAAATCTAAGATAAAAGATATGTTATTTGAGCAAATATTAAGCCTAACATCAATAGAATTGAAAGAAAAATGACAAAGTTATGATGCACGGAGTGAAAACACCAACTTTTCATTTATTACTTCGTGCGAAAAATTTTTATAATTTTTCCGAGACCCATCCAAATGTTGATATAGACGTGAAACTAGAGGTCATTTATAATATCCTGGCATAGTAAGTTTTTCATTTTCTGACCCAAACACCTTTTTAAAGGACTTTAAAATTTTAAGGACATACACATTTCAAATATTTTTTTAAATATTTGCGGTTGTGCAATGATGAAGATATGGGTATCAAATGAAAGAGAAAAATTGTCTCCTTTTAAATAAATTTTCTATGATAATGAAATAAATAAATAAATAAACTTTGAAATAGAAACAAATTTAGGAGTATGAATCTACAGACTGAGATCCAAAACATTTATGTTTTGCATACCTGACATATTTTGGTCCTGAATTTAGATTACTAGAGTGGACCTGTAATATATACATATAATATAGTCTTGTGATCTGAATGCTGTATTTGTCTCTGTTGGTTCTGGCAAAAAAATTTGGTATGGTTTATTATATGTTTTAAAATTTATACTTAATTGAAAATTATTTGAGTTCAAATTTTAAGTTTGAATTCAAAAATTAATTGTGAAGCTAAGAAAAAAGAAATGTCACTCTTAACATTCTCAACATAAGAATATAATATATACCTATAATAAGAATATTGCAATGTTCATCGTGAGAGCTCGTTCGCTGCTTATAACAAATTTCTTTTGAAGTCGCAATTGTTGAAGATATTTATTTCATTACGTTCTACTTATGAAGTCGATTGTCAAACATGCCAGTTAGCTTGTTAAAACGAAAATCTTGAGCGCGTGTCATGCGTGTCAATGCGTAAGCAGACAACACAAAATTGTTCTCAATTATTTGCCGACCTCATTAACTGCTTATGTGAGCCAAAGTCCTTGCACAGCAGCATGTCATGGCAACAAAAACACTTCGAAGAATAATAAGAAAATTAATAAAGCCGAAATAGGTTACAAAAGTGTGAAAGCATGAAGCGAAATTTGTTTGCCTTCAAAGAAAACTTGAGAAGGCAAGGACAAATAATTTTGTGTGTCGGAAAAGTTTGAAGAGTTGTACTAGTACTTAGAGACATGTTTAATTCGATAGTAGGAGAGAAGCTTAACTCGTTGGTTTCCATCTCATGTAAGTAGGTAAATGTCGAAAATTGAATACGTTAGAAAAAGGTACATCTACAAAGAAACACAGAGAACACAGTGCTTGCGTATTACGTCCGATTCGATGTAATGGAGTTTCCTACTTCATGACAGATATTCTTAACTATTTTCGATTTTAATTAGTTACAATGCATTTCATTTTCAAGCACTTTTAAAGCCGTTTTCAGGCAAGTTTCTTGCCAAAGTTTAGCTTTCGCCATAATTCTCAGTGCAAGTCGTAATTTTAAGTAGTGCTGTGTTTTGTTGTCTGCATATAAATTCATTTAATTAAACTGCGCTCAACTCAATTATTGCCCGTCACTAACGTGTATTTTCTATCGATGGCAATTTTCAAATCAGTTCAGATTAATTGGTCTTCGCCGTCTACAGCGACCAGTCATGTACTTTAATTTCCTCAATCATTAACAAGCGACTTCTGCACACACACACACATGTACACACATAAGTGTTCACTTTGTTGTTGCCGTCGTTGCGCGTCGTTGAAGTTGTCGCTGACGTTGTATTTTTTCTTGTTATCGTTGTTTATTGTTGTTACAATGTTTTTGTTGTTGCAGCACCAATTCCACCATTTCGCATGCATTTTTAAGGCGGTGTCTAAATTTAGCAAATTTATAAACCGGCTTCAACCGGTTTCATTGAATTTATTTTGCTTTCAATTAAACTAATAAAATTACAATTTCAACCGCAGCCGCAGCCACAGACCGCAAACCACAGACCACAGACCACAGACCACAGACCACAGGCACAGGCTCAAACGCAGACGCTTCAGATCAGAGCAGCCAGCGTACGTTCATTTACGCATTTGCTCGGCACGTACTCGCATGTCGGACATGTCGAGCAGTATGTGAGCCGCAAGCTGCTGAGAGTTGGCGCGCATGCGCGCCTAATCAGTGGCGCACAATCTAACGAATTTCAAACGTCAGTCGCCCAAGTGGCTGCAATGAACACACACGCCAACAACAACAACAATGACACTCAGCATATGGAGCCGTGCGATTGCGCCAATGTACAGCGAGCGAGTTGGTGGTGGGCTAAAATTAAATGCAACAACAGCAGCGGCGACAACCACCGCCCCACCAGCCACTGTGACGGCAACAACTTGCCGTTCACCTTGTTTGCTGTTGGTGGCATGCGAACGCGTCAGCGTACATATATATGTGTGTGTGTTGCGTTGTGTGAGTAGAGTATGGTGTTTGGTGTGGCGTGACGAGGCGGCCACGCTGTTGTCGTTGTTGTTGTTCTATTTTCATTCAACATACACTAAAAAGAATTTCATTCAGTTTGAGAATGCGAAAAGTGTATGAACCAAAAATATAAATTTGGACATATACATACACACACATATGTAAGTACATGGATAGGTGCATACATATGTACATACAGGTGTCAGGATGATTGTTGGTGTGGGGATCTAAAGACGATAGTCAGCCAGACAACTATACTAAGGAATGTTTTAGTCTTTCGTTATATTATTTAGGTATAATGTTTTGATTCATATTCATTCATATTTATATTTACATATATTTGTATGTAGTAATTTCTGAAAAAATATCATTTCCAATAGCCATGAAAATTTTGCCTTTTTTCAAGTGTACAGCAAAGGCTGACATTAAAGCGGTTTGCAGCAACAGTTGCAGCAGCAGCTGCATGTTTGCGTCAAAGCGCAGCTTGTGCGGCCCATGGCGGCCAACTTGAAAACGCGGCTAAATCGCACAACTCATTTCGTATGCTGGTCGCGTTTGCGTTTTTCTGCTTGTTCTTTTTTCACTCTTCTTACTTTATTTACTAGCCACACAACAAAGCAAAAGTGCACGCCAATCTATCTTTTAGGCCCGGAAGGCAACCACCGCCGCCGACCGCCGCGTTGACAATGCGCCAGCAGAGCCAAGCACAGTCAATACGTCAACACGCTGACTGCGTCGGCTGAACTGAATTGAACGGAGCTGAACTGTGCTGACTAAAATAACTCAGCCATGAGTACAACGAAATTCAAGTGATTGCGAATCGATATCATTTTTCATTCAAGCGCGCTCAAGCAAACCCATTCGAACCCATCGAAGCCGCGCCGCGGCACTCCACACTCCACACTCACCGCTGCCATGCGATACGCCGGCTCATGTGCGTATTATGCCCGCGCAGTAATTTAAGTTGCAGCAGCACCGACGCCGGCACCGCCACCACCAACAGAAATATCATCGTTATTCGCATCACGTATGCGGCTGGGTGTCCCACAGATCGTCGTCATCGCCACCATCGTCATCATCGCCACCATCAACATCAACATCATTACCGTTGCGTAGCGTTGTTGTATGGCAATCATCATGTTGATGTTTCCACATTCACTTTGTCGTGCAAGCGTGTGTGTGCGTACATATTTCATTTACGTCCGTTAGTCTATGCAATGCAATCGACGATCGGCGGCGCAGCTGCCGCGGGCCGTTACTGCCGAGCACCACAAGCGCGCGTGTGTGTGTGTGTGTGTGTGTGCGCCAGTGCAATCAACCAGCGCCGGCAACCGTGTGATCACAACATCGTCAGCGTCAACCAGCCTAAGCCATCAAACGAGGCCCAGCAGCGCCTAAACAGCGCAGCCCGGTCGGTGCTCCGTGCTCCAGCAACGAGCCAGCCAGCCAGCCGGCCACATTGTGGCAGCAGCGCATTAGCATGGGAGGTGAGCGCGCGCGCGCCCATTTTTAACACAGCACAACACACCAGACTTGGTGTCGTCGTCGTAGCCGTAGCCGCCGTAGTCGACGTTGTTGCCGTTGTTGTATTTACTTTGTTGTTGTGGCCGCTTTATCTTCGCTTTATAATAATACTTTGCATGTTTTTTCCTCCCCATTTTTTTTTTTATTTTCTCTTTTATATTTCCCCCCTATTTAGTTAGGTGTTCCTCACCGGCGTGTTGGCGGCAGTTGTGAGCTTATTGCGGCTCAGTGAGTGTTTAGTTGAACTTACGCTACCGTAAACTGCTGCCAACAAATCAGTTTGCATGACTCAGTACGTTGGCTGCAGCGGCACGAAATTCCCATCACATAAAGTCTACTGCCCTGCAATTAACATTTTCCTCTCCATTCTATGTTTTAGTTGAAACGAATCAATGCGCTGGCACCTATTAAATGTTTGTTCGAGAAAGTGAGGCCAGCAATAGGGACCTGAGCGAAGAAACTCGTCAACACCTGCCTTACCTTCACCGTTCAGAGGTGCTGTCTGTTCAGCTTCACTGCAGATTTCAATATCAGCGAACAGCGGACGAATATTTATGGGTCATAGCTAAATATTTGCGGACACACTTGCAGCTGATAATGCGCATACTTTCGTAGCTATTATCGGGATTATCGTTGATGTTTAACCAAGAACAATTCGCCACAATTAACTACGTTCAGCACACATGTACATAGTTCTGTTGATGATAAGTGCTGATGTGGTGTTGGCAGAGATTTTGCTATTACGATAAGTTGAGCGTAAACAAAATACGTTCCAGGCAGTGGTAGTTGAGAGGAACGGGGTTAGCTGGTTACTGGGAAGAAAGCAGAGACGATGTACGCAAATTGCATATAAAACTACAACAGCCTAAAGCATTCGTAAGAAGACATTCAGTAACTCTTCCGAACAAGTTTTGAGAAAGTTCTCACTTGGACATTAGCCCTACCAAACAATTGTGAACTGATTTAATATAAAAATAAATGAGCAATTTTGTTTATATGTAAAAATATCTAATACTTTTCTGAAAACATGCTTTGTATTGTCAAGTTTTTGATTAACTATGCATTATTTATGCTTACGCTGCTCTGTTTCAGAGAATTCTAATGCAAGCAACTAATCTGATGCCTATAATTTAATGGAAATTGCCGCAATTATGAATAGGTTGTGTACATTTATAAGCCATTCAAGCGAATTGTCCATTCTTCGAAGGAAATTATCTCTTTTAAAGATAAAATCTTGTTTTGCTATGACTCGAGAATAACAATTGAACGTCACTGAGTGTTGTTTTGATTGCATCATGTCCCGCTATATTCAAGAAACCTCACATGTGAGATGTTTTTTTTTAGTTCCGCCGTCAACTTGCTGGGAAAAAAAGTAATAATTTTTCCATAATAAATCTATTGATTAACATATTAAAATGCATCACACAAGCAATTATTTACTTACTTTCAACTTTTCAAGGCTGACTCACACTTTTAAAAACATTAAAAATTTATATTACAAAAGTATTTAAACAAACATTGAAAACGTTTCCACATATTTAGGTCATTTACTACTGTTGTATTCTGATAAACAGAAATATCATTCTATGACACAAAATATCATTCTATGATCACTTTCTGATATCAGAATGTAAATGCCCTTTTAAATTGATAGATAGATAGACGGTTACTTTTGGCCACCTTATTTAAAATTACTTAAAATTTCCGAACTTTAGTTTCTGAATGCCGTTTAAAAGCGCGTAAATTTAGCTTTTATACATTCTTCGACAGGAGGAAATTTATAATGAAAAATGTGTTTTTTTTCTGTGGGTGTTGAAAAATGTATGAATCAGTTGCCACCAACAGCGATAACAGCAACGGCACCAACCACAAACCGTCCATCCATCCATCAAACCATTCAGCCAGCCATCGCCGATGGCCCGCAATGTGGCATTGTGGAATTTCTTCGCCGTTGGCGATTTATGTTGCACACAATCACAACGAAAATTGCGTCAGCATAGCAACAGCCACACGCTCGTACGTAACAACGCGGCAACAAGGCGCGGCACGCAAGTTTTTCTTTGTAATCTGTATTTTTTTTCTTTGTTTTTTGGCAACAAAATTCGAAAGCTGACTTTTGCACATGCGCAGCCGACCCACGAATGACTCGGCGACTCTGCGTATGTGGCGAATTGCGTGTTGCATGTACGACGGCTGGCTGCTACCTGTTGACTGCATGCAATCAGTTGCCCACAGTTAGCAGATTTGTATCGCACCGCATCGATTGTCTCCACTGGATAACTACACTAAGGTGCCAGCGACCGTTTTGAAAAATGCGGTTTTTCGGTTGTGCATTTTTGGAGGCCAGTCTATGGCTGGCATGATTGGCTTACTGCCTGACAGCCAGACAGACTGGCTGCAATTTTTGGACTTTTCGGCTTTTCTCACGACAGTTTCCATTGTGAGCGACACACAGTCCCCAATAATACGCACAAACACCCAGACGGCGGTACGTTCACTGCCTGACCATGAACTCGATACATCGCTCTCGGCGCACGCTAGTCATGAGCTTCAACATTCCCCCACACACATACACATACATGTATGTATATATGAAGTCACATACGCACATGCATGGAAAAATTCAGCATCTGTGCAAATAATGCGTTTTATTTACATAAAAATAATTTTTTACAATTTGTTTTTTACCTAAAATTTCTAATTGTAAACATGCACTAGTACCTGGAAGAAAAATTGCTGCGCAGTAATTGTCTCAGTCTTGCATACGCGGCACGGCGCAGCGCAACGCAACGCAAATACCGGCTACAAATGCCATATTTTCTTGCTTCACGGTACAACAGCAACAATAATAATAACAACATGGACAAATATTTCCAACTTTCACTTGAATAATTTTTAGATAAATAGCGCCAAGCTGCGCTGCAGTGCCAGGCAAATGCGTCCACAAATACATATGTACATATGTATATTTTGTGGCATATGTGCACACCCACATGTTGACACAAGTGCACTTGTACATATACATATGTATATAAACAAATATGTACATATGTATGTATTTATGTATGTGTGCGCGACAATACATTGCCACATTTTGCCACAACGCAGAAATCGTTCTACTCCAATTACCAACAACAAACACTCACACAACACTCGGCAATTAGTCATTTCACCTCAGCGACTTTCCGCTTCCGTTCGCAAGAAAGTGTGTCAAATTATTTGAATTTGGTATTTTCAATTCCTCAACTACGAGCAGAGCCAAAATATTGTAAATTAACTGAACATCCATTTCATTCCGCTTGCACCTCTGGACGGAGATGTGTGGGTGAGTACCAAAGTTCTTGCCTTATACAAAAATAACCCAAGCGATTAAAAAGCAATCGACAGCAAAACGGATGTGACTCATTTGCATTTGTTAACTATTTGGAATTTTATTTCATTCTAAAATCTTTCCAAACAGGTGCAGAGTGCAAATAAAATTTGCAAGCAATAATTAAGCATTAATTCGCAATAACTGCACTCAACCCGGGGTCAGATGCAACTTCAAGAATGTTTCAATGTTTAAGGGGGTCGTCTACGTACAAAGTTTTAAAAATCATTTTTTTTTTTACATTCATTTTTTACATTTGGAGGACGTGAGGAATGTTATTTCCAAAGGATTTGGGTAAACTCTTCACAGTTATCGAGCTGTAGAGCATTAAGCACGCTCGCTCACGGTGTTTCCGCGCGCTCTCTGTGAACTTTAAACGCTTTTGAACTTTTTCTAACTTACTTGCACGATTTTAAGAAAAGTTTTACACGCATCGATTCGATTTCTTTTTTTACTTGCTCAGAAAACATGTCGCTATGTTTAGACACGAGCTTTTAACAACATATTGTTTTTTTTTATTATAACAGGCAATAAACATTTGAAAAAAAGGGGAAAAAATAACTTTTCTTTTAAAAATGTCCACCATTTCGAGAGATTTTTGAATTTTACAAAAATCTCGTGTCTAAACATAGCTGATGTAATATCAATTATATATTAGTTTCATTTTTTGCTGTAGGTTACGTGGTTGGCCCAAAATCGTGCAGGGAAATTGATATCAAAATTCTGATGAGGGCACGTTCAAGGTCATCCTGCACTCGAATATGTTACGATTAAATAAACAAGATTACGATTAATCAAACAAAAAACGAGAGTGAGTGAATATCTTTTTTCGTTCCTTCGTAATAAATCTTGAAAAACAGGCTCGAAAATCAGGCCGCTACGTAGACGACCCCCTTAATACAGTACAGTAGTACTATACCATATGAAGAATTCTAAACTCCAAAAAAAATATGGTTCGAAATTGCAACAATTGCACAGAGGTGAGACACAATGACAAGCATGTTTATTAAGTGTTGTCGGTGTTGTCTCCACATTTGCAGATTGCGCTGTTCAAGACCGGTTCTCTAATATTTAATCTTCTAGTTACCAAGCGGACTATTCCAGCTATTGGAAAATAAGTCCTGACAAAGCTGATCTTCGGCTTTTTATGGCCACTGAGAACTAAACAGAATACAGGTGGGCTAGAGGGAATATAGTAGAAAACTGTTTCGGAGAATTCAAAACATTTTTAATTAAATAAATATTTAAAAATAGATTAATGTATTTTCGTTTCGTTTGTAATAGCCGGATGAACCATCAAGATTGAGCAGATCCACAAAGAAAAAATGCAACGCTGTCATCGTGGTCCGCGGCGCTACGATCTACAGCGATCACTGTTTACTTAAAACGTTTTTAAAAATAATAACCTACACACACACACACACACACAGTTGGCGTCTAAATAAATTGGTACATACATATAGTATGCTTATCTGTATGCATCAGCGCCTTTGATGACGTCTGAGAATTCCAAAAGTTCAAATATTGAAAATGCCATTGAATACAAAAAAAAACAAAACGGTGCGACAAGTTTTGCCAAACCGCAAATTCAATCTGGCAATTTCGTCTTTCACAGGGAAACACTTTGGCACTGCAATGCTAACCGCATGTTACACATTCTTGTTTTTGTAGTTATGTATGTTTGTGGTTTTTGTTAGCGTTTTAGTATTCCAGTTTAAAATTGATACTTAAAAAGTATTTTTTCACAGTAAATTTCCATTGGCATTTGAGATTTATTAACACACCGTTTTCAAGTCAAAAGTAACAACATTCTCAAATTAATTTTATGGTAATTTTTACGATTATTCAGGTGTCATTGTCTGCTCGCTGGCAAACCAATCACCGCTGACCCATTGCACTCCACTGCTAAGCATTGCAAGTCTTCATTCCTGTCAGCAACTCGTCCGTCCTTTAGGTGTTCGCTGCTGTGATTTTTGTTCTCAGTGGTGCCCCTCAAACGGCACACAAAGCTTCCTAAGAATTTGTATTAGTCATCGGTCAGTCAGCTGTATGTACTCCACTTTGTTCTATTTTGAAAACGGCGCACAATCGGGCGGGGGGGATAGGAACATTCTTTGAATGGAACGAATTTAAGGCCCACATTCAAATGTGGCATACATGAAAGAACTGCAAAATTGGGTATGGCACAATTTTCAACAATTAGCTCACTTCCCATTGTGGCCTTTACTTTCACAGTAGTTCTAACATTTCTTTTTTCTATTTAATTAAAAATTTATTGAAATTATTATTATTTTTGTTCTAATTTTCGTTTTTGCAATCTGACATTCTCCATGCAAGCATTCATTCTTTTTAAAATGCATAAATATTTTCTATTAATATTTTTTACTATGTCACTGGCGAATACTAACTTGCAACTAATACAAAATAGCTAAGTAGTAGAGCGCACTTATGGCCCTGAACAATTCACAATAAAATAAATAGCAACGAATTTGTGAAATAATCGCCGACTTAAAAGAATAAGTCGACCATTAGTTAGCAACATTTCGGCGCCGGATTGTAAACAACTCGTCCATTGTGGCAGTCAACATTCATGTTGATGTTTATTAGCCGGATTATTGAGGTGTCGTAAATATAACCATTATTGTTAAAATTACCATGTTGCCATGCAAGACCGACACCGACACCGAAAGCGACAGCGACGCCAGCAACAACGTGCAACATGTGCTTTATGTGCGAATGTGCCACGCGGCAGTAAAGTAGAAACTGTTGCCAGCCAGTCGGCCAGTTTCGACATGCATGTGTGTGTGTGTGTGTGTTTACATACAAACAGACAGATAGACAAACAAACATACAGCAATGAACTGTTAGTGTTAGTGTTGTGCACGAATGCGTATAATTTTTAGCGACAAGCCCCTCGGGCGCTATTGGGCCAACTTTTCACACGATCTGCAGTGGTTTTTAAGCGTAGTGTTGCGGAACGAGGGGCGTGTTTTCAATTCAAGCTCATACAAGTTGTAATATTTTACAAACACGCAGCCGCTACTGACATGTGTCAATATCCCCAGCACAGACAGTAGCTAAAATATTGAACTCGTTATGCGTGGTTTTCACTTACATATTTACGTATAGTTTTCTGGCATCACTCATATGTACATATTTATGTATGTCAGGTGCAATTGTAATGGCCTGCTAAGCGATTGAGCAGCTTAAAACATGCTATTAGGTATCTGTATGAGACATGTTATCATACCAATGAGTCACTCGTTCCAAAGTGGAGGAAAAAATAATAATAATTTTGCTAAAGTGTAATAATTTTGCTAAGCAGTCGTTATTCTCACACCCATTCAAAGGGGCACATCAATCAAAAGTCCATTATGGGCGATTTCATACACGTTATTGGCCCGCACTTGAACATAAATCATTCACAAATATTTCATTCAAAAGAGTCATTTTTCACGCTCCAAACGTAAACGTCAATTAACCATTTTATTTTTACAATAGTTTTTATGACATTTGCAAATATTATGGACTCAGCGCACAGTGGCGGCCACACAGTAATTTTTTGTGTAGTATAGTAGAATTGTTATGGAATAATTGCATTTTTATGCGCGCAACAACAAATCCGCAACAGCCGCATTGAATTTGACGATAAGAGGTTGACGCCGGTGTTAATGTAAGTTTTTGTTATTCCTATACTTTGTTGATGCACGAATTATTAACTTTTGCAATAAACCTAATCGAACAATATTTGTGCATTGCTATTTGTGCAGTAAAATATTGAGTGGCTTTGTTGAGCATAATTATAATAAAACCAAATTGGCACTCTAACAAATTTGGCACTCGGGAAAATTTAGGTTAACTAGGCTGATGTAATATTACGAAATTTAAGCGGAAATGAAAATGCACAAAAGAACCAATAAGAGGAGGAAAACAAAAAAGGAATGGATGGAGATAATTGTTCCAGAAAAAACAAAAAATATTAAAAAAAAATTATTAAAATATTCAACTTCTGCCTTTCTTAAAGAAATAAAAGTAGAAGAAAATATAAAAAGAAGCTATTTTATGGGATCTTATGTCACAAGAATCATGGTAAGGCCTTTGAATCCTGTCAATAAAAAAAAAAATTCTTCCATTTTAGGTTGATTTTTGCAAAACTAAGTTATTACTGTAAGACGTCAGAGTGATAACTTCTTATCATATCGATGCCAAAACCACTTGAAGTGGTCTACTTGTACTCATACAAGACATATCCCTACAATGCCTTCCATACAAAAATTAAAGAAGCCGAGACCAACTGTCCAGAATGAAAGGTCACTCACTCGACCTGATACATTCACATACATTCAAATCCCTTCAGAGGTTCAATAGAGTCAAACTCAGAGATCCAGCGCAAGTCGTATGTATGGTAGGAACTATATCAGCATTATCCATTGAGTCAAACCATCATGCTTCCGGCATTGCTTAAGCTGGAACTGACCGTCCCGAAAGCACCAGATCAGGTGAGACAAAGCACTAACAAACTAAATGAACCTTTCAGACGCTAACAGTCCGATTCAATCGTCCAATATTTATAGGGAAAAGTAGCACTTGTAGAGAAGATAAATGAAACTTCACTGAGTACCAAGATTTATTTTTTTGCAGTAGCAACATTCACAATACGACCGCATGTCTAATGACTCATGAGAATTGAAAAAGATAATTGAAGAGCCCATGAAAAGCGCCATTAGGACAGAAGATGTGTCAATTCATATGTAAGTAGTGCTAAAAATACAAAATAATAATAATTCATAATTGACTGGCACGACAGCCCGCTTACGCGAGACTAAGGCCTAGCTTCCCGCAACCACCCGTGTTGTGCGTGTGAATTTGTACGCGGGTAGAAGGGACCTACAGTTTTTATGCCGGTTCCGAACGGCAGGTTGGGAGCTTTATCATAGGCAATTTTTACTCTCAGAGGTTTGCCATTTCCAGCTGAGAGGACAGCCACCGAAAGAGAAAACGAATTTTCCCGTTATTTTTTTTAGGTGTTATTACGGGCAGTATTTGAACCTGCGGTTTGCTGCCTTCGACTCGCGGTCCAACGCACTAACCAACTGAGCCACGGCGGCTGCTAAAAATACAAAAACCTCATTATATTTACACTGAATTTATGCAATTATGTTACCAGTCCGGATATGAGCTGATAGTCTAATCTAGTAACCATGCACACCCCCCAATGACACGGTTTGTTGTGCTGTGGTGCAATGACTTCATTTTTTTCATATATCCATTCATATATGTACATAAGTACGTACTTATAGAGGAAAAATTTGAAATAAATAGTAAATTATTAATTGCGATTCACTTCAATTTAAGTTGAATGACTTCATTCAAAGCACCACAAACTAACTTTTTTTTACATTATCCCAAAATCAACACATTTCTCATCATTGAAAGTCAATCCGAAACTCGTGTGGAAATTAAAACATTTGTTTAGAGTTATGGAAATCCCAACCCCCTTGCCTACGTTCCTGGCACTTGTCGATTGTATAGATATTTATTTTTGTAGCCCACCATACGGCTTCCGTTCAAATTAGGATTTTTTGTTTGTTCGCTGCTATTATTAGGTCCTAAAACATGAAAAAAAATTTACGAAACCATTACGTTTTCGCAGCGATTCTCTCACACACGTCTGTTGCCAAGTTCGTTGCCACAATGCCTAAGTGCGAAAATATGTACGAAATTTGCAGCCGCAAATTAATTAACGTTCATATGGTCTCAATTGATTGACTGTTTGAGTGGCTGCCTGGATGAAATTGAATTGAGTTGCGTCAATCCGAATTAATGTTTTTCTGGCATATTCCGCCAAACAAATCCATTTAGGTATCTTGATGCACAATAAATGCTAATTAGGCCTCTGTTCCAGCCATTAACAATATTTAACATGGGCCGTGATATGCGAATGCGAAAAGCATAGAAACAATCCGCTACAACACCTACCCTGTGGCGTTGAAAAGTCCACTTTTCCGTACAAAGGAATATGTGTAGCTGCCCATTGCCTTGGTGGCAATAAGTGGGAAGGGGTAATAACCTTTGGCAGAGCAAAATACGATTGCTGGTGGCTCCAGCTGCAGCACTCACTCGGCATATGCCGCCAGTGATGGCCGTCGACTGATTGCAAGTGCCACTGAAATCAAAGTGTACCATAATTGAAGCACAGAATTGATTCAATAAATCGAAAGCGAATGTGGAATCAAAGTGAGACGGCAACAACAAACGCAAGTCATACGGAAAACCTCAAAGAATATCGAAATTGTACATGCACGCATAGCCACGTGTGCGTATGTACATATATGTATGTGCGTGTGTGTGTGTGTGTGTGTGGGCTTGTAATGGGCCGCAATTGATGTTCAATTAAGATTTCACTTTTTTTTAGAGCGCACATGTGCACGTTTATCAGCAAAGAGGAAGGAAAGGCAAAACAAGAAATGAAATCCCACGAGATTTATTACTGAAATCAATTAGTGCAGCGGCAGCAGTAGCATCCACAACAACAATAACATGACATTCAAATTCATGTTAACATTTCACTCAAGGTCAGCAAGTGGTGTTGACGAAGACATTATCGATGGTCGAATGCATCGACACGAGCGAAGGGCCGTCGATGGGAAAGTGCAAAGTGGCTGCAATGAAATTCTACAAAAATCAAGTTTGGGCATTGGTATTCGAGTTTGTTGATAGCGATTATAATAATTAATAATTGACTGGCACGACAGCCCGCTTACGCGAGACTAAGGCCTAGCTTCCCGCAACTACCCGTGTTGTGCGTGTGAATTTGTACACGGGTTGGAGGGACCTACAGTTTTTCATAAGCAGCTTTTTCATAAGCAATTTTTACTCTCAGAGGTTTGCCATTTCCAGCTGAGAGGACAGCCACCGAAAGAGAAAACGAGTTTTCCCGTTATTTTTTTTTTAGGTGTTATTACAGGCAGTATTTGAACCTGAGGTTGCTGCCTGCGACTCGCGGTCCAACGCACTAACCAACTGAGCCACGGCGGCTGCTGATAGCGATTAACAATGGCAATTTAAAACGATTTAAAAACCAAAGCCGATTTTGTCACAGCAGGTCTCTAAAGACATTCTAACTTAGTCATAGCCAGAATCATCATCGAATTGTGTTCGCTTATTTTTACGCAGTGTAGCTTCGTATTTGGGCAGATCAGTTTTTGCCCAGCAGCCGCTGACTGAAAATTGCCACGCTGTGGATGTTGTTGTTATTCTTGCCACATGCACAGGCGCAATGCCAGCAAAGTAATTAACGAAGCGGCCACATGCATGCCCATTTACAGCAACAATAATAACAACAAGCGCAACTGCACAGTAATGCGAATCTGTAAAATTACTTAACGCAAGTGAAAAGTGAATTATTGCAATGCGCTCACATCGGAATTATTTACTTAGCAATGAGACTGAGAGAAGGATGTTGTTGATATTGCTGTCGATTTTTGCACAACAGCCTTTCAACACTCAGCAGTCGGGCAAATGGTCAGACAGAAATGCCAACTAGATAAACAGATTCGTAATTATATATTATCTATATACTTATCATACATTATCAAATTGTTATCTTTATAGTAATCAATCAGTTTTTAAAAGAAATTCTCAGCAAGAATTTGCCAAGTTTAATTGTGATTACTGCCAAAATTTCCACTTAGTCAATTTGGTCACCAGTCAGTTTTGTATACTCATGGAGAACAATATTAAAGGTTCTTACAGGTCTAGAATGTGTATAGTGAGCTATGCTGAATATCTCTCTGAAATCTTTTTAATTAGAGTTGAAGAGGAAACATAGACTATTTGAAACTCAGTCTGCTCTTGTTCTTTTCTCGCTGTTAGATGCAAAACACATTCGGAATGTACTCTTTCTATGTTAAAAATTAGATATTTGGACTCTAATGCGACTGCTACTACTTATTATACTAATTTTCATAATGAAATCTCTAATCAGTTTTCTACTTAAACTATTGATACATCTATAAATAGTTATTGCAAATTAAAATAAATCAATTAAAAGTTCCAATTAGGGTTTGGGGCTCACAATGGTCGCCTTAGATCTAAGTGTGTTTACTCTTATAGAGAACCACCAATTCTAACCTATAACTACTAAATAACATTCTGTAGCACCCAGCTCTGATCGCAACCCACCGCCATATGAAAATCTAATACGAGTAAAGTGCTGTACTTACATTTAATGACAACTTCATCCGGGTATGCAAAATTTTAGTGAAAATCTGTAAAGTTGATTTTTGTTGTAGGCTAAAGTAGCTATTGATGATGATAACTTTGATATTATTGTTGTGTTGTTGTTGCAATTTTTGCGCGCTTAAGTACACACAGGTCTCAGTTGTTGCCACTCAGAATATTCAGATTTTCAAACTAATAAAACAGATCAGACATCGGCAGGACGATTTTGATTTTTTATTGGTTTTTCTGATATCTTCTATTTTTGTTAATTTTGAGTTTGCAATATTTATTGCAACTATTTGTTATTTATTAAGTAACCAGTGCCACAAACGCAATGTTTGAGTGTGTGATTAACACTTTTCAATGTTCCGTCGTTTTCGTTTGTTGTTTTTTACGTATTGTTGTTGTGTGACTGCTTCAATTTATATTCAATGTATACTTGGTTTACTTGTGCATTTTGTTATTGTTGCGGTGATTATGAACATTACACATACATATGGATGTGTGTGTGGTTATTTTGATTAATTTTTAACTCAATTCAATTTGTATGCGCCCAACATTTTATGGGACGACGTGCTTTAAAGTACGTATTGCAAAATTTCGTCCACGGCTTCCACGTTGATCCGTGTATTTATTTTTTTTTTCTTTTTTTGAATTTCGGTTAATTCTTTCCTTCTTGCTGCTTACTTATCTCTACGAAACGGGAGACACATTAATGAAGTTTGTCAAAGAAATTTGCATTATCAATCAATTTGCGATGTGAACGGCGCGAGCACTGCAAATTTTTTCTATTTCGGTTTTCCGGGTTGAATGATACATGTGTGTTGGTATGTGTATTATGTATGTAGAATTTGTTATTTCTTGGCTGCTTGGTTGATGATTTGACATTTTGCTGATCGTTTTACGGGCCGGTTTATCGAACAACACAACTTGTTGTAAGCGCTCTGTTTTTCAATAGCGATGTCTAAACTTTGACGGCGATAAATTTAAATGGGCTGGAAGGTCAAAAGCGAAAAGAGACCCCTAACTCTGTTCAGAACTTAAAAACACTAATAAAACATTACTCGGTAATCGCTTTTCACTTTTGACTTTTTAAGACAAAACGAAAACAAGCCGGTAGATTTTTGCGAGAACACAGTTTAAAGGTAGGTATGCAGCTCTCAAGAAAACGCTCAAGAAAAAACGAGCATATATTTTTTGAGCGTGAAAAAGTAGTAGTCAAGTAGTCAGCTTTTCTAGCTAGTCACTTTTCCTTTGAGAAATAAATAGGTACACATATCGCTCCTTCGCTGCAAGAACGTCATAACTAAAAAAAAAGTTTTTTTCAGTTTATGGCAACCCTGTGTGTATCTGCATATGATCTTTTATCTTTTAAAACCACATTGTAAAATATTCAATACTTTGCTCACAAGACGACATAAAACATTTTTTGATACCTTGAACTGCCTGTAATGGTAAACTTTAAAATTGAATTTTCTCGGAATGATGTAGTTTTGAGTTATGACGTTCTTGCAGCGAAGGAGCGATATGTTTCTTGCCGAAATCAGTGTTGTCATTTCACTTTCCAATGAAAAAAAGTATTAAAAAACCGAATCAGTTTTCTTGTGAGGTGCGTACACCACAAGAAAATATGACTCAAGGAAATTTCCTTCAACATTTCTTGAGCTTTTTTTTATATGAAGTTTTCGCTTTTCTTGAGAGCTGCATACCGACCTTAAGCACTAAAGTTTAAACGTAATGATAACGAGTGGACTTCAAAACGCAATAAAGACGTCTGCCGCAACTAGTTTTCTTCCTCTAAAGTTCAGACACGCTTTATGAAAACGCCTTTACTATAAAATGCTTATTTATGTATAGAAAACAGTCAACAAAGACAACAAACAACATTTTCGAAGCGAACCCGAGTATGCAAACAAAGCAATCAGTTAGTGCTAACCACTTTCCGTCGCTCCCTACTGCACCTGTTCGATTAAGTGTATTCAATCACTGATCGCTATGACTGTACGCGTAGTTGTTGCTTGATTTCTGACCATCTACTGTGCATCTATAGTCGACTATAAAGAACGCCACTAGTAAATATGTTATGGGAATTCATCAATTTAAATGCGCGTTCGAGTGTCTGTTCGTTGCCGCCACCGCCACCAATTGCCATGTGTCCAAATCAATTTTAATTTCTGCCGCTCGAATTAATTAGACAGCAGACAACGCAATGACAACAAACAGCAAAACACACTGCAAAAAACTGGCCCGCATGCGAATGCGTTTTCTTGTAAGTTATGAGCTGCTGATTTCGTTGCCGTCGGCCGCATTTGCTGCTTTGGCGGCTCAGCCGTTTCGATAGCGGCCGTTGCTGTTTATGTTGTTGTTTACGAGTTTGTGTTATTTTGTTTTAGCCGGTTCGCTGCAGCGCCGTGCAGCTTGAACGTTTAACATGTCGGAAGTGTTGGCTATGTGCAAAATAATATATCCTGTTGGATTAAACACACAGCAAATATCAACACTGCAGCAGCAGCAGCAGCAACAACATCGACATGCTCGAGTGTGCGGCCGTTGCTGTGTGCGCTGGCCGACATCAGTGTGAATCAGTGTGAAGTGAGTGTGCAATGCGGTAACCGTCTTGCGGTATTTTCGCGCTCTTGCATTGCGCTCCCCGCCTCCCACAAAACAACATAAATTTACATAGAATTTCGATTCGATTTGTTATGCTGATTAAGTGAAGATGTTTCTCGCTTCTTCGACTTTTCGAGCGGCTGCATTGTCGGATTCTGTGGCATTGCATTCGAATGGCAGAAAAAGCGGTAAACGCCAATTTCCCCGCACAATGCAAATGTGCCACTCACACATCCCAACACTCAAACACACAAGCACACACACATCCATGCGCGTGCATACAGGAAAGTTGTGCGGGTGGGTGGCGCAACGGAAAGTGGGCTAGTGGGGAAAGGCTGGTTTCCAATTGAAAGAAAATGCACACGAACTGCATTTCAATTTTAATTTCCATTTCAAAATTGTATATAATTTAATTTCGTTGACTATTTTTTGGTACGAGTATTTTTGCTATTTTGGACACATCAAACAAATACATCGTTGACCTCAAAAGCGTTTCTAAAATACATTGATTTCAATGAATTCACTACAAACAGAAGCCATGTACTAAAGCTGTGCGCGATTAAATATTTCATTTTATGAATTTTCTAAACACGTAAACCGAACTCGATAGCATCAAGAATGATTAATCAATGAACAATTTTGACTATCACAACGTGTGTGCTTAAAAACGTTTGTTCTTATATTAAGGGGAAACGAAAAGGGACCCAATTTAGCCTGTTTGGGGTGATTTTTTTATACGGGAGTGTTTTCAGTCAGTTGGAATCCGGCATAACTAGCGGATCGTTAGTATCCTGTTGAAGATGTTAAATGAATTAAAACGAGTAATAGTTCAGAAAAAATGACTAGGAAACTTGCTTTCTATACTTAACATGTTCTCTTATATCTTTCGTATTTGAGGCTACTTTAAAATCAATTCAAAATCTGATGAAGTTTACAGAAGTACCTGCAAAGACTACACACTTGTTTCATTAAATTTTGCATGTTTCCTTTCCAAATTATTTTTTATATACACAAGTCTTTTTTATATACAATTAGAAACAATTTAATTAATCTTTAAAAGTTCTAGTAACGTGCTATAGGGTACACCAAAATCTAAAAATCATTGTTTATTTCCTGTACTGAATCAGAATCATATTAAGTTTTCGCCCTCCACCCCCGCCCCCCATTTTTGTTATAAAGGCCAGAAAAATATTATACAAAAATTTTAGCCCACACTATGTATTAGCACTCAGTCCGCTCGATCGTATCATAAAATGTACATATGTATGTTTTATGAAATTAAAACAAAGCGCAAAAATTAACGCAATTCGCTTGTCGTACTTGCGAAACATTTCGTTGAAATAGGGACCAAAACCAATATTGCTGCCTGCATTCTCTAATGCAGCACAAATACAACAACAACAACAACAAAAACACAATACAGCCGCTTGCAAAGATAGTGCAGCGATGCGGCCGGCTGCGGCGGCGCATTGCTTGATGGTTAAAATGTTGAATGATCACAACGAATGCCGCCGCCACTTGCAACAAGTAACAGCAGGTAGCAAAATGTTCATTCATTCAGTTGCAAGTGGCTCTCGCAATGACAGCCAAATACAAGCGTCAGTGCTAATAGCGGCAGCGACGGTGGCGGCAATCCAAATTGAAAGAAAACGAAAAAAAATTAACAAAAAACACCAAAATCTCATAAAGAATGCGTATCGAGCAGATAAAGAGATTAAAAACAGATAAGATGAACCACAAAATGTGCACGCTTGCGTTGACGACAGAGGAGCGGACGAAACAACGAATGCACCGACGCCTTGACGGAACGTCACGCTTGAGACAGACACAGAGAGAGGAGAAAATCAAAGACTGAAGACGACGACGATTTGTGCGTTTTATCAGCACGCTGATATCTCCAGCTCGGATTCCGTGGGCCGTTGGTTAAACGTGGCGGCGGCAGCGGCGTTACTCAGCTGAAAATGTGACGCGCCGCCAACGATCCATTCAGCAGATTGTCGCACTGCACGCCGTATAAGGGCGAGTGTACGCGAAGGCGCGCGCAGCTTTTAAAAGTCGTCGCCGACAGCCTAACGGCAACTATATAGTATGCATTAAATATACAAGTCGACTGCAATTTTGAATGAAACTGCAAAATCCATTGCATTTTCGGTATTTTTCCGCTGTCGTGTCTTCGGCACAAGAAATTTGCATTTTTCGCTGCTCAGTCTCGCCGTTTTATTTTTGTTCAAGTCCAAATTGCAGCTTATTACAATGGCAATTAATTTAATCGCATGCAAAGCGAATATAAAATATTTCGCTTTACGATTATTGCATAGCATACTCGTAAAGTTGACTTTGGCCAACTGGCAGCTGGCAACTGGCGTGTTGCACGTGCGTAACGGATTTTTAACCAGTTTGAGTGGTGTCGAGTTGGTGTGAAACGCAAATAAAGTTGCACAAATCGGTCGGCTGAGGCCTGAGCGAAGGCGAGCATTTGTTGCTTATCAAAGTGACATCTCAGTGAACCACACACACACACACGCACACGTGCACTCAGCCTCCCGCGAGAATACCTGAACGTCAACCTGTCGTCACACGGCCCAATATCGGAAGCTGAGCTCCACTGAGCTGCTGAGCTGTCTCTCGACATTTTTCACAGCAACGATCAATGTGGTGTCGATTTCGCAATTTCTGTTGTCATTTAAACTTAAACACTAATTGTATTCCCAATCGTCGTTTGCGGGTTAAGTGCGTCGTTATTATTTTCGTTTTTGCACTTTCAAACTTTAAGTTTGAGTTTTGGGTTGGCGTCGCCATTTCCATGTTTATCCATTGCAGCCGCTGTCAAATCGTTGTCAATGCCTTTTCGGTACTTTGAGCCACCCACCATCGACCGGTCCTGACCAAACGAGGTCTAAATCACCGCTTGAGACCTTCACGGCTCGAACAGCAAAATGCCGCTTCACCATATCGAACCGAAACAGCCAGAAATTCAATTCAAATCAAAGCAAAGCAATCGCGCACTGTTTTGTTTATCTTTTTTCAACTTATCACATTGGCTAGTACACAATTTACAAAATAATTTTTATTTATTTTTAAATTAACCGTAACAGAACAGAACGCAATGAATGAATTAAACAATAATATTTCGTTCGTCTTCGTGTCGGCGCTTACAATGGGACGTTTGACGGTTGCTTTTGACTGTGGTTTCAAATGCTCTCGATTTCGATTTTTCGACTTCTCAACGTTATATTTTCTATTTCTTTATTTTCGCTTAACGGTATTGTTGCCGTCTGCACATTTATTTCTTGTATGATATTTTAGTGTATTTTTGTACAACTCTCGAGTCAGTTGAAATTTGATGTTTACTTGTTGCTTCTTGCTTAAGGACTAAACCCAATCCGACAACAAGCAATGTGTTATATTTTAAGTGGCGGGCCAGAGTCGTGTGGAGCAACAGCGACAGCAGCAGCGACAGCAATATCATCGGCAGCACATTGCCTGCTGGCGGTCTCCAAGTGGTTGCTCGCGCAACTCACCAGCGCGCCAGCTACGCAGAGAGATACACAGATACGATTTTTCATTTATCTGCTCGCGAGCTCTGGTGTGTGGCGCGCCATACAACTGCGCACCATACAACCAGCCAACATTAATATCAGCCAACAGAATAAACAACAATTGTATCTCTAGACCAAGTGCTCAGCAATGTGTCTCAATATTCAGCCGCTACATGTTGCTGACAGTGCCAGACGCTCACGCTTCACTAATGGTCGCAGTACAGCCCGAGAGCAATGGTACAAATGCCCACATATCCCCCATTGGCGCAATTGGCAACTGCAAAAGTTGAGCGCTACGATCAGCAATGATCTGCAACATGTTGCATATACTACGCAACATTTAACAGCCGTGCATAAGTTGCTCTCCGAAACTGGCGCTGCTGCGACAAAACTACAAAACGGGTGGCGAGTGAGAGCGCCGCCGAACTCGCGTTCGTGCTTCGTTTTGGTTATTCAAAGTTCTGCATTTCTACCAACGATTGTATCCGAGAGCATACAGCATACGAATGGCATGTTGCAATGCAACAACTTGTTGCGCCATACACACCGACAGTCGCATGCGGCGGAAATAATGGTGCGTACATTGGTGGGTGGAAGCGTTGTGTGGCGAGGTGAAGGTATGTATCTAAGGGATTCCCCTCAAGGACGACCAATTGTTTTGCCGAATGAAGGCAAATGTGTTGTGTTTTAAATATTATTTGATTAACATTGATGCTGCTAAACAAAATGGTTTGTTGGTGGGTATAAGCAGTCAACATTGGTATTAGTAGGCAAATTATCCCATCTCTAAAGCATTGGAGACATTTCTTAGCTTACTACATAGTTTTGAAAACTAAAACTTTTCAGATGTTAGATAAGAAGCTGAAAACTCCCAAGTCGCCATTCCGAGTCGGCATGAAATTCTAGGTTATCTCCATTCTTGGAAGGTTCTTTTTCCTTTTATTGAGCAGAAAAGTATTGAAAGTCTTACAGTAGGGCAAGGCTTGCATCAAAATATTAGAATCACTTTACTTGTCAGACGATGGCCCTCGTCATTGAGCTGTGAGGTAGTCATGTGTGGAAGTACCAAGTTGAGGACGCCCTATCTACAATGTCCATTCTACAATGTTTGATTTGCGTCGAATGATAGTCATTGGATAATTTAACCACAGAAGTCAAAAGATGTTTCACATTGAAAAATGTTTCTCCAATGTGATGCCAACACTGATTACACTGCACAACAGCATGTCTGTTGCATGGAGTTTTTTACATGAATCTGAATCGTTTTTTCACGCTGTTTTCAAACCCATACTCCGTTTTTATGTAACATCTCTAGTTTTCGAAAAAAAATAGGCGTGTCACTTTTTCGAATTTTCCTCGACTTTTTTCACGTTTTCGACTGTAATTTCCGAAACAATAATCCTATCGAAATGATTTTGATATCGTTGCATTTACAACATTTCACGCCATCTTTTCTGGCATTAATCAATTTTATGTGTTCTAAATTGGCGTTGTAATAAGCTTTCAAAGTAGGAAAATATTGAATTTCAAGGCGTTTTTTCTGATGGCGAAAATTGTACAGATGTTTCATAAATCAAGTTACGAAGTATATGAATATCTTAAGAAGAAACATCCAGCAATACAACACAGCCAAATTATTTGGCGGAATGCACATTCGCATCGAAATAATAGCAAAAATGTACCATAGCTATTTTCATCACTTTTCATACTTTTTCCTTAAAAAATTAGGTGCCTCAAAATATGCAAAGGTTTTCATTTTTTTTTGTTTCGAGCAATTCAAAATTTTTTTTGTTATTGCTTGTATTTCAGACTATAAATGGAACATGTAAAAGAGCTAGAAAAAATCTGAGGATAGAATCGAAATCAGCGCACCCAAATTAGTAAGAAACAGTAGAAAAACTCCATGCAACAGAAAAAAGTGTTTTTTTGTTATGCTGTGTTATTACTTTGAATTTGCACAAATTCGGCAGCTATTCATTGGTGTTGACGCTATGACTGCTCTGCGCTCGTGCCGAAATTGGCTGCAGCTGTTGCCGACGAAAACAACGCTAACGGACTCATTGATTTCATTCAAATCTGTATCACATGTTGCCATACAAGACACAACAACAACCATTCCAATGCACAACATTCATTCGACGCACAATGCACTGGTTTACCATACTGCCCATTGAGCGGCGGGCAATTACTCACCGCCCGCACCTCCCCCCTCCACGACGCACCCGCTCTCGCCAACACTGCGCGGTCTATTTACATACGATCGACACAAGCTCGGCTCAACAGCGCGCGCTCAGCTCAACGTTCGCGTGCTCAGCGACTCGACAACTTGTCGACTTGTTGCCTCACCTCCGCTCACTGCTTGGAAAATGCTTACTGAAATTTTAGAGGCATTTTCCCCCGTTTGAAAAAAAGAAAAACCAATTCTTTATTTTTTCTGCCGCTTTGTGTGCTCCGCATTTTTGCATTGAAAACGCGCGGCGCATGTTTTTATTTTGTAATTTGATTTTTTGCATATACATTAGAGACTGACAATAACAATAACAACAACATCAACAAGTGCACAATGTATATTGTTTTTATTGAATTATTGCCATGAACTTTTATTGTGTTCGCATGCCTGAATGCATAATCCGGCAGGAGTGTGTACGTATATACATATGTTAGTATGTATGTTGGTATGTATGTATGTACAGTATACAAAATACGATCGCCATCGAGTTGCATAGGCCGCCGATGACCGTTGCAATGGTGTTAAAGTTTTACTAGACGGGGAATGGGAAATGGACTAGTCGCCTCTATGTAAAACTGAAGCCAGTAAATTACTTAATATGTAACATGTGTAGGAAATTTGAAGAACATCGAACAGCAAATCGATAGTTCAGTCTGAATGCTACACATACACATACGTACGTATGAATGTCTGGTTGTGCGTATAGTGTGCTATGAATGAATTATGATTATGCAAATTGTTTACAGGTACGAATTTGATCTATTTTAGCAAACAATATAAAATGAATAGCTAAACAGTGACTATTGCGTAATGACATATGGACAAATGCGTGGCTCTGTTGAAGGAATTCGAATGACGGTGTGAGGGGTTGGTTGGGTTGTTGGCTGCGATTGATGATTGTCGTTGCTGTTAAGAAATTCTAACGGAATTTGTGATCTTAGGGGATACTTCCGAAAAGATGTAAAGGTTTGCCTGCTCGATGCCTTCAACAGCTTCACATAAGGTCAACTATCCAGCAAAGTTATAACAAAATTTGATGATATTTTTCTTCACAATATCAGCTCTGCTTTTCTCCATTTGACACAGATCCTCACAAAATACACTTCACAAGTTCGTTACTTCATGCATTCTGAGTCTGCATTTTGTTCTGCTGCAGTGCCTTTATCCATTTTGTATTTTTGCACTTACATATATATTCGTAACATCTGGTATAGTTTTCATACTGACATAAGAGTATACAATTTTTGTTGATGACTTCTGATCACATGTAGCATTACAATTTTGTGATTATTATGAAATATCAGCAAATCGCGTATGAAATAATTCCCATCTCCAAACATAGAAGGAGTAATGATTGTTTTGCAATTCATTTGACGTCACCAAATACGCCAAATGTGACTTTGCGCTGCTGTCGACCGCAGAGGAGAATACGTATATAGTACGAGAGTCGATGGGATTCAGCCAGCACCGATAGTCGTTCAATAATATGCGATACAATAATGCGATCCACACACAGATATACGCTGCGAGACTATGTGTGGCGAATTGTTTTTGTTGTTGTCAATCGTTGCGCATGCCAATTGTGACAGCGAAATGGAAAATATTGCACTAGCAACAATTAAATTGTATAATAACAATCAACGTACCTACATATTAATTGCATTCGAATAGCAAATTACAGACTTGTGACTCAATTAGACAACGCCGCAAATTCGTATACAAATGCACTTTTGCGCCGGTGCTCGAACATTTTCAGCATGTTGGCTGACTGCGCGTCGCGCGCGTTCTATGCAGTTGCCAATTAATTGCCAATGATTCATGAGGCCAGTTTGGCTATGCAACTGGCGAACGGAGTTCGGTCGTTGTCTACATTCATGACTTGTAAGCGGGCTGGTACAGATAATTACATGGTATAGGGCAGAGTAATCTCTGGGAGATTTTTTGTTTTTGAATGGAAAATGAAAGGGAAATGGAAAATAACTTTCAACACAACAACTAATCCGGGTATTTCCAAGGGCGGCAGCGACTGCAGAATGGCCTTGATAACGCGCAATTTGCGCGAAATTCACAGTAGCAATGGAAATTGTTGTGCTAATTTTTCTCTACAAATTGTGTGCACCGACACCACAGTCAGCCAGACATTAGATAACTTTCTACAAACTTATAATAATTTAATATAATCATTTTTACATCTACATAAACGAGTAGATATGGCTGTAGCGGCGAAATCATTATGAAATACTCAACGTTACGAAAGACTAAAGCTTCAACCCAAAGTCATAAGAAATTATGTCAACAATAAATTGTTTGCCGAAAAGTGTCCGATTTTGTACTATTTTGTAGATTTCACTGTAACGGATTAAGAACATTACAGTTGGAAAAATTATCAAAATAAAAACAAAAACGAAAAAGTGTCATAATAGTTAATTTAGGCAGTTGCGAAATAAAGAATGCAAAACACTACAAAGCTTGAAAAGCTTCAACTTCAAACTTGTGATGTCAGTAGTTGGAAGGCATTTGAAGCAAAAGAATGACATTTATTTTTAATGAAAATGTTTGAAGAAAACATAAACAAACAACAAACAAACAAACCATCTTCTCAAACTGTAGCAAAGGACCTCGCTAAATAATTATAAACAGCTACTTAACCTAACCTCGATCTTACATAATTTACGTCACAACTGAAGATTGACTCAACGAAACCCCACTGACTCATTACTATCCAGAAAAGACCTGTAAGAAATCGATCTGCGGTATTTTTCCAACAAACTTAATGACCATTTAACAAGAAATACAAAAATACATTCTCATCTTTCGTCATTAACCTACAACTCCTCGTTAATTGCTTACTAATTGTCCCAAATGGAGAATCACAAAATTTATCAAATTTATAACAAAAATAAGTGTAAACGTAAGCATTCCCTGTGGTCAATATAAAAATAATCGAAAAGTCAGATACAAAATGCAGCAGGTCGCCACAATACGCTCGTAACTCAAATAAAGCGCATTCCGCTTTCTTCTAAATTTAGCAGCCTATACAGAGCGCAAATGCTAATTATAACTCATAAATTATAACAGCGATATAACAATTATAGCAACGGCTGAACTACTTACAATACAACTACAATAAACAACTGTCGAACGCCACTAATTGCGCGCGCCGCTCAGTTCGGTGCAATGGAAATGTGCACATTTTATGCAAAACAGCTAAAATGCAACGCTGTATTTTAATTGTGTCAAACGACCGGCCTTTTTCAGTGACAAGTTGCCAACTTTGGTGACGATACGGTTGAATTGTCATCTGTTTAGATCGACTTACTTGCACCCTACTTTGGGGATTGTTTTTTGTTTAATTAGAGTTTAGACAAAGCAATTGCGTGTGATATGTGTGAAAATAATGAACTATAAATGAGTCAGAGTTTATGAATTTTATATGTATATGGCAGCCCTAAGTAAAAGTAGTTCTCAAGTATCTTCTCAAGTGTTAGCCAATATCCCAGCACAATCATTAACAAATTTTATTTAGAATGCTCAGACGGACATAGTTATTATTACTTCCGACAATCTCAATCACAGACTACAAACTTATATCAATCATTTATTCTTTTATACGAGTACCTCAAAAAGGCCATACCAAAGTGAAAATACCCTACCAACCCAGTTGTACAGTTTGCGGCGCACATGCGCCCGGTCAAGCTAAATATGCAGTTTTTGTGACAAGCGCGTGTCTTGATAAAATAAAATCACAATTACGCGAAACTGCGCACTAATTATTGTCAATAAATTGACAGCATAATTCACACTTGCCGCCACTAAAAGCCCCATTCACACACTCGCATACGAGCCTGTCTTATCAGCAGACACCCACGCGCCTAATTCAATATAAAACTATTTTTTATAAGCAGAAACAATGACGTTGAACTATTAGATACTTAATAACACTTTTCATGATACACTTTCTCGAAGCAGTACCAACGAGAGTGTTGATTTGTGATTCGATTAAAAGTCATAAGCTGAATCTGAGTTTCCCCTCCTAATGCCGCGGACACATGGCAAATGTTGCACGTGAATTTAATCAACAGTCGCGTTGAAAGTGATAATGCGAATGAATAAAAATGTGTAAGTAAACTATACATTTCTAACAGTCTAACAGTCTGCGAAATAGTTATATCTGCGCATTTCATTGCGACCAATTCGCACTACTACTACTTTACAGGTAGATTTTCGATTAATTGCTGGAGATTTTGAGAATAATAACTGGCAGCAGTGTGCTGTAATGGCGTGGAAATGATCTAAAACTTTTGGGGAACTCCATCGATTTAGTCTATTAGGCCCCCTCCCCCCTATTCTTGGTTACAAATAGCACCACTAGCGAAAAGATAATGGGATCACAGTTTTTGTTTAAGACGCTTTGAGACACTTAAAGCTCTACAGTAAGAATGAGTCCCAGCTCAAAAAGATTTCCATACGTATACATACATAAGTATGTATATATAGAAAAATACCTAAGCATCTCAAATCCGTAAAGTTCTTTCCCAAGGGTACCGCACCGAATTAAGTACACACAGGCACACACACATGAGCAAGTAATGCCGCGTGAGGAGGGAATGTGTGCGCCACTGGCTTGTGATGTACTAAACCACTGTAACGAACATTGCAAGTATTTTCTACGTACATATTTAGTTATGTTCGTGTGTATTGGTATGCAAGTGTGCGTAAGTCTGCTATGTAGTTCTTATCTATTTTGTTGCTTAAAATCGGAAACGGAAATTACAAATACAGGAACTTAAAATACTAACGATATTTTACTTCACTCATTGCTAAGCATGTTTTCTTGTTGTTCAGGTATTTGGTGTTGAATTAATCAATACACATTCCGAACAATTTAGCTGATTTCCCTTAATTTACATCATTAACTTTCACATGCACTGCGCTCTCATTCATTTCTGTGCAAATTTGAAATTTTCCACAATCCTCCAATATCTAAATCAATACAATAGCACCACAAATCAAAATTGACATTGTAAAAGCTTTTCAGGCAAATTCATCCATTCAACATATTTATGTTTAAACGTGCTGACGTTTGTTATTCAATAAACAAATTTTCGATGTGATTTTCCATCATAGTTATTGCGAAACTATTATAGTAGGTGGTAGCTAACTATACAGTAGGTGCTGGTAATTTGACTAGGTAGGCTAGAGTAAGCGATCAACGGTCATATACTCGTGGACTGAGGTAACCCATAACCAAATTTGAATTTAAGCAGGAAATTGCTTTGGAGGAAGAAGCAAGAGCTAGAAAAACTATTATCAAACTCAATAATTTCTAAGCTTAGGAGGCGTCCTCCAACCAGTAATTAGGGGGCACTATACATACTACACACCATTTTTGGTCGTGATGCTACAAATCCCCACAATTTAACATTTATCTTTAATCTTAATAATCAATTTTTCATATATCGAAATATTGCACGGTTCCGGTTTACCGACGCTTCCCTTATATAAAATTACTGTTAATAACCGGCAGCCACAATAACAAAGTGATGCGCAAAGTGAGATGTCCGAATTTAAGTAGTTCAAATTCGTGCAAATAAACCGGTTGCATTGTTAAAAGTTTTGGTAAACAGAATAAGGTGAATGGAGATGATTATTAATTCTTTGGATATTTATTGACACTCATAAACATTACAGTAGTGATGACAGTAGTGATTTTGAAATCTTTACTTCTTAGTACAATTCTATGCATTTATTACATATTTGGACATATTTTGCATTACTCCCTAACTGCACCCCCTAAAAAAATAAACTTCACTGCGCTTAATCGCTGATTGCATGCTGTATGCAAATAAATAGATATGTGCAGAGCACAACATACACCCACACATACCTGCATACATAAGCTCCACGTCCGTCCGAATTATGAAGGAGCTGCGCGTGATCGAACGGCAGCGTAGAGCTGAAGCAAACGCTGCGAACAGTGTCTAATGTGGTAAGCGCTTAGCTGCGCCGCAACTGCTAGACGTGAAGTAATTTTTGACAGAAAGTCCCGCGCTAGCAGGTTAGGAGAGAGGGGTTTTTTAGTGGGTGTTTCAAGTCCCTCACTTCGGCTTTCAATGCTTTTTCCCCTCTACAAAACAAAAAAAAAACCTGCATTCATACACAAACAACATGTGTTGAAACAAAAATATCAACCCTTTGTCCTTTGAGTGAAAGAAACATGAACAATGAAACCGATAGCAAAAATGCCACAAAGCTTCCTTCTCGCTGTGACAAGTGGTGAGGCGCATCACCGCCGCCCGTTGCAGCTTTACTTAAGAGCAGCTTGTTAGTTTATGCTAAACTAAACTTTTCTTACCTTAGGCACTTCTGCAGTTTTGTTGAAACGCTGCTTGTGATAATTTCTTTCCCGATTACACTTTTGTTAGATATGTTTCCTTTTTGCGGCGATATGCTCCGGTGGCGGCTGAATGTGTTTGCTTGCTTTTGGATATTTGTATAAGTGGCCGTGTAGAGTTGTTGTTCGATTTGTTTGCGCGTTTATTTGTTTATATTGCAACTACAATTTCCATACACGCCAGATAAGCGGCCTTGTGCAGTAGGGAACTTTTGCTTCCCTTCGCGATTATTTATTTACCTTTTTTTTGTATGATACAATTTGATGCCGTTGGCTCTTTCACTTCACGTGTATTAGCTGTTGGATTTCTGCTTTCAACACTCACACAATGCTCGTTAGTGACGGAGCTAAGTGACGGGCAGTTGCTCTCTCGTCGTCGAAAGACTGTCAATCGCCATTTTGTGTGGATTTTTGTTAGGTCTTTATGCGAACGCTGGTAACAATGCATCAAGTAGATGTTGCCCTGGCTGCCGCGGCAGAGCGCACAGAAACTTCCGCTTACTTTACGACGTCACTTCCTCCGCTGCTTCCGCGAAACGCAATATGCATTCAAACGTTTGTCGCTTGTTGTGTGTAATTTGTATTTAAGCGCGGAACACACCACAAGTGGCCACACCGGAAGTGGATTTCTTGCGTACGAAAATTGCGTACAGTGGCGAAGTTTTCGACATCTCGTACACGTTGCCCAATAAAATTAGATAATGACAACTGGGCTTGGATTGGTTCTTTCAAATTCTTCGGATCGTCCACTCAAACGCACCACAATTGCGGTGAGAAAAAAGGAACCACAGTCTGACAGAACGTGCAAACTCGCTGGTCAATCGAAATAAATGAACAAACTCGATATTATATGGTGTGAGTGTGGCTATGTGTGTGTGTGTGCTGGTGTGAGTGTGTATTCCTGGGTTGGAGAGTAACATTTAACGATGAGACAACAATCAGCACAAATTACGAGGTTCTTATTGTTTTAACTTTTGGCTGCACCCTACACCCAGAGAATACAACATGTGCTGGGTCGATTGTAAGTTAGTAATCAAACAACCGCGACCCCAACCAAACGAGCGACATGATGTTTAGGCAGTCATATCAACAAACTTCCCCGGTGAGTTGTAAAGAAACCTTACTTTAAAATTATATCAATTTTTTAAGTATATAAAGTTCGAAATGTCTAAATTTAGGACTAATACGATTTGGAAAACTTGAACTTCTTCTATTTTGGAAATACGTTTTTCAAAGTGATTTGTTTCGGTCACTTATAAATGTACAGTGGTACAGTGTAGATCGTAATGGGGTTCTACGTGATGATGACCTTGTCAGGTTATTATATCTTCCGAACTAACAGAACCTACCTAGTTCGTGTCATTTAAGCGCAATGTACATGTACGGTAACTTAGCGCAACTGATATCGGGTTTGTTTATAAAAATTGTATAATCCGAAACTCGAGGACAAATGTTTTCATTTCTTATGCTCTAAGATGATTTCAAGTATGCGAAAACTACTAACTTCTTAAGTGTTCCAAGATTTTCGAATCCAACCAAAACTAATCAAATATATTTAGAACCGAAAACGAGGCTAATGTATTTCAGCTTCGAGCCTGACCGAATGTAACTTCTTACTTGATAAGTTTTGTGGTGTTTTTTTTTTGTTTTGGATTTTTAGTGTACGTTTTTGACACTTTAGTTTCAGTTTCGTATATCAGCAACATCGTTGTCGGCACTCATGCACATTCACGCACACATTCATCATGCATGTTCAGTTGTGGGGACTACTGACGACGTGCTCTTCTGTATCGCACAATTGCGAGCAGCTCACGCTTTTCAGCATCGGCCTTTACTGTAGCAGTTGAGCCAGTAACATCCAGTGCCAGGCTAGGCCAGCGCAGCGGCTCAAACCGGAGCACGGAGAACGCATGGAGTGCGCAGCACAGACACGCCGGGCTGGGTCAGCGCATAGCAGGTCGACGCAGGGGTGGCACTGGTGTGCGTGAGTGTATTTGGGTGTGTGCGAGTTTGAGTTTGAAATTGAAATTGTTTCTGTTAGGGTTGTTGTTGTAATGGTTGTTTTAGCTTATTTATTGGATTACTTTTGTTTTCATTAATGAAACGTAATCTTTACCAGCACTCCACTTGTTCACCCCAGCCGGTAACCGCATTGGCTTAAAAATTACATGGATTTTGCGGTGTTGCTGTTGTTGTCATTACCCGACTTTGAATTGTTTTAGCAATAACTTTCTTTTTTTAATTTAATTGCATCTCAAATTATGCACACTTTTGCATATATCTTTTTATAACCTATATATAATGGGCACGATGTATATGCGTCTGCATTAATGAACTTCATAGTTTCATTATCACTAAACTCCGCACACTGCACTATTTCTTAAGAATAAATTGCAAACGAACTCAATTTCTCATCATTCCTCTCTCGCTCGTACTTTGGGCATACTTTTCAAAAAACCGCACAGCCGAATATGCGTTTACGTACTGGCGCACTGCGGCCGCGTTGGTGTCATCACAATTTTTTATTCAATTAAAAACGGTTGACAATGAGGGAGACCGTAACGCCCATCCGCCTCATGTCCGGCTTTGGTCAACCATTTTGCTAGTCGTGCACGCAACACGCAGCCCCAAACGCTCGACGCATTCGCAACACGCAACGCATTATCACACTTTCTTTTCTCTTGCTATTTAAATGCCACTTTCTCACCACTATTTGTCGGTGATATTTTTGAGTATTTCGCCTATTCAGTTTCGAATACAAATTTCAAAATACACGTATGTCAAATACTGAAATACCGTGACACGCTCCAGCAAAGACTGAAAACTGTAGACCCACTGTTTTTGAGTATTTCGCCAATTCAGTTTCGAATACAAATTTCAAAATACACGTATGTCAAATACTGAAATACCATGACACGATCCAGCAAAGACAGCAGCAAAGACTGAAAACTGTAGACCCACTGACAGACAGACAGACGCAAAAAGAACGCAAATGCAAACGACCACAGCGAATCGACGAAAAACAAACCGACAACTAAATGTGAAAACTGAATCGAAAAAAATATTGGACTTGAGTCGCATTCTATCAGCGTCGTCCACCGTCCGTCGACAGTCGTCCATATCCACATGCCCGCCGCGCGTCCACATTCGTGCGGCAAATGTGTGCGACGACACTGCGGCGAGAGGGGCCAGACTGCGACTTTTTCATATATACTTTTTATACTACATATATATATAAAAAATTGTAATATTTGCTGGCGTACTTTTGCTAATTCACATAAAATGTCAACAACAACAAACGACAACGGCGCGTAACAGCAACAGCGACAGCAACAAAAACATGATTATGTGGGTAAAAAGTGAAAAAGGCATGGAGAGAATTCAACAATATGCAAGCGCAGAGGCATAATAATAATTTTTGTTGTTGTACACTACTGAGACTGATGAACGCAGCCGCGTGTTGCCACACAACAGATAGCAAAAATCCACTCCAAAGTGTGGAATGACAGCGAAAACGATGTCATTTTTACGAATATTTAATTTGGAAACGACCAAAATAAGTCGTTGAAATATGTGACAGTTTAAGAAAATTACTAGTAGTTGGAACATGGATTAATTGTACATACATAATTATTAGGGATCGGAATTATATGCAAGTGCATATTTTTTAGGCGTTTCCGATTTGAACGGGACCAAGACAGAAACTATTTTTATTGAAAAATATTAAGAATGAGCTAACATATCGCTCCTTCGCTGCAAGAACGTCATTACTCAAAACTACATCATTCCGAGAAAATTCAATTTTAAAGTTTACCAATGCAGGCAGTTCAAGGTAGCAAAAAATGTTTCATGTCGTCTTGTGAGCAAAGTATTGAATATTTTACAAAGTGGTTTTGACAGATAAAAGATCATATGCAGATGCATACAGAGTTGCCATAAACTGAGTTATTACGTTCTTGCAGCGAAGGAGCGATATGCACTGCATATGTTTGCATATTTTGCATATTTTTGCATTTTTTTGCATAGTTTTTGCATATAAATCCGATACCTAATAATTATGAATAAGAAAATATGAAAAAAAGCATAAATAGTTGGCCATAGCATAAATTAGTTCGAATTCTCTTTTCCATTTTCCATCGAATTTTCAATCAAATCGGACACTTTTGTAAAACAAATTTCCCAAAATCTACTCCACATCACAAATTCCAACGCAAGATCCCGGAAATGCGCAACGATCCGGCAACTATTATGCAACACTCACTGATCAGCGTAATGAGCATAAAAATCCAACTTGAGTCGGCGTTGTCATTGCCGTCGTCGTCGTCGCTGCGTCTGATTCATAAATTGAAAATGTCGTCCCTTGAGATATCGCCCAATACACCACCCCACCCCACCGATTGCACTACGGTGCGCCACAGTGCGCGTTGTGTACTTCTAGGCAGACTGCCGCCACTATGCAAAGAAAATCCAAAAGCGAAAGCACAGCACCAGAGACAGGGTCAGCGACAACGAGCAAGAAGAGTAGGAATTCCTACAATGAAAATAAGAAATTCAGAAATTTCAATTGTGCGTAACTTAACTAAGCTCTACGCCACATATGCTTGTACATACATACATACAAACATACTCGTACATACTTATCATAAATACGTACGTTACAATCCAAGAAACAAATGGCGTTACTTAGACTTGTACAGTATACTAAAAGGGATTGATTATAAAATAATAATAATACCAGAGCTGCTAGCTAGCAAGAAACTCTTAGATCGACGATTGCTTCTACTCTAAAAAGTATAGAGTTATGAATTTCGGTCTTGAAAATTGAATATGTGGAATTTTGCAAATATTTTTGCAATCGAAACTGTTTAGAATATTTGAAATATGTGCCGGGACATGAACAAAGTCAGAAACTGGTTGGAATATATGGTTGAATTATGTATATGTGCGCTTAAGTGCGACCATGTGCCCAATTTTGAATATGTTTGTTAATTCTTTCTCTTCTCGTCTCTTTCGGAATATGAAGTATTTTGTGGAAAGAGATGAATCCTACGAAATAGGCAAAAGCGACAGTCTGCAGGACCCTGAGTCCTTAAATTCAACATTGCTTAACTCGAATCTCTGCAATTGTTACTCTCTCAGGTAGGTGGTATTAAAATGTTCTGTCTGCTGCTCTGAGCCGAAAAAATATACACTTAAGCCAATGAAAGCCATTCCAAGAGTGCAGGTTAGATGAATGTTTTCAAACCTGCCAGTACGTAATGTTAACATTAGACGTATGAAGTCAAAACTGCAACAGACCGTCTTGAGAGCTAGAGAGTAAAATTGTGCAGTCATTGATTGCGTGGTTCGAATTGCTTACATTTATCCGAAATTCAATTGTTTGTTGCTATAACAATAACTCGTGACTTTTTTCTCTTTCAACTCTTACTGACAATCCACAACAGCACACGTTAATGTGTTTTTATTTATGACAATCATCACATCCAAGGCGAATTCATACAGGTGATAGCGTAAGGACAACAACAAAATTTCAATGTATTTTGTTTTCTGGGTTTAGATTGTCAAAATCAGCCAATCAGAACAAAGCTTGTTTTTTTCATTTTTAAGCTGTCACAGTTTTACACAGGCATTTTGACAATTTAGACCTTTTTCACCACAAAAAAATCAAATCAGCTGATTCAACGAGGTCACCTGTATTAATTCGCCTTGCATCACAACGTTGGTCTTCGTCGTGTTTTGTGTAAGTGAATTTTCAATTATCAATTTTAATCAATGAATTTTATTTATGAAATAATGTTGGTCAAATGATTGAGCACAACAATACTAACAACAATGGAAAATAGCGGCAACAGCATTCCACGAATTTATGCAAATTGATCAGCGCGTCAAAATGTCTGACTGCTTTACTTCCGTGTATTTGATACGTTAATTTGTATGCACTCACATTTACACACATACACTCACAAATTGATGCAAGCAAGTATTTAGAAGCAGAAAGAATGAGCGGACGTACGGACAGATGAACGAACACATCGACAGGCAGGCGAATTTGCAGCTCTTTACACTTGTAATAAAAAACTCCAATAAACAGCGGAACTTTTATGGAACGCTTTTACCTGTTTGGGGATGTGCAGTGTGTGCATTGCAAATATGGATGTTTATATTTGCCAAATTAATGCTTACACTTTACACCTCATACTCTCAATTAACAGCTGTGAACAATAAACGAAGTGTAGCTAGAAATCATTGCCGAGCGACGATGGCAACCAGTGCAACACTTAATTATGACAATCAGCGTTACCAATTATAATAACAACAATAACATTGCAATTTGGCATTACTTATGCAATGAAATAACTGGGTTATAGGCAAAAGTACCACTGCACTGCGTAGAAATTTATTTGGAAATGGGGTAAAGTGAATAAATATCATTTATTTATTAAAGCAGAAATTTGGCAAATTATTGTGCCAATAGTAAAAGCTTTAAATATTACCCATAACATGCCCAAAACTTTGAATATCTGCACAAATTATAGAAAGCCCAATTAATTAGGTCATCATCATAGCGTCAGAATAGGCTTAAGTGGTAACACCACTCTAGGATTTTGAAAAAATACATTTTTTTTATTTCTAGCTTAAACAATACTTTGGAGTCATAAACGCAATGTCCAAACGCGCTGAGCATTCGCAAGCTTCACACACATTTTCCTCGAAACCACTTTCGGCAAACTGGTAGACATATTGATTGAACACTATTGCATGGATCGATTTGAAATTTTGACAGTTGTGCGTAGCCGTTTTATGATTTGATGGAAACGTTTTTTGTTATAAACAATGAACTGAAAATTTTTACAAATATTGATTTAGAGAAAACCCCCTACGTACTACTATAGGCAATAGAACATAGAATATAAAATGTTTTTATGCTTTGTTTCAGGCCTTAAAGGCCCTTTTGGGACTTAACAAATAAGGCGAGTTGAAAGTGAGACTTTTTGCCGCCATTTTGAATAAAAATAATAATAAACAAATATTTTTCCATACTTTAATAAGTGCTCAATCTACCCTTCCAAAAGAAATTCTGATGCTTTTTCTATAGTCGCGGAATAAAGCGTCAAAGGTCGGCCTCGATAGTCCAGCGGGTAGTGCACTGGCTTCTTATACCGCGGCCTTAAGTTCGATACCAAGCTTGGGCTGGTGAAACGCTCATCTATTTCTATCGCTATCCACATGAAGGCGATGAGAGTTACAAGAATCGCACAGATGCGCTCTTGCAGGCAGTGGCAAAAACCTCCAAGTGTGAAAAAAAACTAACAACCGCCGTTCGGATTCGGCGTTAAACTGTAGGTCCCCTCCCCCCCTCGCTTCCCAATCCGCTGAAAATGTGTGTGGTGTGTATTGCATACACAGTTCAGAACGGGTGAAATATGCGCTCTCACAATAGGCCTCCGAGTGTGTCTTTTACCGAGGCAGCCACCATTACCTAACCTAGGCCTTTTTTCGGCCGCTAGAGTGCTTTTACCTCTTAAGTCATTTAAATCATTTCGCTACATTGTTATTAATATCGAAATTTTACATACATATTTCAATAAATCAATTAGGGATAGAATTTGTCAAATTATATTTAAATATATCAATTAGCTAACAACTGCTGAACACGCAACAAAGTGAACTCACTCTTCTCTACATGACGTCAACACTAAAATCGCTGCAAACCAATCAGTAAGAGACCTAAAACTGAGATCATGATACATTCGTCTTTCAGAGCCGCAATTAACAAATCGAATTTAATGCCAACAAATGCCATATTCTGGTACAATCACCTCATATCATGGACATTCACATTGCTAACCAGACAAATTGGTAAATTGAGATTAGCCGCAATTTGTCTTGCATGGGTCTCCAGCACAGCTCACTGCCGCTTTTCGCCCTCTTTTATCTAACAAATCCTATTATTGGTTGCCTATTATTGCCGGTTGTCGGCTGCTAGCTGCTAAGCTTGTTACCAATTTGCTACAGGTATTGTTTTTGTTATTGTAATTATTTATAGTGCTGTGACTGGCAATAATCTGTAACATGAATAACATGACGCCGTTTACTTCAAATTAATTGCAAGTCGTGTGCGAGTAGTTCAGACACACACACATTCATACACTTGGAGATGAAAGTCATCTAAAAATAACCACATATTTATATACGGTGACCATACGTGCTGTGTAATGGAGAGCAGTATTGAACTGGAAAATTTTAGGTTTGATTAAATTTCATTTCATTTCATTTATTTCAAGTATACAGTAATTGATGTTACAGACTAAGCAAACAACAATATAAGAACTTAAAAATAGAATAACAATAGAAATAGAACTTAAGAATAGAATAACAATAAGAATAACGTCATTTATAAAAGCAATTAAGAAGTGATTTTAATTCTAGTTTGGAAATGGAAAGATCGAGGTTAAGTAAACCACAGATCTTGTTAAATTCGGAAAGCGTTCTCACCAAAGCGGCATTCAAGGCGTAACTAGACCTGCAGGAAGATATGACAAATGAGTCGTAGTGACGGAGGACACGAGAAGGAACATTGAAATTAATTAGACTCAGGAGGTAAGGACAATCAACAGAACCACTAATAACATCATGGACGAACACCAAAGAGAGGATAGTTCTTCTACTCTTTAAGGTTTATGAGAGAACAACGCGATAGATACGGAGGAATGGGATTGGAAAACTTTAGAGAGCGAAGGCCAAAATTCAAGAAGTATTTTTGAATTCGTTCAATACGATTACAATGAGAAGAATAATATGGATTCCAGACAGAAGGTAAGGTTATGTTATGGTTATAGAGCTGGTAGTCCGAAGAAATCACGATTGGAGTCAATTGAGTTTTAGCAAACCTACTGAAGCTCTGTTTAAGAATCACTAAAGCCGTGATCGGTGGAAATTTTTATATATTTTGAGCAAACTTCAGCAGACTGACTTCGAACATGAAACTTCGCGGCAGTCCAGGGGAACATGGAATGCTGAAGAAAGCGAGATGTGATCGCGAGATGACAAATCAAAATCATAAGAGTCTCGTGACAGATTTTCTCATGTACCAGTTCTCTGGTATATCCAGAGTAAAAAGAAGCTGAACACAGTTTTAATTGATTTTTATTTTTGCACTGCTCCTCTTTGTGGTTTCGAAAATATGGTCACCGTTCATATAAATAACTACGAACAGCAACAGACAGTGGGAACGATAATCGTCATTAGAAAATAAATACCTAATGTGTATGCGAGTGGAGAACTTTTGTGTGTATGAATTTGTTCGTTCATAAGTAAAATCTACGTATATGCGTATGCATGTGGATATGTATGTATGTACGGTCGGATTTGCTTTTGTAAAACCGCAAACACGAGCACAATTCAATACGTGCGGCGGTATTATAGTGAAATGTGGTTTGTATTGAGTCTAAAATTAAATCTGAACTACATACTACCACATGCCACAGCAGACTATAGAACGCGCGATAGTACGCTTGTTTTCTAAGTCTTCAGTATGCAGAAATAATTATTACAAAAATGTTTGAAATAAGATTGTATTTGTAATGAAATCAGTGATGGCTAAAATTCGTTAAAAACGGGAACAACGTTTACAAATGACCAAAAGGTGGACCGGTATAAATTTGCAATTAATTTTATCAATATTATCAATATCCGAGCATGCCATAATTTTAAACTTATCTTAAAAATTAACAATCCTTCATGTACTTCGTTTTGTCGGACACCTAGTCGAGATAGGCTTTTTTTAGTTAACCAGATATAAGTTAGATGTTCTTTATTCAAATGTGCACGCTCATACTTTGTCCTTAATGGTTGCCAAGATATTAGCGTAGAAGTCAAAATGTTAGCCTAGAACTCTATTACTCCTTTTTGTTAGTAACAACTCACAAACGGTATTGGATCAACAAAATTGTATGACGCCCAAAAACGTTTATTTATTTTGTTAGAAACTAGGTTATCTGAGTTAGAGAGGCAACACACTCTTAATTCACATTCGTGATTCCTCTATAGGGATTGATTCTCAAAGCAGATACAACCCTCCAGATATTACAAAAAACAGTTCGATTTGTTTTTGCAAGCAGTCACCTAAAACTCTCATCCGAGCTAAGGTTTCAATAATAAAAAGTAAACAAAAGTAATTTAAAGTAAAGAAAGTTGTTTAAAACGAAAAGAACCCAATTAAAAAGAAACAGGAAAAATAAAAGAAAGAAAAGAACATCCTATCGTTTGAAAGCATATTGCGAAATGCATACATATGTATGTACTTCCGTATAGAGTATATTCAAATTGAATCAGATATTGAACGAATTGAGCGAATGATTGCTTCCAGATGCATGAATTCCATAATATTGTGGCGATAAATTGTTGGCTTTTATTGCATATTTTTGGGGGCTCGGGCGGAAGAAAATGAATTACAATGAAATAAAAAAATAAAATTAAAAATATGATCAGTAAGAATTCAATAAAATAAGTTAAAATTCAATTAAACAAAATTAAAAAATTAAGTAAAATAAAATAAAGTCGAAACTTCTCATTTATATGCTCCACTTCTTAATTTTTTCATTCTTTAACTCATACATTTTTCTACATTGCTGTCAATAATTGAAGATACCATTAAAAAAAATTAAATTAAATGACTGAAAAAACGTAAATTAAAATCCAAAAAGTAAGAGACGCATTTTTATTAAAACCCATCTCCCACCTTAAACATCGATCGCAAGTTTCACACGAATCTAACTTCAATTTCAAATCGGCTTCAAATAACAAAATTACTCAACGGCTAATCGTAGACTTTTCTGAATTTATTGCAAATGCTCTTTTTGTTCTTGACTCACCATCTTGAGACTGTTTTTGATAGAGAACTCCACAAATCCTTTGGACTATAGCGATGATCGTCAATGTTATCTCACTGCATCAAATGCAAACAAATTCCACAAATTGTGCTGGTCGCTGCGCTGCGTGTAGTATATTTCCGAACTGTAGTTGTATTTACCAAAAATATATTAGTTTTGTGTTCCTTCCGAACGCGCAAACACTGCAACAGGTTCCAGTGAAATGTTTACCAAAGAAATTTTGCAAGCCACTTTTATACCTTGGCCAGCGCTTTTCTAGCCCATGCCGCAGCGGTTCTGGCCTCCCGCTCCCACTGGAAGTAGCAATAACCACTACAACAACGAATTCAACAAATTATATGAAATGGCATGAAGTAACCAGCGGCTGCGCCGATAGAGCTGTTGCGGGCCAGCAATAATTCGCGGTTGCCCTGCTACTGTCACTGATTACAAAGCGCGCAAAGTAGCCACGAGCACAAAGAAGCCACGTTTTCCATTGGTGTTTGCGTTTGTGTATTGCCAACAATTATCATTTGATTGGCATTTCTTGGCACTTTCATTTGTGCCAACATGCAGCGCAGCGACACTGCCGCCAATGATTACGTTTATGAGGATGATGCAAATGATTATTGCAGAGCGGCAGCCGCGCACACCATTGGCCCAAACAATGGCCATTCGTTATCACTTGTCAATCAGCCACCATATGCGACAAATAGCGCATGAAAAGTTATTGTACGAAGCTCATTATACACAACAACTCTGCCCCGTACGTACCCAGCTAGGCGCGCACACTGACGCTGCGTAGGAGGCAGGAGCAGAGGATGCTCAGTTGAGGTATGTTTCAATTTGTTGTGTGTATGCTGAGTGTGTCGTCAGCAGTGCCCATAACATCCTTTAAAGTATCCTTGCAAAGGGTTGCACATGGTGTTGTGCATCTGGCTGGCAGCTTCCCGCTGCGCTGACTGTTTGACTACATTATACGATGGCATTTATTGTCACGTAGGTGTGTGCATGTTTGTGAAGGTGTTTACAAAGGGCTCTGTGACAATTGCCGATGCAACTTGCAATTCGATTATGCCCACACACATTCATATTTGTGTTTTTTTTTTCTCGGATGAGGTGGAAGATCCCCGAAAGATACAGCTGAACCCGACTAAAAATCACCCCTGGCTCCAGCATTGCGTCGCCGGGTTTCCAGCCAGGGTGTGTGTGTGTGTATGTATGTGATATGTTAAGTGCAGTAAAGGTCAAATTAACTAATTCTATTCTGAATTCTGTAATTTATTGTAGCTGGTACAGTGAGCTTTATTAGAGACACCAAAATACAAGTACTTTAAATGTGAATTATAGAAATCTTAATGCCAAGACTGGAATTGTGACAAACAGAGTGGCAGCTTTTAAGAGAAAAAATAATAATAAATTTGTTGATCAACTAATAGATTTTGTTTATTTTATTTAGGTAGGTAGGTGTGGCTGCTTCAGGAGGAGCACACTTAGGCCAAGCGGCCCATTGTGATACCACATGAGATTGAGCATCATATCGCTCACTCGTTAAACCAGTTGGAGCTATTAACGAAGCTTAGTAGACGGCGTATGGTCTTATCAGCTAGATCCTCTCGACTTCCGAAGAAGAAGTTGCCTAAGTAGGTCAACCTTCTTCTGGGTAAAGCAGGACAGTTACATAGTAAGTAAGGTGCCGATTAGGCAGTGACCCGTAAGGACACCGATCATGGTTCTGATCTGGGCTCTGTTTAATGAGAGGAGTTCTTTAGAACGTCGAAGATTTAAGGTTGGCCAAGGTTGGCGCGCAAGGAGGCTTGTGTTGCCTTCAACCCATCTTAAATTCGTATCGTATATAGAGCTCGCATGGGTACGAAGCTTACATGGCAAAAGAGGGACACCGAGCGTGGACAACTCTTGGCCCAACTGCTCAGTAGTACCCTGTCTCGCGAGCTCGTCCGCTCTACAGTTCCCTGGAATATCCTTATGACCTGGAACCCAGCATAGGCGAATATGAAGCTGCTTGGCAGTCTCGTTGAGAGATTTGCTGCAGCTGAGAACAGTCTTTGATGTTATTTTGACCGCATCCAGAGCTCTAAGAGCTGATTGGCTGCCCGTTAGCATCAGGATACCAGTAGCCGATATCCTGTTTACCCTGAGACAATCGGATGCTGCGCAGATTGCTGTGACCTCAGCCTGGAAGACACTACAGTAATCTGGCAGCCGGAGCTTTAAGTTAAGGTTTAATCCTTCTGAGCAGCCCACCTGACCAAGCAGTTTCGATCCATCCGTATAAATATGGACATCACCGGGCACACCCAGCTCCCATTCGGCTCTAGATGGGATAACAACCTGATAGTCCTTACCAAAGGACAGGCTGGGTGTCATGTAGTCAACATTCTGAGATAAGCCTTTGAAATAATTAAGAATAGAAGAGTGCCCGTAACGCCCAACTCTCCATTGCGCGGAAGCGCACATCCTGATGGCAGCATTGGCGGCCAATTGCCTTCCCAGGATATCCAATGGGATTAGGGATGGGATTATGGGATTATTTTATTTAAAATCATTTGATATTAATAAAAATAATTTGTAAATAACAATTTAAATTTTTCCGTAAATGTACGCACAATTGCATCTGCTTTTTATAAATGCAGCACCTACATCCATAAACAGTCAAAATCGAACCCTGAAATCGAACCCAAAATCTTTCACCATGATTTTTTTACAATATCATAATTAACTGCAAATTTCGGCTGTGTGAGCCGTTGAACGAGTTGTTTAAGCAGCGACTATAATATAAAGAATTATTATTCAGGTGCAAATCAATCCGTAATTTTCCGCAACATTTTATTTATAACCTAAAATACAGAAAGTTTGTAGTTATCTGCAAGTTAGCCATGATGTCCGTGGCCACCTGGCTTCACGAACGTCGGCTTCACAATGATCGGCTTTATCACAATTTCTTTGACGACTTGCTGCGTTGGCGGATGCTGCATAGGCGGTGGATGTTGTGGAGGCGGTGGATGCCTTGGGCGCGGCGGAGGGTGTTGCGGTTTTTGTGGTTGTACTTGAACCGGCACGAGAACTACTTGAGGGGGATGCTGTTTAGGCGGAGGTGGCGGTGGCGGTGGGTGTGGGTGTGGCGCCGGCACTGGATGCACCACCACATACGTAGGGGGTGGTTGAGGGTGCACTGGTGCGGTGACAACTGGCTTCTTCGATTTGCCATGGGGCACGGCACCAACCGTCGTCGCTAGCACTAGCACAGCCAGCAAGAAGCGCCCCAGCCGCGCTTTTTGCTTGGAATCCATGAGGTACGTTGCTGGGAACTATTTGAAGATGATTAGATGGGCATGTGGGTATTTATACATACGTCGGGTAATGGCGCAGCTGACTGTAAAGTGTGCATGAATACATATATACATATTTAATTCGTAATTCGTATTTGCTAATTGCTGCACAATTTCCCAAAAACGTGCTTAGACTTGCTCATCCATTTTATGATTGGAAAAGACTCGTCTTTCCTTTAAGGTTTGAGAAGCGATATGATTCTTATGGAATAGTTGAGCTGGTAAATCCCCAGCTTGTTTATCTGATGTATTCCATGAAAATCGTAGGTATATACCTATAATATCTGTAATGTGTGAGTTACTCTCATACCTACTCTCGACTCTACACGATCACATTAATCAATTCAATTATTGATTTTATTCTCTCAATAAACTTTATCGGCAATTAGCTTTTAAATTGTTGATTAGGTAGAATAGCATTCCAAGTTTTTCCCCTCCTTATCTATTTATCTTTATATTTTAATTCGTTCGACGCATCGTATGACACAGCTTGGCATGGAGATGATGATTTTTATATAATTTTCTTTAAGCATTTGTTTAACATCTTTACTAGTTGATTCGAGTTCAAACCCAATGAAAGTTCTAGTGGTTTAGACCTGAAGCATGTCTCACATTTATCAAATCACGATCATCGCGAAAACGAAAGAAATGTTCAGAAAGTATTATGAAATTAAGCATATACCATTTATGCAGTTTAAATTATGAACAGTGACATCTGCCCACGAAAACTTTCACACCGGCATTCTTGTGAATTGTCGCGAAAATTATTTATATTCCATTGTGAATGATTCGTGCTCGCAATGCCGCTTTTCGCTTTAGCATTTTTTGGTTAATCGGAATTATGTGGTAAATACAATTTATTCGCTAAATTTAACGAAAAGCACTATTAACAAGAAACATTCCTGCAGCAACGTAGTGCATTTGGGAACAGGTATCCGGTTGCAAGCTGTAAAACTTGCGTGAAGATTGCAAACGTTTTGCATCGTTTGGCAGTCCGTCCCGCACGTGAAATAAATCGCTGCCAAGAAAAAAGGCGGAAGATGGATGCGGAACGCTGTTTTAATTTTAATGACTTCAATTTGGATTTTATCGATTTGACACCGCCGCAGCAGAAGACACATCAGAGTGGTGTGCAGCGCACGAAATGTGCGGAGCTCAAAGCGAGCGAATTGGCCAAGCGCATTGCGGACTGCGACACGCTCGTTGCAAAGGTACAACAATTGGATGCGGAGCAGGCACAGCTGCAGCAACAGTTGCAAGATTTTCGACAAACCGCCAAAGAGATACAAACACTGTACGAATCGGAAAAGCAACAGCGGTATACGCTGCAGCAGCAGTTGCTCGAGCTGCAGGGCAAATACGACAAATTGGACGATGAGTTGGCACACAAAACGCTTCAGCATGACCAGCTGCAGGCACAATGTGATGAGTTGCAAGCGCAATGTGATGCAGCCAAAGGTCCACTGGATTATTGCGAGTTGGCGTTAAAATACTTGAAACTGACGCAGAAATTTGAGGAATCGCTGCACTGGACTGAAAAAACAGTAGTGAGTGATTTGCGCAAATATTGCGAAGATCAGGGCCACACATTGCTGCCACTGCAAAAAAGTCCAAAGAAAAAAGGACGCGCAAGCGTGTCGAAAAGTGTTCAGTGCGTGCTGCTAGAGAATCAATTACCACCCTCACCGCCAGCAGTTGAAGATAAAAGCACACAGTGCGATGCGAATTTACCGAAAACAACGCAATGCCAAAGTACGCAGTGTGAGCGGATCGTGACACGCACGCAGAGTACGCAGCACATTTCCACCACAACAACGCGCAGCACCTCCACCGCTTGCTTCATCAAAAAACATAACGTGGGAACCAGCTTCCCGGAGCCCAAGTCATTGCCGCCACTTGACGACATTTTGGCAGAGCTGCGCAAGTGGGACGACATAGCGCCGCTGAGTCCCATTTGTGAGCTGCGCACACCAACGCCGCCACCAGTTACACAGTTCACCGCGATTGAGCGACGCACTATCGGCACCTGCACCTTTCTCTGCAACGTTCAGCGTCAGATAGACTTCATTCCGTCACTGCAGGCTATAAAACGCTCCCACTCGCGGTCACCTACACGACAGTTGTACGAAAATGTCGCATGTAAGCGTGAGGCTTTCATAACACCTTCGCCATCACCGCCGCCAGTGACAACAACTGGCCCTAGTACAGTTAACGCACAATCGAATGGTGCCATCACGAATGGTGGCATCTTTGCGTCATCATTTCCCCAGCTAGCGCAACTGCAGCCCACCGTTTTCACCGCTTTTTGGCAGATGGTGGGCCAAATATTGCTCAGTCTGTTGCACCCGACAGCGGTCCCCGGGGTCGAAGCTAGCAGCGGTGATAGCGGCAACAAGCCTTCTACCATGCCAGCCAGTGTTGGGCTTGACTTGCTTAAGGAGCAGAATTTGCACAACTGGATGTACTCCTCATGCGAGAACATACAACAAACATTACAGCGGACGCGAGAGCAGCAACACAACTGCGCCCCATCCTGCTTCGATCCAGCAACTACTGTCATCGACGGACTAGGGCCAAAGACGCAAATAAATTTTGTGGGAGCTGATAATCTGGGAGGCAATATCAGCACAATTCCGGTTTCTAAAGGTACGAAAATATAATTTCTTACAGAATCATATTTACAGTTTGCATATATTATTTCAGATCCACAATTTTGCATGCCGCCCAGCAAACAGAGCATCGTCACTGGCCCTTTGCATTTGCTCACACCCACAGAACAGGAGGCATTCTGCGAGCTGGAACAAGAGCAAGCCACTGCCTACGGTCCAATCTCAGGCTTACCAAAGTTCGACGACATCGGTCAATCGCAGCAAGTGGGTGTGGAAAAATCGCTAAAGCGCAAACGTAAAAATAAGCACAAGTATAAGCGACACCGTGACCGAGAGACGCAGCAAATCGAAAATGCTGGGAATTTTTCAAACCACGATAGCGAAAAGTGCTATGCAGCCGATGAAATGATGACTTATGTCAACGATGTAGTGAAGCGCACGAACCGCGAAACAGAAACGGAGTCAAACCAGAAACAGATATATGACAATAATAACATGATTGACGCCACAAAAGCAATGCCAGAAATTGGTTGCATTGAGTGGCTGGAGCAAAGGAAAAATATAGATTATGATGATACTGTGAAGGTGGCTGAAGAAACTAACGAAACTACCGATGGAGAGTTAGCAGTGAAAGATAGTGCGGTGTTAGCGAGTGAAACAAGCCAATACACTGAGTTGCAGAAATGTTTGTTTGGCACCATTTCGGATACTGAGGACTCTGAACAAAGTGCAGCCGAGGTCGTACAGAATGTATGCGACTTAAATCGGAATACGAAGAATAAAACTTCTGCAGAATCGAACAAGATAGAACAAATTGTTCCTACCAGCGTCGCAGGAATACAAGAAGCGGAGTTGCTCTTTGAAAATGACATGCAGATTGTTAAACAGCCCACAATGCTGAACGGTGTGGGGTTGAATTCGGACTCTTTGAAACTGGTAGACAATTCAGCCAATGCTTTAATCACTGCACCCTCCTCAAGTGGTATCGTAGGTAATCAGTTCAGGCCGCCTAATAAATCCGTGTTATCAGCTACTGAGAGCATGCCGCAACTCATTGAAGATGTAGCGCGAGGTGAAGAGGAAGTTGGCATGAAAGAATGCCAAGTCCAGCCCGCCCATCCGGAGTCTTGTGAACAAGAAGATTGCGAGCAAAAAGTTGAAGTTGTCACTGATTGCATGCAACAGTCAGCAGAAGACGAGCACAGCGAATCAAATTTGATAATTGATGAAACCATTATCGATGAAGCTAATTCACCATCCGAAAATTGTATGGATATTTTACACACCCAATCAGAAGTTGTAGACGCACAGAGTGTCACACCTGATTGCACCGGGAATATTAAAGGAGACGGCACAGCGCCCCGTTCATTCGCCACACTATCGACCACCGATGTTGGAAGCTCAAGCGAGAGTGATAGCAGCATTTCACCACTGATGAGCAATTCTCTGCTACAGAATATAATGGCGAATGATTCCACTTGTGAAGTGGTTAATGCAATGTTACAAGCAGATCAAGATGATTTGCTGTTACGTAGTCCTTCACAAAACGACGCTGTATTTCCTAAGCGACGAGGACGCAAACGAAAAGGCGAAGTGCTGGCCACCCCAACTGTTTGCAAGCGTTCAGAGCGCCTGCGCAGCAAGCAAATGCGATTGCAAATCAATACAATAAATATTCGAGCTAAAAACAGATCAAATAGTCCGCCAAAAAAAGAAGACGTAGCTAGTGTTGCTAATTGTGAGAACGAAACGTTATCAATTGAAGTGAGTTCTGGTAAGGACCTGGCAGAGCCAGCGTTATCAATAGCAGTGGTGGAGAAGACCTCAAAAGCAAAATGTGATACACCGGATTTGTACAAGAATTCGTCAGTGAGCGACGAACTACAGCAGTCTAGCGCGCTTTGCGCTGTACTGGAAAAAGCGTACATCCAACCTCGCTTTCAGTGCTCCGTGCAGCAGCATCAGCAAAGGCAAACATCAACTGAAATCAGGAATGACTCCCTAGACGCAACTATTAGGCCGTCTCAAATACTTGCGTCTTCGTCATCGCTAAGTGCTTACGAAGTCGTTCAAAAAATGCCTTTGCCTGCCGCGACCGCCATAAGTGAGAGTGACACTTGGCCCAGTAGGGCGCCCATTTCGTATGATCCACCTGCCTCGCCGCCACCTGCTTGCGTTGACTCGATTCCGGCCACACCAACCAAAGAGATTCCACTGGAATTGTATCCGGCTTTTTATCCGCGCAAACACAATTCGCTGCTCGAACGTTTGGTTGCCTTCTACTCCGCCGACCAGTACAAAATCGTGAACGCTCAGTCGAACACGGGCTCGCTTGAGCAACGACGCTCTCTTAGCGACCAACTTCAGCTCTTCCTTAGCACCACGCATTCCAATTTAGACTTGGCCGCCGCCACATTAGTACGCGCTCTGCAGACTATCACCAACAATAACGAGTTAATTGCCGGAGCTATTGTAACGGAAGTAAAAGCGGTGCCTCGACCCGAAATCGAACTGGCCTGCTCCGTTGACAAGGTGCCCGCCAAATATCTGACAGCACAGCTGCGCCAGATCACTGTCGCGCTGCGGCACTTGCACTACGCCCATCCCGGCTGCACTAGCGCACTTTTGGCGAAAATCGAGAGCACACTATTCCACTATCAAAACGTGGACACAGTGTTAGTAAGCGCGGCCCTAAATCTCACGCAGCTCTACCTGCTCGCCATTCCGATCCTGTACAGCAGCGCGCAGGCCAACCCAGCGCGCCTCTTCATCGCGAAATGTCTATACTACTACAACGTCCGCGCCACTCCGATGGTGTACGAGGTGCTCTGCTGCTATCCCACCGCGCTGCCGCACCGCGAGGATCGCTCCTACGATCGCTCCGACGCACTGATCACCGTCATACAGCACACACTCATGTGCACCACCTACAACATGCTAAGCAGCGACCTGCGCACGAAGGAGCTACTGTCGATGCTGCGTTTCCAATACCACTACCAGCCCTACAAGCCAGACGCCACCGAAGTGCTCGCCAATCTGCTGGCCAAACTGAAGGCAGGTCGACTGGCCAATCTCAAGTACGCGTTCGCCATCTTCTGCAAGCGTCAGCCGCCTGCCAAAGTGTTGGCTGACGTGCTGCAAGCGCAGCTTATGCCCCTCGCCAGCGAGTACTACCAGCAGGTGTTGCAGACTAGCGACTACGACGAACGTGTCGCCGCGCTGCTCGACTGCATATCCACTGTGGTGAAGCCGCTGCCCATCGACACCGATGTCAGCGTCTACCTGGCGACGTTCGAGCGCTTTCTCAGCGCTGTACAGCGTTCAGCAGTACAAGAAGCCGCCATGCTGGCCATACTGCGGCTGCAACGCTTCGATTATTGCAGCTGCTTTCGCGCGTTTCGCAACTTCACGCCTGCCTACACACTGCAGCCGCTCACAAAGAACGTGCTGAAGACGTTCATACATCGGCGACCGCTAAAGATCTGGAAGCAATTGTTGGCGGAAACAGCGCTCTCATGATGAAATCTCTCTGAAGATTTACCCCTTTTTTAATGTTGATTTAAATTAAGCACTTTGTATTTATTTTACTTTCACACTTTGTCAACCGCTAGAACGAATGATTTTTAATGTGAAAACAAAACACACAAATAACATAACATCATAATGAACTGTTTGGATTTTTTTCGTTATAAAGTGCAGGAAAATTCGAAGACACGGCCAAAAAAGAATAAACAGTTTAAATAAATTACAACTCTATTTTCTGAATCTATATAAATTATTGAATGTGTAAGGCCAAGAATTAATATCGCACGATATATTTGGAAAACAAATTCTGTAGAAAGGGTAGCACATCCCTGTTAGCACTAGTAACTATCGTCCAAATACGTTGTTGCTGCATGTTGCTTTATGATAAGTGACAATTCAAGTAGCCGATAATTTGTTCAAATGAGTACACTCTTGGCATTGGATTTCAGCAATTTCAATGATATTTGCGTTTGTATATTTTAAACTAATTTAAACAAAGATCACTTATTAGAACAATTTGATTTTTCAACTTAGGATAAAACAAATGAAAAAAATCGCTTTGATAAGCACAATTTACAAAAGTTGCACATTTTACTATACTTTTTGCTCCGCTAATTTCTTTTTATAAAGCTGACATCCGAAACGTTCAAAACAAAATTAACAATTACAGCAAATGTCAATGTACAATTTGATTCTATTGCAATTTCAAAACTGTTTCGCGTAATCTGCTGGCGTAACTGTACAAATACTAACTAATTTACTATTTTCGTAAACGAGAGTTTCCTCGTTATGCAATATTCTCGCATATGCAGTTAACTATGTTTTAGGTTGTATAGGTGTATGCGTAGTTTTAGAATATTCGTTACATTTAAAATGCGTCGTTTTGAAGCTATTAACTTCTACGTTATTTTCATTAATATTAATACAAGTATCTAACAATGATGCGTGTGGGTGGCTATGTATAGGCTAATGTGTATATTGAACAGTGCCCCGATCTCGCAACGATTCCGATTTAGGATTGCATTCCTTCTCCGCCAAAGCGAAAATCTTATGGCCGCCGACCCCAGTGACCACTACTCACTCCCAAGGTACTGCACGTGAATGTAAATGAATGCAAAAAACTGTACACGATTTCGTGCATCGATCAGTATTAGTCCCAGCATGATCCACCAGTAATCCCGATCATTACAGTCGACGGGTCCAGTGCTACCACCAGGTGCCGAAGCCGTGCTCCAACTCATGCTAGAGAATCTTATTTATCTGTAAAACCAACAGAAAATAACAACGTCAAAAATAAGTTCAAACTGCAATTTACACTCATTCTTCAAAGTCCAATTGTTGAACAGCACTCAACGCACCAGTGATCGTCGCTGATGTTCCTTTTCGAGTGCCACCTGTGTCTGCTGTGGTGAGAACTTTAAAACCGCCGAGATGACCTTCACCAATGTCTCGTTGTTGCCATTGGCAGAACCCGTCAAATACTGAAATTACATTTTCAATAATATTCACTTCTAATTGAATTCAATTCTCTTCACATTTGCTGTGTACTAACTTGGAACATGATATTCTTTAAGTACTCGAACTCCGTATTCGCCGAAATATTCTCGTTATGCTGCATGGACACCTGCAAAACGCACAGCGATACAATCAACCAAACATAGCGGCGACAACCAGCACTCACCAGTGTTTCGTCCAACTGACGCGCCAACTTGGCGTTCTGTAACTTCAGACGCTCGTTCGACTGCTCCAATATAAGATAGTTTTCGCACTGCTGCTCCAGAAACATGTTGCGCTCGGATACTGCGCGCACATCGCTGTCTATTTCCTGCATTTTCGCTACCAGTTCGGCCTTCTCGTGCTCCAGCCGCTCCATGGCGCTGAAGTCCTTCTCCAGTTCACTGCTGTCAGACACATTTTCGCTGGTCGCCACCCCTGGCCATTTCTCAGTCACCGTCGCACTAACACTGGCCGCCGGTGTGTGCGCCGTGCCGAACAGCAGCTGCTGTGCTTGCATACCGGCGCGCACCCGCTCCAGTTCCATCATCCGCTCGGACAAATGCTTATTGTTGTTTTGTAAATCTTCAATCTGTTGCTGCAACTCATCGATTTCCGTCGACGACTTGTGCTTCAACTCCTCCAGCTCGCGCTGCAGCGTCTCGTTTATGCGCCGCAAGTGTTCCGCATCGCCGGCGGATGCTTTTGCCTCACTTGCAGTCACTGTGACTGGCAGTTGGACAATGCTGCGCTCTGCTAGCTCCACACGCAGCGCATCGAGCTGCTGCTGCAGCTGCTCCTGCGCCTGCAATTGCGTCTTCAATGCTTCGCTGGCTACACGATTCTGTTCCACCTCCACCCGCAGCGCCGCCAGCTCCTTCGTTTGTGACTCGCTGTCACTAGACGCAGCCTTCAGGGACTCTAACTCGGCAGTGGATAGTTGCAGCTTCTGCTTTACGTCCTCCAACTGTTGCTGCGTGTGCAATAATTCTTTCTGTATGGCATCATTCTGCTCGGTTATGTAATTCGCATGCGCCGTCTGTCGCTGCAGCTCCTCGCGCTCCACGGCCAAGCTTTCCTTTAGTGTATGACACTCTGCACTAGTACTGCTGGCCACCTGCTGCTTTTCGGCCAGCTGTGCATCATATTTCTCGGCGTTCTCCCGCAGCACGTACAGCTCACACTGCAGCGATTTCAGCTTATCGCGCAGTTCCATGCCTTCCTGCGTTTTCTCCGCCATCTCTTCGCGCTGTTGCGCCAGCTGCTGCTCCAATAGCTGTACGCTCTTATTAAGATACTCATTTTCCACCTGTAATTCGTCGTAGCCAGCCAACTTCTCCGCGTCCACTTTCGCGGTCGACACCTGCGAATGCAACTTGTCGTTCGCCTCGCGCAACTGCTTTAACTCATCTCCCAAACTCTGTAGCTGCATGTCATGCTTATTGGTAAGCTGGTCAATCTCTACCTGGAAGGCATCGTTGCTCTCATGCAGCCGCTCCACATCGCTACTGGCAGTGGCCAATTTTCCTTTCAATTCCTTCAACTGCAACGCATAATGTTCGCCCGAAGCCGCCAACTCGGTGTGCAAACGCCGCTCTTCGTCTCTCAGATGCTGCAACTCCGATTGTGTGCTTTCCAGCTGCGCGCTGTTGGCACTGACGCACTCCAGCTGTTCTCGCAATTTCTGCTCGGCTTGCTGTTGCGCGCACTGCGCATTTTTCTGCTCTTCTAATTCGTCATTTAATCGCTGAACTTTGCCGTTGAGTGCTTGCGATTGTTCCGTTTTCAAGCGCTCCAAGTCCTGCAGCTGCATCTCAAATTGGGCACAGGTGGCAGATTTTCCACTGAGTTCCTTCTTGAGCGCTTCCAATTCTCGTTTGAGGCTCTCATTCTGCTCCCTCAACAAATCCTGTTCGCGGGTCTGCTGCTCCAGTGTTTGACCAATCTGCTTCAGCGATTTATTTTCTTGCTCCATTGCCGCCAGTGCCACCTGTGCCGTCAGCTCCTTTTCGCCCAACTCCTGCTGCAACTCCTCAATGCAGCGCTGTCTATCTTGCAGCAGTTGTTGTAGTTTCTCATCATCCGACTGCAACGTGCGTAGCGTCTCAACTTGGCCGTGCAACAACTGTTTCTCCTTCTCCAAAGCCACCCTCACCGCCTGCAACTCGCGCAGTTGCTCCTCGGCGCTGTCCAACTTCTTCTTTTGCTCCGCCAGATTCTCCTCCTGTTGCTGCAGCTGCTCGACAGTTTCCAGTAGCTTTGCCTCCGCCGTCGCTTTGCGCTCCTTCAGCTGGCCCAATTCGGCCTGCATACACGTTCGCGCATCATCCGCCAACAGTTTCTCTTTCTCCAACGCATCGTATTTGTCCTGCAGGGTGCGGTAGTCATGGTCCATCAGCTCTTGCGCGTTGTGCATGCGCGAGTTCTCATCCAACACCTGCGACATTTTCTCGTTCAGCTTCTGTATAGCATCTTCGGCCGTCTCTAATTTCAGCCGCAACTCATTGGCGTTCGTCTCGTCGACCACCTGCTGCCGCTCACGCTCTGCCAGCAATTTCTCCAGTCGATTGCTGCTCTCCTCCAGTAGGCAATTCTTTTCAGCTAACTGTGTACTCTCGCTCTCCACAGTTTGTAACTTCGTTTCGACTTGGCGCAATTGTTCCTCCTGTTCCGCCAGCTGCTCGCGCCAACGCTGCTTACCATCACTGGTGTCACGGGCCTGCTTCTGCATTTTCTCGATCTTCTCCTCCAGCGCGCGCTTTTCCTCTTCCAGAGCGCCGTGCGACGCCCTCACCACGCGCATCTGCTCCTCCATCTGCCCAATCTCGTGCAGTATGCTGTTCACTTGCGTCTTCAACGCGTTCTTCTCGTGCTCAGCCTGTTCCTCGCGTTGCTGCGCATCGTGCAGCATGCCCGCCAGCTGCTGCTCGTGCTTGTTCAATTCCACTTTCAGCTTCTCGATTTCGTCGCTTTGCTCCTTGATGCGCCCCTGTTGTGCCTCGTGCTGCTTCTTCTGCCTGTTGAGTTTGTTCGATTGCGATTTCACCTCCTTCTCCTTGCTAACCAATTGCTCCTTTGTAGTGTTCAGCTGCTCGCTTAGCTCCGCGTTCCTTTTGTGCAACTCCGCCTTTAGCGCCGCAATTGTTTCGCTTTCGTTCTGCGCGTGTTGCTCGTTCAAAATGCGCAGCTCCGATTCAAATTGCTCAATTTTGTCGTTTTGCATCTCCCCACGTGCCAGCTCCTGCTGCAACTGCCTTTCTAGCTCCGCCGCTTTAGCCACCGCTTCACTCAATTGCTGTTCCATGTCTGCACGATCCGCTTTACTCCTGGAAAGACGATCTTCCTGTGTCTTAACTTGCTGCTCCAGTTCGCGCAACCGTCTTTCGTGTTCCGATATGTCCGCCTTCAGATTATCGTTTTCATTTTTCGTACGATTCAACTCGTTGTCAATCTCCGCCAGCGACACCTCGTTTTGTTGGTAACGCTGCACCATATCGCTGAGCTGCGCATTCTGCTGCCGTAGGTCTTGTAGTTTCTGCTCACTCTCTTTCAGTGATCCTGCTAACTTCTGCTCTGCAGATGTCAGCTGCGCATTCCGCTGCCGCATGTCTTGCAGCTTCTCCTCACTCTCTTTCATGGCAACCGCCAACTTTTGTTCCGAGGACGTCAGTGCTTCCTCCTTCGCACTATGCTCCTCACGCAACTTGCTGAGCATGTGTTCCGTGGCTATGACTTTTGCATCGGCTTCCTGTTTGGTCGTCTGCAATTGCTTCAGCTTGTCGCGCAACTCTTTCAGCTCAACCACCTGTCCGCTCAGCTGCGTCTCCTTCTTCGTCGCTGTTTGCAAATCACTTTGTAGCTTTTTTACGGTATCTGTGAGCTGCTTCACTTCGCTCTCTTTATTCTCCAGCTCCGAGTGTATGGCTTGCTTTGTCTGCGCCAATAACAATGCATTTTCCTCCTCCTGTTTGCGCAGCATTTCAATTGTTGTCTCGGACTTGATCATTTGTTCATTGAGCTCACGTACTTGCTGGTCACGCTCCTTCAGCTGTCGCTCCAAATTCGCTATTTTGGTTTCCATAGCGATGTTATCGTCGCCAAAAGCCACATCCAAATTGATGAGATTACTTGGCGGTGTCTTCGCACTGACGCCGCCGTTGTCGAGATCGATGAGTGATTCGTTAGTCGTTTCGTTGGCTGTGGCTGCCAATGCTGTAGTCACATTCTCCGGATTCTCACCGAGCAATTTCAGTTTTGTTTCGTAAGCCTGCATCTTGCACTGCATGTCGTCCATTTCAATGCGCAGCGCCTCCTCCAAATGTGCCTTGGCCTGTTGCTCCAACGTACATTGTTCACGTAGTTCACTTATGCGCCGAATGGCTTTTTCCTGTGTTTCAACCAGCACGGACTGAAAATATCAACAAATACCAATAAAGTTTTCATCTCTTTACAAATTTTACGAACAATTTTTAACGATTCGTCTTTTAAATCAAAACCACTTCCACCCGCGTTCTCTTCAGCCATTTAAGCGCCGTCAACAGCAACATTGCATAGTTCAAAAATTTGCCGCAGTTCTCATAGCAAACATGTTTTTCTTTTATCGGCATTTTCTTTCTTATCTCGCCACACAAGCGCTCACCTGACCAAACAACAACTATACAAGTTCTATATAGTAACGCGCTCTTCCCACTTTATCGAAACAACAACCACACTCTACCCACCCGCGCTTTGGTGCTATCACGCTCCAAATCCTTGTACTTCTTCGCCAGATCTGTGTAACGACAGCGGTACTTGTGGTAGCGCTCTAAAGATTTCCGATATGCATCATACAGCTGCTCCTTGGTGATGACATCCAGCTTCGCTGTCGACGCCGTGTCTTCCAGTTCGCTGCAGTTTGACTCCAAGTCCGATTGTAAATGGTAAACCTAGCAGAACATACAAACGTCATTAGCATAGCTAAGAACAAGACCGAAATCGGGAAACGTACCGGCGGCGAGTCGTAGGCAGGCAGCCGGAAGGACACATCGCTTGCCATTGACGAATTAGACAGTTTACGTGTGCGTGGTATGGCACCTGTGCTGCCACCAGCACCATTGTTAAGAGCCTGAGGGGTAGTCACGCGTCCACGTGCAGCACCTGGCGGCAGTTTGAGTGGTTTGTAGGGTGAGTTCTGTGGTGTGTCTGCCCATAGGATAAACAACGAAAGGCCGATAAGTCTGCGCATAGCACAGGTGAGTTACAGCTTAACGCCATTACCTTCCTCCGTAATGCTGAAGAAATTTTCATTTGTAGTAGTAGTCGTTGCAGTGGACTCCGATCCACTCGGTGTGGTGCTGGCTGAAGAAGAGACCGCAGCCTTTATGCCGCACGCAAAGCATAATTTTTGGGGCAGCGGAGGGGTGTGATAAATTAAAAAAGAGAAAGTGATTGAGCACCAACGCTTTCTTTATTAATGTGAATTTTGTTTTATCTGTCTGCTTTTTTCAATCCCATTGTGTATGGAAAAAATAGGCCAGCGCTAATTTTAGTGTGCACGCACCTGCACTTTTAGCTCTCTGTTGTGCGGCAGTGTTTTAATTTTCACGTATGAAAAATGAAATCATCAGTTGGCACAATTGGACAGAGAGCAAAATGCAAATGCAGCAAACATTTTTGCTTCCCCCTCCCACTTTCGACACTTAAACACATACCGCGAATTGCTGAAATTTCGACGGCGAAGCCTTCACCTCTTCGATCAGTTTATTTTTCAGATTAGCGAACATTTTTCCCCCGTTTAGAACATAAGTAAAAACACGAATTCAATTATTGAAACTGCAATTTAATTGGATTTTACGGACTATTCCCCTCCTTTCTAATCATTCCAACGATACTACGTGTAAAGACTTGGGGCAATTTTTTGACATCTTTCTGCGTCAAGGTAGTGGCAATTCCCAGTCTGAGAATACGTGAAATGAACAAAACACAGGGCGTACACGTGGGGATATATTTCTATTTATCAATTACAAACCAATGGAAATTATTAACATCACAAAATAGACACAAACTCACACCCTCCATACACTCCAAGCAAAGTAAGGAAGCAATTCTTTACAGAATATATAAAACAAACATCAAAAATAAAGGGGGAAATGCATTTGCAAATGGCACGGAACAAACAAATTTGAATGTTTTCGGCTTTCCAGGGAGTATGAAGATTGATGCAAAAGGGGGCCAGTTTTCATACTGGAAACAAACGATAACTACCCATTTGTGGTACAACCTGGCCCCTGTAAAGTCATAAAGCTTCGCCATTAATCTCTGAAAGCTAAAACGAAAAATTAAATGCCGGCTGACAAATGAAGAGGCGAAACGATTGTCGAATCCCACTGAATCAAGTTCTGTTGAAATCAATATGGTGGCAACGACGCCATGCACCCAAAAATGTCTGCCTTTCGTCATGATTGCCAACACCCCAGTAGTATTTCGACCCGCAATGTAAATTCCAGATATTTCCAATCTTAAAGGCAAGTTCTTCAAGATTCTTATCGATTTTACTTTTTTCCATCATAAGTAACTGAATATTTTCTACTAAAATTGTTTTATAAAAATTGAATTATGGTATTAAAACAAACATAATTATGGTCGCCTAATATTTCGAACTGCTGGCAACTCTTTAGCTGTACCTCGATCGAAAACGTTTTCACACATTTCACTTGCGATTCTTCTCATCAATTTACGCAGAAGTATTGCCCTAATAAAGTAATAATAATAATAAATAGTTAATATAGTTCACAAGAGACGAGGTGAGTATAAATTTTAATAAGCAAAAGTGTTTTTCGTCGTAAAAAAACACATGCGGATTTTCTGCACAAAGACGTCAAACGTCTGCAGAAAACTCGGCCGCCAGTGCAAAGCGCCGTTTTCTGTATCCCTTGCCGGAACATTTGCATCGATACGAAAAATTTAGTCTGGTTTTTGTTTGCAGTTTAAATAGTGTTTTTCAACAATAAAGCAATGCAAGTGGCTGTTTGTGCCAAAACAATGTTCTTGTTGTGCAAGCATCTTTCAAACTTTTGCAATGGTTCTATTATGTTTGAATGGCATGAATTAGAATTATTGGCCAGAGGACGCGGCGTCCGTAAAATCTAGTTGTATTCAAAGTCCAAATGAACATTTAAGCCAAAATCGTTTTTAGAAGTGTTCCACAACTGAGGGAATTTTTTCGTAACTAGGAAAAGAATATATATATTTACTTGGCAAGATACATTTTCTGGACTTTCAGCTAAAGTGCCAACGCGAGCACAATGTCCCTGCCTCCGTATATGATTCCGCCCAATCCTTGGGCGGCTCAACTCATGGCACAACAGCAAGCGCAGGCCTACGCTGCAGCTGCTCAAGTACAGCAGGCGCAACTGCACGCGCAGCAAATGGCTAATCAGATACAGCAGATACCGCCACCCGGCGCACCGTTGCCTGCAACCATAACCGCCAACGGTGGTGTTGGCATGCCACCATCCGGTCTAGGTACTGGCTCATCACAAGCACAGCTCGGCCAGATACCCACTCCCAAGCCCGATATCATTACCGAGGAGAAGCTGCAGGAGAAGGCGCAAAAGTGGCAGCAATTACAATCGAAACGTTTCGCAGAAAAGCGCAAATTCGGATTCGTTGATGCGCAGAAGGAGGACATGCCGCCTGAGCATATACGCAAGATAATACGCGACCATGGCGATATGACATCGCGCAAATACCGTCACGACAAGCGTGTCTACTTGGGCGCATTGAAGTACATGCCACATGCAGTGCTAAAGCTGCTCGAGAACATGCCGATGCCGTGGGAGCAGATTCGCGACGTGCAAGTGCTTTACCACATCACCGGCGCTATCACCTTTGTAAACGAAATACCCTGGGTGATTGAGCCCGTCTACATTGCGCAGTGGGGGTAGGTGCACAGGCTGAGAAGCTTTCGCTTTAATGAGACATGTAGGTATTTATTTGTGTAAACTTGCAGCACAATGTGGATTATGATGCGTCGCGAGAAGCGCGACCGTCGCCATTTCAAGCGCATGCGCTTCCCGCCGTTCGACGATGAAGAGCCGCCACTCGATTACGCGGACAACGTGCTGGATGTGGAGCCACTGGAGGCTATACAAATCGACTTGGACCACGAAGAAGACGGTGCTGTATACAAGTGGTTCTATGAACATAGGCCGTTGGTGGGCACACCATACGTAAACGGTTCCACGTATCGTAAATGGAACTTAACGCTGCCCCAACTGGCGACACTGTATCGGCTAGCAAATCAGCTGCTTACCGATCTGGTGGATGGCAATTTCTTCTACCTCTTTGATCCGAAGAGCTTCTTCACTGCTAAAGCGCTCAATATGGCCATACCAGGTGGTCCGAAATTTGAGCCGCTCATAAAGGATCATAATGTTGGGTAAGTGAAGAGAAAGCGAATGAGGGAGAAATGCTATAGTGTATGAATTTCAGTGATGAGGACTGGAATGAGTTCAATGATATCAACAAGGTCATCATACGGCAGCCCATACGCACGGAGTATCGCATTGCGTTTCCCTATTTGTACAATAATATGCCACACTTTGTGCATCTGTCGTGGTAAGTACGTATACTTATGAGAAGTAGGGATTAAATGATTGATCTTGGTCTTTTCATACCAAGCCACTATAAAATGCAAAAATTTGAAAATCAAAATTTTTGTAATTAGTATAATTAGTGGTAAAGTAAAAGGTCTCATAAGAAAATTACTACAAAAATGCGATTCCTTTATGGAATGATTAATGATTTCAACGAGATATGTAATTCCTGTGTTCGTTATAAAGTTGAGTTTACTTTCTAACTGCTGACAGTTACATACAGAAACGGACGCAGCACATTTGCTAAAGTTCTTAAAAAATTTAGACTTATATGCGGAACTTGCTCTCTAGGTATCATACGCCCAATGTGGTATACATTAAAACGGAGGATCCCGACTTGCCGGCCTTCTACTTCGATCCTCTTATCAATCCCATTTCGCACCGTCACACTAACGCAAAGGTACCCGAGCCAATGCCCGACGACGACGAGGACTTCACGCTACCCGAGGAGGTACAGCCTTTCCTCCAGGACACTCCACTCTACACAGACAATACAGCCAATGGCATTGCCCTTCTCTGGGCGCCACGGCCGTTCAATCTGCGCTCGGGCCGTTCGCGTCGGGCCATCGACATTCCATTGGTGAAAAGCTGGTACAAAGAACATTGTCCGCCTGGGCATCCGGTAAAGGTGCGTGTGAGCTACCAGAAGCTATTGAAATACTATGTGCTGAATGCCCTTAAGCACCGCAAACCAAAGCCGCAGAAGAAGAGGTAAAGTATCCTATTGAGTTGCTATTAGGTGTGCACTTATTCTGTAACAAATTCTCTTTCAGATATCTGTTCCGCTCATTCAAGGCAACAAAATTCTTTCAAACCACTACATTGGACTGGGTTGAGGCTGGCTTGCAGGTCTGTCGTCAGGGCTATAATATGCTAAATTTGTTGATTCACCGCAAGAACTTGAACTACTTACATCTGGACTATAACTTCAATTTGAAACCGGTCAAGACATTGACCACCAAGGAGCGTAAAAAGTCGCGTTTCGGCAACGGTATGTGATACTAAATACTAAAGCCGTTTGATTCCTCGCGTATTCCTGTCAACTCTTTTGTAGGCATTTTATATAACTTTAAAAAGCTGATTATCACAGCTGATGTTTATGTTACCTAGAAAATTAACAAAGTTTACCTTATTACAGCTTTTCATTTATGCCGCGAGATTCTGCGTCTGACCAAACTGATCATAGACTCGCACGTACAATATCGCCTTAATAATGTCGATGCCTTCCAATTGGCCGATGGACTGCAGTACATATTCGCGCACGTTGGCCAGCTGACGGGCATGTATCGCTACAAGTACAAGCTGATGCGACAGATTCGTATGTGCAAGGATTTGAAGCATCTAATCTATTACCGCTTCAACACGGTAAGCGCTAACCGATAATTTTTAAGAAAAGATGTTCTCGGTTTTACTAGTTCTAGTTCTTTTTTGTAGGGTCCCGTTGGAAAGGGCCCCGGCTGCGGCTTCTGGGCACCCGGCTGGCGTGTGTGGCTTTTCTTTATGCGTGGCATTACTCCACTGCTGGAACGTTGGCTAGGCAATCTGCTGTCTCGTCAATTTGAGGGTCGGCACTCGAAGGGCGTTGCCAAAACCGTGACCAAGCAGCGTGTGGAATCGCACTTTGATCTGGAGTTGCGTGCTTCGGTGATGCACGACATTGTCGACATGATGCCGGAGGGCATTAAGCAGAATAAGGCGCGCACCATACTGCAGCATTTGTCGGAAGCGTGGCGCTGCTGGAAGGCAAACATTCCTTGGAAGGTGCCCGGACTGCCCATTCCCATCGAAAACATGATACTGCGCTACGTGAAAATGAAAGCCGATTGGTGGACGAACACAGCGCACTATAATCGCGAACGCATACGACGTGGTGCCACCGTAGACAAAACAGTGTGCAAAAAGAATTTGGGTCGGCTGACGCGCCTCTATCTAAAAGCGGAGCAGGAACGGCAGCACAATTATCTGAAAGATGGTCCGTACATTTCGCCAGAAGAGGCAGTGGCCATTTACACGACTACGGTTCATTGGCTGGAGTCGCGCCGCTTCGGACCCATACCCTTTCCACCGCTTTCATATAAGCATGACACGAAATTGCTGATTTTGGCACTGGAGCGGCTGAAAGAAGCCTACAGTGTCAAGTCGCGGCTGAATCAGAGTCAGCGCGAAGAGTTGGGCTTGATTGAACAGGCATACGACAATCCGCACGAAGCGCTGTCGCGTATCAAGCGTCACCTGTTGACGCAGCGTGCCTTTAAAGAGGTTCGATGCAATTCTTTGAGTTAAATTGAATTTTTGTTGAAATTTTGTTATTTTTCATTCTAAAGGTGGGTATCGAGTTTATGGATTTGTACAGTCACCTAATACCGGTGTATGACGTCGAGCCATTGGAGAAAATAACCGATGCATATTTGGATCAGTACCTGTGGTACGAGGCGGACAAACGACGTTTGTTCCCACCGTGGATCAAGCCAAGCGACACTGAGCCGCCCCCGCTACTCGCCTATAAGTGGTGTCAAGGTAAAAGGAAAAGAACAATAATTCTATGGTCAAGAGCAATAACCGCCCAAGTCGAAAATTACTGTTTCGAGCAATCTCGTTTTAAAGTTGTAGGCGCATATATGATAAAAGTAATAACGCGAATAGGTTTTTATTAATAACTTTTTCATTTTAAAGTTACAAACTCCCCGATTTTACACAAACGTAGAGCACAGTCAAGGGAACATGGTGGCATCCATAACTCAATTTCTTCATAAGTCGACTTAAGCGGTTATTGCTTTTGACCACAGAATTGTCCTGAGTGATCTAATAGCAACTAAAACACCATCCAGCAACTTCCAGAGGTGGCCACTCATGCGTGTGATTTGTGGCAAAGTGATTTGTATTTGAAATCCCCTTGTTGCAAACCTCACGCTTGCGTGTTGCTGCATTTCACCGTCTAAATAGCAGCAAGAGGCTGCAAAAAGTACATATGTTTGAGATTAACGTTGTAATTGCAACTTATACACGAATTTTAGGCATTAACAATCTACAAGATGTGTGGGATGTAGGTGAGGGCGAATGCAACGTGCTGCTGGAGTCGCGCTTTGAGAAACTCTACGAGAAGATCGATTTGACTCTTCTAAATCGTTTACTGCGTCTGATTGTCGACCACAATATTGCCGATTACATGACAGCCAAGAATAACGTGGTCATCAACTACAAGGACATGAATCACACTAACAGTTATGGCATCATACGCGGCCTGCAATTCTCGTCATTCATCACGCAGTACTACGGTCTGGTGTTGGATCTGCTGGTGCTTGGCCTCCATAGGGCCAGCGAGATGGCTGGCCCACCACAAATGCCGAACGACTTCCTGACATTCCAGGATACAGCCACAGAGACAGCGCACCCGATACGATTATACTGCCGCTATGTAGACCGCATACATTTATTCTTTAGATTCACGGCGGAGGAGGCGCGCGACTTGATTCAGCGGTATCTCACCGAGCATCCCGATCCCAACAACGAGAACATTGTAGGCTACAACAACAAGAAATGCTGGCCTCGTGATGCTCGCATGCGTCTGATGAAACATGACGTCAATTTGTAAGTGCACCAATGGCATTTTGTTTTTTAATTATTTGACCTTTTATTGATGGTTTGTTGTATTTTTTTCATATTAATTATATTGCATACATATATTATGTGTAGATTATTATTATGTTATGTTTAACATTTTGATAATATTGTATTGAAAAATTCCATGTTGTAATTTTTAGAGGACGTGCTGTATTTTGGGATATCAAGAATCGTTTGCCGCGCTCAGTGACCACCATTAATTGGGAGAACACTTTTGTGTCCGTCTACTCGAAGGATAATCCCAACCTCCTGTTCAATATGAGTGGTTTCGAATGTCGTATACTACCAAAGGTTCCATTTCTATTGCCTTGGACCTAAAAGAGCAGAATGTAATTGGCTTCTCTACTTACAGTGTCGTACACAAAACGAAGAGTTCACACATCGCGACGGTGTGTGGAATTTGCAAAATGAGGTGACCAAAGAACGCACAGCGCAGTGTTTCCTACGTGTGGACGACGAGTCGCTGGGACGTTTCCACAACCGTGTGCGTCAAATTTTGATGGCTTCTGGTTCGACCACATTCACAAAGGTTTGTCTGGAAGTGACTTGTATTGTATTTGTGTTTATTTTGGTTTCTTTTGCGTATTTGTTTATTTAGATTGTTAACAAATGGAATACGGCACTGATTGGGTTAATGACGTATTTCCGCGAGGCTGTCGTCAATACCCAGGAGTTGCTTGATTTATTGGTGAAGTGTGAAAACAAAATCCAAACGCGCATAAAAATCGGTTTGAACTCGAAAATGCCTTCTCGTTTTCCACCTGTGGTGTTTTACACGCCGAAAGAACTTGGCGGCTTGGGCATGTTGAGCATGGGTCATGTACTTATACCGCAGTCTGATCTGCGCTGGTCCAAACAAACTGATGTGGGCATTACACATTTCCGATCCGGTGTGTTGTTGTGATAAAATTTCCACTAAGTCATAAATGACATAATCGTTTTCTTTTGTCAGGCATGTCGCACGACGAGGATCAGTTGATTCCAAATCTCTACCGGTACATCCAACCGTGGGAAAGTGAGTTTATTGACTCGCAGCGAGTCTGGGCCGAATATGCTCTAAAGCGCCAGGAGGCCAATGCCCAAAATCGTCGTCTTACTTTGGAGGATCTTGAGGACAGCTGGGATCGTGGCATACCGCGCATCAACACGCTTTTCCAAAAGGATCGCCACACGCTTGCCTACGACAAGGGCTGGCGCATTCGCACCGAATTCAAACAATACCAAGTGTTGAAGCAAAATCCGTTCTGGTGGACACACCAGCGCCATGACGGTAAACTGTGGAATTTGAACAACTATCGTACGGATATGATACAAGCGCTGGGTGGTGTCGAGGGCATACTGGAACACACACTGTTCAAGGGTACGTACTTCCCCACATGGGAGGGTCTCTTCTGGGAAAAGGCATCCGGCTTCGAGGAGTCGATGAAATACAAGAAGTTGACCAACGCACAGCGTTCCGGCTTGAATCAAATTCCGAACCGTCGCTTTACTTTGTGGTGGTCGCCTACTATCAATCGTGCCAACGTATATGTCGGTTTCCAGGTGCAATTGGACTTGACGGGAATTTTCATGCATGGCAAGATTCCCACGTTGAAAATTTCGCTGATTCAGATATTCCGCGCTCACTTGTGGCAGAAGATTCACGAGTCAATCGTGATGGATCTGTGCCAGGTGTTCGATCAAGAGCTGGATGCACTGGAAATTGAGACGGTGCAAAAGGAGACAATTCACCCACGGAAGTCGTACAAAATGAACTCGTCGTGTGCGGACATACTGCTCTTTCCCGCCTACAAGTGGAACGTGTCGCGGCCGTCGTTGCTGGCCGATACCAAAGACACAATGGACAACACTACCACACAAAAGTACTGGTTGGACATACAGTTGCGCTGGGGCGATTACGATTCACATGATGTGGAACGCTATGCACGCGCAAAGTTCCTCGACTATACCACAGACAACATGTCCATATATCCATCGCCTACTGGCGTGCTGATCGCCATCGATTTGGCCTACAATCTGCACTCTGCCTATGGAAATTGGTTCCCCGGCTGCAAAACACTGATCCAACAGGCAATGGCCAAGATTATGAAGGCCAATCCGGCGCTGTATGTGCTACGCGAACGTATTCGTAAGGCGTTGCAGCTGTACTCGTCTGAGCCCACTGAGCCATACCTCAGCTCGCAGAACTACGGCGAGCTTTTCTCGAATCAGATCATATGGTTTGTGGACGATACGAACGTGTATCGTGTCACTATACACAAAACATTTGAAGGCAACTTGACAACGAAACCTATTAACGGTGCAATTTTCATCTTCAATCCGCGAACCGGCCAGCTCTTCCTCAAGATTATTCACACATCAGTGTGGGCCGGTCAGAAACGTCTCGGTCAATTGGCCAAGTGGAAGACTGCTGAAGAAGTGGCAGCCCTGATTCGTTCACTGCCGGTAGAGGAGCAGCCCAAGCAGATTATCGTAACGCGAAAAGGTATGTTGGATCCGTTGGAAGTGCACTTGTTGGACTTTCCCAATATTGTGATAAAGGGTTCGGAGCTGCAGTTGCCATTCCAGGTTTGTACGCAAATTATTTTTATACTTTGTCATAGTTTCTAACACTTTTTTCAACGCTAGGCTTGTCTAAAAGTCGAAAAGTTTGGCGATTTAATTCTTAAAGCAACGGAACCGCAGATGGTGCTTTTCAACCTTTACGACGATTGGTTGAAGACAATCTCATCATACACGGCCTTCAGTCGTTTGATTTTGATATTGCGTGCACTGCACGTGAATACCGAACGCACGAAGATCATCCTTAAGCCAGACAAGACTACAATCACCGAGGCCCACCACATCTGGCCGACGCTAACCGATGAAGAGTGGATAAAGGTTGAAGTGCAGCTGAAGGATTTGATTTTGGCCGACTATGGCAAGAAGAACAACGTGAATGTAGCCTCGCTGACACAATCCGAAATTCGTGACATTATTCTGGGTATGGAGATCAGTGCACCATCGGCACAACGTCAGCAAATTGCCGAAATCGAAAAGCAAACCAAGGAGCAGAATCAACTGACAGCGACAACGACACGCACGACGAATAAACACGGTGACGAGATCATAACCTCGACTACGTCGAATTACGAAACGCAAACGTTCAGCTCGAAAACCGAATGGCGCGTGCGTGCTATTTCCGCTACAAATCTGCACTTGCGTACCAATCATATCTACGTCAGTTCAGACGACATCAAGGAGACTGGCTACACTTACATCCTGCCCAAGAACATTCTCAAGAAATTCGTAACGATTTCCGATTTGCGTGCTCAGATCGCAGGCTACCTGTACGGCGTCAGCCCACCAGATAATCCACAGGTAAAGGCGACAAAAAAATATAATTACTTACATACGTAACGCAATTTGTTCCGCTAGGTAAAAGAAATACGCTGCATTGTGATGCCACCGCAGTGGGGCACTCATCAGACAATAAACCTGCCCAATACATTGCCCACTCATCAATACCTAAAGGATATGGAGCCGCTGGGCTGGATACACACGCAACCTAATGAATTGCCTCAATTGTCGCCGCAGGATATCACAACACACGCCAAGGTGATGCAGGAGAATCCCACGTGGGACGGCGAAAAGACAATTGTGATCACCTGCTCCTTCACGCCGGGCTCGTGTTCGCTTACCGCGTACAAACTGACGCCATCCGGCTTCGAGTGGGGTTCCAAGAACACAGACAAGGGCAATAATCCGAAGGGCTATCTGCCGTCACACTATGAACGCGTGCAAATGCTACTGTCCAATAAATTCCTCGGCTTCTTTATGGTACCGGCGCAGGGCAGCTGGAATTACAACTTCATGGGTGTGCGACACGATGCAAACATGAAATACGAACTGCAGCTGGCCAACCCGAAAGAGTTCTACCACGAAGTGCATCGGCCCTCACACTTCCTGTTATTCTCTAATTTGGAGGACGCAGGCGATGGTTCGGGCGCTGACCGCGAGGATGTTTATGCGTAGTTTGTGTCGGAGTATAATTTGTGCCAGGCTATAAGTTTTTATTCGCAAGTTCGATTTTTTCATTTTCATAGTTAAACTAAGTGGGCGCGTGAATTTGTTTGGGTGTGCGCGGCTGGTTTAGTGTTTAGTATTACAAATTTCTTACACATTTACATTTACTGACAAACGACAAAATAAAATATTTGTAGACAAGCAGGTAAATGTTATCAATGGAGGATGTCTTCTGGCAAGAAGTCAAGTCGAAAAACAAAACTAAATAAAAGATAATTATTTTAAAATAATATGCAAAACAGTTGTTTGTTCTTAGGGAGTGAGTCTTGGGAAACCTATAGGCATTTTACTCCAGATGCAGAATTTCATTTACGTGTAGTTGGTATCGATCAAGCAGCTGGGAACCTAGGTTAATGTGCACCTTTCGCGTTGCTATGGCAATGGATGCGATTGGAATGCAGTTCTATCGATGGAAATAACAAATAATAATTGCTTCACGCATTTGCTGACACGTAGTTGTAAATGTAGTTTATTTATAGTACATGGCGTTCGTATAAAAAATATTTACATCTAGTTCATCTTTTATGCTGTATATTTGCGAATAAGTTATTTTTGTTTGTTTAGTTTTTGTTCTTGCAATAATTTAGGTACATTTGTATATTACGAATTTTATGATTCACGAGTTCGCGGGCGACTACTTTGCTTTCGCCGTTCTCCAAATTGGCTTTACAAAGTCTTCGCCAACTCAACTACATTAGCAAGCACGCAACTACGAACACTTCCACAAAACGATCGCCAAATTACCGCCGAAAAACAAATATAATATATTCTTCGTTTCGTAAGAAACCTCAAAGCCGAAACCTTCGCCGACCACCACGTGCCAATAGATGCCGAATTTCTTATCCATCGTCTCCTTAATAACGCGGGCAGCTTGCTGCAAGCAGATGGGAGGACAATGAAATAGGCAGAATTGCCTGGATGAACAATTGCGCGAAATGCAAATAATATACAAAGGAATCGGGTGTATTTGAGGTTTGAATTGCAATTTGAATGTTGAACATTTCAGTTACACAAAATCGCAATGGCTCCCGTCATACCTCGTAATTCGATGAGTACTTCTCGCAGGCGGTGATGCTCAGTTCAATCGCTTCGGTGCGCATCTCCTCATTCATGTCGGAATGCTAAATGGGACCAGAGAAAAAGTCCTTAAGTTTCAACGAATTAAGTAGTCAAACTGTGCGTTTGTAATTGAATTTGACTGTGCCACCAGCACCTTGACAAGCGGATACGTGTGAACAATTTTCTTGTCGGTTTCCTTTTCAGTATTGGCGCCTTCGTCGGCCATTGTGAGGGCGTTTCTTCAACTTGAGCGATTCTTATCGGTTGCGCCTGCTATGGGTTTCTATGCGCTCCGTCCCCAAACCCCCAAGCAGTGGTTGTGGTGTGGTTGCCTCAATTGCGCAAAAAGTCTTCTCGCTTGCGGATGTTCTGACTGTTGTCGCAGGGAACGAAAACAAACCGAAAAGAACCAAGCACACCGAAACGAAACAAACGAAAAGGCCGGAAACAAACAACCAAAACAGTTTTTAGATGTTCAATTATAATTTTGCTATGAAAAGTCACCGGCACTGACACCCAAACCGACGGCCACAACGATTTTATCTAAGGAAACTTGTCTCTTCACACGAACACGGAATGCGCCAAAAACTGTTTTTGCGAGTGAAACGCGACCGCTGCTGCACCCGAAACACATATGAGACAGTTCGCATTCGGATAGCTCGATTTATTAACTGTTTGCGATTGAAGAATTTATGCACTTGGCGTGGACAACGTAGTAAACATCTTCCCATCCCACTTCTCGCAAGGGCTGCCTCTCTAGACAGGCCTCCCATAACGAATTGAAAAAGGACGCATGCGCTGTGCTTTAACACATTTACCGGCACTGGCTCCAGCGGCTGCTGTTGTCATCGCTGATGCATCCTATGTGTGCCACATGCCACCAATTTGTTGCACAAACATCAACGGCACCACAAAAACAACAATACCACTACTCGTAACATTAAATGGGGTCGCCCATCAGCGCAGAGTGCTTCACTATCTAGCAATTTGCCTTTACAACCCCATTGCCAATATGAGAAAAAAAAACTCTGAAGCGTTTTAGCATGACTTTTGCAAACCTTACGGGATCATCAATTTAAGGGAGGAAATGCTTTTCATAAGCCAAGTTTTATTAACAGGAAATTGCTAGGGGGAGAGTACTGCATCATATACATTTTGATTCAGGCAAAGAAAAAGTCATGCGCCTGGATGGGAGGGTGATGGTGCATCTGATGCGAGTAATCATTAGAAAATTTGTTAAATTTATGCCATCATAGAATACTATGTACACATGGATGCCTAGAACAACATGAATCATGAGAAAGTTTATTTTGGCCTGACTAGCATTGTTTGCTAGCCAAGTTCATTGCTGTATGCTATTTTGGAATCCTAGCTGCCTATACCCTAATTATAAGATTTGGAAGGAATCTTGTCGTCTTGGCACATCGAACTTAAAAATATGAAGGCAATATGAACAAAACATTCACGCAACAAACTATAGGTCCATACATTAAAAAAAAAAGTCGATTCCAGCATGCAGACATTGATATCAGAGACCCAAGGAAATTATCAGGACTTTTTTTCTATACCTAATTCTTAAAAAATGTAGTTTAGGTTAGACTTCACCACCTATAAACATTTTAATAATAATTTACTTCATGCTCTTAAAGGTATTTACATGAAATGAACTGCAATTTATTTCAAAATCATTACTATTCCATTTAGTAAATGCTTTTTCAAAAACACATACATACATATATGTTCAAAGCCTTATACTTTTGTGTAATGATAAACAAAACAAACAAAATACTCTGTCATATCCAAAATTTAACGTTATTGAAGACTACTCCAGTGTAGTATTTTTTACAGTCAAATATATTTATCTCACATCCCAAGTTATTAGTCCCAGTTTTCTTCGGAATCATAAGTGAGTTCATTATGATTGTACGTGGTACCAGCGGCTAACTCCTCATCTTCTTCAGCATTCACATCATAACAACCATATTCGTCATCAAAACAGTCGTCGTAGCGGCGATAGCTTTCATCGTCCTCGTCGTACTCCGGCAGCACTACAAAGTCCCGTTCCACTTCGAATTTATCAGCCTGCAACACTGCGAGTACATCTGCCTTGCTGGCACCAAGTGATGCCGTATAATCCAGCAGCGTTGACAACGGAACCTGATAGATAGCTCGCTCACGATTGAAAAACCGATCGACGCGTCTGCAACGATCTATATGATAGCGAACCTCGTCCCGTATCATCTCCTCTTTTGTACGTTCGTCACGATAAAATGGAAAATCGACAACGAAAATCTCCTTATATTGTACAGCGGCATCTGAATTCACATCCGGAGGAATGTCTGTATTGAGAGGATCTACTAGCGGTCGTCTTAAGACGTCGTTACGTGCGAATATCGCAATTTGTGTAACATAACCAATCTTCTTTCGGTCCGGTGGCGGCTTACCAACACCCATAAACGCCACACTATAGTTGGGATAACGTTTGCATATATTCAGCGCCCACTGTTTGAACTCAGCGCGAGTCCACTCGAATTTGTGATCCAAATGGCGAAAGCCATTTTCAAGAAGTGGCTGGAACAATACATTAAATTCGGAGTTAGGTGTTGAGAAAACTGCAATTTTTGGCTGTACAAAACCGAAAACATTGCTTGGTACACCCTCCAAAGTTTCCGGATACAGATGCTCAATGCTGTTGCAAATTTAAATCAAAAATGGCATGTTATCAGTAATCGATATGCAACGCTTAAAATAAGTATTTACTTACATTTCTAGTCCTATGACAGCATCCACATTTCGCAAATTTTCTACTGATGCAGTAATACTGCCCTGCAGTACTTCAACACGTAGTGGATTCTGGCGTTTTTGTAGGTAATCAGAAACTAAGGGCTCAGCACGCATTTGATGCGCTCGCAACAAGGCTTCGTCAATATCGACCTACAAGTATAAACATAACTTCTGCATAATTATTTCAAGTTATTAACTGGCTATTAACTGGCCAATCGAATAATTCTACCGGAAAACTCATTTCATTGTGAATAACAATTGTGAACAGCGCTGACTGTAAGAAGCAGTCATATTAGCCATTACAACATATGGTGAGATGCGGCGAACCTTCGTCAAATTAAACGAGGAGAAAATCGCCGCGGCCGTTTACGGTCGCCTGTGAACGCAGAGACATCGGAACACAACGGCTATTTCGCTACGTTTGTGTGTGTACTTTGTGTGAAGACGATTGTGAACGAAGAGGCTGCAATTCTGTAAGTTTCCTTCAGTTTTCCCTCAACGGTATACAAATTATTGCATCAAAATATGCTAAAAGTGCGGGAAAAAGAACAATTGATCGATGGAAATTGAAAGTAAGTGAATAATGTGCGGTTATGCGAGCACAAACGCCAGGAAAGAAAGTGCTTCTTCAAGTGCAAAGTGAGGTTTTTATCGACGGACGAAGGCAATTTTTCTTCTCTTTTTCATTTTCAATTTCTGAGTTGAAATTGAAACGAACGAAACGAAAAGGAAAAAAATTGAAAGGCAGAAAAGTGAACGAGCCAGCCAGTCAGCCAGTTCAAAACGAATCGTTTCCTTATTTTTGCTCTTGCAACAAGCCAAAATTAACAAATTAAATCGTACATGATCGTATCGCGGACATCACAAAAGCAGTGTAACACGAATGTGAACGAAAATTTTGGTATTTTCGAGTGTGAGATGAAAATAAAGAAATAGTGTTGAATGTTCCATTTGTCATAGCTACGCGGTGCATCGATTTTCAACTCGGGCTGAATGAAAGAAAAATTTTCGTTGTGCTGCAACCGAGCCGCGGTCGTGTCGTCGTCGTCGCCGCCATCGTCTCTGCCTTTGGCTGCGCCGCGGTCGCCGGAGTGGTACCCGCTGTCGGTCGGCGTTGTCGTTGTCTCCGTCTCACACTTATTCCCTGCCATTCCGTATGTTTTTCCATTTTTCGCCGTACAACCAGACTTTCGCATTGCGTGCCTTGCGCTTGGCGCTAGTGTGACCAGTACTTAGTGCGCTCCCCGTTTCTGTGACTGCGATTTGGTGTTAGCAAGCTCCCAACGCTTATATGCCGGGTTTCAGCCGGTTATAAAATTACATGCAACTGTTGCCATTTACGTGAAAAAGTGAGTTCAAGTGCTGAATTAGTGAAAATCATAGGAAATATTGTGGAAGGAACCTCTAATGTACAATTAGCTTCCATTAGCACCAATGCTTCGCCCCTTTCAAGTTGTGACTACACAGAGAAAACTGTCAATGTGGAACAGGGAAAAGCGAGAAAAACAAAAACACATTCGATTGCGTTTTCATAGGGTCAGTGCGATCAGTGCTGCCAAATACCGAATGGAAAGAGTGGTCGAGTAGAGGGGAATATGAATATGAAAGTGAAATATTGATTAGGAAAATAAAATATGATCCAATCTGTCGTGTGTAAACAAAAACATAGCGCGAATGCAGTTTTTTGTGATGTTTTTGAAATAAAATTATTTGAAAACATTCTTAAATACATTCTGTTTAAAAACAGATTACATTTAATCTGAGTCCATTTATTATGGAACAATTAACACTTATGACACATGTTCTTCAGCTATAGATTAACGGGAATTTCCCTCTATTCGAAAAAAATAGGCACATTTTAGAATTGGTTAGAATTATTTGCAAAGAACAACGCGAAATATGCAAAATGAACGCGTTAATAACGACGGCGATAAAAACAAAGCAATTCGCACAGTACCTGAGGAGACTGAAGCAAAAGCTTCACGCAAAGCACTCACAGATAAAACAAAAAACAACATAAATACTCGCACACATACTAAGGGTGCTTAATTATTCCACTAATTTTTAACGTTTCTCTCCCATCTTTTCATACTGGTTCGTGGAAACCGACTTGCATTCATAACCACAAAACGACAACGGCAAAGGAAATTCAAAAGGCAGAGCAAATAAAAACTAACCAGCGATAACAACAGCACAACAGAAATAGCAACAACAACAAAAAGAGCCAGCAAAAATTGCCAGAAACAGTGGGAAAATAGAGAGGTAGTTGGAGACCCGCAAACAAGCATAACAACCGTAAAAACAAAAAAGCGTTTAACGTTCCTTTTTTCACACACTTGTACAACAACACAAGCAGAGACCGAGACTGAATCAAAGTAAAACTGAATTCGCCAAGAACGACGAATAACATTACGCATCCATCGTCCGTATGAAACGGGCACTGGCCAATTGAGACCTGTTTTCATTTACTTAAAGTCGCGTTTACATAGGATAACATTGGGTTCACCACATAAAATCAAAATCAATGTTTAACGAATCCGTTGGCATTTTTTGAAAGGACCTTGTCGAAGGATTGCAATTGAGAATCTTGACCGGAGGAGACCTGCACATCCCGACTGCCGCCTGCTCCTGATTGCCGGCCTCCTAGCATATCATGGGCAAACGCATTGCCGTCGCGCCCACTGAGCCCAAACATGTAACGCCCTCAGCTACCGCCGGTCGCACCATTCGCAAACGTAAGCGCAATTCCGCCGCTACAGGTACTGAGCCAGCGAAAGCGGTTCGCTTGGCCGCCTCCGTCAACTGCTGGCACGAAAACGACGATGAGGACTCGTCGTCGAACGATACGGCTGGAATGACCACGCCTCCGGCACGCAACCTATCAACCAAGCACGCCAACAATTCCTCCATATTACTGAACAGCTCGGTTACTATCAATGCAAGCGGTGCAGGGGTGGACAGTTCGATAAATGAGTCGCCGAAGCCAGTGTACACGTTGTTGCCGTCGGTGGTTAACGGCACCATTTTGTACGACCTGACACAAAAGCCGTGGCGTCTGGGCAGACCCATTGGTAAGTTCCGCTAATTCGATGAAAATATGTTGTAATCCGACCACCCGTTCATCCGTATATCTGGCGATGATGACAACTGGTGATAAGAGTGCAGCTGATGTCACCGTCCGATTGGCATCTCAATTGCTTACTATTTTTTATTTGTTTTAAGACTTCAAACTTTTCGTGTTGTCATGTAAATTCTTTAACACTTTTTGCACCATTCTACACGCTACAGTCAGTTTTTGTGAATTTTCAAACACCTGTGATGGCATCAATTAACAATAAGTTATCGATTGTCCATACGATGTAAATGTTCGAAGCATTAACTCGTTTAATGATACGCACAAGTTAAAGAGGATTAAAGACCCATAATTTCAATTTGCTTATTAGTGGTAGGGTGCCACGAGTGCGGTGTGTTGGACAATAGTCAGTGCATTGTTTTCGTTTGCTATTGCAGCATTAATCATACATTTTGATGCGCAATTAATTTTTTCTGCTGTATGTACTTAATTTTTCAGGCAAAGGCAATTTTGGCGAAATATTCTTGGCCTCGGACAGTATCACCGCGCCCGTCACGAATGAAAACGCCAAGTTTGTAGTCAAAATTGAACCCCACTCAAATGGGCCACTGTTCGTGGAGATCCATTGTCTGATGAATACTGCCAGAAAGAGTTGTAAGTATCGCGATCGTTACCATGTGTACGATTTTCTTGATGCTGAATTTTCGTTGCTTTTATAGCCGACCAAAGTAAGCCGGAAAAGGAAGAGCAGAAGCCGGGCACACTGGAGGCCCATCCGCCGTCGGGCATACCCGACTACATTGCGTCCGGCTCGCATTACTTTGGTGACGCCCGCTATCGCTTTCTTGTGCTGCAACGCTTCGACCGTGACCTGCACTCGCTTATCAAAAACTGTCGGGTTCATCAGAAATCAGTGCTAACATTGGCCATACAAATAGTCAATGTACTGGAGTCCCTGCATGACAAGGGGTACTGCCACAATGATGTCAAGGCGCAGAATCTAATGATTTCCAAGTGCATGTACTACAAGAAAGAAGCAGCGACCGGCAAATCACGCACAGCAACGACTACTGGCGCAACTATCAAGGCATCCAAGTACGACGAGCATTACGAGGAGAAGCAACAAACCACGGACAGTGGCAACAGCTCAGAGCAGGAGGCCAACGATGACGACGAAGATGATGCAGATTTTGTACTGAAACGGCAGACGTACGCGGACGATGAGGAGGACGAGGATTTCGATGATGGTGCAACGAGCAATAGCAATAACAGTAACAGTAACAGCATGGATATTTACGAGACACCAGTAAATCGCAATCGGAAGCGACGACCACGCAATGCTATCGTCGAGTACAGCGGCTCAAATCCGGTAAGGACAGAAACTGTTACTCATTTGTAGCAATAAATGAGTGGATTAACCGAGCAATGTCGCTGAAATATTCTTGTTTCGAAATATGTTTGTTGAAATATTCTTGTTTTGCTTAATAGGTACGTTCGTGTCGTCGTCAGAAGCGCAACTCCATCTACGAGGAAATGGTCAAGTCGCATTACCTGCGCCCCACAAAACGAATCAGCTACTCGGAATTTTTCAATGAGGACGGCGTTCCTGTGAAGGAAGGATCCGCCGATTTCAAGTCCATCTCATCGGATGATGAATCTGAAGAGTTCTTGCCGCGCTCGGTACGTCGTTCCGCAGCCAATAAAAAATCCAGCGCCTCTACAAATGCCTCCGCAGCAGCCAAACGCCTAACGCGTCGCCAAGAGAAGCTCTTAAGCGGATCAGCTGCCGGCAATGGTCAGAATCAAAAGTGCAGTACCAATGGCAATGGCGCTGTCGAATCCCTTGTCGCCGTAGAAGAGGAGCGCATCTTTCTAATTGATTTCGGTTTGGCTTCCAAGTTCATGGACAACGGGATACACCGCCCGTTCGTAATGGACCAACGCCGTGCTCACGACGGCACGCTCGAGTTCACATCGCGAGACGCGCACATGGGCGCCCATTCCCGGCGCAGCGACCTGGAGTGTCTGGGCTACAACCTGATATTTTGGTCACAAGGCTACTTGCCTTGGAAGGACGCCGCCACGCAGCACCAGCAAGAGAAAGTGCACCGCGCCAAGGAGTACCTGATGACGGATGTGCGCGAGATGCTGAAGCAAATTTATGGCAAACAGGTGCCCAAGTATTTGGGTGAATTCCTGCATCATGTCGGTCAACTCGCCTACCATGAGCGGCCGGATTACGCGCGCTACCGACGCATTTTCGAGCGCGAATTCCAGCAGCTCGGGTACGCGATTGCCGACATGCGCCTGAATAGCCACGAAATTGTGCGTACTTGTGTGCGCGTCAAAGAGGAGATTGAGAACAAGAACGACATATTCGAGATGAATAAACACAACGGCAACGCCTGGAGTATTATGAAGAACCTGTCTGTGGGCACGCCATTCCATGAGCGCACCCTCTCTAACAGAGTGTCACCCAAAAATTTGCGCTCCAAGTCCGATAAAAAATCTCTAAAGAAAAAGAAGTTCTCGTGGGCCGAAATACTGTCACAGGATCCGGATCAGATAGCGCGCGAGCGTGCCGAGAAGGAGTTCGATCGCGAGGAGGAACTGAGTGATGTGCAGCAGCCAACAGTGCGCCGTTACGAGGGGAAGCCAACGTACGCTATTCTGGAAATTCAACAGCGCCTTAAACAGAGTGGACGTCTAATAAAGGAGAAGGGTGAAGAAATGACGCCGGATGTGGACGATGAGGAGGAGGAGGCAGACGACATTGATGAGGACGTAGAGGCAGAAAATGACGAACAAGAAGTAAGCGCTTGAGTCTTAAAGAAAACGACAAAAAATGTGACAATGCGTTTTTTTGTTTCTGCATGCAGGCTGATGTGGAGATGGAAGAGTACGAGGAGAGCCATGAACAAGTGGAGGAGGAAGACGATGATGATGATGAGGCGGACGAAGACGATGAAGAGGTCAACAACACACAGGACGACGAAAGGGAGGAGGAGCAAGAAAACGACGATGAAGAGATGGAGACGGACGCTACAGAAGCTTCCGAACAGAACCTACAGAATGGACGCTCCAAGCGCGCACACAACACTAGATCTACAAAAACAGCGTTAACAAGCACGCGAAAAAATTCTTCAAAAACAACGCTGACAGAGGAAAGTCGCTCCAGAGGTAACGGCGGAGCCAGGAGAGGAGCGACGTCCACATCAAAAACTACCGCGGCAACAAGATCTGCACGCAGTTGCACAACTCTCACAACAAAATGCAGTACGCAAAGCAACAGCAAACGTGGCAGTGCCACGCGTTGCAAGCGCAAAGCAACAGCAAGCGGGGGTGAAACTGACCTCGGTGTTGCAAACAATACAACGGCTGGGGAGCTTTGCCAGCACACAGCGCGATATCTGCATAATGGGCATGGCTTTGGCAATAGTCACGGCCATGGCGCATATGGCGCTGGTGGTGGAAAGCTGCCAGAGCGGCGCACTCGGCGCTGCCTAATTAAGACTGATACGGAGGTGGGTGAGGAGCTAATGGAGCAGGAGAGCAATTCAAATTTCAGTCCGGACGTGTGCAGCCTATTCAACGTGTGGAAGAAAATCAACAATGAATCCATGTATTATCGAGGAAGCAGCGCGGCGGTAGCGGCGGCCGCCGCCACACGACATTGTAAAAAGTGAGACATGAGACCGTTGTTGGCGAGGCGAACGATCAACCAATTGGATTTGCACCAATTTTCGTTTCCAACTGCAGAAAAATTTAATTAGTTTCATAATTAAGAGTTCTTTTGAGGTTAGCGTAAACCGTGCGAGCAGCCAGCGGAATCGCGAGATCCGAGTAATTATAAATTGAATTCATTTAGAGAGCGATGAGGACGGCAGAATCTTGTGTATTGGTTTGTTTTCTTTTTTTTCTTTTCTTTTATTTTCAATGCAAGATGCGAAAATACAAAGTTAAAATTGTAACCGAAACAAAAGGAAGAGAGAAAGAAGTGGAAGTTAATTACGAACAAATTACACAAAATAAAATAAACTATTTAAGTAATTATAGGTACATTTTTATTGAAAGAAATTGAAACGAGTGTGAAAAGCAGTGCTAAAGGATCAGTTTAAAATAACGAGAAGGCAACCAAAACTAGACAAGTTGTAGATGAAAAAATTAGCGTTATACACACTAATTTCTCGAAATGTAAATGAAAGCTTAAATACGGAAGCAGCCACAACTCAGAAAAACGGGACTACGTCATTCAAATTGCGCGAGAGCCATAGTGACCACGCCGTTACATGCTTCCAGCAACTAAAAATATCGTTTTAATTTCAACCATTATTGAGCATCGGTTTTTTTTACTAGCTTCAATCATTTTTAGTAGTTTGCGTAGTAATGCACGTCCAATAATCTGATATGATGGAGCACCTTCGATTGGCATTTTGTCGTTTTGCTTTAACTATTATAGGGCTTAAGTTTTACTGTAATTTGTCTCCCTCTTCTTCTTTCCATCTGCCAACATTTCCTAATTAAAATGGCTCATCTTCACAAACACTATTACTATATTATTCATGTTCATTTAGATTCTAAATTGCTTATTAGCTGTAAGGAACGTGAGTGTGCCTCCGTTTTGTATTACATTTTCGTTTTGCTTATTCTTTACTTAGTAGCTGAAAATAAAGCACCATGCGAGAAGTCAAAGGTTGGGAAATTATTTGATTATTTCAGTTGCTTGAATTAATCGCAAAAAAGAAAAAGAGGAGTAGATTCTTAATTTAAATTCTTTATCGTAAATGATTTTTAGCTCTTAAGTGAACTACATATTAGTAATTGAATAACTGGAGTAAATAAAATTATACTATAAATCTTCATAGGTTACGCACGCAGAAAATAATATAAATAAACAATTAAATTCAATTCGCTGTGTTTTCATATTTCGCAACTGGTGTATCATAAATGCTGACGCAATTGTTCTTGAACTTCAATTGCAACAATGTTTTTAGATAGGTTGGACTAATTTGAAGTGCTATATACTACGCATGACTGGGGAAATAGTGCATTAAAAAAATTAACACATCTTTAGCATTAACTCAGATGCAAACAAATATCAACTCATGCATAGGACTCAAATGTGTATATCTGGAACACATTTGAATCATAAATAGGTTCGATTACCATAAGAAAGGACAAAAGGTATTTAGTTCATTTGGCAACATTTTTTTTTTAAAAGTTTCGTATCCTTAGTGATCAATTAAATTACTTAGATCGCGAACTTAAGATATTTTGCACTTCATTAACAACAAAATCTCGTAAACTTCTCCGAATGGATTTCTCGTTCTAAAAAAAAACAAAATACTGAACAGCTTTCGTCTACGAAACTTTTTTTTTATAAATTTAACTTACAACGGAATGTCCACTCAATACCGAAACCGCACATAACCTTACATATATACCGGCATTTCGATTCACTTACCTCCAGTATATGTTCAATGCAATCGACCCGCCGCAACAGTGGTAGCAGGCGCATCTCGGCACAACCGAAATCCACAACCTAAAAGCAAGTGCAAATTTGGCATATACTCCTTCACCATAGGATAGCTGCTGCAGTATCAATGAATACCTTTTTGAATGGCTGGCCCCAGCGAGCATCCTCCAATATACGAATGGCCGTTGTGTACCGCTGTTCATACACTGGCGGATCGAATTTGATGTTTCCCTCTGCGTTCAAGTACGAGCAAGTATTTAAGCCTCCGTTAGGCAATTCGTAGTTAAATACACAGCTCATTTTAGTTTAGAAACATAAAACAAACTGTATACAATTATTTGTGTAAAAACTAACTTTATTTGCCTCAAATGCAGTACAATGCACTCTCGCGTTCCGTTCTCGTGTCATCTCATTTTATGCAGACAGAGCAAATACAATTGTGAACGCATTTACAATAGATGTTGCTGGTATAAACTTATATTTTGCCAATTACCAACAGTTGTAATTTAATTATTAGTGAAAACTAAGGCAGGTCTCACATTTCGATCGGAGGCGAATTAAATTATAAATGTAATGGATTCATTTGTGATGTACTAAACTTTCGTTTTTATATCCTCGAAATGCATTCACAATAAAAATTCGGTCAAATTCGACGAAGCATTCCATTTTACGAAAGCTGAATTTCTCCTTCGTATACCGAAAAGAACTTTTACTAAACCCTTTACATAATAGCACGATGAATCAAAATTAACAAAAGCGCCTTAATTCAAAATATAGCAACTTTATTCATGTTTTTTTGCATGATGATGCCTGTGCAGGGGAATTACTTGACCAGTCCACGGACTTAATCGTCTTCACCATTTCTGTGAAATCATTTAAAGATCAACATTTATTTCGTCTACAAATGCTGTAATTATTGTGGATTGAGTTCTTTATGCCTGCAGAGTCCAGTTAGTACCATATGTTTCTGAAAGTATTTATTGATAAACATCAGGCATCGTGAGCAGAAACTATTTCTGAGATCAATCACATCAAAATCCAGGCGGTACAGACCCTATCAATCGAAATCAAAGATAAAAACTTTTTTCATATTCTTTATTTGTTGGTCTTATTTTGCAACGTGTACAATACACATTCCATGTATGGTAAATTGTGGAACTTGATAAATTACACCGAAAACAATTGCAAGACAACTCTGGCTGGTCGCGGAGTCCGCATTCCCAAATTTCTATTGATTCGAGGCCACATCTGCAAAACAAATATTGAACATTAGTACTACGAAATATATTTGCAAGTTTGAATTTTAAAAATGCAATCAGTGTACTTTTTTATCATCAAGCTTGTCTTTATGACAGGGATAACTAAAAATCATCATTGCCTAATTCGAGAACTTTGTAAAACAAAAAAAACTTACATCCACTAATCATCCAGCGTGACATGTAATACCAAACGTCTTCACTCGGCATTTCAGATATCCTAAGTGATCATGGCAGCTGTAAATAAATACTCGTGTTATACGATGCGATACTATAAATTCAAGTAATTCAGATAAAACTACTCAGACGAAAGTATTCAACATAAATATTCTGTTATATGCTTGTCTACTTTGAAATATCATCAGCAAAGTATTGAACAATTAGCCGTATCGTAAACTCACCCATTAATTCCAACGAAATGTCAGGCCAATGGAGCGGGAACGACAGAGCACCATCTGCAAAACAACCAATATGCTGGTCACTATTCTCACAGAATTTTTAAACATTTCTGTTTTCACAATTTTCAGTAAAAACCAATCGTCATTATCAATCCGACTGGGGCGGTATCAAAAAGCATCATGAAAGCAAACTAACGCGATGTAAACGTGCAGGGTGTACTAACCTCAGCAATGTGCAAAAGGTAACCTCAAAATCGTCCAGCGTCTAAGCAAACGCATGCCGCGTGCATCCAATCATATTTAGCTTCTTCACGGCATTCCGCCCAGCACTACAAATGTAAATGCGACAAATTTAACCAACCACATTTAAACTGTAGTATAGTACATATATATTTATAACTATCAGCAATGAAAAACCAATCGACATTATTCTTCCGACTGGGGCGGTATATTAAAACATCATTTTAAAGTTATTTTCACCTTACTTCGCAACAAACACGGTAAAGTAAGAGTGACACAAAATGGAAAAAGGTCCAATGAACTTATTAATAAATTCTGTGACTACTTACCAGTTTCAATATTTGTCGAATATAAATAGAAATGAGGAAACATTTCGAACTGCTGCCGAACAATGCCAAAAATGAAATGAACGATTCCGCAGAAAATCCACAGCAAAGTGGTGGTTTGTAACTGCAGCGACCTCTGTCGGCACAATCTTGTCATACGCAATCCACGGAAGTGATACCATCATGTGGTTTCAATTAATCTTTTAATTATTACTTCGCATGAAAGAACCTTTATTATTTTTGTTAAACACCTGACAAAGCTAAACTATTATTAAAAATGCATGGGATTGCAAATACAAGCAACTTATGAATATATGAAAAATTTGCTACTTCAAAATGGAACTTTGCAAATTATAATATGCTAATGGCTGTGGTATCGACTCATATATAAATGAATTATACAAGGACCACAAACATTTATAAATTTGTCTAAAGTAACATTCAACAAGATAAGACAAGAAGTTACGCTACGGTTATATTGGCATTTTATTGTGGGTGCATATTAGTCATTTACAAGCTACTCGAGTCCTTAAGGAAATTCAAGCCTTGCAGTAACAGCTGTAAGAATATTAGTATTCCCAATGAGAAAAATTTCGCTCTCGCAATTTTCTCTTTTACATTGAAGCAACAACAATTTTATCCGTAATCGGTGCCCGTGACCGGCAGCATAACATCGCCCAATTTTAAATATATAATTGACATGCCAGACCAATTACGAGACCAAAGCGTAGCTTGCATATTGCTTATTACGGTTACTTTCATTTTTACTGTAATCGTATAATTAGCTTGGCAGTACTGCCTATTATCCCTAGTTATCAGTCTTTCAGCTTAAAGAAATCAATACACGGAAAGTAATAGCTAAAGTTTAATTAAAACAGAAAACATTTGAGTGCTTAGCTGATTCACAATAGTTGTTTACCCTCTTTTGTAAAAATAAAGTTAAACAATATTTTCGAGTAGAAAGCAGAAGCGTCGAGTGGCAGCGCTAATTGTTGCTGTTTTGCATTGCCTACTTCTGCTTTGTCACTTTCCAATGAGGACCGGGAATTATGGAAAACAATATTTTCGTCAGTGATTTTGCAGCCATCGCGGTGAGAACTTGATATTTGGGTCCAATAGTGTTATACAAGGATCTGTGACCAAGCAGGCAGACTGTGCTGCGCATAAGAACCCCCAAAGCTATTGTAGCCATTTTAAATTGAATTAGTTTACATTGCTCATCGATTTCGCGTTAGACATGTTAAAACTGCTGCTGCTAGTTGCTGCCGTGGTTGGCGGTGTGCAATCGGAGCTGCTGCGTGTGCCGTTGCAGCGCTTCCAGTCGGCTCGACGTCATTTCGCCGATGTCGGCACCGAACTGCATCAACTGCGTCTGAAGTACGCTAATGGTGGACTCGCGCCCGAGCCACTGTCGAACTATTTGGACGCTCAGTACTATGGTCCCATATCGATCGGCAATCCGCCGCAGAATTTCAAGGTGGTATTCGATACTGGGTCTTCCAATCTGTGGGTGCCGTCGAAAAAGTGTCACCTGACTAACATCGCCTGCTTGATGCACAATAAATACGACGCCACCAAGTCTAAAACGTACCTAAAGAACGGTACCGAATTCGCCATTCACTATGGCTCGGGCAGCCTCTCCGGCTACCTTTCCACCGACACGGTCGATATCGGCGGCCTGGACATCAAGCAGCAGACCTTCGCCGAAGCCCTGAGCGAGCCGGGTTTGGTTTTTGTTGCCGCCAAATTCGACGGAATACTGGGATTAGGATACTCCTCCATTGCAGTAGATGGTGTCAAACCGCCCTTCTACAACATGTACCAGCAGGGCCTGATTTCATCGCCTATCTTCTCATTCTACTTGAACCGCGATCCGGCTGCACCGGAAGGTGGTGAGATCATCTTCGGGGGCTCCGATCCCAAGCACTACGTCGGTGATTTTACGTACCTGCCGGTTACGCGCAAGGCGTACTGGCAGATTAAGATGGACAGCGCTTCGGTGGGTGATCTGAAGCTGTGCCAAGGCGGCTGCCAAGTGATCGCAGACACGGGCACCTCTCTCATTGCTGGCCCGTCCAGCGAAGCCACCGCAATCAACCAGGCCATCGGCGGCACTCCCATTATGGGCGGCCAGTACATGGTTGATTGTAACATGATACCAAAGTTGCCGGTGATCAAATTCGTTCTGGGTGGTAAGACGTTCGAGCTGGAAGGCAAAGACTACGTGCTGCGCATCGCACAGATGGGAAAGACAATATGCTTGTCGGGCTTTATGGGCATGGACATTCCTCCGCCAAATGGCCCGCTATGGATACTGGGAGACGTATTCATCGGCAAGTACTACACCGAATTCGACATGGGCAATGATCGTGTTGGCTTCGCGGACGCCAAGTAAATGGTGATCGATAAGCGGAACAAAGCAAAGCGATGGACTATCGAAAGAGACTGAAGAGTTGGAAACTAGTGGGGATACGGTCCAGCGTGGGCTCTAATATGAATTGCTTTTATTATTTAATCTATAATAAAGCTCTCGTCATGTATAATTTAATGATTGTGTAAAATTTAGAGTCAAATTAATCGTTTTTCTGTGTAACAAGGTTTAATCAATTTGACACGAAATAAACATTGAGTTTTATATCACACACACAGATGCAAGAAATTAGTCATACCAGTAATGGCGTTGTGCATTTACTTACTATTTCTAGCAATGAGTCTACATATAAGCGATTTTTAAACTTTTCCATTTTTGTTAAAAGTGAAAAAAAAGTTTTTGTTAAAAGCAGAGAAGGGCCCTTATGCAGGGCGTAGAGGATTAATCAGTAATTTCTGGTGATGTGTAGTGTTCGTTGAGTTCTAGCGCGATTTTTTAAGCAAGTCGACAGGCAACAGGGGCAACCATTGAAAACTGCATACTTGCCTACATCCGTGTTTGGAATTTCATATTTCGGATAGTGGTAAATTCACACGATGATACGATATACGACGATATACTTCCATCTGAATATACCCATGGTTTTAGTTTATGTATATGATCTCCAATGCACGTTTGTTTCTTGCTTAATGTTAGTTCGATTTCAATTCAATCAATAAATGCAATTTGCTAATTTTAATACCAGCCTTTAAATTCAGGGTATTTGATTTTACAGTGATTTCACAGTAATGGACGCCCTCGATAATGGGACGGTTGTTTGTATTTGTGCAGTAGAATTAAATAAATAATTATTCCTTGTGCTGATAACACTTTGAACTTTCTTTGTAAACAAACAAAGATTCAATGTCCGGCGACGGGACGTGCTCGTACTTATGTGCAAATACTTCAATCCACTGATAATCGGCGTCGACTGATAGCACATCGAGTCTCCGCTGTAATTCAATCTATCAACTACAAAGAACACGTCTTAATTCGATATTGAACCTATCGAGTTTGATAGTTGAGACTTTTCCACTTGCAAAGAGACTGAAGTCCGTGTTTTTTTTTTTTCAACTTGGTCAATAAAACCTCTTAAAGATTAAGTAAGGTTGAGCTGACTGCCAGGTTTTTTTTGCCACATACTTTCAGGCCGTGCTCACCGTTAACTCCAACATGAAACTTTCGTATCACTGGGTAGGAGAACGGCTGAGTGATTGTTTACTCAGTACGCGTCTTTTGCGGCAAACGTAAACACACAGAACTGAAACGTTTTCTAACAGTTCAGGCTTTATCGGTGCTGATAACGCGCTGAACGAGTCACACACACTCGATCGTCAGTGCTCTCACAGCGGTAGTGTCAATGCTGCCAGGCCAAAGCAACACAATGCCAGTAGGAGTACAATAAGTGGAGCAAATTCTTCCGAAAAAGAACTTTGTACCCGAATTTCAGCCGTAACATTTGCACTGCCAGACGCTTATTTGCATTATGCACCATCAACGCATTACGACAGCGGCATTATCAACCGTAGAGCAGATAAGATATTGTATGGCTAAATTGGTCAGAAATCACAAAAGTACACAACCAAACTCTGATTTCTGATTCATGCGTTACGTTGCACATTGGCAAAAGTGTCGTTTATTGCTAGTTTAAAGAATATCAAATATTGCAATTTGTTGAATTGTTAGAATTAGGTTTACGTGCAAACGTGCTCGTACGTGAAGACGTAAATAAGGTTTGGGATAGTGGTTGTAGGGAGAGCTAATCATCTGCTAGTAATATATTCAGCTAATACTAAATCGTAATTATTGACTAATACAGTTAGGCTAGAGTTTCCAAAGCGCCATTATTTACGCTTCAGTTCAGACACCATATCCTCTACCGGTGGCTCGAGGCTCTGCTCGAGATGCTGCTGTTGCTGCGCCTCCACCTGCAGTAGCGCATTCTCGTGCTCCTCGTCCGACTCCGTCGACTCGCGTATGACCGCCGATTGGCGACGCAGTTTGTACAGATCACAGGTCTCATTCACATACCGATTAAAGACGTCCGGCTTGTCGGCGTACACATGGTGACCGGCGCCGCTGACAATTTTAATGTCGACGCGCGAGTTTCCGCGCTGCGACTTGATTTTTTCGCCCGTCGACGAGTCAATCCAGGAGCGGGAGCCGTATATGAAGGTGATGGGTATGTCGTGACGTACATCCTTAATACGATTAATCATCGGATGCTTGGCCCAGCCAAAGGATGACATCATCGTGTGAAAGGCAGATTCGCCGGTGGGGTTCTGTGCGTTGCATTGGTGGATGTACTGCGGCAGCAGGTTGTTGTCCTCCTCTACGGCGGCGGCAAATTTTCGCGTTATGTCGGGTCGAGTTTTCTCCACCACCCACTGTCCGAGCGGGCCAGCAGCGCGCAGCGCCCACAACGGATTGAGTGGCGTTAGCGCGTAGGCAATGGCGCGTACCCACAGCGGTATTTGGCGTACGGCATGCGTATCCGATGGCTTCTCCGGGAAGCCCCACGGATCGGCTAGTATTAGGTGCTTCACGCGATCCGGATACGAGAGTGCATAGCTGGATGCAATGAAGCCGCCCATCGAATGACCGAGCAAGATCATGTCATTTATGTTCATTTCACGCCGCCACTCCTCTACGGACTTTACAAATTGCTTCTCACAGATGAGTGCATCGTTGGAAAAATTCGGTCGCGAGCTGCGTCCAAAGCCCAACACGTCCATGGCATAAACAGGTCGCTCCTTAGCGAGAGTATCCAAATTCATCACCCACAGCGCCACGCCGGCACCTAGGCCATGCAGCATCACTAGCGGCACCTCCTTCGATTCCGTATTCAAGCTGAGCGTCCAGATCTTATCCGCATCGCCGATAGCTGGTCCAATATCCACGAAGAATCCACGATACGGCGACTTCAGGAAGGACAGAATCCTCTTTTCGACAGCGCGCAACATGACCGAAGAACTAGACGTCCAATTGAATAACCATTTCCAGAGCCAGAAATTGTTTGATTTGCGCTCCTGCAAAGGAACAGAGACACAAGACAAACGATTAGGTCGTGAATTACGAGGGCATCTGAAATGGCAACGGCTGCCGGATAAAGAATGCACCATTTGCTAGAAGTGCGCTAAGTGGAAGAGACCTAAAAGAGAAGATCAGACGGGCCATGTAATAGAAAACGGTTGCAGTCAGTAACATGGAGTGCCAACTAAATGCGTTCAAGGCATATTTATCTGTGTAATGAGTCCTGTACTCTGACCAATGAGTCAGAGTTCGCGTTCGATCAGGGCTGGCGCGAAAACCCACGCTATGATCATTGTTACTATATAAATTTAACAACTGTCGCTTACATGAAATTGGAAAGATTCTGTTGCCGACCTTTTTGAACATTATAAAATGTATTTTTTATTTCATGGCAGCTTAGAAATAAAATTGTGAACTACATATACGTTTTAGTCTAATTAAACCCGAAATACAACATAAAGCTACAAGTCCATTACAAGTGCTCCAGCAGGCAATGTAGATGATTTCATAATTATTACCAAACCCAGGTCAGCAATCAGCTGAGCGGACGGTAGGTGGCAACGACCGATCGGCGCAAATATCGAAACGCGCAGTTACAACCAAAACAAATTTTGCATAACATTAAACAAAAAAAACACCGCACTCATGCACCTCCTAAAGCTGCACCTCTGGGGAGACTACCTCAACATCGTAATGTCGAACTCTGATCTTTGTCCCTAGGTCGATATACGAAACCCCCACACCCCCAGACGCTCCAGCGCCGCCTGCACTTACCTCAATGTCCATAGTCTGAGGACAGACAGAGCTCGGACCGTTTTGCTGCTCCAACGTCGCCGTTGCCAATGTCATCTTTCCGTTTTGTTCTTCCTATCCGCGTTCGTCTTTTCCTATTTTGTTGTATTTTTATAGTTTCTCTCTTTTACTATGCTATTTGCGGCTATGTGCTGTTGTATAGGTCTCGATTTATTTTTGTAAAATTGCAAATGCAGTAAATAGGCGGAGAGGAAGCGGAAAACACAAACAAACCAACCGAATGTTCAGCATGCAGAAATCAAAATCTTGGGCGCACTTTGCAAATGATTTTAGAAACAGAGAATTTTGACTGACAGCCGAATTGTTGTTACTTTGTTCACAGCAATTCGAATATGCTTCGCATTCCAAAGCCAAACAATAAAACCCTTTTGGGGTTTCGTTCGAGCAAATTGCCTTGTGTGTGTTGTTCTACCCTGCCGACAATTTCGACTACAAATTTCACAACTTCCGTATACAACTTGCAACAGCTGTCTTCGCCACAATCCGCCCTCGGCGCTATTATGCACGATAATGATGACTTTCAGTTTGCCACTTCAATTGCATTAATTGTTAAATTATGTCGCGTTTTTTTTCAAACTCGTCTTAGGATGGTGATGTGTTGTCCGAATTATTTTTAGCGCTGTTGGCGATCGTCAACCGTTCTCCACTTTTTCCACCGAGGTTTTTCTGTAAAATGATCGTTTGCCTTCGCAACGCATTTACTCGCAGCCCTCCAGTGTTTTGCTACAGTTTTCCTTCTTTTTGTTGTTGCTTTTGTAGCTATTGTTATTATCGTCGCTGGCTTGCTATTCTAATCATTTTCCGTTTTTGCTTACTCCACTCATTCGCTTCCATTTCGTGCGTTAGATTAGCGGAGTGGTTCAGTGTCAGCTGAGTATATTTTGGTATGCAGCACAGGGTTACACATTTATTAAAAATCGAAGAGCGTGGGCTAAGCATTGAGACAATGGATGTTTTCGCTATCCACATTCGTACTTGTTCTTGCAGTGCAGCGAATTTCGATTTTCATGTTCTACACGAAGAACCTTCTTCCATGAACAAACCCCTAACAAAATTACGTTCGTAACTTTGCGTAAATAAATAACGTCATGTTCGTTTATTTATTGCATTCTTCTAAACATAGTACCCGTGAAAGATATTCGTTAATTCTTTAATATTTACACGATTGCTTCGAAATCAATACAAAAAAATAGTTGTAAAACCAGTTTTCGAAATATTTTTTTTTTATTAATCATAAACTATTTTGTACAATTGTAATTTAGTCTGATACACTTACATTTACTCTTTTTAGTCCAATATACACTGTTCAAAATGTCAGATTTGAACACAGTGAAAACTCACAAACTTACAAGTAAACTTAAGGCTAGAAAAAACCCTGTGGCATGGGTAAATGAATGGTTTTTGTAATTCTTCCCCATTCGATTTTTTATTTCTGTGTGAAACGTTAATGGCACTGGATGAAAATGAATTAATAAATAGGTGCAAAAAACAGTTTGAAACAATAAAATAATCTGTGCGCAGGCATCGCAAATGCGAATCGTATAAAGCGACGTTATGCTGTTCTCAAGGCGACTTTGTCTAAGGCACGAAATTAATCAGTAAGAACAAAATATGCATTCAATCGAGTGGTTGTTGTCAAATGCAGCAGATAGGCATTTAACTTCGTGCTAGTAGAAACTGCACACTGCATTTCGATCAGCAATGACGATTTTCACTCGCGCACGGCAACAGTGCGGGGCTTAACTTCATCTTTTACGCCTGTACATGAATTTCACTTAGTTCTAAATATTCCTCGCTTGACGTTCTTATCTAACTATAATTTACACAAATAACTCAACTGTCTCAACACATGCACACATGCATACACTTCACTTTGGAACACACATACCTACGTACAAAACTTACTGCTACCACTATCAACATGTCTGTCGCTAAATCTATCGCTATCGGTACTGTAGTGTTACTCGTAGTTATGCCTAAAGTTAACACCAAGTTCGGTACGAACATTAAAATAAAACTAAAATTGCATTTGTTGGCTTCTCTTCGCCGCGTTCACCTTACACATCGAAGCTAACTGTAGGATACCACTAAGCTTACATGCTAATGTTCGCCGAACGTTCTTACGCTGAGAGCTAAACACAGACTTCATCGTAGTTCAAGCGCACCTTCTCGTCAGCGGAAGCTAATTTGTATATAGTCTTTTTAATGCGCAGCGCCGGCAGTCGCACGTTCGGGTTCTGATGCCAACACTCCTTCATCAACTTCGACATGCCAGCCAGCAGCTATGAACATGAAAATGCGATTAAGTTATATAAACGTACTGATAAACTTGTCGTTGTACTCACTGGATCCGAGGCCCAACGATTCGGAAATGATGGCCGATGGTTATCTACGCACACTACTTTGCGCATGTCCTCGAAGCTGGGATCTGATGGCACCACATCATAAAATGGCACTTTATACTCTTCTGCTATGCCGCCGGAAATGGTGCGCCGACAAACCTCCCACAGCACTAGACCGAGCGCATAAATGTCGGTGCGACGCAACGCCTCGAAACAGTGCATGTTGATGCTGGAAGAGACATAGCTAAGGCAATGGAAGCAAGAAATTGCTCATGGACACCTACCTCTCGTCTAGCACTTCAGGGGCCATGTAGCGCTTGGTGCCCACTTTAGGATTGTTGCCCAAATCCAGCTTGCCGGTAACGTGTGAATGAGTGACGGCCAAACCGAAATCGGCAATAACGCAAGTGCCATCTGGTTTAACGAGTATGTTCTTCGATTTCAGATCACGATGTGCCATCGCAGGTTTGCCCTAAACACGCAGAAAAAAAAATTTAGATTTAATATGCACTTGCGGCAGTGCGTGTTGTCAGACCTTTGTGCCAAATATTTCAGTGTGAAGATGCACCAATCCGTTAGCTATTGACAGGCAGATGACGATCATATCATTGTGACTGAGCGCATTTCGGTTAAGGTGATCGAAAAGTGAGCCATTCGGGTAGTAGTGGGTCAAGAGCCACAGCTGAGTACAAGAATTACGCGATGTCATATCGGAACCAATGAAGCCCAGGATGTTCTCGTGACGCAGTAGCACAGTACTGTAATCAAAAAGATATATTTCATTAGTATGTAGTATGTAGATATATCTAAAATCTATAAATGCAGCATTCTTACCTATAAATCTCCGTTTCACGCTTCCAGGATTCTTCGTCGCGACTAAAAAATATCTTCACGGCTATGCTCTCGCCGTGCCACTGCCCGCGCCACACCTCACCAAATTTGCCACGCCCGATACACTCGACCAAAGTCACCTGTTTGGCCAGAGTGCGCTGCACCAAAATGGGCAAGCCACCACCTGAACCGGATGTCACCGAATGTTGTAGATACTCCTGCAATGAGGACATGCGTTGCAATTAATATCTTACTTTGGAAATGCCTAACTTACAAATTGAAAATATTTAGGTAATATAAGTCGGTAACACTTATTTATCTGAGCCACTTACCCGTAATGTGCTGTCACCAGCGCTGGTCACACGCAGCAATTCATCATTCACCAAATAAGAGTCCGGATCGTGTTTAATGCGTGTTGCACTCAAGCGTTTGCGGTGATTGCGGCGTATGAAGTAATACGCCACGTAGGCTAGCACGGAAATCATGGCAAAAGGGAGTAGTATAGCTCCAGCCATCTTCATCGTGTTGCTAGTGTCAGCGCTCAGGCGCGTCACCTCAGCTGAGCATAGAATAAATAAGCAATCATAAAGAAGTGAGCACAATATTCGGGCAGGCAAACGTACTGTTTACAATGGGCGGCAGCTCCGGAAAATCACCATCATTGCAGTAGTCGCCCGTGCAGCAAATCACGTTTACATGTACGGCCTGGCGTTTGCGCGGTCCCAGATTGTTCTGGTTGCAAATCAGCGGCAGGTGTTCGGGCATTGTGATGCAGCCACGTGACACTAGTTCCTCGCCAAATGCGTTGCGCGTACGCGACTTGTAGCACTGCAATAAAAAATCGAGTAGTTGTTCAAATGTATGAACTAGCACAGTTCACCAACCTGTATGGCATTCTGGCACAAATGAGCATGTTGCGTGGCGTTCTTGCAGGGCGGCTCGCAGGAGTAGCATTTAAATCTGTAGTGAAATACACAAATAAACGTTACCGAATTAACGAAGTACGTAAAATGGATTCATAATAATAAAGTCGAACATAATCGAAGCAAACATCAGCGCTAAAATTCCTATACATTGAAAACAAACATGAAAGGAGTATCCCTTTCTCAACAAAATCTGATTAAAATCGTATAGGTTTAAGCATAATTATAATTAAAAGTGTATTTTAAAAATAAACACCTCCTTTGTGCAAATGGGACACGAATTAATTCAACACAAAAAGTGCGAAGAAAGTACCAACAAATGAAATCAAATTAGTGGTATTTAATTTAAAAGAGATAAAACCAGAGCAAAACGTTAAACAATTTTGCACATTCGCGCTCGTCGGCTTTACCTTCTCTTCATGCGTCGTTTAGATTTTGTGTGCCTCCTTTATATGTGGTTTTTTGAGCATTTTATTTTTTTTTTATAAATTTGTGGAATAGAAAAGGAAGCAATTGTACAATACAATAGTTGAGCGTTATTGGTCCAAATTGGTCAATTATTTTCGGGGATCAAGCCTTAGCAAACATCTATAATTTTATTACATTTCTTACATACCTGGGATGCGTCGATATGGAGTTGCGCGAAACTGCTGGGAATTCCTTTTCGTTTGTGTGTGGCACTTCAATGTCCATGTTTTCTTGATTTTCATCCAAAAGACGCCCACTTATGTCCGCTGCCACTGCAACACAATACAACAACGACCGTTAGCCTTTCTAGGTTTATGAAGGGTACATTATTTCGCCGCTGTCGCCTAAAGGCATTCACTAATCACAGCAGTGTCAACGGCGAATACAGTTTCGCCGATTTAATAAGTTCGCCCTATTATATATGAAGTAATGATTGCCTTGCGAAGGTTTGGCGCTGATCGCCCTTTACATGCAGAAAGTTTTGTCGATAAACAAAACTCTTTAAGCATTCCTGAATGAATCTGGACCTTATCGCGTACTGCGCTGCATGACTTAATACCACCAAACAAAACAATTGTATTTATTTTATTTTTCAATGCACAATCGTATTCAGTCAACGTCGACGCGTCGCTGTGGAGCACCACCGGATCGCTGCTTAGAATCAACACGCAGAAAAAATCTACCAGCAGCAGAGGTGACTCTTATTCGAGCACAGCGTAATGCCGAAATAATTATATTTCATTGCCAACAAATATGCTTAAAAACCACCTTACACAATCGCGCACGTTCCTCACTGTTGTTTGTACGCACCTTTTGCATTTTGTAATGGAAATATCGGAATTAATAACAATAAAATCACAATGTCGGCCATTGTTGTAAAGCAGCAGCACAAAAATCAAAATAGCGCCAGTGAGATATGCGTGTGCATGGATTGACAGCTTGCTTTACAGTTGGCTTTGGCAGTGTTGTATTTTTTCAGTTCATTTCTGCAAAAACTTTTGTGAACAAGAAGTAGCAGAAATCTAATGTCAAATTCGTTTATAATTGTTATCAAATCTGCATTGTTAGCATTATTTATATAATCTATCTGGATTTTATAATAATCAGTATCCCCATTAGAAAAGGAATAACTTCTAAAAATAAGGAAACAAAAATGAAATTCAATTTTGTTAATGCCAATGATAAGACTATAAAGCGGTAAGATATATACATATTTATGTCCATTTTAAGGCCATATGGAGTTATGGGTTACTATATACTGTTATATAATGATCATGAACGATTTGCAAATGGTACTGGCTTACGCGTATTTGAAAATATGAAATGTGATGCGTGATGCGAAATTTTGTTCTATTGCGGTTCAGAATACTACAGAATTTCCTGCAGTCCAGCACTTAGGATAAGCTATTACGCGTAAACCTCAATTTATTGGTCGATTGGCTCCCAGATGTCGTTTCCATCTAATCACCATTGTTTGCTAGTACAGGAAAATCTAATATGTTGATAATTTTTTGAGGAGGTACTATTCCCAAGTCAACACAGATATAATTTATTCTTACTCTTCTTTTAGTTTTAGCTGGTCCTGGCTAATTCGATTAAACTTTGTAAAAAAAAAAACCTGTGACTGCCTAAAAACTGTAGTGTTTCTATAATTAGTAGCTCTGCCTGTCCTTCCATCATTTCTGATTGCTTCGTTAATGAAATGGAGTGTACTTCGAGTCCAATGGAACAATTTGTCCGGCTTATGGTCGTCAGCTACTTTAGTGCCGCATTGTTTGTACCTTGGAACCCGTAATATGAAGGGAGTCGATGTTGTTTCTGTCTAATAAATTTAGTTTATCTAGGCTTTTCCACACCTGAATTCATCATTGTGCTTTTGTGAATCGATTTTTTTATTTTTTTATTTTTTCTTTAATTTTTTTCTAAAAGTAAGTAAATTACAATTTGTACACGCAAGTAACATTAGTTATTAAGGTGTTCTGCTCTTATATTGAACTCTTGATTGAGCCTTTTAATATGTTGTAAGAATGTAATATTGTCGTTGAGCTGATGTTAAACGTTCTGCAGGGTGCTGGACACAAGCGATTTCTAGCTGGAATTCGGTGTAAATAATTAGTTCTCAGAGTGACACTGAAAGTTGAGATGGTGCGTGGTTCAGGTTATTTGTTTGTGGTGGCGATTTGTGGGGATGTATGAGGTTGTAAGAGGTGGAGTGAATTAGTTGTACATTGTCTCGGTATAAAATGTTGCGTCTCGGTTGTTGTGAGTGTTGTTGTTTGAGTGCCGATATTGTTTCCGTTTTAGCGGGTTCGTCTGTTGCGCCAGTGTCACGCATTCATCTGCAACCGGAAATTTAACAAAATTTTGTATTTTTGCTCGTTATTAAAATATCTCGGAATTGTTGATGTTTGCGTTTGCTTTCTTTTTGACAGTGGTTTCGTGTTTTTTGTTTTTCTAGCGACTCGTGTTGGAAAATCGCTTACGTTTTAGCTGTCAATATGATTACGAATATCGATAACGGTATTGCTCGTAAAATTGTAACATTTGGTACTAATGCGGTATTATATTTGAATTTGTCGAGGAGTCCGTGACCTGTTTTGTCGGCTTTTGGAAAATTGTTCTGGATATGTAGATTCAGTGATAGGGTGTTTGCCTACAAGTCAGAGCATGGGGGTTTGAATCTCGACAAAGCCAACAGTGGTTCTCACTCCGTCGTTCGAAATCGCCAATAAAACTAAGTTTGTACGATTATGTTCGATATCTGTAGTTGCAGATATGTGTGAGTGTATAAGTATTGGTATTAATTGTGTTGTCAATAGATTCAGTCTATTAGTTTGTATTTAAAATCCGACTTCTGGTAGAGTTTTGTTTAATAATGGATGACAGGTTGTCCAGAGCCAGTAAAACTGCATAGTTGCATGTTGTTTAAGTATTCGGGTACATCAGTGGATGGTCGTAGTCTACTTTTGATTATATTAAAGTTCTAACATTGTACTAGTATATTATAAATTTGTATAATTAAAAAATATTTCCATAATATTTACATTTTTACAGAAATTATTTGCATGTGTATACCAAAGGTGCGTTAAGTTATTGTGCTGACATTTCTAGATTATTACGATGTTACATTTGTTAATTTATTTAGTTGTAAATTGTAGGGCGACCACTAAATTCTAAATTGCTTAAATTTAAGTATATCCATAAGTTTACAGTTTTTTCGTTTTTAAATTTTGAGTTTTAATTAAAAAATATACATGATTTTGAGATTCAGTACAGTACTACAGTAATTACAATATACCAATTCAATTGCGTCTGCAAATATGGCATGTTTGACATTTGTATGGTTATTTCTAATATTGAGTATATCTGTTACTAAAATTTAATCAAAAAAAGTGAATATAGTGAAAAAATGAAAATGATAGAATGGAAACATATTGGATATAATTTTCGTTTTATTTAATCAATTTCACAACGATTTTGGTTTTTACAAAAATCTGTACTTTAGACTAAACTCTCAATTAAATGATTGACCCATGACTGAATGCAAACCACATCGGTCTAATGGTTTTTCTGAGTTAAATCCAATATTTTACAGGTGACTACAAACCACAGAGTCGGCTGAGCTTTTGTAAGTTGTTTGTCTTTTATACTTATGGGTTATGCGAGGCATTATATAAAGTTTTGACAAAAAGCAACTTTAAACATATTTCCTACATTCTTTTAGAATAAATGCTGGTAATGTTTAACCCATTTCAGAATATAAAGATCATAAACAATAGGATGTAGTCTAATACTACGTTTACACAGCGAGATTAACTCATCGAGATTAAGATAATCTCGTTGCCCGTTTACATAGAGATTAACTTTAATAATATTAATCCAACACACAAACCTTTTCGCGCTACAATTAATTTGTTTGTTTATTTTTGCATGACTTCGCTTAGTGATGATACAAAAATAATCGATTTCAGCCAAATTTGCAGAGTTGCTTTGGGGAAATACGAGATTACTTTGTGAGATTAACTTTTAATCGCCCTTTTTGCGAGGTTAACTTTGTATGGGTAATCGCGCATTTTGATACGAGATTAACGACTTAATCGCGCAAATCGAGATAATCTCGTCTGTGTAAACGTAGTATAATACTAGAGTAGCCTAGTAACTTTATACAGAGTTGCCACGCTCTCATACTAAACGCTTACCATACTTTGATCGTAAAAGGGCTTTTCTAAAAAGGAACGTCATAGCGAGTTTCCATTCAGGGGGACTAAAGGATCCAAAGCCACAATAAATTGAGTATGTTAACTTTTGTATCCCCACGTTAGCTAATACATTGTCAAGTTCCCTTTATTTCTTTTTTTACAAGTTGAAGTATAAATACAAGCCCTAACCACTATTAATTCGTACCCATACACGTCTTCTCATATTGTATTACCTTTTAACCATTATTTGTCAAATGCTCCGTGCAGTATTTATACTCTTCTGAAAGGCTGAAAAATCTACTATTAGAAAAAAAATTTTTTTATTCTTTTTATGATATAATGTTTTTATTATTAATTTTTGAACAGAACAACTTCAAAAAGTTACAACTAAAAGTGGTCAATAATAATTCGTACGACCGCAAATGAAAGAAAAATTCCTATCGGGTTGCATCTCCTTTTGCTGCGATTACAGCCTGGCACCGACTCTGAATTGAAGAAATACATTTCTGACACTCTTCCGGTGCAATAGAGTCCGAAACCGCTTGAATTTTGTTTTCTAGTTCCAAGAGGGTTCGTGGGGCTCATTCCTCAATATTCTTTTCATTAGGGCTCTATTGGACTTAGATCTGGGCTAGATGAAGGCCATACTAAAACTTCAATATTATTGTTGTGGAACCGTTTTCGAAGAATTAATATGAGAAATTGAAAAATTAATATGAGAAAAAACGTAGGGGTACGAATTAATAGTGGTTAGGGCTTGTATAAATACTCATACCACAAATAAAGCTGACTAGCAAGCTGACTAGTAAGCTGACTATCAGGTTCTGCTCGAGGTCATGTGCACATAACGGAGTAGGTTATTATTTGTTAGTCAAGAAATTTTGTAAAGGCATCAAGCTATATAAAACTTAAAAAATGAATCAAGATAGTTCTAAAAGCGAAAACGAAAGCGCAGTTGCTAGTTGGTGGCTATTGGCAAACTTTGGAAGAAGGCAATATTCAGTACATCCACTAAATGCAGACCGACTAAGTTATGGCGAGTTCCATCATTTATATAAAGAAATAAAAGAGCACCCGGAAAAACTTTACGAATACCTGAGGATGACTCCCGATACATTCAAATATATTTTGGACGTCATTACCCCAAAATTATAAAGCAAATCAACGATTTCTCCAACTTCCTTCCAGTATTTGTCCATCAAGAACCTATTCAAATGGTCCTTATTTTTCGCATCCCAAATAGGGACCCTATCACGGACGGCAATTATCAGTTTTTCTTTTTTATTTCCGCACATTTTCTTCACACATACAATGCTTGAGTTCAAAAACTGTTCACTGTTGGAGAAATTTAGCTGACTACCTGACTGACAAAAACAAACATGTAGAAAGTCAGCAAAACTTTCTAGTTAGCTGATTAGTTAGCTGAGTAGCTAGCTGAGCATGATGTGCGCTCTCGTATTGTTTCCTATGTTTGTTTCGTCAGTCAGCTTACTAGTCAGCTTGTTAGTCACCTCGACCTGCTCACCATGTTTCTACCCTTAGGAATACTTTGCCAGGATTTCACATCATGTAGGCAGACGAAGATTAACATATTTGTACATAGAAAGAATCGAAAAATGTCATGCAGGTCCAATGTAGAAAATAATTTCAAGTAGCAATCGAATTATTTTTTGTTTTGAATTAGTTTTTGTTGATCGAAATAATTGTGTAATTGTTGGCAGTTTTTAATTTCTTAAATTGATTTCTTCACTGAAACATTGATGATAATTAAATCGATTTTTCGCTGTTGCAAAACTGACCAAATTCGAAATTGATTTGGCCATCGCTAATGTTGATGTTATTGTGTGATTTGTCCGTTTTTGCTGCTGTGCGATAAAGGGGGCTAAGCATGTTTAAAGTCGGTAGGTATAAAGCTTCGAAATTGCTTCCGAAACAACGCTATCAAAATGTGTCCACCTGGTCTCCACCGCTGGCGACAGCCTTCAACTCGCCGCCGTACAAGAAAATCAACTTCACCCGCAACGAATCGGTGAGTGGTGGGCGGCGGCCCTATTTTTCTGTTTATTGAGATTCGCGTGGTCTAATTGAGAAGGATTCCTATTGCAGGGTCTCTTTTGCACGCCAGAGCTGCGGTCGCATGAGGGTTTCTATCTGCTGCGCGACAATGTGGCCAATAAGACGGAAGAGTTGATAACCGAGGCGACGGCTGCGAATCGTAAGAGGAAAATGGTAAGAGTGACGGCAGCTATCTGGTAGGTGTTTGTTTCTAGCATGTGTTGTTGATGCAGGTGGAAATATTCGATGAACTGTCGGATTCGCTGTGCAAAGTCGCCGATTTAGCGGAGTTTATACGCATCGCCCATCCGCAAAACAAATACATGCAGGCGGCGGAGGAAGCCTGCATTACCATTAGTGGTATTGTGGAGAGGTAAGCGAAGTGGTGGAGTTATGGCTAACTCGCCAAGCAGTAGACTAATGCGAAATTTCCTGCATAGCCTGAACACACACAAGCCACTCTATTTGGCGCTGCGCAACGTGGTTGAGCACGGCGACTTTTTGCCGGTCACAGATGTGGATAAACATGTGGCCAAGCTGTTTCTGTTCGACTTTGAACAGTCGGGCATTCACTTGGCGGAGGAGGAGCGACAAAAGGTTGTGCGCCTGAACGATTATATTCTGCAGTTGGGACAGAAGTTCATGAATGGCGCCGTGCATCCTACAACGATAAAGCGCTCGGAAGTGCCGAACGAGTTACGAAATTAGTGAGTAGGACTGAGCGTGGGCATCGTTAGCTAGCTGCTAATAAATTTTGTTGTAGTTTTCCGGCACAGGGTGATCACGTAGTGATATCCGGACTTTACACAAACTCATCGAGCGCAGCAGCACGAGAGGCGGCCTATCGGCTTTTCCTACATCCGTCCGAAAGCCAGGAGCAGTTTTTGACCGATCTGCTCAACTGTCGCCATGAGCTGGCGTGCACATGTGGTTTCGAGACATATGGTCACCGCGCGCTTAAGGCCAGCACCGTTGAGAATCCACGCATGGTGCGTGAATTTATCGACGCACTGTCGCAAGAGCTGCGCCCACGCGCCGATGCAGACTTTCGTATAATGGAGCAGATGAAGGCAAGACAATATTTCAAGCCGTTATGACACGAATACAAGTGCAATTGTCCATTACAGCGCAGAGAGAGCCACACTCCTGACGCCACACTGGCCGCCTGGGACACGCCGTACTTCACCGCGCAGATGAAGCGCAAATCTCTAAATGCCAGTCCCAATGAATTCTTACCGTACTTTAGTCTAGGTGGCTGTATGGAGGGCTTAGACAACTTATTGCAGTCACTATATGGCATTTCGCTGAAGAACACTGAAATGGAGCCGGGCGAGACGTGGAATAACGACATCTACAAGCTGTCCGTTATACATGAGACGGAGGGCCTTCTCGGCTATATATATTGCGACTTTTTCGAAAGAAACGGCAAACCGAATCAGGACTGTCACTTCACTATACAAGGGGGCAAACGGTTGGCGGACGGTACCTATCAGCTACCTATGGTTGTTGTCATGCTTAATCTGTCACAGCCACGGTGGACTGGGCCGACTTTGCTGTCGCCGTCACGTGTCGACAACCTCTTCCACGAGATGGGACATGCCATGCACTCAATGCTGGCACGTACCGAGTATCAGCATGTGACTGGCACGCGTTGCAGCACTGACTTCGCTGAGGTGCCTTCAGTGCTCATGGAGTATTTTGCTTCCGATCCGCGTGTGCTGCGCACTTTTGCGCGTCACTTTCAGACTCACAAACCAATGTCAGAGGACATGTTGCAGCGGCTGTGTGCATCGAAGAACTTATTCTCGGCTAGCGAAACTCAGCTGCAGGTGTGATGTTTTTGAAATATTCTAAAAAGCTTTACGGTTGAAATCTTTGGTATAACTGCAGGTTTTCTACTCGGCGTTGGACCAGGTCTATCACGGCGAGCGGGCCGCTCAAGGCCGGACGACCACAGATACGTTGAAATTGGTACAAGGAAAGTACTACAGTCTGCCCCATGTGGAGAATACTGCCTGGCAGCTGCGCTTCTCGCACTTAGTCGGCTATGGTGCCAAATACTACTCGTATCTTATATCGAAAACCATCGCCTCGTGGATCTGGCAGACGTACTTCGAAGAGAATCCCTTCAATCGGGAGTCGGGCGAGAAGTATCGACGCGAGATGTTGGCCCACGGCGGCGGCGTGCCAAGCCGTCAGCTTGTGGCTAATTTTCTGCAGCGCGAGATGACACCGCAGGTGCTGGCGCAAAGTCTGATCAACGAGATCGACGTTAACAATGATAAAATCAAAGACATGAGCAAAAATGTAATGACTGCTAGAATGTGAAGTGTACACAAATCGCTTTAGTAAGATGATGATGATGATGACACGTTCGTGGCCTCTTTGCTTGATATAGTCGCCGTAGTGCCCCCTACTCTCCTAGATATTTATGAATCAAATAGAATAAATTGTTAACACTTATCCAGACAACACGAAGAAAACGTTGTTTGGACTGCTACTCCTCATGGTGTATTATGGTTGTGGGAAAACAACAGCGTATGTAGATTCAATCGAATTCAAATTCAATCTTAAAGCGAGTTAATTCTAAGTTGTGGCTTTGGGTTTCAATGTTGAGCTATCGCTGGCATTATTTCCACGCCTACAAACTCCTTGGCGATGCGTACGCCCAGCATGAAGATCCCAAAACTCTTCAGTACCGACCTGCAAGCAAATCCAAACAGTGCGATTAGTTGCAATCAGGAATTTGTGGTTATGTTGTTCCCGCTTGGCACGCGACTATTATAGGGTACTTACCACTGGAACTCATTGTTGTAGATGCTTTTCAGAATGTAAATTGGATTAATGCTTTTCTGAGCCATTTTTATGTAAGATTTCTGATTTTCTCGAAATAGAAAGAATATGAAAACGGCCGTATGATGTCCGGAGAGGAGACAAATGTCGCAAGTGCTGCCTAACTCGAAGAGTTAGAGAGTGCTGCCTAACCGCGAGAATGTCAATTAGTGTTCGGTTAAGTACCCATTTCCACGTCCGCCCTCCAATTTAACCGAAATCGCTTTGCGCTAAACTATTGTTATACAATTTTTGGTGGTTTTTGTTGCTTCGGAGAGAATGATTATTTGAATATGAGACTCAAGTTTTCGACGTCGAAAAATTCCTAACAAAATATCAAAGTCAATACAGATTTGGTAGCACTGTCTAGCAAATCGCTTTCGCCAACTCGTTCATTCGCTGCCCCACATATGTTTTTGTTTTCGTGACGGTTCAACTGCGTTGAATTTTACTGCTCGAAGTTTTGATAAAAACAATTTTAATTAAGAGGTACAAAAAAAACAAATGCAAAAAGTGAATTTTGGAGAAGGCGATCACTAAAGCGATTTAAAGTTATGTTAGAGTGAAGTGCACAGTTGTGGGGGATATATGGCGTGCGAAGTCAAAGAAGTGCTAAGGAAGCTAGTGAAAAGAAATAGCTGAAAACCACAAATGACAGTCGCTTACAACTTGGTTTAGAGCGTATGTAGCTAATGATGGACGGTAATTGAACTCCGGGAGCACGGTTCAGTGCTCTGTATTCTCGGTTCTGCGGTTGGATAGCTAGTTTAAGGCAGTCATGCACACTACTGGGGAGCTGTGGTAGTAGGTCTGGCTTCAGCGGATTGATTTTCCACTAAGCAACAATTGCAACGCCAACCAGCTGCCCCCTTTTTCAATGCTTATTCTGCCTTAGGCATTCGCCACTCTTCCCCCCAAAGCATGTTGAAGCATTAAACAAGCGATGATTCATTTCTTTTGTTATTCTCTATTATTTTAATTTTTGGACAGGTTGCGTTCGTAGGCAGAACGGCGGTGATTGAGTGTTCACTACGCATACAGAGTCAGCGGCTAACGGCTACCCATACCCTACCACTAGCCCCCGTGTGTGCAGTTTTTGCTAAGGCAGTTGGAAAAATTGTTATCGCGCTAAATATTTGAAAGTTGTAAAGTAAATAGTTGAGTGATGTTGAAGTAAAGTTGTTGGTGAATATTTATATAGTGTGTAAAAAAAACGCAAAATAAGATAACGCAAAAAGCGTAATTAAACAAATATTTACTAGCGGAGATAGAGCAACGTGAAAAGTGAGAAGATAACTAGGAAGCGTATGAAATTTTATATTGTCACTTAAGTGAGTGCGAAAAACATTGAAATACGCATGTAAAAAGCCCGTGCGAACGTGGGCGATGACATCAAGCGCTGAACTGGTTCCGTTTTATAGAACAGACACAGTAGTCGGAAAAGAAAGAAGAAAAACACAAATACTTTATTTACGATTCTAGACATGCAAGCAACAGTATTGTCGCTTGATTTTATAAATCTTTTACCATTGTTTCCATGGGCGATAATACGCATTTTTGCCAACATTCAAGAACGTAGTTATGACTTAATTATAACTTCGCTCCACAACGCCGAACAATGACATTTACTTGTTTCGGCAATGCATATTAATAATTTTGGGTTTATTCTGCCAAATCGAATGCACTTAAAGCGTATAGTTGTTGTGCGTGACCCAATAAGATTAGTGCAGTTACAGCGCCCAATCAAACACATTTATTGCGCATCGCACATGAACCCGTTGAATTTGAAAAATCATTTATAAGTTTTCATAGCCGGAGATAATGCAACAACACAATAAAGCTGCCGTGCCGGTCTGGTCCAACGATTAGATTAGCGGCTGTATGCATTAATGAAGATTTGCTAATTTCCGTTCTTGACCAGCTGCTGTTTATTTGTTGGTCAGGACGCCACCTTGTTGTGGAAAATTCCAATATTGTGCAACATTTGTTCGGCCTTTTTGCAGTCGTTAATATTTAATTAAAACACTTTGACTTGCCGTTTCGACTGATGTTTGTTTAGCTATTGTTTCGTAGAGACGTAGTAAAGTAGAAAATAATATTGGCCGGCTTTGTAGCCACGTTGCATCATCCTTTGGCATTTAGTTTCGATTTATTTGGGATAAAGGAAACAAATTAGCAGTGAAAATGATAAAAATAAAATACATAAGTAGAAGTAGTAAAAAGCTAAGTAATTTAGTAAAAGAGAAATAAAAACAGGAATTTAGAAGAACCCAAGAACCCAAGAAATTTGCTGTTACTGTTTTTGAGGGTTTAAACTAGGTTTGTTTAAACTTTGAATTTACTTTCGTCTGGAAAGCGACTTGAAGGTGCTCAGATTAATATTGTTTTCTCTGCTCGTTTCTTTTTGATTTCGTGATAAAAATCTAAACATTGAAGAATAATGCAAAATTATAACGTTTAGTTTTCAGAGATGAAACGATGAGTAGCTTGAAACATCTCCTGTTGACTATGACACTCACTTCCTTAGTGTCACCAAAGCATGTGCCACGCACTTCAAACGAAATCCAAAAAAGAATGCGGCTTATACAGCGCCGACTAAGGCCATTTCTATTAAAAGTTTACTCATTTATATCGCAATGACGGAATCACCTTTGCACATTAAGCTTAGTTAGATATCAGTGGTCGTGTATAGGTGCAGTGCGTTCACTATGATATTGCCACCGGCACATGCTTTTTGTTTTTGTGAAAAACAGATTTTTCGAGCTATTCCTAAGTACATTTGGCCCGCAAATAATCCTTCAGTGTTCAGTGATCGATCAACGAAGTGTTGTCTTTTGCAGATTTTCGCGCACAACTAACTGACCGAAGCCAGTGTTGTTGGCAATCGAGTGCTAGTGCAAACGTACTTGTGCGTCTGGCGCGCTCCACAGCATGGATATCATGAACAATTTGTCCGAAGAGGGCGGATGGGGCGACGACGAGAACTGCAAAGAGTTGCCAGCTAAGACCTCGTTCTTCACCAATGCCTACAACGGCATTCCGGAGACGTTGATTCTCAACGTGATGTCGTGGGTGCTGTTCATTTTGCTGTTCACAGTGCTGCGCCACCAGGCCGGCGACTTTGGACGCTTGGCCTTGGTGAACAATAACGGCAACAAGAAGCGATGGACTCAAGTTTTCTACTCGCGCGCGTCGAGCGTGATCGATCCGTCATCGGTAGAAGCGCAGGCGTCGAACAATGGTCCACAGAATGGTGCGGTTCGCGGCAGCGTTACGTCGGCCAACTCTGATAGCACTCCGCTCTCGCCGATACACTACGATCAGGGTATTTTCTCTTGGTTCAAAATCACTTGGAAGCTGCGTAAGGAGCAAATTCTACTGCACACCGGTCCCGATGCGGTGCACTACCTGTCCTTTCAACAGCACTTAATGGTGGTGATGGCCATTGTGACGGCGGTGTCACTGGTTGTAATCTTGCCGGTGAATTTCGCAAACAACAAGTACGATGTGAATGCATTCGGCCGGACAACAATGTCTAATTTGCCGCCCGACTCGCCGTGGCTGTGGGTGCACGTCATTGTGACGATCATCTACGTTCCGCTGGTTGTGCTGATTATGCGTCGCACGTCTGGGCGCAATGCCTTCAAGAAGGCGGCCACGCGCAGCATCATGATCACCAATATTTCGGCGAACGATCGCAACAAAACCGTGGTTCGGCACTACATTCAGGAGCTCTTTCCGGACGTGAATATTGAGGATGTCCAGATAGCCTACAACATTTCCAAGCTGGACGTGCAAAATTCCGAGTACGAAAAGGTGCTGGAGGCGCGGCTATACTGTGAGTTTCATCGTGAACGCAACACCATGCAGGTAGGCAGCTATCTCCCTACGCCGTTGAGGTGAATGTTGTTAATGATTTGCTCGCTTTCTTTATGTGTTAGGTGAAGCCCAAGTTTTGTTCGTGCAAGAAGGAGAACGCCTACGAGTACTACAAGCGCGAAGAGCAGACTCTCGCTGGTGATGTGGCACGTCTCCGTGCTGCTGCCTTAAACGAACCGCTTGGCATTGCCTTCCTCACCGTGTCCACAGTACAAGAGGCACAGAACATCGTCAGTCACTTCACGCCGGGCACCTACCGTCAATGGCATTTGGACTTCGCTCCCTCGCCGGACGATCTCTTCTGGCAGCACCTTAATGTGAGCAAAAGTCACTGGTACCTTAAGTGGTCCCTCGTGAACATCATTCTGTTCATAGTGCTCTTCTTCCTGACTACACCTGCCATCGTGGTGAATCTGCTGGACAGCGTTGCGTTGGCTAAGGGCAACATCAGCAAAATTTCGCCGGTTATTTCAGAGTTTCTGCCCACACTTATGTTGTGGACGCTGTCGGCCCTGATGCCTGTCATTGTCGCCTTCTCGGATAAGTGGTTGGCGCACTACACGCGCTCGCTGCAAAACTATTCGATCATGACTAAGTGCTTCGGCTATCTGCTCATGATGATTTTCATACTGCCGTCACTGGGGTTGCCGTCCGCGCAGGCGCTACTCGAGTGGTCGTGGAGCAATGACACGATGCGTTGGCAGTGCATCGTTTTGCCTGACCGTGGCTCTTTCTATGTTAATTTCGTCATAACTGCTGCCTTCATTGGTACGTCGCTGGAGCTGCTACGCTTTCCGGAGCTAATCGTCTACATTTGGATGCTTTGCACCGCAAAGTCGAAGGCGGAGACACCTTACATTCGCAAGTCCATTCTGATTGAGTTCCCCTTCGGAACACACTACGCCTGGACAGTGCTCATTTTTACGATTTCGATCGTGTACAGCGTGTTTTGCCCGTTGATTATGCCTTTCGCCATGGTGTACATCTGTTTCAAGCACTTTGTGGACCGGCACAATCTGTACTTTGCGTACGGTCCATCCAACATGATTTCGCGCAGCGGCGGTAAGATACACTCTACCGCAGTCACGATGACCAAGTTCTCCATTGCGATTCTGCTGCTGGTGATGGCGATGATATCGGCGCTGCGTGGCAACGGAATGGCACGCACCATCATACTAACCATTACGTTCGCAATAACCATTACGCTATTCTTATTCATGTCACCGATCAAGCGCTGCGCCGCGGTGCGTCGTCCGAGCATCGTGGAGATGGCCGGACCGGCACCGACTTACGTGCCTGAAGTGCTGAGAACACGCGCGGTGGTTGCATCAGCGTCGACGGGTGCACATACGCATGCTAATGGCGGCAATGCGGGATACGGCTCGGACAGTGTCTCGGACTTTGACATCAGTTCGCAGTGCAGTGTGAACAGTGTAGATGCCTGAATAAATGTGCTGTTGGTTTTTATACGAGATACGGCGATTTTTCGATTTAATGCTTTAACATGTTCAGAGTAGTAAGCTCAAAAGTATTCAGAAAATTTTAAGACCTTTTCGAAGATTTTGTGCAAAACATTTCTGGGCATTTTGCATAAAACATTTATATATATATACACACACATAAAGTGATAGGATAACGGCAGTTTTAGTATGTAGCTATGTACACCTGACTGTATTTGTTAATTCAATAAAACAGTTTAACTCTTAGGAGTTAGTATGTAGTTAAATTCACAGCTAAGGAAAATGTGATAATTCCTTTTATAATAAATGTATTACGAACCTACAAAATGAAATCGAACGTTGTAAATATGAAACTCGCCCAATTTCAATTATTCTATTTGTTGTTTTAACTCCTGTGTCCCCAAAATTCTTTGTACATAAGTACGTGGTATGATAAAATGCTAATATGCACACAAATACACACACCCTGATGCTATTGTTTAATATATTTGATTGTTTAAATTAAGCTTCGTTTATTATCCTTTATTAAGCTATGTACTATAATTAAGATTAAATTCTCCAAAATTGTAAATAACGCGTACGCACTCGGAGATAATGCGGCAATCGATTTTGGAATTACAATAATAAATATAGACCACAGCATTTGCTCAATTTTTAACTATGCCTGCCTTCAAGCTTACCAAGTGATGTTTGTGTATGATAAAGGAAATTTCTGAGTTTATTTGTATTGCTATGTTTAGAATTGGAGGGTTGATCATGATGCAGTTGGGTTGGATTGTGTTAGATTTCGATATTATTGATGGTCTTCTCGTTTACTTATCAGATGTCACGGAAAAGATCGTTTCCAAGCAAAGGAGAGGACAACCCATCAGGAACATGGACTTGCAGTGTAGTGAGTCAATTCAAAAGATGTTTCGGATATGTCCTCTTTATTCATCGAGGCATCACGATACATTTATTTCACATTAATGAAATTCTGGGAACTTGGAAACTTTGAATCAGTAAATTTTCTTGATTATTATTAACATTTAATGGTCAAGAAAAAGATTAAATATGTTATTGATCCTGAATATGATGTGTGAATTTGAAACTACATGGTAGTGCGCATAGATCAAATTTGTTTGTGGAAAATGCGAGTAAATATTTGACTATTTTTCATAACAAGATATGGATGCATGCGTATAGACGACTGTGCACATATTTTAAATTTGAATCTGATAAAGCAAAATCTATAATACACTTGGATATCTATTTGAAAAAAATTCAACAAATGTTCCTGACTTGGCATTACTCGACCCCTTGCGCTCCGATCTACACTGGGATGGCGAGAAACTTGATCAAATCAATAATATTAAGTTCTTTTGGCCATCGCTGAAATTATTCTACAATCTTCAACGTTATAATGAAATTAATAAGCTCAAGAATTTTTCATTGATTCCACAACTGGGTCATGGATTACATCACATCAGATACGATTGATTTGCTTTGCATATGTTGCTAACTCGATTCAAATTGTTTAAAGGTCCTTTTGCATCATTCGACAAAGTAGAGTTTCAAAAATATTTTAAACTGCCGTGCACATACACAAAAAACTTTCTTTCAGCGAGATGGTGTTTCAGTTTCCTTTTGTATGGATAAATTTACACATAAGACTGGAAAATAATTAAAATCCAAAAAAAGAAAACTCAAAACAAAAGAGACGGATTGTTGTGAAGATTTGATACGAATACGTTCAACAAATTACGTTAACAAAATTGGTCTTGATCCCGGTTGTCGATTAGTTTTAGCGGAAATTCGCAACAATATTCCAGTTAAAATCAAAAATTCATATTTACAATCAAAAGCGAGCTGTCAACAAATAGTTCAAAATTCCGTGAATATTGCGAACATCAACTTGAAATCCTAAGTGAAAAACAAGTCGCGTTTGGTCAACGTAAAGTCACACGTCTCAAGTTGAAGCAATAGATTTGCCGTCAAGGGACTTGCAATATCATTGCAAAAAATTTGATACCCAATAAAAACGAAACGACACTTATTTGTATCGGTCGAGCGAAATTGCTGCAAGCTCTCCCATCAGAGGATACCTAAGGACACCAAATCATTTACTCATCATTGCTCTGAGATCCCGCAACGCTGATATTCTAATAGTGAATGAATTGCTATACCACAAACTTGACATCCAAACCTCCACATAGATACCAATTTTGTCCCAATTCCCGTACTTGTTGGAATCGTGATGTCAATGCTGGGAAAAACATATTATACCTTGGCGAATGTATTATAAATGGACTAGAGAAACATCATCATCATTTTAGTTTGTAAAAAAGGTGTCATTATTTCTTATATTACGAAAACTATGTACACCTGTGTTAATTCAATAAAACAATTTAATTCTTAGGAGTTACTCTGACGGCTGCAGTAGCCGAAAATACTCTTCGTTGTTCTGATTTAGGAATAGCAATTTGAATATGTCGTTGAAGAAGTCCGGATAGTACTGGCATGCACGTTGGCAGTCTGGCGTCCAATTCACTTCCAGTAGTTTTGGCTGCATACGTTCGCCAGCAGACAGCTCCCACGCCAGCATAATGTCAGCTGCGTACAAGGCACGCGACTGTGCACACGGTGCAATGCCGCGCGGAGGTGCGAATTTCGTGGCGCAAGTCAGCAGCTCGTACAGCATACTGCAGATCTCGCGCTCAATGTCGGCCCAGGCATGCGCCGGATACTGTTTCTGCCAGTAGCCGAGGAAATCTTCGCATTTGATGTGTCGCAGTTGTGCCTCTTCATGGTAGTTCATGACGGTGAAATGTTGTTCATAATCATCGAAGTGGTCGAGTGCGAACGGTTTGTTGGCGAAGCGTAAAAAGAACTTGCGGTGTATGTAGGCCTCTAGTGGCTGTACGCTTTTTAGTAGAATCACATATCGTATATCGAATTTGACCTAGATCTATAAATTGTACAGAATAAGAAGATTATTGTTGATCTTGTGACCTCACCTTGGCATTCAGTTCCGACCGATGGAAGAGTACGGGACGTTCGATGTACTTCTGTGCGATTTTTGGTCCTGTTATTGGTAATCGCACAATCTGCACCAAGCTGTCGGAAATGTGTGTGTCTAGACCGCGAGCGAGATTCCACGGCTTTATGATCCAGTGATTATTCAGGCCCCTGGCGGCACGATGTTGGTAATAGGAGGCGAACTGCGGCAGTTCTGTTTTCAAGTTGAACGTGGTCGGCAGCCAACGCGGATATGTTTCTAATGTGTCCGCATTGTGATGCTCCTGGGCTGCACGTCGACTGGTGATTCCGAGCAAATCCTTTATGGTGATTACGTATTCGTAGGGGAACTGGTTGATGAATTTCTGTGGCGTGTCGCGCGCCAACTCGGCAAAGTCCTTAAAGTGATGCGTTAACCAAAGCACATCTGCGTTTTCCCTGTTGTCTACTAGCTCGAAACCAAATGCCGTGAGATGTTCACGCAGCAGGTCATACTCGGTGTAGACCTTAAGCGGTTGACCGTTGTTGCGCGGTGGTGCCTGCAGAGCGGCCTCACCCTGTGGATAAGTTTCAGGTATGTGACCGGTAGAGAAGTACTCTGCCTCCGGCTCTGTTTGTGTAAAACATTCTTCACGCAGATCCGTTGCACGCCAAGGCAACAGAAGCGCTTCTCGCTCGGGCGCTTCTTTTGACACGTATTCTACAAAATCGCGGGTCACCTGCTCGCCACACTCACAATCTCGTACCGGGAAGAGCAGACTGTACGTGGTTTGCGTGTTGAGGTACAGGAATGGTACCACCCGAAAGTTGGGCTCATCTGAGTGATTCACTGCCGAGCCCACTTCGTCCATTACATACCAAATGGGCTGACGCTCCTCATCTGAGAGATCGCTGCTCGCGATCGTGTAGGCGTGACAGTAGCGCCACACATGGCGTAACACTTCATTGATGCGCGCTTCGTGCTCCAGATCAATGCCCATAATGGCACACAACCTGTCGGTGAGCTGCGGATGTTGCTGCAGCTGCTGACGCGCAATATTCACGCGAAACGTCCATGCATGATCGACGAGATAGATTGCGTTGGGGTCCTCTGCTTTAATGCCACTTTCACGCGCTACTGCCAACGCAAATACTGGACGCGGCTCTACGTCTCCGCCGTTGGTACTCGCAGCCGGGTCTGCTTCTTCCTCTTCGTCGTAGTCAATAAGTAGCAACTGCAGTGCTTCACCGGCGTCGAAACTCTCCTTTGATATTTTTTGGTAGAGCGCTTGCCAAAGATGCTGCGGAACGCCCGATGACTCTAGCTGCGGTTTGTGCTGTGCAGCAAACTGGGCAAAGAGATTTATGCCATCCATCACTCCTGGAGATTGAAATTTTGATAGTGGCGTGCGTCCCACTAGACGGGCAGAGAATTAGTGAGGTTATGTTGTCGAATTTTCTTGTGACAGCTGTAGTAACAACATAACCCAGCACAAAAAACGATTGCACACATTGCTGAACGGTGTGCCGGATGTTAACAACTGAAGCAAATGCTATAGAAGACATACATAAGTGCAGAGGGTATGGATTTATTTGGAATAAGTTTACTAAGGTTTTGGCAAAAACTAAGTCTTTGGTTTTGGGATAAGCTTTAAGGTTTTTATATTTAAAAAAATCCTCCATCGCTTTTAAACGATGATAAATAATTAAATTTAATAGAATAGAAACATACCAGGGTTTTCTAAGGATAGTAGCAGATAAGCGCCAGAATTGATCTTTAAACTTTTTTATTATTAAAATTACATTTATATATATATTTTAATTTTTATAATTATATGTATGTCTATTTTTAATTATCAAAAAGAACAAGTTTTTTAGTGCCAACCACGTGTATTCCTCTCAACTCATTTAAAACTATGCGTACATATGTATGTATTTTCACCGTTTTGCTCCATTTTTCTTCTGTTAGTTTTTAAATATGAAAAATATTTGCGATTTCACATCTCTTTTTGCAAAAATTCTGTGTATATTTCTGTAACTGCAGAACGCCGCTTTGAACGAAGAATACTGCACAAGGCAGGCGAGGGAGGAAAAAAACCGCATTGTGCGAACGCCGTTCGGCTTCACAGCTGGGCACACGAAGAAAAGGTATTTGAGAAAAACTAGAATTATTCTTCGAATACATTCAAAAAGCGCGCATAGTATCAACTAATATTAAAAAAAATTATATATTCCTAAAATTTCTCTGCTGTGGAAGAATATTGTACGCCACCTTCGTTCCATCTTGAGCGCCTCCGTCCACAGCGTATACGTACTCACGTTTTAGGTGCACCGATTGTACAAGTTGTCCAGTGAACACAAAAAAATAATAAACTAAAAGGAGCTAAACGAAGATTTCTCACATTTCAGAGATGCCCTCCGACGGGTGGAACTACATTTGAAGAGTGAGACCAGCATTTCTCACTGTTCAGCTCATCTGGCCCTTACTAAACGTGTAAATGGTTGTAATGTATCAGCGTTTGAATGCGTGGATGTGTTTTTATATGCGTGTGGTTCAATATATCTATGCCTGCGATCTGGTGTCTATGTGGTTTTGAGGCGAAGCCACCTGTTTTCACCGGAACTTATGCAACGTAGTTGTATTGGTTCTGATTATCCTTGTCTCGTTCCATGTAGTCCCGATCGATAAGTGATTCGATGCGTTTTTTCAGATCAGCTGGCTAAAAATGCAAAGGGACACATATATAGTTTGGTGGATTCTTTTGCAACAAAATATGTGTATGCGTTACCTTGACCGGAAAAGTGAGTTGGTTGAACAGCTCGCCGATGAGCAAATTGTGACTCAAGGTTTTACGCATCTTCATTATTCGCACAATGGCCGCATCGATTTGATATTGCCGGTCCTGGAACACGCGTTCCTCTGTGGCCTTTTGTTCTTCCGTCTATTTGCAAGAGAGAGAAAATGTATTCATTTAAAATCATAAGAAGTCTGTCGCACGTACCGTTTCTTTCATTTGTATTTGATTGATTTTGATGCGGAACAATTTGTTTGTAAACTCATTGTTGTAATGGAACTGATCCTTGTTCTCCACCTCGCGCCCCTTTGGGGTTTTTGTAATGACACGCGCCCGACCACAAGCCAACGACTGCAAGGTCCTCCGCAACTCACCATCCTGCAACGCGGATGCAAATAAAATTAAGTCATACCATTTAGGCCCTCAAAACCTCATACTCACCTCTATATTGGTGGCGGCTACAATTTCCTCAAAACTTAAAGTATTCTTATCGTTAAACAGCAAAAGTACGAGCGCTTGAAACAGTGAAACCATAAGATCCTTTGGCCCCTGTGAAGCGAAAACAATAGCGACAAAGTTAGCGTCAGTAGGAAAATGCGTGGTGCGTTTCTGTAGTTTACCGCATCGAATTGCGCCTTCAAAACGCAGTTGCCTAACGTTGGTTGCCATTGTAGCTTGCGACCGCTGTGCTTGGCTAAGTAGAATTTATTAAACACCTGCTGCGGCTTCACCAGCTGCGGCGGCATGGTGACCTCCGTTAGTGGGTAGGTCGGCCAATAGCCCATCGTCAAAATGTTGACAGTCAGATCGATGTTGGTAATATCGCGATCCATATTCGCAACATATTGCTTAAACGCTATGTTGATGTCACGACTTAGTTCCATATCCTTAAACATGCCCTCCAGCTTCGAGGTGAAACCGCCACCGCACTCCTGCTTCAGCTTCGACAGCATGCTTTTTTCCGCGTCCACCGAGGCCGACTTGCCGACCAGTAGACGTTTGGCCAAGTCCTATGGAAAAGCGCATGTTCACTCTCTTTCGAATTATTGCAATTCTTAGCCTTTTACCTTTTTGTAGAACGCTTCAAACACATCCTTGCCGTGTATGAAACGAAACAGAACCATAATTTTATCGAGAATCTGCTCCAGTTCCTCCTCTGTGGCCTCTTTATTGCCAGCGCGCAGCTTCATGTCCACATATTTGGCTGTAGGGCGAAAATCAATTTTATTATTAAATCCATGTATTACATAACTAAACGTCCCCTTCACACACCTATCAATTCGGCAGGCTTATTTGCACGTTGATTGATGAAGAATTCGAAAGCTTCGCGCAGCGAATTCGTGAATTTCTCATTATGTTCGAAGCAGGAGCGCACAATCACATCCATTTTATCTTTAAAGTCCAGAAGATCCTGTACCATGCTCTTGTCCTTTTCCGGGTCGATGACAATGGTACGACCTTTTTTCTATATAAAAATTAATGTGTAATTAAGTTAGTTTTCTTAAAATCGGTTCTGCATGAAATTATCCTCAATATTATTACACACAAATAGATTTGTACCTTTATGAAGCCATTAAAGTTGCCGCACAGCTCAGCTGTGCCGTTCTTGACGCGACTCAGCAAGCTATAGAGCAGCGTCAGATCAGTCAGTCTGTTCTCTTCTAGTAGCGTGTCTAAACCTTTTTGAAGAATTTGGGTCAGGTGTTCGGCCAGCAGCTCTTTCTCTACGTTATATATGAGCGGATATCTACAATAAAGTAAATAAACAATTAATTTATAGTAATTTCATGAATCAATACAAAGAAGGCACGTGCAAGCCGCAGCACTGTTCAGAGAGTATTCGTTTCAATGGAAAAGGCTCAATACTGTGCTATTGCTGATTGTACGCTTACTTGGTGCTTGAGTCCAGATAGTGCAGCAGGCGTTCGTTCTCCTCCGCCAGACGTTTGTTCACGTGCTGTAAATAATCTGGCACGTCCAGTTCCTGCATCTTGCGCTGTCCTTCCAATTGGTACAGCTGCTTGGTGGCATTTAGGAATTTATCTTCGAAGGCGCTTACATAGATTTGTAAATCGCACAGCATGCGCACGAGACTCTTCAGCAAGGCGCGGTCAACAGCATCGCCGTTGCGCTCCTTTTCGATCAGCATTAGAATGCCCTCAACAGTGCGCTTCTGCACCAAACTGTTCAATGCTATATGTGTGCGAAAGAGATCTAATCCCATGTCCCTGATAGTAAAGAAGACATTGAATAACATAAAAAGCATATACGAGAATTTGAAAGGTAGAAGTGAGGAACAGAAAATAAGGGAAACACTTCTGCGTACCAAATCGAGTGCACCGTAGGATTCTGCAGCACGTACGTGCGATCCAAGTATAAAAATATGCTCCGCATCATGATCATTTGCTGACAGAAGGACAGCCACCAGCCATTAATTTTCTTCAGAAACACCTGTCAAGCACAATGACAACAATATACATATATATATTATAACAACTGTTTGCTGGTAGTTTATTCACACTGCGCCATTTACCAGCTTATCCATGCTGCCGCCAGTGAAGGTGTCCACGTTGCGCTTTACATGAGCCTCAGTCAGCTGCATTAGTTTCGCATAGAGTTGCGCATCCATCTTGTGGCTGCACATGTTCTCCACTGCCTGATACAGCTCTTCCAGCGAATACTTAATTGGCTTCGAGAGTTGAATTGCAATGACAGCCTCCTCCAGCTTTTCGCACGTCTTTTCCGAGTAGTTCTCCGGCAGTGTGGGTTTAGCTGAATGCACAAAAATTATATCTTATTTTTTGACGCTCTTCTACTTTTATGCCCATCTTACCCTTGAAATTTTTTATGACAATCTTCTTGACATCGCCAGGCTTGGAGGCGTTGTGTGCACCCATCTTATTGAAATACGCTGAGGTAGTTGTGGCCGAGCGATGTTCGCCCATATGCGCCGCGTCCAGCATCGAGAAGTTCGCACGCCGTTCACCGTTCGTGTTGCCGGCACCGGGGCCACTTAAGCTGCCACCGCTTGCGCCGAACGGCAGCTGCGACTGTGACGACGAGTTCATATTCTGTGTTAGAGCTGAGCGCGCCGAGGTCGAGGGGCTGTAAAAGTGGTGGTGGTTGTCAGCGGTCTTCTTCAGGCGGCTGTTGTAGTTCTCGGTATCCTGCAGTTGTTCAGCTGTTTCCATAGGTTTGTATTTTTTGGAGGCGCTCATAGCTCACCGCTCCGCAATGCACTGGCGGCAGCGACGGTGCAGGCGTTGGCGCAGGACGGTACCAAACAGCTCACTCTGTAACAACAATAGCAACAACGCCAATTGCGAACATAAAACGGCTACTCACTAGTCACGCATACAGGGTGCAGTGCTGGCGACTTGCCTGCAACACAAAGCGCCAGGAACGTGCAGGGTAAGTCTGAAAATGTGCGTTCTCTCGATTCTGTTCTGCAATTGCAATTGCTTCAAATTTTTTGTGTTTATTAAACTTCGCTGTTATGTTGTCGATTGGTCGTTCGGTCGGTTGGTTGGCTGGTCGGCCAGTCACCCTCCCCCGAAAAGCTGCTGTGCAGTTGTCTTTCTCTAGCGGTAGCAGCGTTCGCCGTTCTACCAACTCGTCGATTTTTCTTTACTAACTCAGGCTGATGAAAATGCAGCGCTATTTTGATCAAAATCCGTGTGCTATTTCTCTTTCTTTGGCCGTGGAAATGCCTGCCGTTGCTGTTGCCAAAGATCGAGCCAGAAATATCGCTGGTGCTTTTTCGCTTGTGCTTTGACGTGCCTGTGTTTGTCTGACATTCGCTGTCCAATGCTGCCAAGCACAAGACGCCGCAAGTGCCAAACTGTTCGTAGGGTTGCACATCAATGTACCGAATGAAGGTTTAAAGCTAATCGGGGGAAATATTTGTTACCGTACAGGGGTACAAATTGTTTAATGAGTACCCCTGTTTAATGAGTTGAAGAATACACATGTTTGGTCAACTCGTTGTTTAATTTTCAATTACGGTTCGAAATTTATTCTTGCTCAGGAATGATTATTTAGCTACAACATAATGCCGGCCTATCTGTACCTGAAATAATGCTCGAAGGTCGCCACTACTGTCACAATCTTTTGAGACAAATGCGCTGAAGTGAGAGGTCTGCCTCATTGCAGGTTTAAAAAAAAATAAATAATTTGTAACTATATTTTTGCTAAGAAGTAAACCAACTTTTATTTAATTTTGCAATATAATATTTATTCATTCATTCATTCATTTCATATAATTTTTATTTGCATTTTTATACAGAATGAACAGAGGAAAAATATAGCGTACATACACACAATTTTCCAATCCCGCGCAAGGACTGCCTGAATGTGTGGTGTTTGCTTATGTGATTTGTGTCTTTGATAATATTTGTTTTTGATAATAAATTAACAAGTGATATAAGTTGTGAGGTTGGCATAGCAGGATACAAATGGTGACGCGTTTGTCTTGTTATGAGACTTCGTACAAAATATTCATCAATGAGAGTAATAAAAATAGTCATTGCTTAAAAATTCACTAAATCGCTAAATTAAATTGTATAAAATACGTATAATTTATAAATTTCGTTTGTATACACACATTAAAGTTCGGTAATTAAACCATATAATAAAAACTGTAATTATAATGATTACATTTGCTGAATACTGAAATGAGTCCACATACACACGAACAGGATGATTTACGCATGCAAAAATAAAGCAATCGCAACGCACTTCGCACATATGAAGCATAAGTGTTAATACAAAAAATTCAAATCATTAGACCAGAATACAGTGCAGTAAATGCGGAACTAATGCAGTACAAGCCAGAAGAGGGGGAAGTACACAAAATAGGGGTAATGGGAAACTCGAAACATGCGTTAAATGTTTTTGTTTTGCTTTGATAAACAACTGTAGGTACAGTGGATTTGATTTGCTTCCGCCCGATACTTTCGTCGCTTCGCTTCGCTGCACTCCACTTTTTCCTCCTTGGCCACTTTCCTTTTCGCTAATACTTTAAATATACTATACATTTACAGTTAAACTTTTCATTATGTATGCATAAGTATAACATTGGAAATAAATTTGTGATATATATGTTTCTTTGTTCTGCCACTGCACACATTATTTGCTTAACTCTGCTGGCTTTCTTTTCATATTTCAACATTTCAACATTAGTGTTTTTTAAATTGTATTGTTAAATAATTTTTGTGATAATGTAATTTTACACAATACATATTTGGATTTTACCACCGCCAAAATGCTGTGATAGCTTGTACAGCGAAAAGTATTTAGCAAGTCAAATAGCTTCCAGCGCTTGGTGATTTCCTATGGCAGCAGTCACAAAACGTCAAAGCAATTCACTTCCATTTGGGATGAGTTAGCTTTTGTTTTAATCATCACTCAACTTAATATAGGAATAATACAGCACATTACAATTTTAATACAGCTGAATGTCTGCTAAACCACAAAGGCGTGGTTCATCGGCTGCCGGGCCGATCACTCGGTCTTAGCCCCATAACTAATGCAATATTCGAAAAGTTCTGCAGCGAAAGTGCTTAGCTTCCGAGCACATTTTCCAATACCATTCTAAAATTGTTTGATTTGCTTTTGCTTCGTCTTTGCGCATTCTCTCATAAGCAAAGCGTGCAATTCTGTATGCGACACAAATGCCGTGTGCGCGTAAAACGTTTGCTGAAAAAGATTTGCTTGTTCATTGCGGCATATCGCGCACAAAAGTTTATGTGTGTTTTTGCGCATTTTCCCAGCAGAAAGTTTCAGAATTTGGCTATAGAATTGAAAACAAAAACTGAAGAATTAGCTGCAATCTCGATGGAAGTTTAATTACGAATCTTGCAAGCAAAATAAACTTCTCATGTACTTTTCAGCAGATCGAGTGACAATCAGATTTATACTAATGTTGAGTTTCTTTAGAATCTACTTTAAGCAAGATAGTAACATAAGCAAATGTCTGCACATTTTGAATACAGAAAATGAATAGAGAAATTAAAAATAAATAAATTCAAACTATTCTACGTCATTTTGGGGTACATCTTAGAATCTTCAAAACATAGTCGTCATACTGAAAGATCCTCAAACTTCCTGCTGGGTGCGATTGCACGCGGTTTTAGTAAATGCAAATTTTTTTTTTTTAATTTTTGACTGGCAATGAACTAACAATCAATTATGAATGCATTTTACAAACCGTGCTTGGCACTAGGCAGGGGCGGACTCAGAAAAATATTTTGGTTGTTTCAAAAAGTAATTCATTAATATTCATAAATGTTTATGTAGTATTAAAGTCCACCCTAATATTTCGGGGGGTTCAACCCCCCAAACCCCCCTGAATCCGCCACTGGCACTAGCTATCTGTACATGAGGTTAGCACGTACGTACACACATACAAACAAGTACAGCCAAATGTAAGTGCACACCAAACACTGTAAGCTTCTGCTTTCCCTAATATTTAACAATTTTGTTAGTTTAAGCTTCGCGCTGTTACCATATTTTTGGCGCATTAGTCGGGCAACATGTGCACGAAGCTGACAGGAAACATGCCATGCCGCGTCGGATCACCTTCGATGACGCCCTCCATCCAATTTTCGTCGTCGGTGCGTTCATTGAGTACAATCAAAATTTCGCCTTCTTTAAACTCCAGTTCGTCGTCGTTGTCTGCAGCGCAATCGTACAAAGCTCGACAGCGTCGATGGGCATTCTGTCGAGACAATAAAAATATCAGCAAACTTCAAAATTGTTTGCACACCTGAATGTGACTTACGTAATTGAATTTGCCAGCGTTGCTGCCAGTGCCGCATTTCAGTTGATTGTCTGGCGATACGCTAATGCGGTCGTTGTCGCCCACGGACACATTGGAGTCGACTGAATGATCCAAACCACCGCCGCTGCCACTGCCGCCGCCACGCGTCGAGTCAATATCCGTGTGCCAGGCTTCATAGTCACCGTAGTTTGCTGATTGATTTATCAGCTGGGTTGAGTTAAACAAATCAGAAAGACAATGGTTTGAGTTAAACAAATAGTTCCTTACATTTTTAATAAGTCTAACGTTTGCGAGGTACATATTAAAACAAACGGTTAGTCTCGAATGCAACAATTAGTATTTTTCTTTAATTGGTTTTGTTCAATAGCAGTCAAAAGCACAGGCAAACATTACACCGTAGCGACAAAACGTAATGGCATTATGACTTGAGAATCCATCTTGCTGCGCTTGCTTTATTTCGATTCAGTCTCGAACTTGAATGTAAGCGTAGCTGCTGTTCGTTAGTTGCTGGTTCAAACCGGCAGCCCGAAAATTGGAGTCTTATTCATGAGCAATTTTTTTGATAACTATGCGGAAACAAATTCAAAACAGCACAAACGAAAAATGTTAAAATTCTTGTGCAACCTTTACCGTCTCTTCACTCGGCTGCGATACCCTCACTAAATTCGTTAACTTGCGCTGCAATTTAACGAAAACACATATTGGTTTCTAGAGACCTCTTTTTTTTGGGACTATGTGCAACTTCTAGTAAACTTTTGAATAACTATTTATTCGTACCTTGCGTGGTGGCGCAACAGGTCCGCCTTCGTCCATGGAGCAAATGCTCTCATTTGACTGTCCATTTGCAATTTCGCGTTCTGTAATTTGTGTTCAAATGCAAGTTAATGAAATATTCAATCAATCATTTAATTGCTACCCACCTTGTGGCGGTCCGGGTGGTGGTATTTTCGGGCGTGTTAATGCCGATTTGTCAACATGCTTCAATGTGGGAATTTCGCCAGCTGGCGGTAAAACCAACTTTGCACCAGCCAAATGGATATTGCGATTCACCGACTCGCCGCTTGGCGAACGTTTGTGGCCGAATGTGGTCATGACGGGGAGTACGTTGCTGCCACCGCCTCCCGGGTCTTGCGACACGCTCTTCTCGAAACGATCGTAGTAGCCGTGCCCGCCACCATGGCCACCGCTGATGCGCGGACTGCCGTCCACTGAGCGCAGGTGCGGCAGTGTACCGTACACCACATCGATTGACTGATTTTTGTGATTGTTTAGGGCGCGTATGTCGCTCGTGTCGTAGTTCTGCGAGTGACGTGGTGGGTGCGGCAGTGTGCCATACAACGAGTTACTGGTATTGCTGCCTATACTGCCGGGTGGCGGTGCCGGCGCGGTGCGCTTCTTAAGCGAATTCATATTGGCTGTAAAATTAGAAAGGAAGTGAGTTAAAAATTTCGAGAATATATACGTCAAACCAACCCGTGGAGGTGGATTTGCGTGCACCCGGCAAGTGCACCAGGTCATTGTTTGCTATGCTGCGGGCACCGCGGCCACTTTGGCTAGAAGCAGAGCTTGGACTGGAACCACCGGCGCCACTTCCACCACTCCGGCCGCCATTATCGCCGCCACCGCCACCTACGCCGCTAAGATACTGGCCCATCGAGGCGTGTTGCTTGGGTGAAGTGCCCGCCGACTGATTGTAGCTGGGCACTCCGGACGGTAGCGTGAACTGTCGACTCGGGCAGTTGGCTATTGGACTAGAACCACTCTGTATGGAATCACAAGTTGAGGAACGTGAACGCAGCACCGGCGAATCGCCACCAGCGAAGCTCGGTGGACGAGAACGCGACTTCTGCAAATTATATAAAATTGGAGGTCGTATCATATTTAGAAATTACATAGCAAATTTAAATATATTCAAACAAATTTTATTCAATTCTACAAATAGACATAATTGTGCACTAACCCGCTCATCAATGACTGTGTCATCGTCGGAGAAATCGGTGGAACCATCTTCATTAGGCAGATTCCAATCGGTGTTGATGTGGTCGAAGGCGCTTTTCTCACGCTTCATGGCACAATCAATCTAAACAAATAATTTGTACATAATCCATATGAAAAACCGATTTAGATTAGGCAACTGTTACGCACCAATTCTTTGCAGGCGTTGTGGCCCATCTCTTTGGCAATGTCCAGCGGCGTCTTGCCTTGCGAATTGCGCAGCTCGTAGTCGGCGCCGGAGCGCAGCAAAAGCTTCATGCACTCACGTCGATCGTGCAGTGCACATAGGTGCAGCGCCGTATTCTTGCCGATGGCATCGATGATGCTTGGCGGATTGGTGGCCTTATTTAGGCCCTTTGGTGGCATATTCTGTATGAGAAAGTCAACAATGTGTAGCGTCGAACCCATTTCGCGGAGCACCGCCAAATGCAGTGCAGTCTCTCCTGCATCTGACGATGGCAGACAGCAGGTGAGATCCGCACCCTCTGCCCACACTTGCAACAGCTGACTCATATCGGCGTTCACAATAGCTTGTTCGAGATCACAACGCAAATCGTTGTCGTCGGCGCAGGTGCGCATCACGTAACGTTTCGCTACGTATTTGGCTCGTATAAAGTCGTAGCGGTCTTCCCTGAAAAATTAATACAGGTGTTATCAGATAAAGCCTGGCATTCGAATTTGTTGTTTCTGCAATAAATCGCACATTGTACTGTCAGGTGTGAGCTTGCCCTTGCCCAGCGTTGCCTCCATGATGTCGTTCAGCGTGTTGTTTCCCATGGCACGAGCAATCAGAAGATTCGCGGTGGTCAGGTTGTCCAGCGTGAGGCTCTGTATGCGCGAATGATGCACGCCCAGGTCGCGATGTACACCCGAGCATTGTATGCAAACCAGTATGCCAAAATTCAAACTAATCCAGGTGACGTCGTTGCGGGAACCGCAATCGCAGCACTGATCATTGCCCGGTAGCATTTGGACGTATCTGCAATAGTGAATGGTAAATTATTGTCATATTTCTTAAAGTCAGTGTTCGAATCGATCAACTAATTTGAATAGCTCGATTGCACTCAAAATGCCGGAAATGTTGTACAGTTCAACGATTCGATGCTTTCCATCATCTGCACTTCCCTTTGCGCCATAGCTTACCGTATAACAGTCTTTTGTAGCTCCACCAAACTAGGACTCATTTGCGGATTCGCATGCTGGAATGCCTTGGCTAATGCCTTCTCCTTGCAATTCACCAGTACGGCCATCCAGGCCTTTTGGTCGGCCTCATCTTCAGCTTGGAAATGATATGGACGATTATCTGTGGGAATGAGTTTGGGATTAATAACAACTTCTAGTACCACATTCGTGTATCTTTTCAACTTACAACTGATCAGATCAAAGCCACGCTTATCATCCGGCACCGGTTTGATCTGGCACGTCAGCAGGTTGACGCGTGTGGGCGGCTTTGTTTCGTCCGCATGGCAAATGTCCAGAAAACCATCGCTAGTCACGCGGCAGCGGCGTTTTTGCCACACGCGGCGCACCTTGCCTTCGCTCTTCTTCAGCAGGTGACCGGAACGCGTGACGCCGTGGTGCTTATCGCCCTGCAACTGGTGCAGCGAGTAGCCGCCTGTGCTGTTGCCCCCCTTGTCCGTCGGAACATTCTCCACCCGCTCAAAGTCAGGCGTGCTGCGCAGCAGTGTTCGCAGGTCGAGCAGACTGCGCCGATCCTCATCCTGCTTCTGCTTGATCACGTGCAGCTTCTCGCTCAGGTCGCTGATGTACGTGCCAAAGTGTTCGATCGTTTGCAGGCCATCTTTGAAGTAGCTGTTCACAAAATAGGCAAATGGAACAATCAGTAAAGTCATTCGAAATGCGAAGCACACTCGCACTTACTTATTTAACGCGTGATAATACTCGATGAAGTGCTGCAGCAACTCAATGCCAGTTTTTGTTTTGATTTCCTTATATTTCAATAAATACTGCGAAAGCGCGCACAGCAAATAGACAGAGAGCACCCATCGGCCACAAAGCGAAATAGAATGCACAAACAAATAGAGAGAGTATTGTGAATTGCAAACCTTTTGCTGGGGGACGCGGTCAGAAGCGCGGCGCCCACACATGTCGACGAAAGATGTACATACCTCGCACGTCTGCAGCTGATATAAGCGGCGCTCCTTCTCCATTTCGTCGGCCACCACCGCTGCATCGATTTCCGTGCGCACCATGCCAGCCTCTTTGGCCTGCGCTTTCTTTTCCTTTTCGATTTTGATGAATTTCGCCTCGTAATCTTTGGCAGCCTTATCGAAAGGCCGCTTCATGTCGCCCTTGACACCACGCAATTCATTCTTCAGCATCGAGTCAACCGGAAACATAATGATGTTGTTGATGTTTTGCATCTGCAGCGGAAACCATGAAAATTCGAAATCAGAATATGAAAATTACAGTCGAAGGTGGATGGGCAAACTGACCAGCGTTTTCATCAGTGCGCTCAGCTCCTTCGTCACCACAGAGAACTTTAGAAAAGCGGCACCGATATCTGGCTCATCCTGATCGATCACCTTGCCGCCCAGACGCTCCAGTGCCCGCACCAGAAACATTTCGTTATCCACATGAGCTAAAATTTAACAAATGTCGAAATGGCGTCAACGAATGTCTACATTTCCGTGGGAAAACACCGGCAAACTTACTATTTCCGGAATTGTGTATGGCCTTGACTGCTTTTTTCAATTTCGTTAAGCCTTCGCGGTCGAATTCGAGACGCTGAAATGGTAACAGAATGCAGGCGCAGTGGTCAGATTATGAATTAAAATACAAGTCTATATATTTTTTATTTGAAATTGGGAAAATTTGGTGGACACATTACTTTCAACAATGTCCACGATGAAGGGGCTCAACTGCTCAGTGCCTGAATGGGCCGTTTGTAGGGGGCCAGCAAAGGAATTTATTGAGCGTGTTGCAACGTTAGCATTGTCGTAAATTATTGTGATAATTTCGCAAATTAGTAGTCGATAAAAGCATCACACTAATAGACGGATTGGCTGAGAATTGCTCAAACAGAATTGCGAACTAATAACGTAATAAGCAGAGAAAAAACACAAACAGTGAAATGAAAACAAAACAAACAACAAATTCAACAACAACAAAAGCAGCACAAAGGAGAATGAAAATTTGTCGCGCTGCCGCTTAAATGTGGTTTACAGCGCTGGCACCGCAACACAATTGCCAATACAACCAGCACTTGTTTTCGTTGTATTCACATTGATTTCGATTTTTTTCTTCAATTTAATTTGCGTTCAGCTGTTGACACAGCACACCGTATGGCATGACATAATGCAGAAAGTCGATGTTTTGTTGCATGCGCCACCGCGCGACCCATCGTCGGCTGTGCGCGGCACCGGCGCTGACTGCACTTCAAATCCATCGCTCGCAGCGTCGGCGACTGTGCGAGTGTGTCAGCAGTTAGCCAGCGAACCAATCAGTCAGCCAATCCAAACGCGACACAAGGTCGTCGCAGTTATTAAACTTAATAACCCCTTTTATACACTGAAAGAAACTAACACAACGACACCAGCTGCAGCAGTGGCGACAGCAACAATGGGAAGCGCAATAAAAGCAGAATTTGTACATTTCTCGTTTAAGTAATAGCGGCAAAAGTGCAAATTGCTGCTGTAAATAGCAGCGAGAGAAATAATGATGGAAATTACAACAATCAACAGTAAACCATAAACTATCATAAATAACAAATTAAATAAAGACAATTTCAGCAGCAACAAGTCGCGAGCGCGAGTACGCGCGCACGAATTCCGAAATCAAGTTTAGCTTCTACGGGAGCTGGGAGCAGGAGGACGAATGTTGTTATTGTTGCTGCAATCGGGCGGCACACACTGTTTAGCGTATGTTGAACTTCGCTTCCACGAGCGACACATTTCTCGCAGTCGATGTAATGGTCGATGGGCAAACGGTTCAAGTATCCGCCGCCCTTGCAGCTTGGACTAAAGCCTGGTTTGCTTGCGCAAACAAACGCCACAACTGCTCGGTCACTTGCACGCCGCAGTGCACGTGCGGATGCATGTATGTATGTGTGCGAGCACGCTCACCGGATGTGAATAATTGTTAAAAATTCTGTTCTACTTCTGCTGGTCTTGTGTTATTGTTATTCTTCATATTTTCAATTCGATACGCGATTTCGCTTTTTCTGCTAACAACTCATCGCAGTTTTTACACTGATTAGTGATAATGTGCTTGTTGTTGCATATTGCACAGTCAACAGGGCGTAGTCGTGGTCAGCGCTACACAATGCACACGACCACCATGAACGGGCTGCGACTTTCGATTCCTCTGCACTTTGGCGCTTTGCTCGTTCGTGTTCCTAAAATAAGCAGCTGACGTTGAAACTTCTTGGCGTTATCGCATCGTGTTTCGAATGCCATATAGATATGAGGCGAGTCGGTGGGCATAGCTGCCCGTTGGAAGTGGTATCAAAGTTGTTTGTGCACAATTCAGCGGAAGAATGTTGTTGGAGAAGTAGTTTCGCAGTGGCCAAGAAGTTAAATAACAAATTGTTATTGTTTGTACTGAATGGAATCAAGAATGAGTCAAAGTTGAGGAACTCAATTCTTTATATTTCGCAATAAAAAAAATTTTGACCTTAACTGTGCCATTGGGTTTCACAAAGACCTGCGTAGTTCATTGACAAAAGCAGCACGTTCAGCAGAATCAACCTGCGCTTGGAAGATACTTCGCCAGTGTGAAGGTCGCACAGACAGGTCAGACTACCGGCCGGGTCCCTTTGCAAGCTAAAAATTGTTAGCAGGCCTACAACTTCAGCCTCATATGATATGATAACTGAGTACTGGTAAAGACTCTCATAAGAGAGCTTCTTCCACCTATGATGATAAGGTGCTCGTTAAAGTGAAGTGATAATTCCTATAAAGGCTCTCGAGCCGTACCTGGCCAGGTATAACAGATACTTAGTTAAAATTTGTTGGCTGCATCAACCAAAAGTCAAGCCCTACTTATATAATAAATTAAATGTATTAAAATATTCTTCTCGTTGTATTAAGAGAAGCGCTAATTTCATGCAAAGCTAAGCTAAACTACAGAAGTAAATCTCCGCAAATGAGTACATATGAACTTAGTAAAGAAATACAAAAATTATTTAGAATAACCTAATTGACGATGGCATGCCAGACAATGCGTGTGTGTGTGTGTGTATGATTAATTGCTCCGCATGTCATATGCGGCCGAACGACGACGCTGGGTGGTTGCTTGGCTGCGCGCTTGCCATATGCAGCCACATCAATTCATCACGACCTCATTGATGTACGATAGCACGGCGCGGTGTTTGGTTTACGGATTGGATTTTACCCCTCACTAATTTCGTGGCCAAATAAAAACGTACAAAAGAAGTGATTTTCTGGTAACCAGAATCGATGTCAATCAACTCAGACAAACAGCCAACAAGCGCGCAAAACACCGGCCGGCATTGGCCGCCCAATACTGCTCGCAACTATCTGGTTTTAAATAAACAAATACAAGCACTTGTGAACTGTGCAAAAGCAGCAGCAAACGTTTACAAGAAAATAACCAACAAAAACAACAAGAACATTTCTTGAATGTTTACGCTTTCGCTGCGGCTGCTGCCAAGTCTATTGCGCTGAAATATGAGCCAAAACACACAACTATGCGCATATATGTAAATAAATATAAATACAAGAGAAAAAGATGAATCGCATGCTCGCATGCCTGGAACTAGAGTCTTCAAGCAGCCAAGTGAAGACCAAGTTTTTCCTAGCTGTGCTTTATTGTGTGGAAGAGGTACAGGGGTGTTGCGCGTTGCGTGGGCATTGCCAAATCGGAAATGTGGCCAACTAGGCGATTGGGTTTGGTTTTTGATTGGCTTCAAGTGCTGGTCAACATGGTTGGCGCTGCGGGAAGGGACGGCAAATAGCATCAATATTTAATTAGTTGATGGAATTTTTCAATTTTTGAACGCAACCTTAGCCGCAATGAAAGGTGCGCTTAATGACATGCATACTGTCCATTAGCGTGTGGTCATGTCTCCAGATGTGTGTGCGAGCGTGTGTAATTTAGTATGACACATTTTTCGCAGCAGTTTAAAGCATTAATACGGAGCATTTGCTTTAGTTTTGGCGTTCCCATTGTGCTTGTTCTTATATTCGTTTTCGAGTTTTTATTTTATTTTTTAATTTCTTCTTTTTGTTAACTTTGTGTATGGGTATTCTGCGCTGAATTTGAGTTCGCTCTCTCTTTTTGCGTCGCCTGCGCGTCACTGCCCATCGTCCACGCATTCAATAATCACGTTAAACAAAAGTTTAGAAAATGGCATCGACTGAAGTGCTGACAATTTGCATATTTGTGAAATTTTTTCTTTGGGCGGATTTTTCTGGTGTTTCATATGTGTGCGTTTGTGGTTTTTATCATTGCGGTACGCTTCTTTAACAGTTGCTCATAAATATTTATTAATCGGATTACTTTGTCATTCACAACAGCTCAGAATTGTGATATCTCTTGTAGTAGTGTTTGGTAAACAAAAGACAAGTTTCGAGTAAGGAATGGTTCGCGCTAGGAACAGCTTTTACGACGCAGTTTTTAGGGAATACAGAGTCGATCAACGATGCACAGATTAAGCAAAGAGCTATTTCAACTGTCGAATAATTTGAGGACGTTTTCCAAGCAAAAATTTGGTCCGACTAAACAGTGTTTTCAAGTGCAACGTGCTACTTAGCTAAAGCACTTAAGAAGCTTCTTCTTTAGCGGCGATTTCTTGACTCCCCTTGCGTTTATGTAAGAAAACTTATCATTTTTGGTTGGTTGACAGTTTGTAATAAATTCTAAATTTTGAATAAAATGGCAAATATAGAAATGGTTTTTTTTTATTGCATAACTTTAGAAACTGTTCACGCAAACCGATTGCAGCAAGTTCGGCATGAGTCGACGTCAGTGCGTCCCCGTCATCGAGCATAAATGCGGCGACAAGGCACGTCATTCGATTGCAGCGTGCAACAATGTGCGCCAGTGGCGCGAGATTCATTCAGTGCGCTATATTTAGCAACAACACTGTTTCGTTTTGTTTCGCCAGTCGTCTTTTTGGTGTGCAAGCCAATGAGTATGAGGTATATCAGAAATGGTATGTAAATACAAATAGTGAATTGGACACACGCTACAGTCGGGCAGCGACAACATGCACATAATTTGCTGTGATTTGCATTAGTGTCCACATTTTTACGAGCAGATGAACTGTGGTTGCTTGTCACGGTCGGGGTCGAGCTTCTCAAGGAACATTACAAACCAGTAGACTTTTTCCATGAGGGATGATACGTTTAATAGAACAAACGATAATTGAACAAATTGTCAATTTGACAGTTTCGAAATTTTGCTGAATTACAAAGTCACTCTAAACTAATGGACACGTTTGAAATAGTCGAGGTTTTACTATTAAGGTATTTCATTTATTACTCGAGACAAAAACTCAAAATATCATATAAGCTCAAACATTAACAAGTCGTATATGACCAATTTTAGTATTATTTTTTGTTCAATTTAAAAAAAAAAATGTCAAGACAACACATTCCATGCAACCGAATGTAATTTTAAACGCCCATTTCAGCACTAAAAATAAAGCCTAAGCATCTGCCGTGAATTTATATCACTAATTTGTGGCACCACGTCGTTAAGTGTGCCGGCACATTAGGCATCAACAGGCATCAGCACCGTCACAAATCACACAAATCGAAAATGGGCAACACATTTTCTGCTGCAGAAATTTTCCTCCCAACCCCCTCCACAGTACACTAATTTACTCACTTAACCTCAAAAAGGCTGCTAGCATAGGGAATGTGAGAAAAGGTGAGGACCGCTCGATAAAAATTCAGTTCAAGTGGCAGCAGTTGGGATTTGCAGTCATTATGGCGATTGGGTGGGGTGTAGGGCGTACGAAACGTATTTATGTATATTCGCGAAAAAATTCGCGCATTCTTTGCCGTTTTCTATGAACCACCTTGCAGCATGTCGGGCAGATGGTGGCGAATGCCTTGGAAAATATGCGTATCTGACAGAAAGGAGAACGCACCGAAAGGCGTAAAATTATTTGCGGTCTCCGTGCTGCTGTGAACGTACACGTGTGTGTGCGCAACCACCTCACCACTCACTTGGAAGCGGGCCAACAGAATTATTCGCAAAAAATACAGACAACCGCGAATATGAAAAGGCGCATAGGTGGATTGTTGTTTATGCTGTTGTTGCTGTGCGTAGACTGTTGACAGGCGAGAAGCAATCAGCTGCGGTGCATCTGGTATTTGCATAGGAAGCTGACCGGGCGGCTGCAGAATTGATGAGCCGCATTATTAGCGGCACAAAGGAATTACTCATTAGAGCATTTGTGTCGCGAATGATTTGCCGAATTTCAGGTGCACATCTCAAAAGAATTTAAGTAATTAAGTATGAAGTGCTGACGACAGTTGAAGCTAATTATGCAGACACGCAAAATAGTGAAAAAGCTTGAAATTAAAATTTGTCTATGTGTTTTGGACACATGTAGAGTCCCTTTTTGATGTGTTTGACTGATCTGCTTAGACGAAACGAATGAAAATATTTGGTTCAGAACATAAAAAGTGAATCTCAGACGAGGCCTTCATAGCGAAACAAACTATGAAGGCCTCATTCTGACAATTATTCTTTCAGAACTTTTCACTTCGATGATGCGAAACATCGAAAGCCGAATTGTGTTATGGCCACTGTAAAATCTGTGATCTATGACAAACGAAAGAAATTTTGCGTCTAAATGTAGTCTCACCTCTTCCAGCACTGCAATCGTTTGCCGGCAGTCTGGCATGCGCGACGCAAATGTCGACGTCGTCGGCGAGTTGTAGTCATCGCGCGTTTCCTCCACGAACTCCGCGATACCGATAAGTGCGGCCGGTGGCATCTTGAACACCAGTATGGACAACACAGCGGAATCAACAACTCGCCGAATTTGGTATGAATGCGGCGATTGGGCGGTCGGGTACTCGCGCCGCAGGCAGTCCACGCGACTAGACAACTCTAACAACCACTGTACTAAATGGGCGGAGAGCGCGCGCGATTACAACAAAAAAGTGGCAACTGGCGAAGCGGTAGGAGAAACTGGAGCAGCAGCTGCCGATTAAAGGGCAGCAACAGCAGCGACGAAGCTGGTAGTCGATTGGTCTGCACAACAACAAGGACGACGGCAATGGCAAAAACAACAATAAGTCGTCGAATCAATCAGACGCAGTTGTTGTTTTCCTTTGTTGCTTTTTCTATTTTTTTGTTTGCTCACTGGCTGTTATTGCGCGTTTGTTGTTGTTTTATGCTGGAGTTGTACTCCATGCACTCACTCACACTATCACTTTCGGGTAGTTGTCTTAAGTGTTGTTGCACTTTTTTTGCTTTGACGTTTCTTGAGTATTTTTTAGAATTTTGTTTTTCGAGCATTTTTTGTGTTTTGATGATTTGATGTTTGTAATATTTTGTTGAATTTTGACTGAAACGTTTTCAGTCCGGTTTTGTTTTTTATTGCCGCTACACTTGCCCGCCATGAATTGCTGCGCTCTGTATCACCCTTGTCCACCGTTGAGGCAGCGGGCAATGGAATAGAGAAATGCGAGCGAAGCAGTTGACACCCATTTTTCTTCTCCCAATTCAGCCTTTTTGCACTAAGTTCGCCAGCCAATTGCAATGTAAAAATCGTTAATTCTTTGCGATTCGATTCTAATTCACTTGGGTTACTTTAATATTATCCGGTCGTCTTCCAACTGGTGTTAACACACTGCCACTGACACTGGCTGCCTGCCTTCCTGCCAATCCACCTCAACAGCCTTCAAATTTTCTGATCGCTCGCTGTCTGCTTCTTCATCTCGTTCCTCCTTGCTTTTCACTTTTTTTCGTTTGTTTTTTGCTTTTGCAAACGTCGACAAACAATTGTACTACTCCACTCCACTAGCGATGTGCCTCCTGCACCACCTTCCCGCACTTAAACTAACAACAACAACCACAATCACGACTACGACGCTGCTGTTTTCGCTTCGATTGCAACTGCGTATTGGCCATTAGTAATCACACCTCTGCTGCACTGTTCGCGCCGCTCCACACGGTTTCAGTTTTATTAAATTCATCGATTTCGTTCGCTTTTAATTGAAATTTGCATTTTTAATGGATAGATTAACAAATTTTCGTGCTACCACCGTCAACGACTCAACAAACGAATGAGCAATCGACCGTACGAAGTGGCTTGGTGTTGCCAACCCTGCCCAGCGCTCACAACCATGTTATCGATAGCAGATACAAGTGGACGAAATATCAGTGAAAAACTGTTAAAAATCCCTCAACTTCAACGAACAAGACCAACATATTCAAAACTGTTTTGTGATTTATCCGTTTTACAGCATACATAAATGCGATATAAGTTCTAAAAACTGTTGAGAAAAAGTCTGTCAGATTTATTTGAAATGTGACAATTTAATTGCATCAATAGTGCTTGGCCAATCGGGCTTTCGATGAAGCGGTAGTTATCTTAAAATGGGTAAAGCTTTTGGAAATTAATCTGCATGGCAGCACTATCACTTTGAAAGAGATTGCAAAAGACAAGCCGCACGTTTGGGTGAAAAGATTGGCAAATATTTTGAAAATCTTCGTTAGAATCAGAAATTAGCAGAAGTAAGACAATGGCCGCAAAGCGTCAAGCCACCACGCACTTGACACATGATAATTGGGACCAGGAAGAGGAGCCAGAGGATCGTGGGACTTTCCGCAAAGCGCCAGAGGATGAGCTGAAGAATCGTGTTATAAAGAAGGCGCGCAGGAAGGTGGCTGGCAGCAGTGCGTCGGACGGCGCAGACAGTGCAGACGGTGCACCGAAAAGCATCTTCAGTGGATTTTCTGGTTGGTTGTAAAATCCTTGTCTGTATTATTTCTTGTATGTGTTACTAGCTGATAAATTTGTTGTGAAATGCTTAAAGGTTTTGGCAAAGCGGCTCCAGCCCCGGCGGCATCGTCGCCGTTTTCGTTTCTGGCAAAGCTACCCGTCGTGGCTGGAGGAAGTGCGGCGAGCAGCGGTGAAACTGTAACACCCACCACTGCACCAAATTTTTCGTTCGGTTCGGCCATTACCGCCGCCGCTACGTCAACGGAAACGCCGGAAAAGAAGAGGAAAAATGACATCTCTACTCCGACAGCAGATTCGATGGCTGCCACGAATGGTGCTGGAAAATCGACCAATTATATGGCCAAATTAAAAGGTCTCAATCAGGCAGTTAGCGAGTGGATCAAGACACACGTTGATAAGAATCCAATGTGTATTCTGACGCCTATCTTTAAAGACTACGAGGACTATTTGGCAGAAATCGAATCGGAGGAAAGAACAACGACTACAAACGGGTCGGGTGAAAGTGGTGTCGGCACATCGAAAGCGTCAGCGCCCACTGCTTTAAGCAATTTTAAATTTTCCGCCAGCAATCCCCCGGCTGCGGTATCAACGGCCGCCAGTACCAGCAACAGCGCTGGGATATCGTTTTCCTTTGGTGGCGCAAACGCCTCCTCGTCATCGTCAACTGCAACAACTACCACCACTACGAACACAACTAAGCCCAGCATCTTTGGGGTCATAGCCAAGCCGGCGGATTCATCGAAAAGCAATGGTTTCAGTTTTGGCATAAAGCAGGATGAAAAATCGGGAACTTCTGCGACTTCACCAGTTGCTGCGAAGGGTTTCAGCTTCGGTATAAAGACAGATGATAAGACGAGCACTTCGGCAGCCGCACCAGCAACCTCGAAGGGTTTTAGCTTTGGGATAAAAGTGGACGATAAGGCGGGTGGTGCAGCTACACCATTTGCTTTTGGCAAGGCATTGAGTAGTGGTGGTGAGGGAGACGAACAAAAAGCGGCCGCATTCAGTTTCAATGCGGGTGCAACGCCGTTTTCATTTGGCAACATACAACCGCCAGCCGCTGTTGCACCATCGACTTCCACTGCCAATGCGGGCGAAGATGAGGAGGAGGATCAGCCACCAAAAGTAGAATTCAAACAGGTAAGCAATAAATGAATGAACGAAAAATATGAAAAAGTTATTTTTATTGATTTGTGATTGAAATGTTTAGGTGGTGGAAGAGGACGCTGTTTACTCGAAGAAGTGCAAAGTGTTCGTGAAGAAAGACGGCAACTTCGCTGATCGTGGCGTTGGTACGCTGTATTTGAAGCCCGTGAAGGATTCGGAGAAGACACAGTTGCTGGTGCGAGCCGATACCAATCTGGGCAACATACTTGTGAATTTGATACTGAGTGCCGGCATACCGACGCAGCGTATGGGCAAGAATAACGTAATGCTGGTGTGTCTGCCGATGCCGGAGGCAGAGAAGGCGGCTCCTATGCTACTGCGCGTAAAGACGGCCGAGGAGGCGGATGAGCTACTGGCCACGCTGGAAAAATACAAAAAGTAGAAACGAAGGGAAGGAACATGCTGCCGCTAATTGCAGCGAATTGTACTTTTATTTTTAGTGCATATATATAAGTGTTTATGCTAAAAGAAATGGACTGTAAAGAATTGGTTGGCTTTTGATTGATGGAATCGGGCTCGGAGAGTTTGATTAATAAGCATAGCAAAAATTGGAAATGAAAATTTGGGAAAATTCGAGCAAAATTCTGCCCGCTGATTTCTGTACAACGTTGCAACACGGGCCGCACAAATGTGCATTTTTAAATCTTAACAGCGGATTTTACTCTGCTACGGGTATGTGTATGTCTTTACAGCGGCTTGTGCAGAAACAGCTGATTTTCGAATGCCAGAAGTGCGGTTGTCAATGCGCTTTGCTTCGGTTTTGTTTGCCATTTTTGTGTAACTTGTCCGAAGGGAAAAGATTTTCATCGGCATCCGCTTTTGTTTGTGATTAATTGCAGTTGCGAATAACTGAAATTTGAATGAAATGGAAAAACGTGAAGATGCGCTGCAAGAGGTACGTAGTTGTTTTCCTCTGGGTGCTTTATTGCGGTGTTTTAATGTTCAATTCGTCTCTGTCGGCAGGCGATAACCAAAAATGCTGAGGAGACTGAGCGTTGGGAGAGCTACAAAAAGGATAACGCGGAGGCCATTGAAAATCTGAAAAAGTTCAGTAGGCATTTGACAGTGGATGTAATGGTACCGCTGGGACGAAAGGCTTACATGCCGGGGCAGCTGGTACACACGAATGAGGTGTTGGTGGGTCACTACCAGGGCTACTTTTCCAAGTGCTCTGCGCACAAGGCCAAAGAGATATGCGAGCATCGACTTCGCACGGCAACGGAGCAGCTAAAAAAGTTGCAGACCGAGGCAGATCTTTGGCAGTAAGTACTGAAGATGAAGTATTAGTTGCGGGAAGAACTGTGATAATTTGATATCTGCTTTGAATAGAAATAAGTTGGAGAAGCCGTATGCTGAGGGCGTGCTGCCGAATGCTGAGCAACGTGAAATTATAGAGGATTACGATGAGGAGAAGGAGAAACGTTGGCGTGAGGAGCACAAGTTGCGCGTGAAGCAAGCGAAAATGCGCGAAAAGGTGGAAAGGGAGAATGAAGGGGAAAAGAAAAGAATAGTTAAAGCCGAAACTAATGCAAAACTAGAAGATACCGCTAAAGAACTAAGTGATGAGGTTGTTTTGAGCCAACTAGAGCGGTCAGGACTACTGGAAGAGCTGGAGCAGGAGTTGGAAAAGCTGGAAGTGGATACAGTTAATGACGAGACAATACGTAAACTGATGGCGGGCGAAATAAAGCTGCCGGCAGAGAAACCGCGTGTAGCACACAACAAGAGTGATTGCTTGCAATCAGAGAGCCACTATGAATTGCACGGCATTGTGAAAAAGTCAGAGCAACAGTCGAACAGCGCGAAGATACCGTCAACTAATAACAACTTTCGTTCGAACCCAGACCTTTTGCCCACAGCAGCTGCGAGTGTGGAGTCAGCTGATGAGGATTTGGAGATTCCAATCGAGGTGCAAATTATTCAGAAAGAAACGGAAAATCTGTCACCGGAATTTTGCGTGCAGTACTATGACTGCCAGATTCAGATCATAAGACAAAAGATGTTGGCGCTGCCACTCAAAAATGAAGCAAACATGGAAGAAAAAATTCGGCTTATGATGGTTTTAGAACAACTGGAAGAGTTGCTGGAAACTGCATTAGAGAAGTGTGAGGCCGAAAATGAAGAAATGTCGACTACCTATGATGAGCCAGAGTTGGCGGAAGAGGACGAAGCTGAAGTGGGTTTGGAGCTGTTGCCAAATGACGATAAGGAGCCAAAAATTGTGCCGAAAACTGGGAAACAGCAAAAACGACGCATTTCATTTGCACTGGAGAATGAAACGTTAGAGTTTCGTCGGCACGAAACGGTGTCAGAAATGTTGCCAAAAACGGCTAGAAGCAAGGAAAGTGCGAAACGTGATATTGTAACACTCGACAAATCGTCACTGCGTGAAAAGAAAGCTGAGAGTGCGACTACAGTTGTGGTGGATAAAAAGCAATTAATACGCGACAAAGTAGAGCAAAATCTTAAGTACATGACTGAACATCAGAGTAAACAGGACTGCGATCTGATTAAGCAGATACTAGAGTCCAGCATTGGCATGGTGCACACGCTGCACATTAGTTTCCAACATTCCACACAATCCGGTACAGAAATGCATAATTCGCCGGAGTCCAGCCTAGCCGCAGATAACGCGGATACACCAGGCACGCCGGCAGACATTTATTGTCGTTATTTGAAAACGTTGGAAAGTCAGAAGCTTGAAGAGTCAACCACTGTTTTTCTGAATGCTTACGAAGGGGAGGATAAAGTAAAGGTCTCCGTTTTAAAGGAAGCTAACCGACAGGATGCCTACGCGGATCCACGCATAAAGGTGAGTAGCATGGATTGTGGAGTAAAAATGCATGAAACGTGTATTTGAATTTTTTTGAAGTTTTCTAAATCACTGGTCGAGCAGAAGGAGGACACACTTAACACGAAACCCATATTGCGCAACAAGGCAGCCGTGGAAAAGGAGAAACACAACTTAGGAGGGAACAAGAAACAAAAGAAACCGAAGCCACCAGTCAATGAGGAGGATTACATGAGCGCCTACTTTAAGGTAGTCCATGGTATAGGGCAGTAGTTTTCAATTCAGAAACATGTATTTTTACTAATCCACAGGTTATGAATGATGTGGTTGAAAAACCGCTTACTGAACCAGAGCCACTGCCAGAGGGCAAATTTATAGACGCACATACGCCAAAGAAGCGCGTGAGTCGCTTCAAGCAACTGCGTGCGACCGGCACCGAGAATGAATAGTTCAAGCAGTTGTGATAGTGTAAGAGATGCGGTGAACTTATCTTCTGATTTCTATGATTCCGTATTGTTTGGATTGCTTTGAAATGCGATTCCTTAATGTTGATTTATTCTAAAGTGTGTGCTCTCAATTTAGTTTACAACAATCAATGCCTTTAAATATACATATGTATACATATATAGAATTATAAATCTAAAAATTAACAGCTCGTTAAGCATATAGACTAATGCAAAGTAAATTAAAGAAATTACTTAACTTTAGTACAAACTGTTAAAATAAATTATTATCATTATTATTACATTCAAAATTTGCAGCTAATCCTCGAGCCCGAGAAATTCGCGTTCCAATGCGGCACCCATCATATTCCAATCGCCATCGTCCTCGCTGTCATCATTATTATGGCTGCCGTCGTCAGAGTCGGAGCCCATCTCCAGGTCTGACGGCAGTTCTTCGCCTGCAGGTGATATATGAATATATTACGAGCCATCATTTCAGCTTAAATTTCTAAAAATACCTCTTCGAAATTTGGCGCTCGGCACTTCATCATCGTCATTATCGTTTTCGTCCTCATTGGAGCTATGGTCGGCATCTTCACCGGTAGCCGCGCCAATCATAATGTCTGATGAACGCGTGAAAAAGTCGCGCGTCCGCTCCTCTTCTTTCTCTTCGCGCTTGCGCTTGCGTAAAGATTTATCCTCTGGCGGGTTTTCTGCAAAATGTTTTTAATAAGAGGGGCGTTAACAAAATAAGAAATATTTAAAGATAGGTTGAACCGTTCCCAAGGTAAATGGTTTATTTTACCAATGCCCTTATGTGAGTCCTAAACTCACCAATATTGATGTGCTCATCTTCGCTGGATGAGTCCGATTCGAAAAATTGATCGAACTCTTCATTCATGTCGGCCAAATCTGCATTCGAGAACGACAGCAATGGATTGATGGTGTCGATGAACTTTTCCGGCGCGCTGGCGTTCTGTCGTTGCGCGCTGCTCGACGAAGATATCTCTGATTTCTCACTGTAGTTGACTACATGTTCGGGGCTGTGGCAGTGGGCCGGCGGCTGGCGCTGTTTGCTCTTCATTTTACGATCCAACGGAAAGAGCTTCTCCTCCACAAGTTCCCATCGCTCAGCGCACGTCCACAGCCAGTTGGCGTTGACAATTCTAATTTTTGGATTCTTCTTGGCTGCATTGACCTTGAAGGTACCCGAGGTGACCGCAACGAGGTGCGTGGTGTCTAGAAAATGTATAGAATCGATATACAAAGTTCTAATTAGTTACGCAAGGAAAATGTATACCTGGCCCAATGCCTTGCGACACGTTGGCACCCAGACTCTTAGCGATAAAATATGCACGCGATTGCTCCAACTTCATATTGGTTGGTACCAGGCCGGAAAAGACCAAATTCTGGCTGCGCAAGACCTCGGAGCGGATTTTCGGCACAATTATCTTTAGATCGGGTATCTCTTGCGTCTCGTCATAGATGGCATAGAAACGCGCATGTATGGTCTTCAGTATGACCTCCAGATACAGCAGGTAGTCATCGGGATCCTCGATTTCGATTTGATGTTGCGGATCGATGTGCAGCTTTATTTTGGGCGTATCATCTGCGGCTTCTTCAGCGAAATTTTGCGTTGAGTCAGTGGTAGACGGACTTGGTTCTGCATTTGTGGCGGCGTTAGTCGTCGTCGTTGTTGTTGTTGTTGTTGTCGAAACGACTTCGTCCGCCGCTTCTTGTTGTGCGTTTGATTGAGAGATTTCGACTGCTTCAGAAGAAGTATCTATTGCTGCTATTGCTTCTGTTCCCGTTGGTTCTGGCGCTGGTCCGCTATCTAATGATGGGATTTTTGCAATTTCAGTAGTTGTGCTGTTTTCTGGCTCTATTGTTTCTACTGCAGCGCTTTGGTTATCGCTTTCCGCTGCACTGTCTTCTTTTTTACTGTCCGTATCGGTTTCGGATTTCTCGGATACGGCATCAGAAGATTCCGATTCAGCGGCTTTTTCCTTGCACTCACTGTCCGCTGTATCCAACTTGTCCTTGTCTGCTTTTAGATTATTCAATTCTGCAAGGAAGACGGCACAATTACGTATGGAAACTGTGATTAATTTTGCGGATTATGTACCTTTGAAGTCTAGCCCTTCGCCATCCAGTTCATGCTTGGACAGCCCTGGCGGCGCATTGATATCGCCCGTGTGCTGGAAAAAGTGATACGGCTTCACCTGGATCAGATTTGACGCCATATTCCAGACATCCTCGCGATCATCGATAATGCAGACCATGGAGTCACCATTGGGAAATAAGGCTCTGAAGAAAATTACATCAACAGATATACTGGACGTGTTGTATGAATACTAAAGGTGGGGTTACCGTAAGTTGTCTGTTTTGCTGGTGGCATTGAAGCACTCGTCGCGTGACAGAATGCGATGAGAGAAGAATTTGCCTTCCGGATCTAGCAGTTGTGCGATCATGTGCGCGTAGTTGCGCGCTCCAAACGTGCAGATGTGGAGCTCGTAGTACTGAGACATGTGCTGGAGGAACTGCGATGTGCCCGGTCGTAGGCGCGTGTGGTACCACGGCGAATGCGGCCCGTACAACTGAAAATGGTAGATGCCCTTGATGTTGTTGGGTACGTTGTCGTTGGTGGTGTGAATGACCGTTTGGTCCAGGTCCACAAGCAGCACCAGCTTGCGATCCTGCAGCAGACGACGAGTATCGTCGTGTCCGAGCTTTTGAGCGAGCTTCTGTGTGACCTTGAGATCTGGTATGGAATGCACCATAGGCACCGAGGCTTCCGAAGTGTTGCCCTGCGGGATACAATGAAATCGTAATTTAGTGTTTTATTTCGAATTTACAAAAACGAATAAGTATTAAACTAACGAGCCAAATGCAACTTGTTGAAGATATTAACGAAATAGTTATGGCCTAAACGAAACTTTGATTGAAATTGATTCAAATTAGAATTTAAGGCAGACTTTTAGTTCCACCAAACCATTTTCTCATTCGACATATGTTTGAATTAAACAGTTTTATAATTGATATTGAAAACTATCATATACAATTTTCTTCTAATGAAAACATTCTTCAAATTTAAAGCCCGATCTATGAATTAATGTGTTTGCATCAAATGCGGCAACTCTACTTGGCTTCACTACATTGCAGTGCACGCGCACAATTTTTGTTTTGCTCATAGCGCGCGCTATATTTCACCCACTTTCAACACTCGGCATCAACCACTGTTTCTGCAACTCGCCCAACCCACCCCACTCCTTTACCTTTCACCATTCATTGCTGAATACTTACATTTTCGTTTTGGCGCAAATCTGCGCCACAATCCGCGCACATATCTTTTATCACCGTCGTATGCACACACTCAGAGAGCTCCAAAATTGTGGCGCTGCAGACGCGCCAAACAGCAGAACGGGCGAGCATAGAGGGAGAGAAAACCAAAATCATACGTTAAATGCGAGAAACTCGCACTGCAGCAACAACAATGATAGGACATGCAGTAAGCATCGATTTAATTGCAAGCAACTTCAAAATCGACAACAACGCAGCCTGCAGACTGTTAACAGCCCCCCTCACCGAACACTTTAGCAAGCGCTGCACTTGCATCTATACACATACCCTTGTGGCACTGTCTCTCCCTCCTTGTACAGTCGCTTCTTCACCACGCCCACTCGGCTCGCCTTCAGCTTCTGCACCTTGTCCGCCGCTTTGACGGCCGACTCCTGTCCGCCCGCATCGGCGGCAGTCAGCTCATAGAGCAATATCACCTGCGAGGTGCTGCTGATCGGGAACCCCTCACGTACGCGCCATTTATTGATTCTTATGGGGTGCTCCGCGGGCGCCTTTATTGTAATGCCGCCCTCGGCGTCACCGCCGCTGCCGCTGTCGTTGCCGCTAACGCCACCGCTGCTGCCTTCCACGCTCGCTTCGTTGCCGCCATCAGCCATTGCGCTCACTCCTTTTCGCACTGGTTTTTTCACAGCACACACAGCTAATGTGTGAAATTTTCGCCTTTTCGCCAAAAATTTCGGTGGCTTTTTCTAATTGTTTATCTCACTTGCTTTGCTCGATATTTGGCTGTTTTTTCTTCTCGCTTTTCGGTTTTTGTTTTCTTCGCTTCTGCAGCGCATTCTTCGCGAGTGTGTTCAGTGACGAGCTAGTCGCTGAAGGGGCCAAAATCGATATTCGCGCACTACGGCGCAAAACTTATTTACAAGTTGTACGTTCATTTTCGTTCTTAACCTAACTTTTTAGCAGCATTCACTGTATGCTTTGGGACGAATGTGGCGCAACACTGACCAGCTGTTTTTGACTTTTCGATTATTTGTTTACATGGCACAATCCTGAGTGGAGCATAAAACGTTTAATTTACTTGTTATTTGCGATTGTTTGTTTCGGTCTTAAATATCAAGATAAATGTCTGATGCGAAGGATTTAAAACGTAGCGTGGCTGAAGATAATGGTGAAAAGGAAAATGACGCACAGCATGAGGAGGATGACGCTTGGATAGGGCCTATGCCCGCCGAGCAATCGGCTGGTCCGAAACCGAAGAAAAAGAAGGTGCTGCCCTACGAAAGCGTCTACCTTGAGCATCTTCCCAATGCCGAGAGCTATGAAAAGAGTTACATGCACCGCGATGTGATTACACACCTGGTGTGCACCAAGACGGACTTTATAGTAACTGGCAGCGTTGATGGGCATATAAAATTCTGGAAGAAGATGGATGAGGGTATTGAGTTTGTGAAGCATTTTCGCAGCCATTTGAGTAAGTTGTTAATGGGTGTTGATTCATGTACGCCTCATACATTTATAATTTGATTTCAGTGCCACTCCATTCATTGACCACAAACGCCAGCGGCACTCTGCTTTGCTCTGCCTCGGCCGATAAGTGCGCCAAAGTCTTTGACGTGATCAACTTTGATATGATAAACATTATTAAATTGGGATACACGCCGCTCTGTACGGAGTGGATACATTCTCCCGGCGATGCTGTGCATAGTGTGGCAGTGTAAGTAATTTGCTATGGTTACACCCTACAAGTGCTTCATGTTTGCAATTGTTTAAACTGCAGCGCGGACAAGGACTCGAACAATATACACATTTATGATGGTCAAGGTAATGGTGAAGTGCTGCATACTTTGGACAAACTGCACTCGGCGCCGGTGTTGTCCATGTGTTACAATGTTGCTATGGAGACGGTAATTTCAGTGGATAGAAACGGCATTTTGGAGTACTGGCAGAACGCCAAATACGACTACAAATTCCCTCAGAAGCTAGTGACATTCGACTCCAAACTGGACACTAGTGAGTACGCCATACAGTGATGCAAAAGGTTTGCTTTAAAATAGATTGGATTGGAATATGTCGTTTCTTTGCAATTTGCAGATCTCTTTGAGTTTGCAAAAAATAAGGCTCTCGTGACTGGGCTGGCAGCAGCGCCGGATGGCCGTCGCTTCGCCGCCATTTCTAATGATCGTAAGGTGCGAGTGTTTCAGTTTAACACTGGCAAGCTGATACGCGTTTTTGACGAGGCCCTGTCGACGTACACGCAAATGCAACAGACGTCGCATGCGCTGCCCAATATGGAGTTTGGTCGAAGGTAAGAATAAATCAGTTTGATGTAATCGAATTGTTTTCACATATGAATTGACTTAGAATGGCAGTGGAGCGCGATCTGGACAAGTCAGAATTCAGCATGAGCAACAATATTCTTTTTGATGCGAGTGGACATTTTATAATGTATCCCACAATGTTGGGTATTAAATTGATCAACATCGAAACGAATCGCTGCGTAACAATTTTGGGCAAAACGGACAACATTCGTCCTCTGCAAATATCGCTGTTGCAGGTAATAAATGTATTTAATACTTTTTGTTGTAAATATTTATTGTTATGATGTTATTAGGGCAAAGGTAGGAAAACAAAAGCCGCCATCACCTTGGAGCAGGAAGCCAGCGATAATCCTGCATTGCAGTCCTTGGTTAATGACCCGACTTTATTCAGCACAGCCTATAAGCAAGTGCCAATCAGATCTCGATTTCATGTTCTAATTATTGTATTAATACAAATTTTCCATATTTACGATATTGTGCAGAAAACAACGCTTCTACCTGTACAGTCGTCGTTTGCCATCTGATTTGCAGGATGTTGATCGTGATATTTTCAATGAGAAACCATCGAAGGAGGACATTATTGCTGTGCCCGAGGGCCAAGGTAAATTTCGTGGAAATGGTTTGGGTTTTACCACATTAAATACTAATTCACTTTACAAATTTTCATGCTGCTGCCACTAATAGAAGAAGGTTCTAATATTAGAATTCGACTTGTTCTAAAAGCCAAATATTAAAATTAAAAATTTACATTTAATACAGGCACACAACGCATCTATGAGAACGCGGTGCTGCATACCACCATGGGCGACATACACATGAAACTCTTCTACAAGGAATGTCCGAAGACAGTGGAAAACTTTTGTGTGCATGCGAAAAATGGGCAAGTGAAACTATTGCGGACATGAAATCTGTTGAAATTATTGATTCGCATTTGTTATCATATAATTTGCAGCTATTACAACGGTCACATCTTTCATCGTGTAATCAAGGGTTTCATGATACAAACTGGCGATCCGACGGGCACTGGTACGGGTGGCAAGTCGATTTGGGGTAACGACTTCAAGGATGAATTTGTGCCGAGCTTAAAGCATGATCGTCCCTATACGGTGAGCATGGCTAATGCGGGCCCCAACACAAATGGCAGCCAGTTCTTTGTTACGGTTTTGCCAACGGTAAGTAAAATTTATCCGATTGTTGGAAAAATATAATACTACAATATCTGAAAATATTTTGGTAGCCCTGGTTGGACAACAAACATACTGTTTTTGGGCGCGTGTTTCGAGGCATGGAAGTGGTGCAGAATATTTGCAATGCCAAAGCAAATCCGAAAACCGACAAGCCCTATGACGATATCAAAATCATTTCAATACATTTGAGCAATTGATTTGCTTCGTGGGATATTGAAGATTTTTAGAATTAGAATTTGTATGTGTTGCTTTGTGTAATATTAAAATAAATTTGTGGTAGTCTCACATGGAAGACACATTTTAGCGTTTTATTTAATGAAAAAAAAACAGTGCAATGAATTTTCAAAATCCATAAACCAAGTGAGACAAAGCTGCTTTGGATCCCAAGGGCCAGGCGATTAGCTCTTGGGACAATAATTGTCGCCAGCATTCTTTCATTCAATATAATATAGGCCGCCCAGTATAACCTCCATATAAATGTTTATCACAATTTTGAATAGATCTCATGTTGGTAATATCACTTCCGCTGAAAGGCCCTCCTGTGTACGCTTCTGGCGACTGCAATTTCTGCTGAATACCGAATGATGTTTCAACATTTCCTCCAGCATTGAACGTACCACACGCTTTTGTTTGACATTTGGTGAACGTACAAGTGAAATGACATTCGGTATTGTACTTTGCTTTGCGAACAAACTAGCAGAAGAAAGAAGTTACAGCAATTGAGTTCAGAAGTTTTACGGGAACAAATTCTAAGTGAGAAAAGAAAAATTTGCTAAGCCAACATTGCGAAGTGGTGGCAGTGAAAGGAAATGAAAAGTGCATAGCGCAAATGAAAATAGTGTAAAAATCGGTCATAAACTGCAGAGACCTCTGTACTGCCCCGACTTCGAGCCGACTGCAGCAAAAAAGGTTAAATACGCCAGTTATTGTCGCTATCAAAAGCATTTCTTAGCACGGGCGGGTTCTAATAATTGCTGACTTGCGCTGGAGAAGTCAACGAGCGTGGCTGTTTCGGGAATCAATTAGCGGGGTCATAATTATTGGCGGTGTCGAGATTGCTTTACTGTTTCCATATCCGTTTTCATAGTGACAAATTATGAATTTGTATGTTGTATGTTCTTAGTTATTTTGCAACACAGACTTATCGAGAGTGCTGGACGCTTTTTGCACTTTTCCGCTCGCAGTGACTCAATTGGTTATTAGAATATATAAACACATACACATGCACACAAACTCGGAACAAGCGACTTTTGTGTGTAAAGCGAATACTAATCGCAACAAAACAGCCGCAGCAACACTGCACGACCCTATCAGCATAAACAAACCAAATCGCAAAAAAAAAAACTAAACCAAATCGTTCTTATTTTCTTTATTTGCATAGTTTATCAACACAGTATGCAATAGATATGTCAATTGTTGTTGTAATATAAGTTATTTGATGCGTTCTTAGACAATTGGGATTGTGTGCAAATGAATTCTTTAGGCTATTCGACAAATAATTATTAATTAAAGTTAATTAGTTCTAAATCACACGCATTAATGCTGCGGCGTCATTTTGTTGGTAGCTTTATATGTTTATTTTTAGCATTATTTGCACCATCACTGCGTAATGTAATGTTTTGCGTGTCAGGTACACACATTTCCGCCACAACCTTTGCGCCAAATGTTGTTCACACAAACCATTTAGACTGAATTTTTCCTATAAGTGTTTCTTTAAATCGGGGCCGCCTTCGTTTCCCTGGACATCGAAGATATTGAATTTCCATCGCGCGCAAGTATGTCGTTGGCTGTTTGCATAAATATGGGGTTTGTGGCAATTCCAAGTAGACAAAAAGTAAACAAATCGCGCCTGTAAGCAAAGCGTACACAGCACCAATTGAGTGGTTTATAAAATGACTGCAAATACTTCCAGTGTCAGAAGCTTGATTTTTAATCAATGTTTACAATTTCTGGAGTTAAGAGGTTAAGTCGCCAAAGCAAAAAATTCGCCCTGGAGTAAAGTGCGAGCATTCAAATGCAGATGACTGGAACCTTCTAACACAAATTACCTATATTCGTCAATGATAAGTCAGTATACTTCTTTTTAAAAACAATTATTTTCTAATATCTACTAATGTACTGCGATCGCGTTCTAGTGCTTGGTTTCTGCTGCTCTAATTTTATATTTTTCCAAATTTCAAACAAAGATTTTCATACCTACTCACTTAAATAGTACAACTCAAACAATTGCAACAACAATATATGGCGAAATATAGTCTTATCGCATTACCGCGCTATACAAAGTAAACACAATGACGTTGACGACTGCCTTACTTTTCGCCAACCAATACATAAAATACTCACAAATATATATAAATCAAAATGCAGCTCATTGGCATAGGTATTATTTAAGAATGTTGAAGGGGTCACAATTGCACTGAGCTTCCTTATGCCATAGCAAAGGGCCGTCACTCGTAAATATGAATATAATATAATTGAATATATCAAAGCGTTTCTCTGCATCAATTTAATTACTATAATTTTTTGCAGCCTTAATGCCGCACTGGCACGTGCCAAACGATATGCTTTAAGTGCCTCTTTTGCTGACCATGTCCGAGAGTGACGCCGATGAAATACGTTCAGCAGCCGAATTGATTGTAAGCAGTACGCGCTCCACCATGGCCTATCGCGGCGGTGCGGGCGCTCAAATGCCCACGGCTTATGATATTTGTAAGCACTATCTTCAGTGTTATCTTTGAATTTCCAAACAACAATTTTCGTATCGTTAGCTAACGAAATTTGGTTGCTAGAAATTTGGGCATTGCACTAATGCATTTGATATTTCCTGCTTAATGGCATACATACTTTGATTTGATGTACTTTATTATGCATTATTCCTTGTAGCGCGCACACATTCCATTAATCTCATTACGGAGGAATTTCTAGGCGGTTATATGCAGGATGGCCGCATGTCAGTAGTGCGTCGTTTCTTTTGCCTGTTTGTCACCTTCGATTTATTCTTTGTTTCGCTGCTCTGGCTAATTTGCATAATGGTAAGACAAAAGTTAAAAAGAAATAATGAAACAACTCTGACCCCAAGTTCGGGAGTAGCGGATGCCAATCCTCACTCAGCCAATACCAACCAATTTATCCTTATAACATGTTGATTTATGTTTTTTCCAGATCAATGGCGACAATATCTTTCAAGCGTTTCAAAAACAAATCATACACTACACATTCGGCACGTCACTGTTCGATGTGGTGGGCGCGGCCATTTGTCGATTTCTTGTTTTGATTTTCTTCTATGCGCTCTTGTATATAAATCACTGGTTTATCATTGCCGTAAGTTGCCAAAAGTGACATTCACAACTATAATTATTGATTATTTTAATATTGCAGTTTTCCACAAGCGGTTCTTGCTTGTTTTTAATATCAAAAGTTTTCGTTTACGATGTGAGTATGAGACTTTAACAATTTCCAAAGTAAAGTATCAAATAAATGTATATACATACATACATGTGTATATTTATGTTTTCTTCACAGTGGGTTGATTCGCGTCAACAAGTCTTTGAAGTGATACTCATAATTACATCGTTCGTGCTGGCCTGGGGCGAAGCATGGTTTCTGGACTGCCGTGTGATTCCACAAGAGCGGCATGCGCGCAGCTACTTTCCCAGTACGTGCCAACCGCAACTTAATCGCCAAAATCAAAAAGTCAATAAGAATTTCATTCTCGTGTAGCTATAACGTCCGAACGATCGCCAATGATGGCGCCATTTCTGGCATCACAAGGAGAACGCCAAGGACCGGAAAGTGTCTTCTACTCACCGCTGGAAACTCTGCACAACAGTGACGACGAGGAAGAGCAAGAGGTAGGGATGCCATAACGATGAAAGAGGAAACATAAAAAATGTACGTTGCCTCCCGTTTCTGGCCGTCGCGAGCACACAGCTTGTCCAAAGACAGTTTTCTGTTTTGCATTACAAAGCGTTGTTTTAATGCAATACAACAGCCTCCGTTCTAAATGCGAGTCGCTTTCTAATGTATGCAGCTGTATCTGCGTGAATCAATGAATACGAAAGCGGCTATGTACGTGTGTGTTTGCGCCGCAAATGGCATGCATTAAAGATCGAAATGTTCGTTGGGAGTCGTATCAGCTTGTGCTCGAGCTTTACATTTCATTTCAAGTTTAAAGGCGACTCGGCATGCGGGCGGTTGTGTTTCCTTTTTAGTTTTGTGGCATTAATAGTTTGATTGAATATTTGCTCTTCTGTCAACAGGATGAGGAGTACCATCAAATGGGCTTGGACTGTGTGCGCAAGGCGTATGAACTGTTCGAGTGCCCCGACTGGAAGATAGAAAAGGTGACCAACAAGGGCGATACCATACGCAGCATACAACGTGACAAGTTGGGGAAAATTTATCGATTAACGGTAATAAGATGAGTTGAAGTGATTACTAAATTTCCTGCTGGCTAATATTGCGAACTTTGTAGGCGCGCATTAAATATCCAGCAAAGGCTTTGCTTGAAGAGCTCTTCTACAAAATTGAGGAAGTGCCAAAATGGAATCCAACGTTGTTGGAGTCGAAAATTGTGCGGGTAAGTTATTTTCCTTCAATTTGGCCTAACGTTTGTTTGTTAAAACTCATACATCGAACTTGCATCTATTGTAGAAAATCAACTCGTACACGGACATCACCTATCAGGCGTCCGTGGGCGGCGGTGGGGGCATGGTGAAGAGCCGCGACTTTGTCAACTTGCGCTGCTGGCGCCTCTTTCGCAATGGCAAAATCTGTGATGATATCGACAGTGCTGATGACAACGACAATAGCGGCAGCGATACTGGCGAAGGGCGCGGTAGTGTGTCGACTCTGTCAGATGACGACTCGGCTACCATCACTCAGCCGAGCAGTGTGGAGAGCAATCGTGGAAAATTCTCCAGCGGCAGCGCGGCGCGCGCGTCGGACGACGAAAGTCGGAACGTGAAGCAGGGCGGTGCTTTTCGCACGTTGAGTAAAAGTTTGGGTGCGAAAGATTTCAGCGTGGCGGTACGCATTGATATGGAAGAGCCACCTCCGCTGGATGACAGTTACGAAGATGGTCACGAAAATTTGGCAGATCTGGCGAAGCTGATACGTTCGGCGGCCAGTGATGCGGCAGCGTCGGGTGCTGGCGCAGGCTACGCCAGTACTAGTGTGGCTGCAGCGGCCAAAGCTAAGGTCTACATAAGTGCGGCTATAAGTGTGGATTATGCGCGAGTGCCGCCAACCACAAAGTATATACGGTGCGTGCGTGAGAACGAGGAGAATAGCAGGGTTTTGGACTGACTGATTTAATTTTTGCTTTATTCATTTTGCAGCGGTGAAAACATTGTGGCCGGATTTGCCATGCATGAGATCGCCGGCAAGAAGGATGCCTGCATATTCGATTGGATACTCTGCTTGGATTTGAAAGGCTTTATACCGCGCTACGTGCTCGAGACTGTAAGCTAAGTGAATAAAATTGCTAGATTTTTAAGAAGTTGTCTACTTTTATGTAGCGATGCAATTTATAAAATAAAAAAATCAGAATACTCTCGCAAGCTGTTTGCATAAAATGCGAACATTTTTGGTTAGCAGTTTTCTTCTGTAGTTTAGCTGTTGTTTCCCTTTTTGCTGACTAATTTGTTACTTTTGTACTTACAGGCCTACACGACCTTTATGAATGACTACATGAAATATTTGCGGAAATACGTTAAAGAGCTGCGCGAGAAGCGCAAATGAGTGCCTACAAAATAAAAATAAGTTAGAATGAGTTTTTAACTACTAAAACTCATCTCTAATTCATAGCGTTAGTTAAGGCATTTGCGCTTAAAATTTCACAAATGATGACAACGTTTATTTTCTTAATCGAAATGTTTTAATTTGAATAGGAATCGAAAGAACTGATTTTTGTATTAAAGCAAATTTTTGATCTGTACAACTTATTTTAGACATGTAAACGAAAAAAGCGCAATGGCTTGTAAGGGCTTTCAACTGCCTCCATATAAATCAAATAAAAATAGAAAAACGGAACTCAAGCAACTGCATTGTGTAGATGTTATGATTAGCAGAATGCTGCATCTATTAGTTAATTCAGTTGAATTATGTGTCTATGCACTTTTTGTAATTTGTATGCCTCAGCAACCAACTTTGCTAATATATTTAAAGATTTATAATGTTCTAAACAAAGATATGATTGTTTTGATTATGCGCATGTATTTGTATATTTTTGATTGATACGCCACCATAAACTATGTAAATTAGAACGAGATTTAAATTAAGAATAAATTGAATTGTAAGCCCAGATTGTTTACTGCAGACCCTTGCGGTCATTAGTTTTGACTTTATTGCACAATTTACTTTGATTTACATCCCTATATAATACATTTAGAATTACAAATAATTTTTTTTTCTGCATTACAATATTTGATATTTATAGTAAGTTGCGTTTTTCGTTTTTCATTTAATTCCGGTTCGTCAATTTCTCGTGGCCAACGCGTTCGTGGGGGCTTTATTTGTTTTCGCTCTGTGGGAACCAGGATTGGCAGGCTTCTAGCGCAATTTCGCACATGGCAGTGATGGCCTTTGCATTGTCGTATTCTGTGAAAAGAAGGAAGTGAGATGAAAGGCCTTAAAGGGGAACATGCGGAAAGTAAATCATTCATACCTGCTGGAGTGCGTTTGCCAAAGATGCTGCCGTTGAATGGTGGCTTCCGGTAGGCGGCCTCGCTGGCGTCGAGCATGCTGACTGCGATAACGAAGGCGACAATGCAGATGGTAACGGTGAAGCGTATGGCAGCCATTTGTGATGAAGTAGGAGTATACGGTACGGTAGTACTTGAGGATTGTATGCGAGTACCAGTCTTGGCAGTGATTGCGTTGAATTGCTTGTTGTCTGTTGGAGCGCCGGATTGCTACTGATGCCTTCTGTCAGTAATGGAAGCTCTTTTATACACGTTCATGGACTTGGAGTGGTTGAAAATGCTGCGAGTGTTTTCTTAAGCACAAAGTTTGCGAAGATAATTGAATCAACTGTGTGATTATTAGCACAGGATCCCAGAGGATTTGCTGGTGACGTTGGTAGGTTGATTGGTTCTTAATTGCTTATGTGGCAAGTGGCATAGGATATTGCATTGCTTGAATAGATACTGTGTGTGTGTAATGTATGCTCAACTATGTATGGAAGCTTTGTCTTTGGGCGGATTTCAAATGTTCGGAAATAAAATAGATTTCAGCTTTTCGTTGCATTCAAGCAATTTCCGTTTTATTGAACATGTAAACTATACAATTGTAATGAAAAGTGTTCATATTTCCCTTTCAATAAGCGCAGTCAATATGAACATAGACTGCGCAAAAACATTTCATGCCTACGTACGCATGCGCACAAGACCCAATGCCGCCGGAAATAGCACAGAAATCGTGAACGCGAACTTCTACTCAACACATGATAGAATATTGATGGTCGCTACACGATGTGCGTCGCTGACGACTGGCGCACTGTTTTGCTAAATCTTTGAATTCCAGTCCAGAACCTTTGTGAACTCTTTCTCGCCGAAACCAATCATCTTCGACTGCTCCATGCAGATGTTCTGGCGCTTCAGATTGTCGATGAGAAATAGTTGCTTCTTGTAGGCGTTGAGGAGGTCGGCACGCTGCTTCTTCAGGCTCTTGATCTGCTTGTCTTTGGTGTCGTTGTCCTGGCGCATGGTTTCCTTCATTTCGCGCTCGGCATTTTTGAGTATTGTGAGCGCATTCTTGGTATTCTCCAGCTCTTCGGTGGCGCGGTACAATCGCTTCTCCAGGTTCGTGTTGGTCTGCGTGAGCAGCTTTAGTTCGCGTTTGGCCACTTCGAGTTCCTTTAGTTGGGAGGACTGCTCGACTACACGGTCCTTTATGCGCCGCGTCACGTCCTCCAGCTGGTTCTCGGTTTTGGTCAGCTGCTCGGCAATTGCATTGTGCTTGAGGTAGGCCTGATCACGCTGTTGTTCGATCTTTTTGCTGCGCTCCAATGTCTTCTCTAGCAGCTCCTTTTGTTCCGACATCTCCTGGGAGATGCGATCGTGGTCCTCTTCGAGGATGGCAATCTTCGACTTGAGGAACCTGAAAGGCGAATTGTTTCGTGTGTTTGGGGTAGATTAGTGGTATAGGTGCTGTTACTTACTTTATCAAACTGTCCGAGCTAAATTGCCTTCTCGCTGTGCCGTCCATGCGGCGCGTGGTCGCTCCACCAGTGCTAATTCCCGTTATTGCCGATGTAATGCTCTCGCATTCGGCCTGCGTGAGCGTGGTCGACTGCCGAATGGAGGCGCCCTCGTCCTTGATCAGCACCTCCAGCGACGGGCTCTGCACGAATTTCGGATTGCGATAGCGGACCGTGAACGGTGAGGTGCTGCCCGACATGCGCGAACTGCTAGTGCGGTTGTGGGTGCGCGTCGAGCTGTCCGGGCTCTTGATCTGCTTGCGGTGCGTCGAGGCTGTGTTGCTGGTCTTTCCGTGCTTGGCGTTCTCGGTGGTATTTGAGGCTATGCTCAGGGCTGCAAAGCCGTCTCCGTCGGGCCGCAAGCTGGGCGTCGTAGATGTCGTCGACTGGTGTGAGCCTTTGCTGTGACGCATGTTGCGATAGCCGAGACGATCCGATGGCAATTCGGTTATGGTATCGGCGGCGCCATCGCCTGCACCGCTTGTGGTGCTGGCGCCGCGTTTTCTCGTCGTTTGGCTGGTACCTTTTGGCTTCGTGTAGGTGAGAAAACGCGGATCATGTTTGGACTGGGTGTGGGATGATGTTGACGTTCCGCCGCCGCCTCCGGCACTGGCGCTACACGAGGCCGTTGTACTGGTTCCGCTTGCGCCGACAATGGCGGAACTGAGGCCCGTATTTGTACTGGCACTCGCGCCGCCTCCGGTGTGTTGCTGCTGTTGTTGTTCAGCGGGGGCCGTGGCCATCTTATCCAACTCTTGATTGAGTTTGATAAATTCCTTTTCGCGCGAAAGCAATTCAGCCATCGCGGTTTGTAAAATTTTGACAGAAATTTTTTAACAAATACACAAAAAAGAAATTTTGCATTAAAATCAAAATTTTTTAACGTTTAATTTTCATTTAAAGCCAATATTCAGTTTCGATTTTGACTGAAATCGAAAAAGCTGTATATGAAAATTTTACCTCGCACCGGCCGAGCTACTTGAGTGGCTGGCTGGTGACGATGCGCGAGGCGGAGCGGCAATGCAAGCGGTGCACGTTGCGATGGTGCGGCGCCGATTGCGTTGGTGATTGGTTGCGATTTATTGACTGGGTTGCGAGGTGGGCGAGCGATTGTTTGCCTGGTGGATGGATTGTTGCTGTTGTTACTGTTGTTATGCGATCGAATTGATTAACAGACTGTTGCTAGTCTTTGAATACGGGGAATGGGTAGTGCTGAAGGGTGATTGAACTATGGATTTTTGGGAATGCTGACGTGGTGGGAAAACATTTGGGCAGGTGTTGCAGCTGCTGTTTATATGAAGTGCCAAAGTTCGGCGTTTTTAGTAGAAAGAAGAAGAAGAAGTGATGAAGGGGAGGGCGGTGGGGGAGTGGTACGGCTATGTCGAGATTTATCAGCGCACAATTTCTGTAGACTTTAATAGCCCACTTGGAAAACAACCTCAACGTATTTGTTGTGTCGATTTGAAGTGGGTTGAAATATTTTTTGGAAATATTTGCATGAATAAATAAAGAAAAATAATTTCAATAAAAACTGAATCAAATGCTTTCTGCAACAAATAATTGGCTGAATGCAGAATGCAAAATAATAAAAAGTTAATGCAAATTGGGCAGTAAACTCTCGCTACCGCCTAAGTGAATTAAGTGCTTGAGTGAACTTCTGGCATCTGAGTTCAATGTGTTCCCTCAAAACCGATTACTCAAATGTGGTCTTCTCATGCTTACACCCACTCACTCAAAATTGTTTTGTTTGGCTTAGTTTTTAACGCCAGCAGTGGCAGTGGCTTCACTCAATTTCAGCAAGCACACCGTTGTTGGTTACGCTTGTCGGTTCTGTTGTCTACGCTGACATGTGGGTGGGTTCTTAAACATTTATTTTTTTCATTTTAATTTTTTTTGCTTGAAATTTTTCGAGAAATCGGTCATGCGGATCTATAGAATTTCCAAAGCCAACGAAAACATACAGTCGCAAATTTCAATTTATAGTCACGCATAAAATTATTAGGGGTTTTTTTAGTGGAATACAATGTGAGAGGCGTTTTGTTGTTGCTGGTTTGGCAACTGTCTATGCTATTTATTATGTTTGCCAAATTTGCGTTTGACTTTGAAAGTGAAGTATTAATTTACCGTTAAAAATGATGCGTCATTAATTCGGCGATTGACAAGAAGAACATGTTTTGATGAATCTGCGGCAAATCGCTTTAAATTTGTGTCTGATGAAATTTTAGCAAAGGGAAGGAGAATTATTGAGTATTTCATGTTGGTCGGGGTTTAATTTTTTATATTGTATTTGGTTCTCTGCAAACGTGGGTGGAGATAATGGTCCACTATCCGAACCAGTCTTTGGCTCATTTTCTGTGTTCGCTTTCAAGGTTATTGGCGTTAGCGCTTAGAATTGGAAAGGTGGGCGCTGCTGTGGCCGAGTGTGTCCGACAGTTGTGCGGAGCTTAGTTTATTTGCGGCAAAGCGTGGTGCTTATTGCGGATTTTTAGTTGCGGCCATTGCTGAGCTGGTGAAATTCTCAAAAGCCACATTTGAAACTGGCACAACTGAAATATAAGCAAACGATTAACAAGTTTTACATTTCAAACCAGCGTGGGAGTCCGCTGTTGTGGTATCAGGCGCTAAATAAACTTAAGTATATACATAAATGTTAAACGTATTGCTGGCAACAGTTTGATGGCCTGCGCGAGAGAGCAATGAACGGGCATGAGTTCATTTCGTCACGTACAACATTGATGAACTGCAAAGAAAATGTCATAACAAGATAATAAAATGGACAATCAAATTTCCGATAGTAGAAATGTGTGATCGGGATTTTGATGATTTAATTTTTTGATTGTATAACAAAGCGGCGTCATCTTGTTGCCGATGTGTTCACAGACAAGACAGAAAAGGAAAAAGTAATCTAGTTACAGAATGTAAAGTTCATGAAAGGATTTCGTTAGTGTTCTTAATGATTTCTTGTTTTTTTTTTTAAGATTTTCGAGACATGAGATAGAAAAAGGCGAGCAAATACGAAAAAGTCGCGGAAGAAGATACGAAAGATACGCGGCTGAATAATGGAACATTGAGTCTTTGTGGGGGCTTTATTGGGAACGCAATTACCTCACGCTACCTAGACTAATCTTATCTGTGAGTTATTATATTTCTGTATGTCTATATATATTTTTCATTATAACATTATAATTTATCATCATATTTTTAATTTTTCTTCTTATTTAAATAAGAACACTTCCATGCATTTTTTAAATGTGACCATATCTACATTTCCGCATTGCCCCAATGGCGCGCTCACTCTTTGACGTGTTCTTGTGTGAGTTGTTGGTGCGTAAGAATGCTGCGCATGCGCCTTGCCCATAAATTAACTGCAACGCATAAAAATAGAAACGTCAAAGTTAATCAGAAATGCCAACCCGGCAAACGAAAAAAAAACATCATGTATGTATAAACGTTGCTGTCTGGTAGTCATTGGCAGACCGTGACACAACACGGCATGCTGTTTAAGCCGGGCTAAGTGGTGCGTGCTGGCAATTCTTCGAGTCGCTCGTCTGGCTGGGATACCTGCAACTGCGGCAAGCACAGCAACACTTGTAAGCACGTCGCAGTGCTGGCTAGTTCATCCTTATGTAAGGGTTTTCAGTTATATATATAACACATAACATATATATATGTGGATGTGTGTGTATGCATACATATACACCCATATTGCAAAAGCCTAAATGGGACGTTGGCATCGCAAAGGGAAACAGTACGGTCCAGCATGGTCTGCAGTCGTTGTTGCCGAAGAGTTGTTGGCGTTGTTATTTTGCTAATGTTTTAATATTTACACAACAATACGTTAAGGGCAGCGAACATACTCAAACGGACACTGATGAAGATGCGCCGAAGAAATAATTGGTTTGGATTTAGTTGGAAAATTAGAGCTGTCATAATATTTCTCTAAAGGCGCTTACCTCTTCTGCTCTTCTTTTGTTATCGTTTTGGAGAGATGACAGAAATTATGGGCTACGAAGAATGAATCTTGGTGATCACGTAGGGGCTGTAAATGATGGCAGCAAGGAAAATAGGAAAGGCGGCAGAGGCAAAGACAGATGAATAGATGCGGATGGAGATGACAGAAAATGTAACAAAATTTACAGATTAAAATAATAACAGACTGTATTTTGTTTCTCAAGAGTTGAAATTTTGTTTGTAAAAAGTCAAAGCCAATCAGGATTACTGTTTTTGATGATATTTTGAAACTTTAAAGTGCGTGAATCAACTACTCTGTCGAATTGATTGTTTCTGTTGCACTAGTTTACAAAATCTGTTAAAGATTTAGATTCGAAAAGAACTGTGTAGACAGTTTTTTGTTTTATTTTTCGTTTAAAATGAAATATAAGCCAATTATCGCCAACTTTGTATTGTGTGAATTTTTACAAGTTTAAAATTCGAATATTTCTTATTTTTTTTTTTTACGCCTAATTGCAATGAGGAGGACACAGAGAGACGTTTTCGATGATAATGTCAGTTATTCGTTTTGTTTTTAGGCTTATTTTTCATTTCAAGCAAATAACCGCAAACTTTTTATTAAAATGTTCCCAAGGTTGGAATGATCGAATTATCACAAATTTGGGGCTCAAATTATTTATTATTTTTATTTATTTTATTAATTTTTTGTTTTTTGCTTAAATGTTTTTAAACATTCATTTCCTGCGCTCCCATATGGATTTCGTTAGGGATAATTGCGACAAATAGAACATAGGGAGACGTTACCGAGAATTTTGTTGCTGAAATAAAATGAGTTCCGTTGGACTATAATGAAATATTAAAAATATTTGATTAATAAATATTAAAATAAAAAATAACTAATATTTAAATATGAAATTTTTCTAATTAATTGTTTATTTTAACCGAAATATTTTTCACAATTTTCTATATTTAAACAATTACAACTTCTAAGCCATCTTAGCAAACCATATTCGAAACAACGCTTAGCTCAGTGTTGCTGTCACACAGTGGAAGTCATCAATGCGACAGTTTAGTACACAATACAACAACGTAAAGGAGAAGTGCAACCAGGGAAGACGACAGCTGTATATGCAAATTAAATGCCACCCATTCATTCAGCCTGAGCGCACAAACATGGCTTAAACAACGCTTAGCGGCGGTAAGTAGCTTTGACTGTACGTGTGCGCTTGTTGTTTGCTGATGACATGGTTGCTGTTGTTGCTGTTGTGTCGCCCATTAAACATGTCAACTTGTTCGATTCTTTATCCGTAATTTCCAAGGTATTCTAGTGTAGCCCCCGCACAAGACGCACACAGAGAGTTTGTCTCTACTAAGAATTTGCCAAGTTTAGATTTTGCTTGATGGCGAGAGAAAAAGTTGAATTTTCTTAAACTTGGCTTAAATGAGCGCAAAATTGTGCGCTTTAGTGTGCGTGAGTAAGCAATAATGGTTGAGCTGAAGTTTAGAGTCTCAGCTAAAAACTGGCTAGACGAGCTATTATATCATTTTGCTGGTGTATTGTGCGCACTTGAGTGTGGCTGTGTGTGCGGTCTGCTGTTGGTGTTGTTTAAAGCCAAGTTTACAGCAACGCATCAAACCGGTTATTAGTGTTTTGCCTTTATTTTTGCAAACATTTGAATGACCGAAAGAGAGCTGCAGTCGGCAAAAGTCCAGAAATCTCTCAGTGATCGAGAGTTATTGAATGAATGGCATGAATGTGTTCTTGAATTGCTTCAATAAAATAAGTAATCGAAAATGTTCTTTATTTCGTTAAAATTTTAATATATAGGTATATTTATTTACATATTTTTGAATCAAAGAATGCAAACCGAAATGCTTTGAAACCATAAGACGGACGTAGGGAAAAACAATTCGTGTATTATGAAAAATTCTTGCGCTGATGTCTTCAATCTATTTATGATTTTTCAGAAATTAGTTCTTCAATTACTTCTGTAACCTCAGCTCCTTCGCAACGAAACTTCCTTACAGTATTTAGACATTAAAGCATGCGGACAATCATCCCCCATTGCTCAGGTGGAAATTCTACGTCTGTCATGCCAACAACAAAGGGAACGAATACCACGTTTCAGTTGCCGCTTGCCACACATTAAAATCAAATCAAACCGAGCATAACACGCCAATAACAACTATTGAGCCGACTGCTACCGGCTGCCACAAGTTGATGGCTCAGTGTTCAGCGCCGGTGGCCCAGGCGTTGTGGCATTGTCCGGCTCGAAGTGCGATGCGATGCGTTAAGCTTCAGACAGCGTCCGAACGGGTGCAGCGGCGACGGTGAGTGTGATGCGAGCACCAACAAAGCATGACGAAGAGTGAAGTGCCCATGTCTACTTAACACCCAGCCAACAAAACAGCGCGACTACGCTCATTAACGATCGACCATATTAACAACAACAACAACAACAACAACTACTACTACTACAAGCAGTAGAGCCGCGTACGAGACGAACGGAGACGGTGACGGTGACGGTGAAGTGCGTTGAAGTGAGGCATCTTGACGCATTTTTGCTGACGACAGTGTTGGTGTCGGTGTGTCGGTGCGACTTGCAAATACTCCGAAACTTGGTAAGACCGGTTGGTGAGACGTTATTGCTCGCCAGCGTCAGCTGTTGCTGTCGTCTCTCAGCGAACTGACGAGACGACCGTTGGCGTCGTTGGTGCTTTGTGTGACTGGCTGGAACAGTCTTAGCCAGGTCGGTGTCTCGAGCACAACCGAACAAAATCTTATCGGACGGAACGGTACGCGTGCGCACGTCGACCGTTTGTGTGAGTGTGCGTTGTTGTTGTTGGACAGCACGTTAAGGCAGTGGAGCAGTAGTCGAACAGCGGCAAAGCAAAATCGACCGCAAAAGAAGAAGAAGAATAAGTAAAAGAAAAATGAGAATACAGTTTAAAATAGTCTGAAGTGAGTGGGGTTTTTTGTTTATGTTGGCCGCTGTAAGCGTTTGAGAGTGCGTATGCGGACGTGTGTGTGTGTGTGTGTGTGAGGAAAATTCTAATTGGATTTTGTGCGCAAGGAAATTGTGATTTGCGTTTGTGCCGCACGGCAGGAAGTCTCACAAATGCCAGCGCCGCAGTTGCACAAACTGAATTCGCTTGGTGTGTGCTTGCGTTGTTGACTGTTCTTTTGTTGTTGTGTTGTTTTTGGTGGTGATGCCCTCGCAGGCACAAATGTCATAAAATGTGTGAATGACTGGATCTGATTGCGGTGACTGAATGGCTGGCGATCTACATGAGGATAAAGTTATTTCTTATATTATATTTTAGTTATGGTATCAGGTGTTCTATTCTTCGAGTGAAGAGCGCAAAATCGCCAATGCTGAAATGCGCATTGGAGTATAAGGATTTTGTAATAAGCAAAAGGTACCAGGTGATTTGCATAGGTGAAAACAAAAGACTGTAGCAACGAACTTGCCATGAGGTAATGTCAAATGCATTTGAATGTACTACAATTGACAGCTCGTTAATGTGTTGAAAATCGGAGAGCTGAAGATAATTTTGAAACTGAAGTGGATGTGCGGCAAGTTTGTTTCTCAAGTCTTTTGTTTCATGGCTTGTAGTTTAAATTGAGAAAATGGTTGAAAGATAAAGCAAAGCCAAAATTGCGAGGCAACAAAAGACAGAGATTTTGTTTCATAACATTTGAGTTCACTTCATGCAATGCGCTCTTGACCAAAAATCCAACAACACGAACAGTACCAGTAACAACGAACGCCGCCATTCACCATCTTCAACGGCTGCTTTAACAATGCGGCGGCGCGCAAACGTAATGCGCAACTCTTAAATCGCGGCCAAAACAAAACAAGAAATAAATAAATGGAAATAAAAAAAAAAATAATAATTTAAAGCGAAAAACTTAAAGAAAATGAAGAAAATTACAAATTGTGTTTAAAACAAATGCAAAAAATACGAAATTACAGCAAACAAAATTTGCACGTGCATCATTTGAAATTGTTTAATGACATTGATTTGTTGTTGTGACATTATTTGTTTTTAAATTTTATAGTTTTTATTTTTATGAATACCATTTTAGTTTGTTGAAAAAATTATAAATTAAAATTTTCGTTTGAATAAGTATGTTCGAATTCACATACATACATATGTATGAAACATGAATTTTTTTTATTGAAACGTTATAAATTTTAATTACATAAAATAGCAAATAAAACTGAAGCACAAAAGCAAAATTTTGCATTACACTCTAGTTAGTGTTTTTTGTTTGATAAACTAATATTAACTGACTAGCTGGGATTTATTATTAAAACAATTCTTGAAACGCAGAAAGACATCAAATGAATATAAAAGACTAAAGGCACAACGAAGAAATTGTCCAAAAGAAAATTTAAGCAAAAATACAAAAATTAAAAAATTAAATACAATTGGCTAAATAAAAAATAAATCAAATCAAGGATAAAATAAATAAAAAAACAAAATAATTGATTTAAATTATTAAATAATAAAAACAATTTAATTAGAAATGCATATAAAGTATGAAAATAAAAAAATGAACAAAAAAAAATAACACAATTAAATAATTGAACAATTAAATACAATGAAAAATGCTAAAATATTTAAAAATATAACAAAATGAAATGTATAATATATATTTTTATTTTTAGCTGTACAAAATTTCACACAAATATCGCAAGGCACAAGTGAAAACGTAAACAAAAACAAAAAATTAAAACAAATTGTAAATTGATTTCAAAACAGCAAACCTAACATTAAAGTCAAAGTCTTTTAATACAATTTGGTCACAATTTTAATTGGATAACTGAAACATAAAAAAATAAGACAACAATTTAACAAAACACAAACAAAAGCAGCGGAAAATTACATTTGTTTAAATTTTAAACAGAAACACTGAGACAAAAGTGAAAATCGCCAAATAAAAACAGGTAAGTTTTATGAAATTAATTTGGCGAAAATCATGGCACTAATTCGGCAGCGATGAGCGAGAAAAAACAAAATTTGCTTGCTTTTAAGTTGTGTATTTTTGCTTTGAATAATGTGAAGGCATATTTGGATTGTTACACGCTGAAGTGACAAGGCTGGTGCCACTGTTGCCGAAAGAGTGCACACACCTACAGAGCGAGAGCTGATTGAATAAGGTTTCTTTTAATATCATTGAATGCGTCTTAAAACAAATTTTATGCACAGTTTAAGACGTTGTGCGTTTCACCTTCAAATTGTATCTGAAATTATGCCAGAAACATTAGTAACTTCTTAATTAATATTTTGTTCCTTTTTCCAACACACACTTTTTTGAATTGTTGTACTTGTTAAAGAATCTTTAACCTTCCAGCTTGACGCTTCAGCTTTAATCGTTTATTAATGATTCGCCATACATTTCAAGGGATTTTTGTTAAATAAATTTCACAGAATTTGTGCAACTTGAATTTTCCTACGCGAGCGCCCAAGCAGCTTCCGCAGTGGGAGTTAATTAATATGAAAGGCCCACAGACAACTGCCCAAACTAATTCACTTACCTCGCACTCAATTAAGCTGACCAAAAATAGCACACTAGCTTCAATTTAAGGAGGGACGGTAGGAGAGAAGAGCAAACAACATTCGCATGTGTGTTGTGCGTTTCTATAGCTTTGGGTGACTTCATTTTAGCTGACCAATTGTGCGTATGTGTTGGTGCATATACGCGTTTGTGTGTGTTTGTGAATTTAAAGCTAAAGATGACTTCATAAATTGAAGATCATCTGCGAGAGTCAGCCAGCTAGCCAGCTAAGAGCCCGAGTCAAAACCGGATTCGGCAAAGACCGACAGATTGACGTACAAGCAATACGAAGAGGTAGCGACATATGTGAACGTTAAAGCGAAGCGTGGCCGAAATGAATTTCGCGAAATTTTTCTGTGCACAAAAGTGACGCACAAGCGAATTAATTTTTTGGTTTTGACAGCTGATACTCGCGCGCTATGAGCGGAAATGTCCGATGAAAATTACCAAGAAAATTAAATACATCAACTTTTTTTGTCTTGAATCAATTTCCATTGAAAAGGAAACGTTCCAGCGCACATTTTGCTAGTTCACATTTCTCTGCACTTATACGTGACTTTTACCATTTTTCTCGACGTTTACTGCAAAAAATGGCAATTGCTGCATTTTTTACGTAAGCCTGAACCTGTTTTTCAAGGTTAAAGCAATGGTAGAAAGAGTTCGAGGAAGAAGAAGCAGAAAATGGCAACAAATTATTTTACGATGCAGACGCAACCACATCCAGTTTATTCATTTCTGATCGAAAATCTGTTCGAATCGCTGAATGCGGTTGGAATTGGGCATTTCGTTGGTGAGGGAAGCGTAGTGGCTGCGCCGCAAATGGCAATGCGTGAAAGTTGTTGCAACATTGAGTGGCAAATTTGTTGCTGTTTTGGCTGTTGGCAAGATCCTAACCTTGAAATTCAGCAGCGACAATAAATTGACATAAAAATTTAATTTTTATGATGCGGTTAGGATGCAGTTTTGGGCGACGAGCATGTAATGGATTTTGGATGACGTCAAGAGTACAAGGCAGAGTACATGCAATCGCACCCTCTAAGACGCACCACAAAAAACCCTCCTCGAAAGAAGTATATTTTTAATATTTTTATCAAAAGAAAATCGAAATGTTCATTTATCACTCCACTCGTGCTGTGTGGCAACGGGCAAACTAAATTGTGAAAAGAAAAAGAAAACAATAAAAGGACATCAGTGGCACTCGTCATGTGGCCTTTTATGTCAATGCGCTGCGCATGCGCATTAAATTTCGTAATGCCGTTGTTTGTTGGTATGTTTGTGTGGTAGCACACAATCAGCAACATCGAAAATCATCAGCGTCGGCAACGCGCCACAAAATCTGTGGCTTTCCTTTGGACGCTTGTTGACAGCGTCAGCGCGGCACAGCAACGGGAAAGTGGAAGTAAGCGGAAGCGTTTTTGGTTGCACATAAATGTCTGCTAGCTGTTGGTATTTGCTTGTTGTTGTACTGATGGTGTGTGCGATTGTGCGCTGATGTGGCTTGAACGCTTCGTGCTGTGTGCCTTGGCCTCTGTTGGTGCACTTTGGGCCAGGCGCACGTGACGACTGTACATCCGTTGACGGTTGGCAGGCGCATGCTTGGAATTTATGATGACAATGGTGCGATTGTTGTTGTTATGTCTGGATTTGACCTCACCCGTTGACTAAAGGTTTAGTCGTAGCCTTTATGGCTGAGTTAGGGCTGAGACTAGTGCAAAATTGCTTTCTTGATGGTATTGAACAGTTTCGAGATACAGTTTCAAAGAGCCCTAAAGAAATATTCAAATACCATATTTTAAAGAAATATTAAATAGTTGGATTTGTAAGATTCTCTCGTATTCTTTTATTGTTTTTCATTTATTAATGAACACAAATTGAAAGCACAAATATTTCTATCGCTTAAAAATAACAAAATAAATGGAATATGAAAGCATCCAGATGCTTATTTGCTGCACTTTTCGATCATATCTATCACTTAATGCTCACACCACTGAAGATCAGCCAGTCTACTTAAGTAAGAATGCCTTCGAGGCGCGCGTCTTCTCCAGTTGGTCACACCAAAAGATGATAGGGCCTCCTCAACTTGGTCCTTCCACCGGCCACCCTTTTCGCCGTCGACCTCCAACTACCGCATCGAACACCTTTTTCGCCAGAGCTTCATCGTCCATACGGTAGACATGGCCAATCCAACGTCCGTTCGCTTCACTATGTCCATGTCCCTTCGAGATTACTGACGTTAAAATCAATATGTCTTAGATTAGAGGTTGGAATTCTTCGTAGACTCTAGTTCAAATAAAATCATCAAAATTCCATTCTAATGATCCCCTAAATCTCTTAAAAACGAAAGTTCAACTTCTCCAAAAACATCTCATTTTCACCCCGAAAAACTAAAATTAAACTTACATTAGATCGTTCAAAGTATTCCCAAAGTAAAAAGCCAACAGTTGACTATTGAATAAGAACCATTAAGCATAAACTCTCTCCACAAAAAAGTCCACTACCAGCACTTTCTGAAGCAAAGCGGCAATTTTTTCACAAAAACAAAACTTTCACTGCAATTTATGACTTTAATTACAACAAGAACTTTCCACTGAACGGTCAAAGAAGAACTTAAATTGTACGAACCCAACTTGTCCAGAATGTATATAATTTTCTATACGAAGCGGAAATGAACTGAACAGCTGCGGCGAACCAGCCAACAATGTTGTTCGAGTGAATTATGAAGAACAAAAATTACATAGTAGAAGAACGTAAAAAACGGCAGCTAGTAACATTAATCATAATTGCTACTAGAACGTGCACTGAGGAATGAAAGGAAATGAAATGTTTCGTTTTTTCTTTTGGTGAAAGAAAACTGCTAAACTTTACGTTAGAGAAAATTTGGCGCTCAATCAGTGGCTTTGGATGGTATGGACGGCGCATAATTACGCTAATTTGCCACCAAGAGAAGCTGAGGAGAAGCATCCAAAATCAAAGGTTCTTAATCAAACCACACAGTGAGTGCATTCGGAACAGAGAAGACAGACAAACCAGCCACCGGAGGCGTTGGGTAATTACCTGCCTGGGAGTAAGCGAGTACGAAGCCGGGAGCTGTGAAGCGCTGGGAATAAGGGCAACGGTCTAGATGGTCAATATGTAAGACATTCGTTGGTTATGATTAATAGACACATGGGGGGCTGCGGGAAGTTGGGCTGTGAATCGCTATGGGCGCAAATTGAGGGAAAGAATACATTTATGCTGTTTCAAACAACAGGCAGGAGATGGAAAATTGCTGTGAATTGTCTTTCTATTTAATTCACCAAACATTACTGATCTACTGCTATTCTATTGCTTTCAAATTAGGCTTTTATTGCTGCCCTTGTGTGTGAATTTCCTATGATGCCTACACATTTTTTAGTTTATTAATATTTTTTAATATATTTATTATTTGATTAATATTTTGCGTTAATCAGTTTCAATAGAGCGCAGAAAGAAGTCGCCTCAAGTGGTCTCAGCTGTATTTTGTTTGGACTCAGCCTCAATACTTCTTATGCGCCACCCGACAATAGAGCAAGTTTTATAGCAACATTCAAGCACTTCACCCATTCAGTCTTTTCACTCAATGCACACACATCCATTAGCAAACAATTAACTTCAAGTATTTCCTTTTTCAACGCTGCCGTTGCCCTTTCTACCATTTTACGTATTCTTCAAAGCCTCATTCTAAGCAGCTCTTCAGCCCACACTGTGCCAGATAGCCAGGTTCGCTTCAGCACGCCTGCGCAGCACCGACAACCAGTAGGAGTCTGTGCTGGTGGCCGCAGTGGCGTCTGTGGTAATGTTGTATTCACTTGCTGGTAATAATTTGAGAATTTGATTGATTGAGCTGGTGGTCAGCTAAAGGTAACGTCTACTAGTTTCCACTGTTGATGCGAAGCGCTACTTTCTGTATGTTTTCCTTGATTTCTTTTATGTTCTCTGTGTTCTTTCTAATTTCGGGTTCACACAATTTTGTGGTTAGGTGCTAAAGTGTTTTTCATCCAGAAAATTTTGACAAATTGCTATTTAAAGAGTTAATTTGTTGTTGTTTGTTGATCTATCAAAATATTGCTGTGCATTGTTCTATGCTGCAGTTTATTGTTGTTGTTTAGAGTGTGCCAACTGAACTGAATTGATGAGCTGCATTAGTATTCATTATTTTCACACTTCTGTTGAGGGCTTTGAGTTTAAAATTGAGAATACATTTGAGAATGCTTTCGACTATGAAAGGGCCAAAACAATGTAGAAAGTGAATGTGGAAACTTCAGAGAAATGGGTAGAAAGTGTTTGTGGCTATTGAGTGAGTAGCTGAAGCACTTTGAATGTGTTAAATTTGTGCTATAAATTTTTCTTAAATATATTGAAGATGAATCTTGATTAGACAAGTGAGAAAATTAATTAATTCTATTGGGCGTCAATGTGACTTAGTGGTTAGTGCATTGGAAAACAAGTTCAAAGGCCGTGGGTTTGAATCCAATAAAAAAAGTTGTTCTGAAAATAAAATTTCTTATGAAAAGCTGTCAGCGACCACATACGACACTCGTACCTTAGATAATTTGCTTTGCTTGATCCATTTAAAGAATCTAACAAAATGTTGATGTAAATGGTAAATGTGCAACTGAGGTCATTAAGAAAGGTTTACTTTAGGCTTTCGAGTCTAGTCCTGGTCACTCAAAGAAGAGACATAGAGTTTTTTCTCATTCAACCAAGACATATTTGCACTCAGAAGCCAATGTTTAAAACAAAAGAGGTGAGAAAAGGTCAAGCTTTTTGGAAATTCTTAATATTTATTTACAAAACTTGAACTTTTGTTGCTTAACTTCCCAAATGAAGCTAAATAATCAACTTCACGTGCACATAGAAATTTCTTCTTCCACATTTCACTTTACAAGACTTTGTTTCAAATTGAAACGTACTTTCAAGAACAAGAAAAAATATGCATAATTTTTATTACACGTTTCAGTTCTCAATAAATCTTTACAAAAAGCGAAAGAATTCTTTTGAATTCCGCTCTGCTAAAGCAGTCAAAGCTTATTTCAAATTCTGTTCAGTTAAAGCTAATTAAATTCGAATTAAACTGTTTCGAATACTATTCTTCCCAATTCTGTTCAAATTTTTTTTGAAGCAAATAAAATAAATGCCACTTCTGCAGCACGTAGCACCAGTCAGCTTTGATGTGCTTTGAATTCGTTTTAACTGAAGCTTTTCGAAGAACAATGCAATTCTTTACAGCTGTGCTTGATTTCTCTCACCTAAAATCTGATGTCCATTCTTATGGTAAAAGTCAAATTAACTCCAATTTTTCTAATCAACAAATACAAATAAAAAGGTCAAATTTTATTACTCAAAATAAAGCAAAACATCGCAACAAAATTCAGGCCAAACATGTTTACCTTTGCATCTGCTGCCAACATTTACTTGAAATAATTAAAAGCAGTAGTTGAATTTGTTGTTCAAAACCACTTTCAAATGGAAATACAAATAACAGGAATGAAATTCGTAACAATGTTAATATAAAAAACGAGTTTGGTGCTTTTTCGGCACCTACGCATAAAAGAATGAAGACCAGCCCTGCGACTGGTGAGACAAAACTTGTCTATTAAGCGATTGTTGTTGTGCTGAAGTGCCATGCAGGCGCCTGCAGTACAATCAAACGCACACACGCACACACACACAGGAAAACGAATAAAAACTGCTACAAGCAAACGCTGACAAAAGCCGTAATCCAGAGCTGCTGCATGCGTGTCTGCCAACAATAATAACAACAAAAAGAAAAACGATAATGAACAACAACACATTGTATGCGTCATTTGTGGCTGACCTTGAATATATTTCGAGGCAATTTTCAACCGAAAGAAAAAATTTATGTGTAACACCAAACAGCAACAAGACTCTGACAAAAGCATTTTTGCTGTTGTACTGAATGTACCAAAAAATGTACTGCCCGATTTGCATAAATGAGCTACGCATATGAAATGAAATACAAGGCGTTGTTTTGCTTTTCGCACGAAAATTTAAACAAAAGACTCTGGCAACAAACTTGCTAAAGACTTAAGTTGTATAGTTTCTTGGTTGGTTCCCAGTGCTGTTAAATTTTTGCTGCTCAAGCTTTTACTTGAAGTTTTTGTTACTTGATTGGTAGGCCATTTTAGTTTCCGTTAGTTTAGGCCAACTGCTGCTTTTGGCCAAGTGCGGTACATACTTATTTATGATATTCTATGCCAGTCACATTGAGTGCGGCGACCCTCGTCGCACAAAGCTGCCGTTCAGGCTCATCAATTGAACACAACTGTAAATTAAATTGATTGCCAAATTGTGGCATTCGTTGGGCATTGTAAGCATGCGCAACCAATGTTAAACCCTTCTGTAGCGAAATGAAATGAAATTCGCGGAAAGAGCCAAAGAGTCAAAGAATTTAATAAGCACTTGTGGGTTTTGTGTAGAAATTTTGCTGACTTTTGCAATGTTGTTGTTGCGGAGGTTGAACGAACTTTGATTGGTTCTGGCTGAGAATAGTTTTCTGAAAAGTTTTTGGCATTTAAGATGATGACAAGCAAATTAAGCGAGACAAAAAACATTATGTTAAAACATAAAGAATTTGTGTAAGTCGCAACAAGTATTTTTCTGATGTACGCCAATTTATTTCTGCTTTTATTATTAAAGTTTAATGCTTTAGTACAACAAAGTGTGAACTTCACTCATATTTACAACTAAAAAAAATATATGTTGTTCTATAAAAATTATGACTTGATATTTAATGCATTGAATTGCTGTTAGTTTTAGGTCGCCCACAAATAATATTTATTCCAATTTCGGTTCATTTGTTTTCGTTGGGTTTTTCATTAATCAAAAGTTTAGCTAATTTTTAAATTAGCCTAGTCGCTGCTTTGTTGGTTTTCATATTATCGAACACTGCTCCTGGCCCAGCGGGCACCGACTGATTTCGGCTTGAAGTCAATGACCGCTGTTTGGAAAGCGTGTTGCGGGCGCTGTCATCGTTAGTGTCAGTCGTAGTTGATGTTGTTTTCTTTATTCTTTCTTTTCTACATATACAATTTTATCAAATTTTACAAAGTGTATATGTAAATTTTTGGAGATTTGGCTGTTTGTTTGATTGTCAGCGAGATGCATGCGCCGCAGATAAAGTGGGCAACATTGTGTGTTGTTGTTGTTTTTGTATGGTTGTGTAAGGCACACCCTTTACATTGAGAAAATGCAATACGCAAAAATACATAAATACAATTTTTGTTTGTGCATAATTTAACAAATTGTTGTTAATTCGACTTCCGCTTATGCAAAGTTGTAAACAAATGAATATGAAAACCATTTGGAAAAAAGGTGGAGCATAAATTAATTTGTTTATTCATTAATGTTGGCGAAATTTGTTTGATTTAGTGGGAGAAAAGTTTTGATGAGAAATTCCAAATTTTTGTATATGTAGTTATTTATGGTGTGAAGAAGTTTTTTAAAAATAAATTTAGACATTGATTTGAGGGATTGTTTTGATGGCTGCTTTAGAAATTGATTTTATGGCTTAATTTTACATATTATTTTAGTGAGTTACACTGAGCCTGGGCCTATTTTTTTTTTTGGTAAGAAGTTTTAAACGACCAGAAGAATCGACTTCTCAATATTCGTTCGACAACTTGAGCCGATCGAAACTAGTTTACTTGCCTGTACCTTTATTCTGCATTTAATGCAAAGTAAAAGCGTTGCTGAGTTATTTGAAGTATGTGTTGCGCTCTTTATTGATTTCACAACTTACATCTGTCTCGAACCTTTTGCCATAAAAGAATAAAATCGCGCACGTGCCAGAGATAAAATCATTCAAAAAAGAAACAACAACTTCAAGCGACTTTCAATTGCCCAAAAGCAGAGGAAAATTATTTCTAATTTAGGCTACCAACATGTAACAATTACTCTCAAACTGTTTGCCGTTGGCAAACATTAATCATGCGTCAAGATAACACTACTCGACAAAAAATGGGTTCATCGCGTGCTCCTAGAAACAAAAGTATTTTTAAGACTAATCTTCGGCTGCTGAACACGAAACTGAAAATCAAAAAATTTTCTTAAGAAGCGTTTTCGAAAAATCTTCGAAAAACACGTTTTTCCCCTCTTATTTCAGTTATGAGCACATATCTCGTAAACCAACCATCCGACTAACACAAGTGGGCCGTCGTTCAGAAGGCAATTAACTAACCTTTCCAACGATATATCTATTGGCCAAATCAGATGAGATTTGGGGAAGGTACTGACGATGAAAGTTGTAAAAATGTGAATTTTTCGACCATTTTCAAAAATTATACATTTTCGAATCGTTTTTTTATAGATAAAATAAATGATCTCCTCTGGTTTTAAAATCTAAGATGAAAGATATATTATTTGAGCAAATATTAAGCCTAACATCAATAGAATTGAAAGAAAAATTACAAAGTTATGATGCACGGAGTGAAAACACCAACTTTTCATTTATTACACCGAGCGAAAAATTTTTTACATTTTTCCGAGACCCATCCAAATGTTGATATAGACGTGAAACTAGAGGTCATTTATAATATCCAACCATAGTCAGTTTTTCATTTTCTGACCCAAAAACCTTTTTAAAGGACTTTAAAATTTTAAGGACATACACGTTTCAAATATTTTTTTAAATATTTGCGATTGTGCAATGATGAAGAAATGGGTATCAAATGAAAGAGGAAAATTGTCTCCTCTTAACTAAATTTTCTATTTTTATTTTTCAGAACTTTGAAATAGAAAAAAATTTATATGTATGAATCTACAGACTGAGATCCAAAACATTTATGTTTTGCATACCTGACATATTTTGGTCCTGTCCGTCAATAACTTCCCCAAATCTCATCTGATTTGGACAATCGATATATCGTTGGAAAGGTTAGTTAATTGCCTTCTGAACGACGGCCCACTTGTGTTAGTCGGATGGGTGGTTTACAAGATATATGTTCATAACTGAAATAAGAGGGAAAAAACGAGTTTTTCGAAGATTTTTCGAAAACGCTTCTTAAGAAAATTTTTTGATTTTCAGTTTCGTGTTCAGCAGCCGAAGATTAGTCTAAAAAATATATTTTTATTTTTAGGAGCATTTTTCGTGTCGAGTAGTGTAATCTAACCGAATAGCAGTCGAGCAACAATTGTGGCATATGAGTTGGATTTTGGGGTTGTTGCAGTTTGCTCACTAGCTCAATGTACACTGAAGGAGACGTAGAAAACAAAAACAACAACCACACCAAAACAGTTTCAACTGCAACCAAGAAAAAAAAACCACATGTTGAATTCGCATAGGAAAAACCAGAAATGACTTTTAAATTTCTTCAACATTTTTTATAAGAAGGTGTGTCGGCTATGTGTGCTAAAATAATCGCATGAGTCATGCGTCAGTACGATTACAAATTGCATAAATTTGCATTGAATATGGTTTAAAAATTAAAATTATACTTTCGGTTATTGCTAACCGCATACCCAACTCTGATTTTGCGCACTCGCCATGAGATTTGTGAGATACTTTTGCATTATATGTTTGTACTGTTTCTACACAATTTATGACCACTTTGACCCTCTACCAAGCCGCCTTCTTCTGCAATGAAACACGACGTGCAAACGATTTCAATCGACGCCAACACCTACTAACCAGACTGGCACAGGGTGTGGTTTGCAATACTATTTGCGTCGTGCTTTGTTGTTGCAGTTCAGTTGACTTTCGAACTGCATTTCGAACATGGCTTATGGCATAGGAACCAGCAACTCCCAGCGGGCACCATGCAACATAGCGAGCAAAGTGACCATTTAGGTAAAGCGTTGCAATGGCAACAGGCTGAGAAGTGTATTGAAAGAGACACAGTTTTTTGAAAATATAAACTTTACTAAGTCAACCAAAAGGCACCCAAGTGGCCAACTCTGGGTTTTCGGCTGGTGTGAGTAAAATGCTATAAAAACAAAAAGAGGCACATACATATAGCTTACATACATGTAAACAGCTTGAAAAACTTTTGTTTTGTCGTGGTCGAGCAGTACTGCAAAAACGCAATAAAAACAATCGCACAACGACCATTGCAAGAGCAATAACAATCGGCCGAAACAACGAAAATAAGTCGTGCAAAATTCGCTATCATACTAAAGGCGGCCAGCTGCTGATGCGGTGGTTGTTGTTGTTGTGGTTGGTATTATTTAAGTTTGCACTCACCAACTTACGTTGAATGCGGATTTTGCCAGCCATAAAAGCAATAACAGCAACAAACCAAATCGCATGAACAAAAGCTGCTCTGCTGCAAGCGAGGCCAGAACAGCCTAATATTATATATGGACTGAGAGATACGCAGACAAATCGGCAAACACACGCAGACAGGCTGCGAAAAGGAAAAAAAGCGAAGCGGTGGCAAACAACAACAAAATTGTAGTAATAAAACAGTTTTAAGACATGCGCAACAAAACCGAAATGAACCACAACTTGAGTCTCCGGGGAGGAATTGATGTGGTGTTGTTGTTTTTATTGTCATAAGCTTCAAGCTAAACATGAAACGTAAAAATCAACGCAGACGCAATTTGTGTTTTAATTTGTGCAATCGACTGGCAGACATCGACGACGCGCAGACTCGTTACGGGCAGATGCGGCAACCGACTGGACCACTCGGCCGGAGTTGTGACAGTGACAATGTCAGTGCCACAAGCCAATTTGCCAGCGGCGTATTTCCGAGCGGCTTAGCTATTTAGTTGTGATCAGCTCAGTTTAGTTGTGTGAATGGATAGCAGACCATTTAATTTTTGTTGGCGTTTGTTGTTTAAGTCTTTTGTTTGCTGGTGACAAAATACGAGTAAGAATCGAGTTTTTACATGATTTTAACTTAACAACTTAGTTTTACACAACATTTTTAGTATTCGTTTTTATCATTGTTTTTAATTTATTTATTTTTTCGGTTCGGAAAGTTATCTATGGAGTGAATTTCTAATCCAATGAATTAGGATTTGTTTATTTAAGTTTATTTTATTTTATTTTATTTTATTTTATTTTATTTTATTTTATTTGATTTTATTTTATTTTATTGTATTTTTCTTATTTTATTGTATTCTATTTTATTTTATTTTGTTTTATTTTATTTTATTTTAATTTTTAATTTAATTTTTTTTTGTGACCGTTTTTCTTATTGCATTAAGTATTAGTTAATTTTTTTAAATTACAAAATTTAATTTTGTATTATGAAATTTTATTTTTGAATTTGCTATGGTCACCTTTTGAAGTTAGCGTGTATGCCGTGGCTTTATTTCATGCTTAAATGCTGTAGCCAATGCGATTAAATTATATAACCAGCTGAAACAGTAGAAGTCGCAGCAGGGTGCCCAGAACATCGACATGAACGATGGATCGATGGATGAAAATAGCAGAAGAGAATCGATTAAATTGGAAACAATGATGAGGCAAGAAAGTGCATTAAATACGATCAAAATCAAATCAGAAGAAAAACAGCATATCGTCATCCAAGTCAAAGCAATGATGCAGCACTTATTACGCAATTTAGGTAAAAGTTTAAGAGAAAAATGAGCACCTTTAATCGGCGAGTTTGTTAGCGCCAGCTTGGAGCATGTAAGATCAACAACAATGTACATTGCCACAAAAGGATACATTCTGACGTATGCGTCAGAAATAGTTTGGAATACTTTAGCCGCTCAGACTGAGAAAAAAAGTGCGCCAGAAATATTGCAGCTTGGAACGGCCCAGATGTTGCAATACACCTTCATCGACGCTGCCGTTGTGTTTGTACATATTACGCCACATGTTTGGGCAGCAGCGGCCGCAGTTTTTGCTGCTGCTGCTGGTGTCTACTTGGCTGGCTGGCTGGCTTTCTTGAGTTGTGTTTTCGAATAACGCCAATTTAGCATTTTGCTCCAATTCATTGTGGCAATTTTCTTGAAAATGCTTGCAACATCAGTGGCTGCCACATGACTGTGCGGCTGCACTATGTACTCGTATGCGAGTGTGCATGTTGCAAGCGATGGCGGTGGCACGTTGGCAGACATGTAACTTTGGCTGGCAAACAAGCGGCATTTATTTGCCGTTTAAGCCTTTAAACGCGACTACTGTGCACTGTGACAGCAGAGTTAGAAAAATCTAGCATGCAGAGAGCACAAAAAAATAAGTGTGGTGCTGTATACTAAGTTCGTATATGAGTACAGTTAAAATAAGCTGACCAAGGCCCCCGCAAACGGAACTTTTCATATTTCTCAACTAGTCGCTGGTGATTTGGCTGCAATAAGTGCAAAAGTGCACAAAAAACCTGAAATCATTGTGTGTTGTTAATTAAAACACGACACTAGTTAAAAATAAAAATAATTTGGGGCGTGTTTGACAAAAAAGTTGTGCTGCCAATCAATGCAAATCCATTCCAATTGCTCAAATTCAAAGGCTTCAACTCAACTGTTGGCCGAATGTGACTGTGCCAAATTGTTGCCGCCTTAAATGTGGCCACTTTGAAAGTAAAGTCTGGTGATTGTGCGCCGCTTGTGATAAGATCAAAAACTTAAATAGTTAGCCTAAAAATGACTTGTCATTTGAACGACAGTGCGGAGAGCGTGCGACATGTTCGCTGCAGACTGGTGAGCGGCAACTTGTGCATGGGATAGAATTTTTTTTGGCATTTATTGGATGAATGAGTGATTGTTGTTTTTGTATTGGTCCGAAAATGGGGCTAATTGTCTGCTATAAAAGTTGAAAATGTTGAAAAAGCTTCAATCAAGGTTGCGGCGGCTTTAATTTGTAATGCAGTGAGAGATGAGCGCCGGTTGCTGTGCGGAGGAGGGCAGAGACGTGCAATTTGAGCAAATTTTGAAAGTAAACGTTGATGAACAACAATTTGCGCTGCAGACAAAAGTGGCAGGTTTATGCTTTAGAAATCATTGTCGAAAGCGAAGAGCAGCTGAGATATTTTCAGAGATTTTTTGATAATGAACAAATAATATACAAAAGAAAAAATGAAAATATAAAAACTTATTTGACGAGCTGATGTTATCAGTAAGCATTTTTAATTGCAAATAATTAGCTGTCACTTTTATATTTTCACATTTGCGGCCAAAAGTTGAAATAGAGTGCGAAGCTGAAGCATCGCTTTTAGTCTTAAAAATTTCAGTTTTGATGGGCGAGTTGTTGGCTTGGGTCAACGACGGAATGTAATTTAAAATTTAAATTCATAGGTTTATATTTTGTAACCTTCCCTTGAGTCTTTGTTACAAAGTTTGTATTAAGTTTCAAGTTTTCAATATTCATTTCCACTATTGTCCAACCGCTAGTTGTCAAGAAGGGCTGTAGACTGTAGACCATCAAACTCCATTCCTTCAAACGTTTATTTATTACTAAAAGTTAAAGCTCTGGCCTCATGCCAAAATGATTGCCAAAATATTCACTTCAACTATTTGATGTGTCCCCCTTCGCTTACAGCGATTTTAATTGCCATTGTGTGTTTGTTTTTTGTCGCAATTTCAATTTGCATCCGCGATTCAGTGCCAAGCGACGACGTTCAATGCTGCTGACCGGTCCGGTGGCAATCGGCGTTTAATGTCTAACGATTGCCGTCGCCACTGCTGTGCGCTGCCGAACATCAGTCGCCCTCAACGCATTCATCGCATCCACGTCGGTTGCATTACAAGCGACAATTGCAATTGCTAATGATTGCATTGTCGGCGGCGGCTGTTTGACTGTCTTCTCTTCTCTTCTCCTCTCGCACCCGTACGCTGCTCTGCGTTTATCGCATTTAGCTGAATGCTGAATTTGGTTGTTGTTGTAGTTTTTTAAATGATTGTTTTCAATCTCTCGCAACGTGCTGCAGCGCCAATTATCAATCGGCGTCGACCTTGTCGCAGCCACTAATGCATGAAATGCCACGTGAACGCGCGCTGCCGCCGTTGTTGGCAATTGCTGCTGTTGTAGTTATTGCTGATTGTTGATTGTTATTGTTATATTGCTGGTACACTTGTAAATGTTGCAGGCGGACGCAAAGCCGACTGCTGCATGCTTCGGTGATCGTCGCCGTTTGATTTATTTATTTGCAATTGTGTGATTTATTTGCCGCTGCGGCAAAGGTGGGCGTGATGGAGAGCAGCGCGGCGGTGTGGCGAGCGGCGCATCACGCTCTTGAGGCGTTACGTCACTGCAAGCGCACACTAATTTATTCAGCTTTGGATCAGTGGCCGGTTGAATGTCGAAATTAAATGCATTTGGCGAATTGATGTTGAGGTTATGTTGGGTTGGGTAAAGTTAGTAGTTAAGTTGGGAGTTAAGTTGGAATGTGAGATAAAAAGTTAGTGCTGGTGGCTATTCTCCTGCTACCAGCACTAACTTTTTATGAGGGACTTTTATTGAGGGAAAAGAGGTTAAGAGAGAAGAAGATGAATGCATAAAAATGTAATTGGGAAAAATATCAACAAAAAGAAGAAAATAAAGGCAAGAATATAAATCGGTAAAGTGTAAATAAGAAAAAAGAAGAAGAAGCGACAAATGTTGGCAGAAGTCTTCAAAACATTTTTTCGAACCTTGTGATTTGAAAAAAAAAAATAGAGAGAGAAGTTGATAAAAGAAGATAAAAAGACAATTGAAAGCAAATTTAAAAAGGAAAAAGAAGAAGAGAAATAACAATACGAAGTAGAAGAAGAGGAGAATGCAAATGTTGCTGAAGAAGGATAACTGAAAATTGTTGAAATAGCGAAAACAATAAGAAGAAGAACCGGAAGTCTTGGAATCCGCCAAACTGCATGATTTGAAAAGAATAAACAGAAAGAAAGAAAACATTAATAAAAAAACATCATTAAGTAAACAAAGAGCAGAAAATGTTGTAAAAGTCGATAAAAAGGCATATTAGAAAAATAGCTTTCCGGGAACGATGAGCAAAAAGTCGCCAATAAGTCTTAAATAAGCTTCACCGAATTGTGTGATCCTAAAGAGACATGGACAACAAAGGAAAGAAGAAGATACAAAAATACAAAAGGACAAAACACAACCCTAAGAAAAAAGAATAAACTGCAAATTTTACTGAAAAGTCGCAAATAACCTTTCACAGATAAATTTTTTGAAGCAAACATGGAAATAATATAAATTTAAAAACAGCTCTTTTTCTGTTTTTATGATTTTTCCCTCCACTAGAAAGGCAAACTGTAAAATCATAAAATGGCGTTGTAAAAAGCAATAAAATCATTGAGTTTCCAAAATTACAACACAAACAATTTGCATACATATGTTGCTGATGCATAAGTCTTTTTATAGAAAGTTAATTGAGATATTAAGGAACGCCCATAAAAAATCCCATTCCTGCGCTTGCATTGTGGTTGAGATGGCAGCGCATTCGTAGATTGTCGGCTAATGGCATTTGGGCACATGTAAATTTGCATAAAACCAATCACAATCGACCATTGAAAATCATATTCCAACACATTTTACAGTCAGCTAAAAAAGCAAAACACAGCAAAGCAACCGAAACAACAGCATCAGCGCCAGCAACTCGAATGGCAGACTGACTCGAAAATATTTTGATGGATGAGCTCGTATGGCGCAATATGACAGCATACAATTTACAAAACCTTTCAAATTGTGCGTCTGCGTCGCAACGAAGCCAACTCAAAATATGAAAGGCGGGCCTTTCCACGACCCAGCGAATTTTTTTTTACCACACACTCCCAAACGCACTCAAAAGAAAAAATGGAACGCAGACCTATTTCTGTGCGTAATTACTTTTTTCCGCACCCACTTGTTAATGTCTTGCCGACATTGTTGCTGCGCCAGTACCGCTGCGACGCTCTAGCGCTTCGTCTGCAATTTATATTGTTTGCTGTTTTGCGTTAACTTGGCGTAAATCATATCGCCGGCCATTGATCGCAGCGCAGCGCGGACGCACGCAAATTGCTGGCGGCATTAAAACGCAACAAAATCCAACAAAAACTACACACTTATGTATACTCGTACTTATTCAACACAAATGACCTAATTTGGCCACTTTGCACATGTACCGAATGCGCAGTTTGCGTCTTCAGTCTTTTGTTTCATGGCTTCGGCGTTGACCCTTTTTCGGTTTGTGTGCTCTGTCAGTTACTTTCCACCTTTTTGTTATTTGACTTATTGCTGAAGTTTATTTGGCTTGACTATTTTTAGGTTTATGGCCTTAGAGCAACAACAACGACACCAACAATTGCAGATATGTTAGATGGAGATAGAAATCAATCATCATTAACAACAAATTGTGTTGTCTTTGCACAAGTTGCTGCAAAGTGCTGGAAAGTGTTTTTTGTTTGTGTTGTCTTTTTGTTGAAAGAAAGTAAAGTTTTTAATCGCATTTTTGTTTTTCGAATGTTGTTCGCTGACTGACTGATTGCTTGCCTGTCTGGCTGTTTTTATTTTGTCCTAAATGCGGGCCAAGATGTTCGCTTCGGATAGGCTATTGTGTGACCCTAATTAGGGTAATTAAGGTGCCCAGCTCAAATGGCATTCACACCTTCAATACTGTGCGGTACCTTGTTAAGAACTTTTTATTAGTTGGAGAGTTTTTTTTAACGATTTGAGGTGAGTGCAGTACAGGGTTGGTTGCTACACCAGTTAAAAAGAAGTTTTTTGTCAATAGAGTTTTTTGCTTTTACTTTTAAACAGTTGTTGGAAAATGGGTCAGCCTGAAAGCTTTGAAGTTGTTTTTGTATATATTTTGTTTGACTAAAAAGTGTGTACATTGAAGGTACTTGAAACGTAAAAAGGCTGTTGTGAGTCTTTTTAAGTTGCTTTTATACATAGAATGTTACAGCCGGTAGCTATAGAAATAGCATTTAACTCAATACCATTCTGATGGTTTTTTGTAAGGTTGGGATAAGTTGGAGTTGGGGTTCGCGTAGCAACCTTTGCCTGAAACAGCTCACATAAGCACAGTTGATGGATGGCTCGTTGTGATTCTATATGACTGTGCGACCCCTCCTTTACGGCGCTGGAAAACACAATGATTCCAACATGAACCTCACTACTTCCCTGATATCTGGAGCTGAAAGTTGAAAGTTTCCTTATGCAGCAGAAAAGTTGTAAAAGTACTTTTTAAAGGTCATACGAGTATGATTACTCATTGCACGATGTGCGCCACAGTCCTAATTGAAAGCTCGTCTGTCAAAACTTTGGAGCCTAAACATTTAATCATCAAGAGAAGCCCCCAGCATCAGTGGTATCTATGTGTCTTTGTTTCTTTTAACGATTTTTTATTTATCATAAAACCTTATTAATTAATAAATTACAAATTAATTATTGCACGTTCGCTGCTCGAGTCTTTTGTTGTGCACAACTCTTGCGCGCGCCACTAATGTGTGTCAATGTTTTTTATGTGAGCGCTACAAAGTGTTTTGCATCTAATTAGCGCATAATTTAAAATGTCACACACATTTTTCCACACAATTGCACGCACATTTACCGCAAAATAGCGTAAAATACACCAATCATAAAAGCATAATGAGTGCTCCAAAATGCAAACACACACGCGCACCAACGTTAGCCATACGCTCAGCGCAACAATAACAAGCAACTGAAAGTGTTTTAGTTTAAGTTTTCAGTATTTTATGAAATTTTAGTACATTTGCATTTATTTTGCATTTGCGTTCAAGCGTGACGTTTGTTTTAGTTGCTGAAAAGTGCCATTAACCAGTGACGTGCTCGCTGTTGTTTCTATTGTTGTTGTTGTTTTTATTGCTACAAACATTCAAACATGTAGTGCGCCATGTGTAGTGCGTGCGGTTGCCGCTCCCTCTTCACTCCACCTAACCGCCCTTCATTGGTTTTAACGTTTCAGTGGAGGTCATTGCGTTCGCTATTCCAATTTTTCCTGTGTTTATGTTTATTTATTTTATTTTATTTATTTTTGGTAATTTTATTTATTTTTCCCATTCGGTTGGCTCTTTACAGCTGGTTTTCTAGCTTAGCTGCAATTGTTTGCATATTGTTGGCTTGTTGTTGTATTACGTTCCAACTATTAACTGTTTGTAGTGTAATGAAAATTGTTGTAGTTGTTGTTGTTTGTGTTGTGCTTAGTTGAAAATTAATTATTCACTTGCACGCCTCGCCTCGAACGCTTAATGTGTGTCACACGTTTATGTGTCGTGGCGCGGCCAATATTTGTAGTTGTTGTTGTTATTTTTTTTTTTTAATTTGGTTAGTGTTACAGCTGAATGCATACACGTATGTGACGAAAGCGCTACAAGCGGCACAAGATCGATTTATCGCAGTGGGAAATGTAAAAACAAAAAAAACGAAGAGAAATGCCGCAGCAAAGTTTAATGAAAATTTGTGACAGTTTGTGGCGGTGTAGGGGGACAACTTATTTCAATTCATACAAAACTTCAATTCAAACAAACTCCTAAAAATGCGGCAAACTTAATTACGGCGCCAATTAGTGCAATCGTACAACAACAGCTAAAAATAACAATAGCAACAAAGAGAAAAGGTTGCAGCTACTTGATTGATGGCAGCGAGGAGCGGTGTCGATCCCAATGCTGCGCTTTGAATTTCAAATTGAAAATGCGGCCAAGCACCACAGTAGCCATCACCACCACCATAACAAAAACAACAACATAAGCAACAGGCAGCAGCAATAATAACAATGTCTGCCAACACGTGTGGCAACATTAGCGAAACAATGGCCAGCAACAAATGGCAGCCGTAACTTAGAGATGCAACTTTGCTTTTTCCTCACAATTCGGGCAGCAATCTGCAATAAGCAGCATTCAGCATTTCGGTCAGTTTCGGTTAGTTGAGATTTTTCGCGTTGGCTGCGGCATCTGCTGTTTGTTGCGAACTCTCAGTTAATTGCATTTTTTGTGTATTTGTTGCTTTTGCTTCTTTAGATTTCATACAAATTTGTTTTTATTACACATTTGCTAGACGTGTTTCAAAGCATGAATGAATCGGAACGCCACTGTATATTGTTGCTGCACAGTCTGTGTGAAAAGTATGCGGAAATTATTGTTTGAGAAATGTGCGTAAATTGTGTCTACGTAGTTATGTCTTTTTATATTTTTTCTATAATTTGGTAGCACTGTGCCATCGCACAAGTCGTTACAGGTGACAAGATTTTTGACATGAATTTTGTTTGTTAAGTCGAAAAAATGCATTGATATGGACTCATCCGACGATTGACTCAACTGATGTGGGTACGACTAACTCTTTTCTGTTACCCTAAAATATTTATAAACACTTTTCCTCGTTTTGATTACCATTGTAAGAAATTCGTCTCAGATTTGAGAACAACAAATTTTTAAATATAATTCGAAACTTTTACACTTTCATACCAAAAATGTTAGTGTATACCAAAAAAATATATTCTTTTTGGACTGGATTTATATATCTCATATCTTATACATACAAGTTTCTTCATTCATTCGTTTCTTTTTCCAGCTCATGAGTTTTAAATATTAAAATTTTATTTCAATTTATTTCAAAAAGTAGTTTTATTGATTCCGCATACTTTTTGCGCAGAATATACTTTACATATGTACACATATGTATGTATAATTATCTGTGTGTTTGTCTATACATTTGTGTTTGCTTGTGCATTGCAGATTTTTTATTGTTCGTAAAGCTAATTGCAAAATTGTTGTTACTGCTGCTTTCAAGTCGGCTGCTACCTCAACGCTGCGTTGAGGTCATTGTTGGCGTAAATGATTATCGATATATGTTTACAGCTTGTGCTAAATAACAATAACACTAAAACTAGCAATAACAATAAAATTTAATTAAAACCAACAACAAACAAGTATGAACACCGTACAAAATTTGAAAATTTGCAACATCCTAAGCTCGAACTGGCATTGAATTTTGCATGAGCTATGGTTTCTTATATATTTGTTTGATCTTTCATTACACCCTCAAAGTAGTCAGCCAGCGCTGAATTTGGACTAAATACATTAATTAAATAATTTATGAGTTCATGCTAAGCAAACTGAGCAGCAACTTTGTTGCTTTCGTCAAGCAAAAACAACTGCAATGCAAATTCCAATTCAGCATTCAAAACTGAACTTTTAGTGCTGATTATTTACTATTCATTCAGTATTTGGCGCACTGGCTGTCAAGGTGTGCTTTTTGTCGCTTTCCAGATGCGCTTTTTTTAGTTTTTTACCCACTTTTTGGCCACTGTCATCACATCTGACTGTAGCCATTTGCGCTTCAACCAGTCGGCAAACTGACACACACACACACAGACACACTCTCACTTTGTGGCTCAACGATTACTCGCCTGGCCAGACGCTTACGTCATTTGTCTAATTTTAGTAAATTGCTAATTTGTTGCATTATTATTAAACTGACTGAATTGTTTGCATTGTCAGTGCGGCCAGTGCGCTGCTATTATTGCTATTGCTGTTGTTGTTGTTGTTGTTTTTGGTTGGCGTTAGTTGAGTTGGAAAATGAGTTTGGTTTAATAGCGTATTTTGTAGTGTGTTTGTTGTTATTGTTGTAATTTGTTGCATATGCCAAAAGGCAATTTTGCATTTGTCATTTGACAGCTGACAGTTGGCAGTTAGGTTTTGTTTGCAGCGTACATGGTGTGCGGCTATCGGCTTTGACGTATCTTAAAACGACAAAATATTTGCAAAATATTGCAAAATTGTTGGCGAATATTTGCCAGGAATTTGGTGAGTACAAATTGATATGATGAATCGAGCAAGTCGTCAAATGCATTGAATATTTTTACTTTGATGGAGATGTAGAGGGAGGGAGGCTGGCCAGGAAGGCTAAATGTGTAAAGGTGTGTGAGAAGAAAATAAAAATGAGAAGATTAGGTGTGAGAAAAGTTTGAAGTTTTATGAAGGCATAATAATATTTCGCAAACATTATAAAGAAGCCTGTTGGGAGATTATATTTAGAACTTGAAATCCAAAACAGTAATGGGAACTATATAACTCAAAGTTTTTCAGTGTTAACAGAGATAGTCTTTAAGAAACGATCTGCAAATCTGCTGAGGCACATGTCTCTTCTTCCTAATCGCGGAGGAAAGTTGACTACTTCTATACTCATTACTAGCACAAAACACTTTGGAGGCTTTTACGATCTTGGAACTTCATTTTTTTTTCTCGAACAGACGCGCAGGGGATGACCCCTATTAATGCGAGGCATTGCGTTGGTTCAGGAAGGATATAAAGGTTAGGAGATAGGGTTTTGAGAGAAGTGGTTGTGGACTCTTGACTTGAACCCATCGAGATCATAAGTGCTGGGGCAAATATCCGCAGGGAGACCATTCCATAACCACGCTGTACGGGCCAGAAACGAACCCTCTCTGTAGTGCGTAGTGCTTTAATTTACTTTTAATTTCATTGGCTGTTATCGGCTAATGTTATAATAGTCGTACTAGTAGATGAATTGATAATATAACTATTAATCTATTTGTTAATTAAAACTGAGTTCACTCACTTTTATTTACATGTAATTAGAATTAAGTTTCGCGCTCTTCTTACTTCATCGACAGACTTCAAAGCTTTACATAACTGTAAATGTAAGTGGAATTAAACTTCGAAACACACCTTCACACAATTTACCACATCACAGCAGTGTACCGGCAACGTTTTCGCTTTGCCGCTTGCCGCATTCGCTCTTATCCAAAGTTCTCAATCACTGAAATCTGATCATTTCAGCCATCAATGTTACTGTCGATGATCTTCGATGAGTGTGTTCGATCATGAACGAGAGCATATTATGCCATAAAAGCACACAATAACTGTAAACAATAGTCAAATAACAACAACACATCTGACCACAGCAAAGCGTCTGAAGAACATTTGTAATTTATACTCTGAAGATTTTGAAGCTGAAAGTGATTACATACACTGAGAGAAAGTTACCTGTATTTACTGTCTCAAGTGATACGGTCTCAACTGCCTCAAGGTATATAATAAATAAATCTATATCAGTCAAGTTTACACTACAAAAAACACTAATGGGAATTTATTTTTAACTACAAAGTGTCTACAAAGCTCCTTTAGCTCATTGGTAAATGTGTTGAACCTCAAGTTAGAGAGTTATGGGTTTAAAACTTCAATCATTAGGCATTAATTTTTTCTTTAAAGAAGATTTAAATGATTGTTCATAACGCTGCGATTTATCTCAGTGTAAATGGCTGTGTGTCTCTTTGCTTCTCACACTTTTGGCCCCAACATGTTGCACCAAAAATTGATAGATTGATAGATAAATAAATAATAAATGTAAGAGTAGCACTGCCCACAAGCGAGGCCAACTGATTGGGTGACTGCATTACAGTTGTTGTGTGGTGTGAAGTGTTGTGAGTGAAATGATGCTATGATGTTAGTTGCTGTATCGGTTTCCTCAAAATGCACGTCATCGTTGTCTTCGTATCTTCGTATCATCAACTTAATTATTATTATCATTATTAATAACATAATTAATATTTCGAGCCGCATCCGTGGCTCAGTTACAGTAATTTGTTCGCTTTGCCCATGTCAAAAGTTCAGCACTGGAAAAGTGTGAAAACATGACTTGTTGAAACTGTTTACTGGGTTCCATAATAATGTGCATCAGCAACAACAAAGGTAACTACAACAAAAGCAACTACAACAAACAACATTTTTGGTGGGAATGACAGCAGAAAAAAGGTCAAAATGACTAGGAGAATATTTGTGGGCTGATACTGATACCGGAAATTAAATTTATTTACGGTAAATGTGTAGGAAAAAGTGATTTGCAGTTTTGGTTGGGATATTTGTAGTGTAACGCTTAAAGCCTGAAGGCTGCCATGGCGTAGGTCAAACGAAAGTCAGCGAACGCAAAGCATTAAGGATTGAATTCTTCATACTTTCGTTGGGTTGGTGTAGGTTCAGTTCGCTGGAATTGGACACATTTTGAGTCTGTCTGAGCAGGGAATCTTTAAAATTTCATAAACTCTCTAAAGCAAAATTTATACTAAAATTTTTCCATTAAGAATTTAAAACGTTTTAGGCGAGTTGAAGTTTTCTTTTTCCATTATCAATTGAAATGTTCATAATAAAAACTAAAAATCTCTATGTTCTCTTTGTTTCCCTCTTATGTTCCCTCTTGGTCTAATTTATGTGTGCCGATGGGTTCAGTGATTTTATGCGTAGCGCTGCCACTGCCAGCGGTAGCGGCTTCGATTGCTGTTCTTCACTTTGAGAAAGCCAATTTTGTATCGTTTCCCACAACTTCTGTACGTACGCTATAGACACATTATTTATGGGTCATTGTGTGTGTGTGTGTGTGTATGTGCGCGCATATGCAAATGTCGTTTGAGCACTTTACACTCAGCTGGAGGCTGAAGCCAGCACTCGAGGCAGCGGCCAAGAAGTGGCATGAAAAGAAAAAAGTTCTGTTGCTGCCGTTGTTGCTGCTGCTGTTCCTGGTTGGTGAACAATTGAACATGTTGTTTGGTTTTGGTGTTTGGCATGAAAAATGGGACAACAGCACGTAGCAAAGAGGACAGTACTGGGCACTCGCAGTTGGAAGGCATGAAAGAACATTGCTGGTACGCGCTGTTTGGCCTCATTTAGCAAAGGTTTGCTTAGTTAGCATCGTCAACAGCGATGAGAATGCAGTAACAATTTTATTTTTTTTAATTTAATTTAAAGCAAAGTGGTAACGAAAGGCTGCAAAAGCTATGGATTTTTTCTTTTATCTTATTTTCCTTCTTTTTTTATCTGAGCCCAAATTTTCACTTTCTTTTTAATTTGAATGCAAATCATTATGACCGTGTAGTCTCAAATAGGCCGGTTATAGGGTGTTAGTAGCTAAGTTTTTCATTGGTTGTGTTAAATATATTCCTTTTGTTGTTTGTCTCTGTTTTGCATTTACCTCCATTTTATATTTAGTTTCAAATTTGAATGATGCCGTCGCGATGATAACTTGGCCTCCGGTCAAAGTCGTGCAGTATGCGCCTTTGAAAATTTGTTGTTGTTGTTGTCTTTTGTGTTTGTTATATGACAAAGTAGTGATTTTTGTTTTTCCTTCTTCATTTTTGAGAGAGAAAATTTGGTTGAGTAAAGAGAAATTTGTTCGTTGTCTGGAATTTTCATGGCAGCAAGGCAGCAATGTGTTAGCATTTAATCATCAAAAGAAGTGATTTGAAATTTTGATTTTTTTTTATAAAAATTATGGAAAAATTTTTCAATAAATAAAATTAAAGAAAGAGTATTGAAAGTTTAAAGTGTAGATATTGAAGGTTTCTTCTTTTGTTTTGAACGATTTATACTTGTTTTAACTATTTGTGGTCAATGGGTTTAATGTAGAGCTGCGAAAAAGATTTGACAAAGAAAGTCCGAATGTTGAAAGTCTGGGCGGTATTTAACTGTACGAAACATGGAGTATTTTGGTATTTATTTTCTTTTTATTAGACTACTGAATCTGTCAAACTCGACTATCCAGGCTTTTAGATTGTGCGGCTAGCGTTCGCATTATCGAACTGTTCTAACAATCTGAATAAATCGGACTCTGGATGTGGAAAAGTTATTTGTTAGATGGAAAAGAGGCCATATCGCGTTCGGAGTCAAAATAATAAATACTGAAGGTCCCCTCATAAAGGCTCCCCTTCATCGAATTAGATTAACAAGGTGAATGGTTGCGGAAAGCTCGGTTCTGACATCTTTTAAAGCTGTTGAATATTTAACTGACCAAACATACATAACTGACAAATACACAAAATATGCATATATTTAGATAATATATACTGTAAGATAATCCGACTTTTAGGTTTCTCAAAATCTCCAGTTTATAGCTGAGTAGTTTCGGCCCAACTTTTATCGCCACTTCAGAGCAGAAATAAAAAGCCTGCGCATTTTTACTATGCAAACAATAAACGTGAGTTACTGTTTTCCATATTTCTGTCCAACCCACCACTTACCAGAAATTAGAACAAAAAAACAAACGATCGAGTCATTTGCTGGCCATTCGACTATGCAATTGCATTTGTTGTCTTTTCGGTTGGTGCGCAATTGTTGTTGTTTTAATTTATGCACACTGTCACTGTTGTTGTTGTTGTTGCTGACGCTATCAGCAACATTTGCGACACAATTAAGACGTGACATTTGTCGCTTGCATTAGCGCGACGCCGGTCACTTTTAAGCCGTTGTGCCGCTGGGTTTTTTCTGCGTCCATGCTTTGCATGCTGCACGTCCATTAGGCAGTTCGAGTTATTTTCTTTTAAATTTTTTGGCTTGTGAGGGGCTTTTTGCCTTTTTTGACAGTTTGTATTGGGTTTGCTTCAATATTTCTTGTGCGACGGCATTGCTGACCTCCGTCACACTGGTTCGTACACTCAGAGAAAAATCGTTCTAAAATCAAGAATATGGTTGTCAAATTAAGCCCATCCGTTGACGAAAGTCTGTTAAGCTGCAATCCGCTTAAAACAAGCACGAAAATCTTATTTTCAAATTTAATTTAGGATAAGCTGCAAATTCTTGTTTTAAGCCGGTATGCAGCTTATTTCAAGAATATACAATTTTAATTTAAAATTGCGCATTCTTAATGTAAGATTTCAATATTCTTATTTCAAAATTGTTTCCTTCTTCATTCAAGATTTTTTAATCTTAATTCAATCCCGCTGATTTCAAATGCTTTACCCCCAAAGAAATGAATAGACATATTTTATATGTTGTATTACTCATAACTTTTTATTTAAATTAATTGTGATATAGATAATTTTACAAACATTAAATATACTTTATTCTGACATACGTTTTACCATTATTAATACCATATAAATGCAAAGGAGACTTACAAAGGCATACATATTTTTAATAATTAATTTGTCAATTTTAGAACCAACCTCATAAGACTGAAAATGGGTATCAAACTTGTTTACATTGATTCGATTACATAAAACATACATATTATTATTCTCATGCAAAAAATATTTTGTTTTATACAGTTCAAGTGGGTTCGTATTTGTAACCAAGTAGCAGTTACTTTTATATAATGTACCTTTAAACGTGACTTGATTTAGTATATCCAAATTTTGCAAATCAATACCAGTTTCTTGAATGATTTTTAATACATAACCATCTTTTGATAAATTAGTGTCCGACCGAAACCACTTTTTTGGGCCGAAACCGAAACCGAATATTCGGTTTTTTTTTAATATTCGGCCGAAACCGAAACCGAAACTTTCTAGTTGAAATAAAAATCACCATATCAAGCACTTTTTCCAACAAACGAATTTTACATTAAGTAAATAAAGAACAAACAAACAAACATAGCAGAAATAAATAAATACTTATTAATAAAAACAATTTATTCATTTTTTAAAAACGTAAACAAGAAGAAATCACCCTTTCGTACCTTACTCGATAATATTCAAAATTAAATAATTTAATATTATATGCTAAAACAAAGAAGTTTATTTACATTGCTGGCATCTAAATTACTCCTCTTTTTACTATTTATCTGCTACACAATAAAATGTAAAAAATATTCTAGAAAGTTTCGGTTTCGGCTATTCGGCCATTTTTTGGCCGAAACTGAAACCGAAACCACTTATTTGGGCCGAAACCGAAACCGAATATTCGGTCGGATACTATGATAAATTAATAGTTTTAAAGGAATTAGAATTAAAACTTCTGAAAATGATTGAAGGCACTTAAAACATATATACATTTTGCGATCAACTAATTGCTATAGGTTTTTGTTCATCCTCGTCCACTGGTTCCGCTATAGGTTGAGTCGAACTTGTCCCACTTGAAATTAATTGCAACTCTGGATTAACTGACTCATTTGTTAAAAAAACCCAATTGTTGAAATTTTCATTATCCATTTTTTAAACAAATATTTATCACTTTACTTTACTTCACTTCACTCAAAACGCGTGCGCGCAACTCGAAGTCAAAATTGCAATGAAATGCCAAAATAAACCACACCGTTACAAAAGTCAAAGCGTATACGATGTTGGTCTGATTTTAAAATTGTTTGGGTTTGATATAAAATTGTATTCTTTTTTTAAGATTGAGCTGATTTTGTTCAAGAATGTAAATCTCAGATTGACAACATTCAACTTCAATTTAAAATTTAAAATCTTGATTTTAACTTCTCAATCTTAAATTAAGCACGCCGATTTTATTTTAAGTCTGTGTAATCTTAAAATTAAATTTAACTCGATTAGATTTCACCATCTTAAAACAAGATTTTTGGGCTTGATTTTAGATTGCGATTTTTCTCTTAGTGTACTGTATACTGAAACTTTGCTGTTTATGTCTTTGTTGTTGTTGTTGCTATGGTCTGCTGCTTGTATTTGGGTCAAATGTTGTTGCGCCAATACATCACCCAGCGTTTTTAGCACAAGTAGTAAGTTTTTTCAAAGCACTAAGATTTTTTGTATGGCTGACAGCATTGAAAGTCTGACGCGCTGTGGGCAAAATGCGGGTGCGCGCCGCCAATGAGGTCAAAGTGCAATTGTTTTTGATGCATTGGCAGTTGCTGTTGGCAGTGGTTGATTGATTGCATTTTGACAGCAGCAAAGCGGAGCGTAAAGTGGTCTTAAAAAAGTGGGTCAATGGTGGGCGTAGTAAGAAGAGGAATTGCGAAGCTATAGTTGAGGCTGACTTGTTGATTTGAAGACTGAAGACTCCTGCAAAGATCCCAAACAACTATGGAACATTAGACTGGAGTGGGACGAATGTGTGTTACGTTTTGCGACATAACAGCGAATAAAGAGGCTGCCACGTAGTGAAATTAAATCGACCAATACTGACTCATAGTTCAAATTTGATGCTTGATCTAACAATCAGTTGGATGACTCAAAAAGATTCTAATACAAACATGATTGTTATGTGATTTCTTTAGTCAGTCTTGTTTAACCTTATCATACTTTCAACTAAAAGTTCTTTTAACAAAAGGTGTCGTTTTAAAGACATTTGACAAATAAAATCTAATGGTTTTCAAATATAGATCAATAGAATGCATAATGCATTGTAATAGTAGCAATTTATTACAAATATAGTGAAAATATTCCCGGAGATGGTTTGTATAGTTTGAGCTGTTGATGCTTTAGTACCGATTTAAGCACTCAAAGACAATATCAGAGTTGCTAGAAAGGGAAGAATGACAAATGAATGAAAGATTAACTGAATTAGTTCATTGCTTACGGTCTGTGAAGTTGTTGGTGATTGTTTAAAATTTTCAAAGTTCTTTAAAGTTTTGCAAATGCCACCATCACATAAATATTTTGCTTACTTAACCTCAAAAAATGCCTTGGTTAACACATTTTCAATGCAAAATCTTTTCACATGTTGGCGAAAAAATTCAATTTGAATTTCATTAGCGTTTTGCAGCTTGAATTTTCAAAGCATGTACGCTTTTAAGACCAAATCGGCTTAACAACGTTTGGCAAATTATTCATAGAGGAAACTACTCGCAAGTAACACAGAAGCAAATCGCAAAGCCTGATGGATGTGTAATGAAATTAAAAAAAATCATTAGAAGCTATTGCTTGATGCTTTTGGCGTCTCCCAACCATTTCCTTCGTCTCTCAAGTTTCAAGCGCTAAGCTGACCACAGCAAGTCGTAGCATACGCCGAGCAAAAGTGAGAAGAGTCGACGACACGTTCGGCGCACGAGTGTGGGTTGTGGCGAAGCGGATTTCGATGTCACGTTAAAGTTTAGATTTCTATCAAACGTTGAGTTGCGTCGAGTATTTTGCTTAAATTTGTTCGCCATGGCTTTTGTTGATCGAAAATTAGATTTCTTTTTGTGCATAATTTGGCCGCTGATTTGTCAAGCGTTTGCATTTTTATATAATAAGTTTATAATTTTATTAAAAAATGTTTTTTCTTTTTTACTTGCAGTCAATATGAAGTCACGCACACGATTGCTGTACGCAGCGCTGCAACTAATTGTAAGTAATATTTTTAGAATAACATTTGTAATTATATTTTTAGAAAAATTGGAAATGGAATTTTCTAACAGTTCCAGTTAAAAAAAATAAAATAAATGGCTATAAAATTCGGATTGTGTGCAGATTGACGACTTTTGCCGGTCACACACGTGTCGCGGTTGCATGTTGTTTGACGGATGGATGTGTGTCCGTTGTGAAAAGTGGCACAGCGTCAATGCGATGCGAAAAAATTGGGCACAACATGCACAATTTTCGTGCAGTGCCATTTTCGCTGCGCACTAACGACGACGGCGCACATAGGGCGCCGAAAATTTTTATTAACCCAGCAGAGGTTTCGTCAAATTGCTGCGGCATGTCGGTCCATTAAACGCTGCAGTGCTGCATTTGAGTGTAATTTCAGACCGCTGACCCGGCGCGTCTCTAAGTTCTCCTCCTCTTCATTTTTTTCTTGTTATTGCAATTTTTTTTTTGGGGTCAAGTTTTTGGCGAAAGTTTGCCACATTTCGTGAGAATGCAACTTTGCAACATTGGCCAATTTCTCGATTGCTAATTAGAAAATCTCCGCTCAATGTTGGCGGCAAGATTAATTGGAAATTAATTGTGCTAAGCTGCTGCCGACATGAGAGCGGCCGCGTATTAAGCGCGCGTATGTTGCTTATTTGTTGTTGTAGTTGTTGTTTCTGTTACTGCCGCCTTGATGCACAACTTTTATGGTAGTTTTCTTGCTCTTGTCTTTTCTTTTCATTCGTCTGTAATCGGATCCTTTTTGTTGTAGAGCCCATTTCTATTTGGGTTTTGACATTGTTACCGCCTTTTGTTGTTGCTTGTTTATTATTAAATGTTCTTAGAGGCTACTGTTTGGCGTTTCGACCCGCTGCTGAGTGGTAAAATGTGCGCTACTGCAAGTCATATTAATTTAATTAGCTGATGTTAGACACTAATTACCGTTAACTTCCTTCAAATCAGCACTTTTTCTACAGGAAGAAGGGTATGTTTGTGATTATTTGATAGTTTGATCAAACGTCAAATTTTCGGGGTTTGTGTTCGATGTGTCTAAAAGAGAATTGTGCGAGATTTTATGGTATTTTCTGGTTTTTAAGTTAGATAGTAGTTGTTAAAGACGTCATTCTCAAAGCGCCGGTTGAACTTTTAGAGGTTATCTCCATTATAGGAGATTCGTTATGCATTTGAAATTTTGTATATTTAGACTGACCATTGGGTTGTTGTAGTGTTGCTGTCCTTGTTTACCAAAAATTCCCTGAAAATCTGTAAAAAATTGACATTATTTTAGAGTTAAGGTATAAGCAGCTCTATAATTTTTTGTAATCTGTACAATAGAATAAGTTTTGAAACGTTTCTTCGGACAGAGGTATTTCTTAAGTAAATGTGAATTCGACGAGATTGCCAGATGGAGTACGACAGCAGTAGGGTTCATGCTTGGCTCGCAATAGACTCTTGTAAAGTAATGTTGGAAAGCAACACCTGCGTGGAATAGGGATTCTTTTTCGAATGTAGTTTAGGTGGTTTAGGTGGCATACCAACGCATTCTAGTGTGTCGGCATTTGTTGAAGGCTTTTCTTTCTTTAAAAGTCAAAAAGACCACACGTTTGCGTATTACTTACAATCAAGATGTTCTATGTAGGTATGCAGCACAGATTTTAGTTTACAAAACAACTGAAAAATATTTCACGGGAAACTTGAACTTTAACAACGCAACTGCGATGTCGCTTTTTACAGGCAACTGTGCCACTGGAAAAATGTCCAAATATTCCATCTGCCCTTTAAAAGAAATATATACATATGTACTTCATTTAATGTGTGAATTGGTGAATAGACCAATTGGCTTCCTTGGAATACCATTCATCGAAATCCTTCTCAAGTTAACGACGAACAGTTAGGAGACAATATCAAGTTTAGTTTATACCATTCTCCGGTAGCTTTCGCGTTGCGTAAAATACTTATTAAATTAATAAAATTATCATTCACCATTTCACCAACTTTTCCACAATTCCAATTCCAATATTAATTAAAATTCTTGTTTCTTTTCTATTCTTTTTGCAGACAATTGCCACATTAACCACACATGGCGCGCAAATACCATCAGCCGCAAGTAAGTATCCATCAGACAGTAATCAAAATGCGGTTAGCTCTAACCACATTCATTTAAATTGAATTTCCTTCATGAATTTGCGTTTATAACAAACTGAATTACAAATGCATTGAATTGTAATTAAAACTTGTAATGGGCATTTGGCCAACTTAACGCTCAAATGGTTTAATTGATTAAATTTACTGAGCATTCGAATTGTTGCTTGGCACAGCCACAGGAAACACTTTTCAGTTGCGAATTCAGTTTGGCCCGATTTTAGCGTTGCCATTGTTGTTGCTTGAACGAAAACACAAACAATGGGTTTAATGGCTTTTTGCTTTCAGCAAAAGCTTTTATGTTGTTGGTTTTGTTGCTGCTGTTTAAATATTAAATAATAGCAGTTCACACACACATACTGACATATTTCAAAAAGGCGACCAGGCAAGTCAACAACAAAGTGAATAAGACAAATTCCAATAACAACAAAAACCGACCACAAAAATGGGAAGGAAGCAACAAAAAGTGGCCTGACAGCCTGCTTGAAAGTGAATGTGACCACCACAACAAGCAACAACAACAACTGACATGCAACAATCACACCAAAAGCACAATAAATAACTTTTTTGTGGTCTATTTATCTCATTTCTATGCGATAAATTGTGCGACGTTGCAAATTTTGCTGTGGCCACAATTGAAATTTTGGCCAACAACGAGTTCCCATCTGATGTGAACTGACGACGCTGCGCCCGGTGTGCTTATGCGGTGCTTTCACAGTGTTGAAATGCTTTGGTTTTTGGTGCTGGCGCCCACAAATTGTCACAATTTGCGTAAGAAAAGTGAGAAAAGTCGAAATGGTGGTGGTTGCCTAATTGTTGTTGATTTAAAGTCACAGCATTGATTTTGGGTATCTTGCAAAAAATTAGACACTAATAATGGGCATTATTGTGAATTTGGTGAGCATGGGGCATGGTGAACGGGTGGCGACACTTTAAACTGGGCCATGTTGCCGTTTATGCGCTGTAAAGTGTGTGGTTTTGAAATTCAAACAGCTCGTCTGATAGATAGTGGCCAATATTTCAAGGTCTTCTTGCGTGGATTAACAAGCAAATATGTTGCTTTAGTCTTTGTGGTTAGTGCGACGAATTGATTCAGCCAAATGCATTAAGTATGTATTGCGCAGTATTTTTGTAAATGTTTGACGGCCTCTTTGATTGCCTATCTGTTGTTGTGTTTTTTGGTTTGAACTCTGTGGACCCCGAAACGCATAAGTGCCAACAATTGAAATTTTGATAGCGTTGTCCTTTTATAGTTATACATTCTAAGGATAATCTGAAGAATTTCTCGAAGTTTTTTCTTAAGGGGGGTAAGGGTTTCAGTAAAAAAAAAAACTTTTTTTATGCATTTTTTTTGAAAGTATGGATTAATCAAATTTATTTAAACCTTTTGTACATTATTAAGCATACTTTTAACAATATTCTGTAATTTTTCATGCAGAAATATTACAAAACAAGCCGGTGACAGAGCTTGCCCCAGAACGTCTTTGAAAAAATACAATTTGCGGTGTTCACTGTATCTCGGTCGGAAATGATATGAAATCAAAAACCATTAAAATTTAGTCAAAGTATTATCAAATCCTCCCCCCAACGTTCTCCGTTTATTTTTTTTTCATTTAAAAATTTTTGGTGGCCATCTAAAGTGTAAACTAACTTTAGACCATAACTTCAAGAGTTTTGCTCCGATCGACCTAAAATTTTGAGAATATATTCTTGAAATATTTTACAATAAGATAAGACAAAAAAAAATCGATTTTTCGAAAGTATAAACCCTTACCCCCCCTTAAACTAATATTCACACATTGCCCAGATTGGATCAGTTGTTGATATACTTTCACACAATATGTCAAAGTAATATCGAACGAATTGCAACGTTTTTATAAGTTTTGGGGAATTTGTTAGGGACGTCTCAGATAAAACGTCTCTCAGGCGCAACATCTCTTAGACTAAATATTTTATGCTTATATTTTTTAATATTTCCTTGATTTCAAAATCAATTTATTTTATTATTTCTACTACCTTTTTATGCTCCTCAAAAGGTTCATTAAGCGAACTATGGTCTCCATGCCAAAGAAGCACATAGAATATCTGTGCAGTGTTCTTCGGTCGGGAGAAGGTGTTTGTATCGTTCGGGTTGACCTACATGAAGCAGCGGGTTCTCCCAACGCTGATATGGCTGAAAGGTCAATGTTTCTTCTTGGAATGAAACAATTTGCTTGTTTGTTCCCAATAAGCCATGTCGTGACTGCCATCAGGTCTGAGGTTTTGTCAAGTGTATTGGTGACCTTTAGGCCGGTCTCGCTTATCCATGTTGGTAGCAAAATTGGAGCCTAATAGATAAAATGGAATATAAAGGAATATATAAAAAATTGTTTAAACTTATTATTGGAGATTTAATCATTTCTGCCGCGCTCAATTCTTGCCACCTTCTAAGGTCGCGTTGTAAAACGCAGCCACAAGCGGCGTAATTCTGCAGTAAAAAAACGCCAGAGAAAATTTGCTAATGCATCGTGTAAGCCAATTGCAGAGGCGGCACAGCCAAAAAACTTAATCAACGCACGCGCAATAGTTGCGAGTGAGGAGATAGCACGGAAAAATATGCAAGTAGGACGGACTAAAGTGCCCAGCCGCATGCAGTTTTATTGCTGGACAACGGCTGGAGACTTGCCTTATACACACACACACACACACAGAGATTTGCCTGCTGCATTGACTGCTATTAAAAGGGAGGTGCGACAGCGGGACTGCTTTACGATAACAGAGATGCTTTGGACAGCGGCGACAGGGAATGGCGGCGGCGGCGGCGGCGGTTGTGAACTGGATAGAAGAGCCGTGGAAAAGCAGTTATGTTGTTGAGAAATGCTGAGAAATGAAAGAACGATGGCGCGACGGCGAACTGGTGATTACAATTGTGGCAGTTGTGGGAAGTTGCGGCCAGAGAAAATGGCAAAAGAGGCAATAGACAGACAGATAGACGGACAAACACACAGCAACACACAGCAACAGCAGCAACAGTCGAGTACAGAAGGCAATCGGAAGGCAGTTGTGGCCGTTGCTGGCTGACATGAAGAAGGCAATGCACTTTGGTGCAAAAATAAAAAGGGTTCAGTGAACTTGAAAACGGCAGTTGTTGTTGTTAATGTTGCTAGTATCTGCAATACTATGTGCATAAATATACGGATGTGCAGTGCAACAACAATGTTTCTGTGAGATCTGGACGTGAGATGCTGGCCGCTTGGAAAGAAATGCAACGGCGCTAATGAACGTGATGCGATCTAAAGTTGGTGTTGTTGGTGCTAGTTTGTTGTTGTTATTTTTGTATTTGCTTTGATTACGGTACATTTGACTGAAGGGTCTAAGAAGTTCAGAATTAAAAATATTAAAAAAGAACAGCAACTAGGAAAGTGAGGAAAATTTAGTAATATGAAACTAATGGATGTTTAAGAAAGGAATATTAGATAATTTGTATTTAGTGTATTAGTGGATGCTACATGCTATACAGTAAAATACTAAAAAGTCACTATCTGATGGATTCCTGGGAACTCTGAGTGGGAAGGAAATTAAAGCAAGACGAGATAATAAGACAAGGCGTTGTGTTGCCCAATAACTTCTACGCACTCGAAGTCTCTCTTTCCATGAGAAAAATTCAACAAGTGTTGTCTTGGAGTTATAATGCAATCGCGTCAGCAATCAATACAATTTATTTTAAAGGTTAAATAGGTTCGTTGGTTTTATCCCAACTAAACTCAAACTAACCTAACATTAACCTAACCCAACTTAATAATACCGAACATAGAAGGCAGCCTTGAGCTGGATTTTCTGATGTTTTAAAAAACTCAAAACTTGTTTGAACAACAATTAATAAGCTGCAAAAATTTGTACCAAAAAATCATCAACAATAAACCAAACAAAAAATATGCAACGTGCCACAAATTTGTGTGATTGTGGTTAAAAGAATACAAACAGCCGCGACTGTGGCAGCTCGACTGGCCCTCCGATTAAATGCCATAACAGTCGCAAGGATCAGAAGAAATGCGGTGAAAATGCGTTGCAAGTGGGAACGTACGAGCACAACCAGAGCCACAGTCAGAGCTAGAACCACAGCCGGAGCCAAAGTCGTTTGTTGACTTGCAGCGAAAATCAGCGAACCACAGCGGCAACATCAGACCTCGCTGCAGACGATCTGCATTCGCGCTGGCGCAAAACATTACAGTGCCGGCAATGTTTGGCGTCATTTTTGTGTTGTTGTTGTGCTTGTGGCCATTGTTGTCGTGCAAGTCCAAAAGGTTCTTAGCTTTTGGTGCAGAGTTCAAGGAACTTTGCTGGCCCGAGCGTGGCTTTGCCGTTTGTGGTCGGCGTGTGTCGCGTCAAAAAGTCGCATTGCCGCCTTATAAATATATTCGTTTATGTGTGTGTGTGTGTGTTTGTGTTGTTACTGTATTTTGCGGCCTGGTGCGCTTCTTTATTACGGTTGGAATTTTTTATGCGCAGGCAATTTTTCTGATTTGTTTTCTATCGTGCAACAGTTTTGTGCTTTTCATGCCGCTGTCGTCTGCTGCTGTCGTCTGCTGCTGTCATTGGCCCGGCTTACATGCGATAATCTCAATGATCTTTTGTTTTTTGTTCGTTGTTGTTTTTTCTTCTTTCTGTACGTCATTTGTGAATTTTTAGTTATTTGTGATGCTCAGCGTTGAATACCTTCGCGCCACAGGCCGCAATGTCAACGTTTGCCACTACAGTGCCGCTGTTTCCGTGTTGCAACGCGACGCTGTGCTTTGTTGTTTGCTTTCAATGTCATGATCGTGGCTGCATGTTGCATGTTGCACTGACAACAGCACAATAATGCATTTATTCTTCCCATTCGAAGCTTTCATTTGGCGCTTCTGGTTTGTCGTTTCAACCGGCTATTGCTGCACCTTAAATGTTATTCTGGTGCGTTGTTGTTGGTGATTGCAGTATGTTTGGTCATTATTTATTGTTTACTGGTGATCTAATGGCCAACTTTGGCAGCAAAGTTTCTCATTGTCTTGAAATGGTGCAATGTTCAATAGGATTTGTTTGTTAATCCTTTTGATCGCGTGGCTATATCTGCACAGTGAGAGAGACGCCAAACCGTGAGAAAGAGTTTTAAGAACCTTTTTCTGGTTTGTTGATTAAGAATTTCTGTGCCTATCTTCCTAACCTAACCTAACAAGCAAACCGATGTGTTTGTCTTAACGTTGTAAACACAAGTTTTCCGTGTTCAAAGTATTTTTTATTGGCAATGAACCTTAAATTTAGCGCCGCACATTTAGAACATTTAATATAGCCCAAGATAATATAAAAAATTATCATGTGATGTTGACATTATACGTTGTCCGAGTTATAACATTAGCAGCCATTTCTCTCCGGCGAGCGTCTCCAAGGCACTTAGTTGCAGCCGGACTGATCGGTTATCACTAACTCTTTGAGTGAAATACCATTTTCCTCCAAAACACTTTTGGCCTTCTTGATCAATTCCTCAGTGGGCTGGCGCTCACGGGTCAGGATCCAGACAGTGGCTATACAAAATCGACAAAAAATAATTTAAATATTAAGCAAAACTGGCAGACATGGGCAAGCAATTGCACTCACTCAAGTGCATAGAGTGCGTCACGGGCTGGCAGGAGTAGACCACACTGTACGACTCATAGTCGGTGTCCAGGACCCAGTAGTTGCTGGAGACATTGATTGCCGGGCTCACGGGGAACGTGACAAGAAGCTTGGCGTTCTCCACTAACTTGGCATAGCCAACAATGTCGCTGACCTTGTTGGTTCTAGAAACGGAGTAGAGATCAGTGTTTAGCCTCTGACAGATTGCACTGTTCACTTACTGCTCGTCGATCATGGTGTTGGTGACGCCCACATTGCCATCAGCCTGCAGCGTGTATTTGGCGGTGACGCACTTGCCATCGGCCTCAAAGTACATGGGATATTTGGCGTATTCGTACCAAACGCCCAGGTACTGGAAATGAATTAACGGCGGTTTTGTAACAATCACAGAGGGTTCGGCACATTTTGACTGCTCACCTTTTCCACACTGAAGTTGGGCACAACTTTGACGTCACTGGGGCAGGCGCCGCGGAACTGCACCTGGGCACTGGCCAGGCTGCAGAGACCCAGCGCCAGAAGGAAGGTCACTGTTCTGTGAAACGAGAGAGCGAGAGAGAGAATTTTGTTGCAGCCACACTAAGCTTGACGTGTTCAGAGCATCGACACTCACTTGGCTGCCATTATTTTTAATTTCCGCTCGCTACTAAACTTGTTGCGTTGCAATGTGTTGGCAATGTGCTGCAATTGAGTTCTGGTAACTTTCGCTAAATGTCGCTGCAGTTTTTATACAAAAACGCCGTCAGCCGTGTGCCCAGTTTTGTGTTCTGGGTGCATTTTTCTAATTTGGTTGCGCGTGTAGTGGCAGCTTTGTGCACTCATTTGATTGTTGTTGTTGCCTTAATTGTTAATTATTTTCAATCGGCAATTTGTTTACACATCTGTACAAGTGGAGGCAATTTTGTTTGCTTTGTTTACATCAGCGGCGGTGGCACTTGGCTGCTATCTAGACTGCCAGTCAAGTAGGAAGGGGAGGGCAACCAGTGCAAGTGTGGTGGGTGTGTGCAGCTGATAACATGACACACATACGCTCATAGTTAACTATATGCTTAGTCAATTTTAGTCTAATGAACTGCAACATCTGTTGCATTTCGCTAGTTAATTAATTTGATTTGAGCATTTTAATTGACATTTTTTTCATTGACTTATTGCAGAAGATGCGCTGGCTGAGCTGGATGCGTCAACCACAAAGCCGAGCGTTGAGCCAACTGTGCGAATAAAATGCCTCTCTGGCTCAATGCTGATCACCATTAAGGATGCTCCATTGAATCACGAGACGGGCCTATTTAGCGGCATGATTTACCCGAAAGGCCTATCAAAGAATTCCACATGTCTCACAGAGTACAGGTGAGTCATGCAGTTGACAGTGACAAAGGCGAAAAACTTTTGCATTTAGTTTAGAAACACTTTATAGCCCACTCCAAATATTTATAGACCACTTGAAAAGTTTGCTGTGTTAATATTTTTTGCTATGTTGTTAATATATTTTGTTGTTATTGTTGTAATTACAGAGATCATGACGGGCCATTGCGGTACAAATTGCCATTGCGCAGCTGCAACACAATGCCTCAGGAGACGGTGAGTAAAAATCTTATATTGATTGAGATCGAAGAAATTCAATAAATAAAAATCTTGAGTAAACAGTTTGTGCAGAAATAGGTTTTCGTTGTTATGTTATGTGAACAATAATGAATGATAACGAGAAAAGTTTATAAGAGTGTAGCAGGACATATTTCAAATCATCAAATACCATTTTCGGAATAAATTAATTAGATTCATAATGAAAAAAATCAACTATGAATGACTTGCATTCTTCTAATCAAACTGAACCGATAAAATAACTCGTATACGATAAAAAACCACCTCTTAACACTCGACTGACGTATTTTATATATGTATGTACGTATAAATATTTCAGATAAGCTAACAATGAGTGCGTAGGTACAGCGAAGTTTTTGAAATAATGCAGCGCGTGTGCCTAATGAGTTCTGATTGATAATGTTGATAGGTAGTCGTCTAGCGATTACACTGCATAATAATAAAAGCCTTTGAGTTTCGTTCATTTTTTATAAATTTCTAATTTGTTGATAACTAAAGTACAGCCAGATTGTTGCATGTGGTAATATATGATGAGGAGCAGTCATTAAATTAATTAATTTAATAAAATAATTAACTAAATTCAGAAAATTCATAAGAAATGCCTAAATTCATAATTAAATTAATTAATTATTTTGAATTAAATAAATTAAATTAAAAATAATTAATTAAATTAAATGAAATTAAATTAAATAATTTTAAATTAAATTAATTACATTAAAAACTTAATTAAATTAATTAATTAATTAAAATAAATGAATTACTTAATTTAAATTAAATTATTTCAATTATTTAATTATTTATTTAAATTAAACTAATTAATGAATTTAATTAATTTAATTATGAATTTATGAATTTTTTTGAATTTTTTAATTAAATTAAATTAAATAATGAATTAATGATGAGTAGCAGTAATCGTACTTTTATCTCAGGTCTGAGTACGATTTGGTTGGTCTAATAAATAAATTGATATGAAAGATTTGGAAGAAGTTAAAAATTGTTCTGCGATGAGGCTCTGAGTGGATAGATCGACATAAAGGGGAGTTGAGGAACTTCCTTCCTTCAGGCTTAGCAGCCCATTTTAGTCGCTAATAAATATACCATAAGTTAATTACGTTCTGAAATCATTCAGTTCCGGTAGTTTGATAGAATAAAACACACATTTCCTCAAGCGTTCGACATCTTCATCTTTTAAAGCCTTTGTGGAAGTCATTGTATAGGATTGCCTAACTTTGTGAATATCTTCCTCTACATATTTATATACTGTTTTTCTATATCTTTCTTAAGGAAACTTTTGATATAAAAAAATACTCATAGTAAGCAGTTGAAAGCTGCTGTGTTATACCGCAAAGCCATTAAATTGAATTTTCTTAATTGAAAACGCCGATTTCGAACGACTAGTTGGCAGTAATTCAGAAACTTCAGCAATTTCAAACAGCAGTCAAAATAATTGCTTACTTTATTTCTCATTGAGTTCATATTCGAGTTCTTTCACTTCCATTTTAATGTAGCGATTGGTGAATCGATGAGTCACGATGACCGTTGTCATCATTAACAAAACAAAATGTACCCATGTACTAGTGACCACTACGAGTACGTCCAATAATTGGCTATTCATGCAGTGAATTGAATGCTCATTAGGCCATTCGAAGCCACAGTCGAACGTCTTTTCATGCCAGCAAAGCAGCCCACACGTTGCGCTGACACTTGCTTTGCCAATTTTATATTGAAATTGATTTTTGAAAGAAGAAACAAAAACGAAACATTGCCGATTTTAGTTGCGTTTATTAGTTGCGTTTTTTATTTTTTCGTTATAAAATTATAAAATATTGCTACCAAAGAAAAAGCAGCAAAGCAAAATATGATTTGAAATTGTTACAAGGCAACATTAAGCGGGCTGAAAACATTTCATTTGTTTGTTGTGCGTTAAAGTTGATGCGTCACAAGGCAACGCAAACACTTAACGCTTTAAGGTGTTTAAGCGGAGAGATGTTTCAGCTCATTGCAAATTTTCAATTAAATATGTATTATGCAATCTGTAGCGATCTATTTACGGAGCTGTGCTTTGTTTGTTTGAGGGTTTCGAGTGTTTTAATTTAAATTCGAAAATGGCAATACACAGCGCAAAAAGCTGGCATTATTGCATCACTTGTGGCATTTGGTGCCTTTTGTATAGTCGACTATCATTTTTGTGCGCACCAAAAACGCATTCACATGCAGCGCGAATTTGTGTGTTGGACTTGCGACGGTACAGTAAGTGTGAACAGCGAACATCTTTGACGCAAGTAGCTAATCGAAGAAATGCGAAAAACTGCCATTGCTGGCACTAAAGCAAAACTGTTGCTTTGATCTGCAATGTGGAGCACAACGATTTTTGGCTTTTTTGAGCGCATTTCGTTATTTTTTTCCTTTCTGGCAATTTTACAAATCTTTGAAGTTACTTTGCCCGATATCAATTAACGCCCATTAAGCAGCAACACGTTGTCTTTGCATTTCACACGTTGGCCACTTAAGGCCGCAAGTGACATTCCACTGGCATGTGGCAACTATTGCTGCCACTTGTTGCAACACTTAATGGCAATTTGGATAGCTGCAAGTTGTTGTCACTAATTGCAGTCACATTAGCAAGAAATTTTTGTCTGTAATGTCGAAGTTTCTCAAGTTCCAATTTCGTGCTTTATGAGTTTATTATCATCCTTCCATATTTTAAGATATTCATACAAAATGTATGCAGCAACGATGCTTTAAACATCGCTTAATTAGCATTTGAGACAAGCAAATTGCATTAAGAAAATTAGCAACGCTTGGCATGATTTTTTTCCAAGTTTATTTTCATGGCACGAAATCGCCCAAACCGACACAAATGGAATATTTTGCGTCCTTCTTCACTCAAGCCACAAAATAAGCGCAAAATTGTTGTTTGCATTAATGGCGCATTACATGTGTGTTTGTATGTGTGCGGAGCCAGCAAGAGTGGAATGTAAATATGTCAACATAAATAAAAGTGCAAAGCAAGTAAATTGTACAAGGCACACAAATAGGTAACTGACAAAAATGTTAAATGCTAAAGTCAATAAAATTGGGAATTTGTCAGCGTCCTCGGCTGTTTTGCTGTTTACTCGTAAATGCATAATGTACGCGTTTAATGCAGAAATAACAAAATGACAAACAATATTCGTAGAATTATGTTAGAAGCTGTGCGCAACTGAAGTCAGTCATGTTGACAGCGTCGCGCAGCGGCACATTAAAGCCTGAAAATCACTTAATTATGTGCGCCAAGGCAGAAGATCGTTGCTGGAGCTGTTTGCCTGCAAGTTACATATGGAACTCAACGCTTCGGCTTCGACAGGCAACTCGAAATAAACGTCTTAGACGGCTGCGCTTCGTATGTGGTCATCGACGTGCAGCTGTGCAACACCTCAGCGCGACACACCTGACTGCGTTTGGCGTATTTGCGTCGATGAGCTCATCGCTCGGTGTGGGCTCATCACAATTTCAATTGCGCCAGCGGGCGACGTGTGCGCGGCATGCCACAAGTAGCTTTCTGTTTACTTTTTTGTTGTTATTGTTATCGCTTTACCAAGAAACCATGTTTGAGTTTCGAATTGTGTGAATATTCAAATTTCGTTTGTTGCAAAACTATTTAAACAAAAGATTCCGGAAACAAACTTGCAGTAAGTGTGTTTTGCACACAAAACCGCACTGCAATAACATTTTCTGTTGGTTTTTCTCATTTAGCATTTGACGTGCCAACCCAAATCGTCAAAGTTGTTTAGCTTTTCCGCTTCATTAGCGCTTCTCCCTTCCGCGCCACAGTCAAACGCGTGCCACTTGTTGCTCGACTGCGGTGCCACACAACAACTGAATCTCCTTGTCGATGTTGACGCCGATGACCTTTGCGGTTCAAATCATGTGCATGTTAAACATCAATGCTGCCATCGGTGGCGCTCATCCTCTCCCCCGGCGCGCTTCCATTTTATAATTAAAAATGACTGCCGTTGAAATGTTGCAAACATCAGCCAAAAGTGGCGGCAAAAGTTCGCATGTCTCGCCGACACTTGACTTGAAGTTCATGGCGCTTGCATGGGAGTTTTTTGTTGTTGTTAATGTATTTGTTTAATTACGTTTTAATTATGGCCACATATCAACAACAACAACCACAAAAGTAACTTGGACAATGGCATTGAACACCAGCAGGAAGCCGACGAGATTGGAGTAGAGTTTTGGAGTTGGAAATAAAAAAGTGTTGTTGTAAGGAAACAAAAAAATAGTAACAATAGTAAAACAATGCCTTTGATTGTTGTGTGCTAGTCGGTGGTGGGCCAGTGTCGGCAAAAGTTCAAGTTGAGAAGTATAATAATTGTATTTGGAAAAACGTTCATGGTCAGCGAAGGTCAAAGTCGCGTAGGGTGGGGCGTTGCCGGCAATTAAAAACCAAGACAATGAAATTGTTAGAATATTTGTAGCAAAATTAAGCACTAAAAATGCAAAATTATGAGGTGATCTACAAAGAAAATGTTGAAATTGTCAAGAAATATGAAACTCACTGGCAGTTATTATAATGATTAATGCATAATGGAAGAAGTAAATGCGTCTTTTCAAAGAATTCTGTTTTCTCGAAAATAATTATGCTAAAATAAATAAATTGCGTCAAGTTTGTTGCTTTAGTCTTTAGTTTCCCTGGCTCAAAGCACTCTAAAAGTCTTGAGCCAAGCTGCGTTTACTGCTCAAATCTTTCGTTTCGCACTATGAGCAATGTTGGCATTAGTTTTAAATTTAATGGAAAATTACTGCGCAGGTTTCAATTAGAATTAATTAAGCAACTCTGACCGTGCCTGGTGACCAAAGTTAGACTTGGTTTTATAGTTCTAAAAACGCGCGGTTATGGCAAAATGTTAGTACTTAAACATTTTCTATGACATAATTATGACATCACACGTATTGAGTGTGGGAATACAAAACAACAACGATGCGCATTGTGCTGTCTCTCAAATAGGCGTAGCAGCTGCTGTGCTGCCAACAAAAACACAGACGGCAGCCCAGCAGACGATTTATTATTGGGTCGCGTGAAAGAAGCTGTGGGCAAGACAAAGGAAAATCATCAAGCAGAAGAAGAAGAATAAGAGGCGAAAATTGAATTGAAAAGCAATATTGCGGTGCATGAAAGCGACGTGATTTTATGTTGTGACAACACAGCAAGCGGCCTGGACACAGCCGCATTGACCGTGAAAAAAAATTAAAAATTGAAAAAAATAACGTGCGCGCAGGGCGTTGAATACAATAACATTGAAGGCTGCTTTATTATCACCTACACGCACATACACACAACTGTATGCGCAGCGCATGCGCGTTTGTCACTTTTACGACGACTGTCAGTGCCGTTTTGTGGCGAGCATATTGAAAAATGCTCGAGACAAGCAAATAAACACACACACAAACAACACAGAGCGAGTATTCGTTGCTTATGCTAGACAAGTTGTTGTTGTTGTGTGTATAATTCTTATTGATTTTTTAAATTCACTTGTAGACGTTAAATAATTTTCCAGAGATATTCTGTCGTTTTCATTTGGTGCTGCCGCAACCGCAACGTGGAAGTCTACTTGCTGGCTGTGTGCCAAACAAGTTTGCCGCTTAAGTCTTTTGAATTTCTACAGCTGCAACGAAGCAACGCATCATTCCGTGCGCTGTGCGCAGGCTTATGTTCTTTTTTGCTGCACTTTTCGGTTAAGCCCTTTTTAGGTATTTAAACGTTTACACGATGCTATCAGCGCTTAATTAGCATAATCAACCTTTAAGTCATCATTAGCTGAGCGCAGTGCAACACGGCACAAAGCACAGAATGCGCGCAGCAAAGTGCATTGGAAACTTCTCATAAAAATGCGGCACAGTACAGTGGAGCTGAAGTGGAGTCTTGGTGGAGTTGTGGAAGCCGTGGCGGCGTTTTTGTGAGAACGGCAGTGGCGCTGGTCATAAGGCGATGCCATAATCCGTAGCCATTTAAGCTGGGCTGCTCAGCCATGGCGATAGTGCTTTTGTTGCTCGAGAGACGAGAAAATAAAACAGAAATAAGTATGTAAAGAAATGAATTCACAAAAGCTTTGACTCTGCGTATGAAGGCTTGTCATAATGACACATAATAATGGCGGTACCGTTAGGCCAACGCTAAATTCTTAAATGTCACTTGATTAGTGCATTGTGAGCAGTGCTGCTGTCGCTGCTCCGATTGTGTGACTGTGGCGCTTTGTGTTGGACAGTAGAAGTAACTGTCTTTAGAATCGTTGCTTTTTTGTTGTTAAATGTTGTTTTATTATGTTGGCATTTAATAAATTAGCGGCGATTATGTGAATGCAGCATTTGTGCTTCTCATTTTATAATTCTTCCGAGACTCAAAGACCGTTCTCACAAATTTCCAAGAGATTCTAACAAAATTAGCCACTTGGCTTGTTAGGTTTGCGGTCATGCCAGAAAATTGGTATTTGTTTTCGTCAAATGGCAAACAATTTATTTCGAGCAAAAGCAATCGTTGCTCAGTTGTTCAGGCATTGTTTTCCACGTGCAGGTTGCTTGCGGTTAGCTTTCGAAGAACTCATTTCCTGAGCCTAATTTCTCACTTCCGTGCCGTTTATTAAGTTGGCTGCTTGATGGCTGACGGCTGTAATGCGCCTCATCGTCGTTCCAACCAGCACGACTGTGTGTCTGTCGGTTTGTATGTGTTTTGCTGTGCCTTAAGTCGCTGACAGTAAGTAGAAATGTTCTAAATTCACCATTGGCGCGCGTTCTAGAATGAGCGATGACAGCGGGACAGGCAGCATGAAAATTGGCACAGACGCAACCGCAGTCGCGCCGTAAGTTGGGAGTCAAAGCAACGAAGTTACCGTACAAATAATCCGCATTGGTTGGTTGGTTGGTCGGTGAGTGCTGATTGGTATGTCAGCATGTGCGTGCTGCATGCACGCATCTACTATGTGTGCGTGTGTGTGTGAGTGCGCGTGTAAATTACGCTGATTCAATGCGCATTAATGAAACGAGGCACGTAATTGATGTGTGGCAACGCTGGGCCATGATTTGCTTTATGGGCTACCGTTGCTATACTCAATTGTTGCTGATGTTGTTGTTATTGTTGCTGAGCTATTGTTGTTCTTGTTTTTTATTGTTCTTATTTTGCCATTGCTGCGCTTCCACTTTAAGAATATTTTCATTTTATTATTAGTTCAGTTAAAATGAAATTCTTGTATGCCATGCATGTTTTTGTTGTGTTGCTGAAAAGAGAAATTTTGTTGAAAAGCCAACAAATTGTTGCTTTTTATACACTTATTAAATTTTTTTTTTACATTTTTTGTTTTTTAAAATATGAATTGCAATGAGTATTAATTTTGACATATTTTAAGCCAACGTTTAGTTGATATTTTTTTTATAACAGTGTGTTTTTCGGTTGGGCAAAAATCCGTTTAGATTTGAGTAAACATATCAGAATATAGAAATCAGCAATGAGAAAAATTTTTATAAATTAAAAAATATAGTGAATGCAATAATGCACACTAAGTTCAAACAGTCAATAAATCAGTAAAAATAAGAAAGAAATCGTATGAAAAGCTGTCTTAAGGTAAGGTCCCACGATTGCCGCAATGCGTAAAAATTTTACGCATTTTTAAAAACTCAAATGCCAATCGTGTGAACTCGATTCGGTTTCGGCGCAAATTCAAAAATATTCGATCTGTGTCCTGTTGCGCCGAACGAAATCGGTACTGTAGCGTCAATCGTGTGAACACTTGAATCCTGAAAAAAAAAAATTAAAAATTGAGCCGAATTTTGTCGGCAACTCGAGCACCAACCATAGGGACTGACAATTTTGTCGGTGCTTTGAAATTGTTTGAGGTTTGATTTATATTTTTTTTTCGATTCGGGCAATCGTGTGACCTACCTATGAAATCGTTCGGTGCAATATTTCTGTTCGTTAGGTTGAGTCGAAAAAATTTTTCGCAATTGGGGCAATCGTGTGATCCAAATAAAAAACGTTTTGCTCAATTGACAAGTTCTGAGTAGGTAATGCCCGACCAGATCGGGCTATGATCGGCGCATTTGCGGCAATCGTGGGACCTTAACTTTAGTTGCCCACACAAGCGAGATTTTGGGGGTTTAAATCATCCAACTTTCTTTTTGTTATACAAATTGTGAGAGGAAAATGGAGGAAAACGGTTTCAGGTAGTATTGGGCACAAAGGTTATAACTGAAAAACCCCGCAATAAAATCAGATATGTGCCACAGAATTAGCTTTAGTCTTTTGATAGTTGTAGATATGTTTGGACAAGTAGATTGTACAAATTTTCACAAATTTATATTACCAAATGATAATTTTCGCAAAATTTCACATCTAGTTGTACACTCATGGACCACTGTTACCTCTCAAATACAAATCCAAATCCAATCGCGCCCACACAAACTATTTAAAACAAAAATACCTAAAATTGTTTGCTATTTTAAGCCACTTCGAATCACTTTTGCTAGTGCGCTATTTAAGTCAATTCAAAGGAAACTTTAAATCAAACAAAGGAATCAACAACGAACATCATCACCATTACATCATCAGCAAAGTTGGCAGCAACATTACCAACACAACAATCATCATTATATTCAACTCAATTAGCCAGCAGATTTCCATATACTCGCATCATAGCGGCATCATCAACTCAACGCCGCCGTCGAATTTTGCTTTATAACTCACCAAATGAAACCATACCAGCAGCCGTTAATTAGCGCTCGGCATGTGAGGAACTCGAGCGAAAATGGCAAACTCAAAACAACTAAACAAACTGCCCCAACTGCCGCGTCTCGGTTCGTTCTGTCTACTAGGCGTCACACTAAGTTAAGCGTAAAATTTTAAGCTGAAAATGACCACACAGCAACCTTTGGACGACCAACTGTCGTGCAACACAACAGAATTTTTACTTTGAAATGAAAAAAAGAACATTGTAAAACAACGACAAGAGCCGTCAGCTGGCCGTTGACTGCTTTATTCTTAACTTCGTGTTCGGTAGGAGTGGGGGAGGGGGCAGCAAAAACCGCCTACCACTTGGCTTTACTTTCCAGGAAGCGTTGAAGCACAGCAGCAACAACTCAAGCTCGACCGCGAAGTTTAGTTCGCTGTCGTTCATGTTCTTATATGTGAATGTGAATGTGAATATTTTCATATGTTGCTATGCGTAATGAGTTTTTCTTAATAGTGGCACGCAGCCATCCGGAAATGCATAATCGACAATTACTTATTCAAGTCTTTCTATGTCTGCAATTTTCGCTACTGGAATTGCAAAGTGTGAGCTCATCACTGCGTTCAGTTAAATGTTTATATGAAGTGTATTAATATTTTGCTGTGTTTGTAAAGAATAAAAATAGCTACAACAAAATCATTACCCTTTATATGCCACTTGAGCTTTTTTACACACAGATTTCCTTTGCTTTTCGTTGGATTTCTTCGAAACAAAAGGAAGCTCACACTTGAAGTTTGTTGCTGCAGTCTTTTATTTACCGCAACCTTCTGCACGGCACCATTGTTGTGGCTGTCTTCCTTTGTCTTTTGTCTGCTTCACTACATATACTACCAACACCAACAACAACAACGAATGCGAAAAAAACCAAATGGTAATAAGAAAATGCAAATTGCCGTCATGTGTAATGAGGAAGTGGGCGCACATGTTACCGTTATTGCATAAATTGGCAGCCGTAGCAAATGGAAAAACAGCAGCAGACAGTGGCGAGCTGAAAAAATGCTAATGTAAGCGCCCAGAATAGAAACCGATGCCGCAATAGTGGGCTGTCTGCAGTCAGAATGCATTGCACGTAGCCGCTGCGTGAGGCGACATTTTGTTGGCAGCGTTTTTGTTTTGGCAAAATGCTTTAACTTCACTTGAATTTGCTTTGCAATGCAAAATTTCTTGATTTGATTTGACTTTAATGTTTGGTTTGATTCGGGTAAACTTTCACTCATTAAAAATGCAATAAATATTTATGTAAAAGTTTTGCAATTTCGATTACAAAACATAAACCATTTGAATGCTAAAATGGATTTGTTTGGTTCACATTGTTTGATTTGCCAATTAAAGTGAATAACAAAAGTTTTAGTTGTCCTTTTAGTAGTCGAAATGGAAAAAATAAAAAAAATTAATATTAGCAAGTAATATTGATTGCTTTGTATACAAAATGCGCTCAACTTTCAACTCAACACTCAACGAAAAAGAATGTAAATGTGGAAAATTGTTTTTTCTTGGCGCAAAAAGAGAAAAATAATTACTTGATAAACAATAATTTGGTAAAAGTGTAAATAAAAAATTGTGAAAAATTTGTGAAAATTTACAAACTTATTTTACATGCGAAAATTGTTAATATAGGGTGTTTTTTTTAGAGGTTTGTTTTTCGAATAGAGATAAAACTGGCATTTTGTGGTCAAATCTGGCAACTCTAATGTAATTTATGTTCAGTTTGGTTTGCCATTTCATCATGAACAGGTTGACAAAAGAACAACGCTTGCAAATCGTGCAAATTTATTTCGAAAATAATGGTTCAGTTCGCGAAGTTTACCGCAAGCTCCGTCCATTTTATGGTCGACATAATCGTCCATCAGAGCAATTAATTCGGTTAACCATGGGTCGTTTTTGCACTACGTTTACTCTATGTGATAATACGCATCCGCAGAGACGTCGAACAGTGCGCACCGAAGAAACAATTGCCGCTGTAGAGCAAAATGTTGAAGAGGACCCAGTCAGAAGAGGAGTCAGTTACCGTTAATGGAGACCGGTATAGAGCCATGATAACCGACTATTTTGTTCCCGAATTGGATGGCAGGAATGTGGATGAGTTGTGGTTCCAACAAGACGGCGCTACATGCCACACAGCGCACGTCACAATCGATTTATTGAAGGAAACATTCGATGAGCGCATAATTTCGCGGAATGGACCTGTCAATTGGCCACCAAGATCGTGTGATTTGACACCATTGGATCATTTTCTTTGGGGATATGTGAAGTCGCTCGTCTACGCCAATAAACCAGAAACGTTAGGGGACTTGGAAGCCAACATTCGTGGCGTTATTGCCGACATACGGCCCCAAATGCTCGAAAAAGTGGTTGAAAATTGGACCTGTAGAATTGGCTTTATTCGAGCCAGCCGCGGCGGCCACATGCCCGAAATCATATTTAAACATTAATGGCATAAAATTATCCTTCCTTAAAACGGTTTTCTTGTGTTTTATTTCAATTCGAAGTTCTATACCTCTAAAAAAAACACCCGAGAGAAAAATTTATGTGATTAATGGAAAAGTGCGCAAGTACTTTGAAATTTAAAGAAACGCCTTGCAAAATCTAACATAAGTTGAGTGCTGTGGGCATTATGAGTAATTAAATATGAAGAAAAAGACTGAAGAACGATTTTTTTGGTGTAGCTGCATATTAAATTTGCGGGAGTACTAGATTAATTCTTTGGGAACCTTTTTGCCACTCTTCCTTGTGACGCCCAACTACTTTCTGCATTATCTCAAGCAGAGCTGTGCCATTAATGATCCGCAGCTCATCTTCTTCTTTGGTGATTGTTCCAGCAAATGCAAACTACGACTAGCCAAAGCGGCACCTCGACACTCGGATAGTGTTATTTTGAACTTAACGGAGTTCATTGATTGCTCATTAGACAAGTTTGTGTTCGCAGTCTTTTCGCATCAAAATAACCTCAAAGCACAAAAAGAAATTATGATTTTTTTCAATTAAATTTCAATCATAAAACTCTTTCAGCATATTCCTTCACTATCTAATTCTCATATTCTTTGTATTTCTAATTACTTTTAGGATGACGGCGGTATTGAGTTCTTCAATACGATCGTGCTGCAACCACATTTGAAGCTCATCACCGACTTGGGTCGCGGCTATCACGTGCGCTGCTCCTACAAGAGTCGCGATGCGGCCACCAACGAAAACAAGAAACGCATCCACGGCCGCAAAGCCAGCCAGTTGGGCGGCAAACATGCGCAAAAGCCGCAAGCATTCCGCAGTGCCGAGTCAGCCGCCGTCGGCGTCAACGACAGACGCGACTATGGCCGGTCGCTGGATAAATATCGCGCTGCAGGCGACGAACTGGACGAGGACGATGTGTTCGATGGGGACGAGGCGGCCGCGGCCATCGACAGTGATGACGATGTGTCGACGAATGAGATTCCCATGCCCGGCTGCCATATGAAAATCTACAATGACGAGCACAAGATAGCGGACGATGTGAAAATCGGCGATCCGCTCACAATTGTCATTAGCATTGACAGGCAGGAGCTGTACGGGCTGCATGTGACCGACTGCATTGTGCGCGACGGCTTGGGCTGGGGCGAGCAACGGCTGCTGGGCGACGACGGGTGAGTGTGGGCGATTGCGTGGTGCATTGGGCGCGGTGCTGATTTGAATGATTTGCTTCTTTGCAGCTGCCCCATGGACAATGAGATTATGGGCCAATTCAACTACACGAGTGATCGGCTGGCGGCGAATGTCACGTTTCCGGCGCACAAGTTCCCCTACACCACGTCCGTCTACTACCAGTGCAATGTGCGATTGTGCGCGCTGCAGGATCCCGAGTGTCAGATGGTAATTTGCGGTCGTTGTTGTTGTAGCGTGATTGTTGTTGTAATGCATAACTTTGGTGTGTTGGAAACGTTTTCAGGCGCCAATCTGCAGCGGCAAACGACCCAAACGACAAACTAACAACGAAAACAAAGACGAAGAGAGCATGCCGGCCACCATCGAAGTCTACTCTGGCCTCTATGTGAACGAGAACGTGGATGTGTCCGAGAGCGACGATGACTCAGTGGTCAAGGAGAAGGTGAGTGGCCTGTCTAAAGAGAACCAATTAAATTCATTATGGATTAATTTGAATTGAAATTTGCAGACCCTGGAGGATGCGCTGTGCGTGTCGCAGCGCACTTTCGCCATTGCCATAGCGATTGCCGGCCTCATACTGATGTTGGCCGTCGTTGCCGCCGTTCTCTGCATCATGGCCAGAAGGAGCACGAAGAGTGTGTCGAACTCGGGCAGCTCCATTTACAGTGGCCCCTACACGAACACCGCCTTCTCGCACAGCAGCTAAGCAACTGCAAAGCATGCAACCATGCAATTTGCGATTTGCAAAATTTCATTTTTGATTTAAAATTGTCCAAATTTTTTCGTTTTGAAACCCCAACCCCAACATGAACACTCAAAGTGTTTTAAATGCTTCGTAGTTTTAGAAAGAGATATAAAGAGAGAAAGAAGAGCGCGGTAGAAATTGCGAAGGGCGGAAAGTTGAGAACTCGCGTCCACTGCAAAATGTTGCAGGCAGTTGTAGTCATTGTGTTTAGTTGTTAAGGTCACAAAATACTTGAACAGACAAAATGTATTATGATAACAAATGTGTAAATGTAAAGGAGCGCAAAAATTTGCAGCTCAACTCGCAAACAAGCGAAAGACAGCACGTGCGCAAAACAGAGAAACGGCGCAGGCGCGGGTTGGCGAGTTTTTGCTGCTCCTGCAATGAGCTGCCCATAAATATGCAATTAATAGATTTAAAATATGTAATTAACATTAAGTTACAATAAGGCGCGGCACACGCTTCCCCGTTCCGCCTCCACTACTCACCACACCCACACAATACACTGTATAAAAAAAAATACTACTTTTAAATGTACATGGCAGCGCAGCGCAGATATTACTGGGCAATGCAAAAACGCCGGAATTAGATAAACATTTTGCCCTTTAATATCGCAGAGATGCGCCAGCCGAAAGTGTGCTGCAGTGTGGCACTCTTTTGGGCCTTGGAGCGCGTCTCTGTTCTGCTGCACATCATGAAGAGAAGTCATGAAAGCCCCTAAGCTTGGTGTTGGACCTATAACTATGAATATTAACTTTAATGCTCGGTCGGTCGAAACAGCAAAAGCACAGATTGAAAAAATATTACATATGACAAATCGTGAAAATAACGGCCGACTGCTCAGGTGATACATATCTATTAAAGTTTTAACAATTAAAATTATTTAACTCAAGATTTTGTTCTTTTTTCAGTTTCGTTTACATATTTTGTTTTGTGTTAATTTTCTTTTAAGTTTTTACAACGTAATGGAAAACCAAAGTTTATCCACTACTATTTGTACTGTAAAGCTTATAAAAAAAAAACGAAAACTTAGTGAACTTTTTAATCCTGTGTATACTATGTACCATCTTGTCATTAAACTAAATATAAACTCTATTATTTTAACTCAACTAAACACTGTCGATCGCAACTAATTTATTTGAAAAACAGAGTTGAACGAAGCGACAATTTGAATGTGTGTCGCCAGTGCGTCAGAGTAGAAACAGAATGGTGAGACGCATTAGCCGAAAGCTGAAACTATTTTTATTGAATGAAATGTAAAAGGTTAATATTGAAATACAAAACGGTTATTTGCTGCTCTTTATTGAGAAGACTCACGCTACCATTTTGTCTGACGCTAAAAAAACTGTGAACAATTTTGAAATGTTTTCAAGTTTCTAAAAATACTTGAAAACTCACTTAGCCGCAAAGATGTAGACCCTTGGAAAATGCCGTCCGATGAATGTTTGAGGGCACTGTTAGTCATGAAAATTGAAGTTCGAAACTATTGTCGACTATGTCATGAATTGTTTGGCCGAATTTTGCAAATGTAAATGAAACAAGTTGAAGAAGACGTATGCCGTTGTAGCCACTTAAGTCATAATTAGCGGTTTCCTTATTAACTTTAGATGCAATAAACGCAGCAATGAATTTTAAGAAATACAATAAATATGCTTAAAAATTATTTCGAAATATGGCACGCGGTTGCGCTGCTTCACTGGAGCATTTCAATAAATATGCACAGAGTATAGATTAAAGCTCGACATGCGAGCAGAGCGTGTAGGTTCGTCTGTGAAATGCTTTGCTGGAGCTTTGCAACAATGCGCGCTTTCGATTTATATAAAAGAATGCACAACTTACAATTAAGTCAATTACAATACAATAAATTATAACACATCGATAAAAAAAAAACTGCATGAAAATTCAGCAACAACGAAACACAACAAAATAGGCAAAACGGGGTGCTTCAAAATGTTGACAGGCCAATGCAGTACATGGAAAGTAAATTTGTGCATTGAATATACTGAATACGTTTGTAAAAATCATAACGCATGACATGCAGTGAAATTTGCGACATTTTATAATGAAAATAATAATTTGAAATTTAATAAAAAATCAAGTAAATCATAAAAATTAGACTGTCGACTTTTTTAATTAGATGAGTTGTGATGATTTGCTTATATAAAATGGTTTGAATTCAGCATTAAGCCGGGCAGTTGCCATTGATGCACATGCAGTTTGTTGTGTTAAGTTTTTTGCCAATTGCGTTGGTGCGCACTTTAGCACTTAGAGACTGCAGTGGCCACAAGACGCATGTGGCGCAGTTGGAGTTCAGTTTGGTGCGTGCGTGTCAGCGTTCGCATCAGCCGCTGCTGACGGCCGCCAACACAGCGACGCTGGAGAGTTGTGTACGTCTCGCGAAGAAGGCACGTGCCTTGGCTTTGAATTACTCGCCACCTAATCGCAGAATTTGGCGCAGAGAGCAGGTGGCTGTTGACTTGAAACAGGCTAATGAAGGTGTGTTATCTGCAAGAAGTAGTAGAGATAGTCTATTAGACTCTTCAATAATTGACTCCCGCTCGTTACTGTGAAGAAGGTTTTGTTGCACCGCTCAACTACAGCCGCAGCAATGAGCTTCGTGCTTCCTTCCGCCAGCAGCCGCAGGAATACTTCAACTGTCTTGCGCTCGCCTGTCCGGAGAACGCCACCTTTTGTAGCATGGTGAACGACAGCCGCTTTGACTATTACAGCTTGTACAGTGAACCCATAGGTGAGGCGAAAATGTTTGATATTTAGCCTTTTCTTCCTCCTATTGTTTGTCCATTTGTCCAGAGCTGCGCAACTATTTCTGCGTACCGACAGTGGGCCTTTTTCAGTTGTATCTGGGACACGCAAATTTTCGCAATGCTACGCGCATCTGTGCGAATTTAACTAACACACCAGGTGGTGGCGCCTCCGAAGTGCGCACCAATGCATTATCGATGCACTTGGGGACGGAACGAAAACGCGAGCAGTCTTCAGTCAGAGTGCAGCCTCAGCAGCGGCATTTGGCATTTGTTGGTCTGCACTTTAATCGCTCATCACCGGCGCAACAGTTGGACTTTCTGAATGCGGACAACGAATCGCTTAGCTGCGCCGAGTTTGTGGCCTGGGCACCGGGGCATCCGCGTTCGAGGTGCAGAAACAACAGAAAGAGACAGACAATAAGAAACCATCATTCCTTATCATCGTAATTATGTTTAAATTAATTTCTTTCTCTTAGTGGCATTTTTGCTAATCGAAGCTGTGTGGCTATAACCACAACTCGCACCTGGGTGACTGTGGACTGCGATCGTGAGCTATCTTTTATCTGTGAGGTGTACACTTCGAGAGCGAATCCTATTAACACTGAAGTAGAGGCGCACGAATGTGCAGTACGAGTTCAGTAATTGTTTATTATTAAAAGCCACTTTACAATATTGGCCGTTGTCTTTCATTTATATTGAAGTCTATTATCGATAACCACCAACCGGAACATGCGTTCGTTTTCTACCAGCCGCTAGATGGCGCCGCAAAACCTGTGTTTTTATTTTGAGCACAGTGTTGTCATTCTCAATTTCAGTGACCCCGAAAGCAGCAACACTGATCAGCTGTTCAGCTGTCATTTCGGCCGTCAGCGTCTTGTCATTGCTTCTTTTGGAATTCAGCGTTGCGCCGCGTGGTGTTAATGCGTAGTGAATTCCCATTTATTTTCCTTTTTGCAGTGCGGAAAATAAACAAACTCCTGGCAAAATGAGTTTGTACAACTTTAAAAAGATTATGGTGGTTCCGCCAGCAAAGGTACGTGTAGAATAAGTGCACAAGTGATGACAAGATGCAGCGCAACCTGTCGACACACCTAACCTCAATTTACTTGATTTATATTGTGTTTACAAACCCTGATGAAATTGCGAATCTAATGAATATGTGTTATTGTTGTGATGGCAGGACTTCATCGACATTATGCTGTCGAAGACACAGCGCAAGACGCCCACCGTGGTGCACAAGGGTTACAAGATCTCACGCATACGCGCCTTCTACACGCGCAAAGTGAAGTACACACAGCAGAACTTTCACGATCGTCTGTCGCAGATCATACAGGACTTTCCCAAGCTGGACGATGTGCATCCCTTCTACGCTGATCTAATGAATGTGCTGTATGACAAGGATCATTACAAACTCGCGTTGGGTCAGCTGAATACGGCCCGACATCTCATTGACAAGTAAGTAAAATCTCATCAAACGTTCATTGCAACCAAATAATTATTTATTTAATTGTTTTTGTCAGTGTTGCCAAGGATTACGTACGCCTGCTCAAGTACGGCGATTCCCTGTACCGCTGCAAACAACTGAAGAAGGCAGCGCTCGGTCGTATGGCTACCATTATGAAACGACAGGCCTCCAATTTGACGTATCTGGAGCAAGTGCGCCAACATTTGTCGCGTCTGCCTACCATTGACCCCTATTCGCGCACAATCATCATTTGTGGTTTCCCCAATGTGGGCAAATCATCGTTCATCAATAAAATCACACGCGCCGATGTGGAGGTGCAACCGTACGCCTTCACCACCAAGTCGCTGTATGTTGGACACACCGATTACAAGTATCTGCGCTGGCAGGTGAATACAATTTTTCGATGTATATTTGAATTTGTATTAAATTTTCAATTCTCTGTCAGGTTATCGATACTCCCGGAATTTTGGATCATCCTCTGGAGGAGCGCAATGTGATCGAAATGCAGGCCATTACCGCATTGGCGCATCTGCGCGCGTGTGTGCTCTACTTCATGGACATTTCCGAGCAGTGTGGCCATTCGCTGGAGGAGCAAGTGCAGCTGTTCGAGAGCATCAAGCCGCTCTTCACCAACAAGCCGCTCATTGTGGCCATCAACAAAACAGATATTCTCAGTGTAGAGGATTTGTCCGAGGAGCGTCAGGCCGTTATCACAAAACTGCAGGAGGACAAGGCAGTGCCGGTGATGCTCATGTCCACCGTCAGCGAGGAGGGTGTGATGGAGGTGAAGATTGAGGCCTGCGAGCGGCTGCTTTCGTATCGCGTTGATCAGAAGATGCGCACAAAGAAAGTGGATAACATACTAAATCGACTGCATGTGGCCATGCCGGCGGCCCGCGACGAGAAGGTACGCGCTCCGTGCATACCGGAGCAGGCACTGGCGCGCTTGGAAAAGAATGCCGAAAAATCAGCACGCAAGCGTAAATTGGAGAAGGAAATCGAGGAGGAAATGGGCGACGATTATGTGCTCGATTTGCAGAAGAACTACACAGATATTGCGGAAGAAGAACGCCATGATGTCATACCAGAATTCTGGGAGGGCCACAACATTGCTGATTACATTGATCCCGATATTTTCGAGAAGCTGGAAGAGCTGGAACGCGAAGAGGGCTTGCGTGAGGAGGGCGGTGTGTACGCAGTGCCTGACATGACCATGGATGAGACGCTGAAGGAGATACGTGAGATGGCCCAACAGATACGCGGTAAGCGCTTCCTGCTGCGCGACGATAAGCGTTTGTCCTCGAGGAAGAACAAGCCGACCATACCGCGTCACAAGCAGCCCAAGGTGCGCGATCGTTCGGTTGCGAAATTGCGCGAGACTATGGAGAATTTGGGCGTGGATATGTCTGGAACAGAGAATGCCAACTTTACCAAGTCGGTGGTGGATCTGCGACGCGGCCTAGTGCAGGTGGGTAGCAAGAAGGAGCTGAAGAAGCCACTGCTCGACAAGGAGTCGTCGGCGGTTGTAAAGAAGACGGGCCAGCCACTGAAGCGCGCGCCATCGCGAGACAGCATGGGTGTGAAGAATGTGGCCATGAAGAAGAAGCTGCAGGTGATGGCGAAGCGGGACATTGCAAAGAAGGTGACACGGCTGGGACTCAAGGGCGAAGCAGATCGGTTCATTGGCACGAAAATGCCTAAGCATTTGTTCTCAGGCAAACGCGGCACTGGCAAGACAGATCGACGTTAAGGGAAGGGCTTCCTGGCTGTGGGCAGGTGTGCCCTGGGAACTTTGTAGCTTTTAAAGGATTGTAAACACATTTGTGCTTATTTTTTTCCTGGAATAGACAAAAGAATTCTATGTATTTGCTGAATAAATATGTAAAATGGAATTTTGATAACAATGCACTACATTTGGTTAGTAATTTAAAATTGTTTATGTGGTCTTTAAAACTGCGAGAAGTTGTTAGATTTTGTAACGTTGCCTTCTTCAACGTAATGAATGAGACATCAATAATGCCGGCCACGTTCAGCACAAATGGCCGCATGAACTATGTGTCGGTGTTTGACAATGTAACAAGAAATAATCCCACACAAGCTTAAGTTTGTTGTGCTATCAAATTACAGGTTTGTTGCATTTGGCACCAATATGAAACGAATTTGTTGTTTGACAGGCAGAAATCTGCCTTGGCAACTCGGTATGTTGGATCAATTTTTTGTTTGAGACCCGAATAGTACGCAGTAAAGTTAATTAAGAAATTAATGAAGGGAAAGCCAAATGTCCAAAGCTACAACCATCAAAGAAGCCCTAAAACGCTGGGAGGAACGCGAACAACAGAGCGCCATCGAGGCCAAAGTTATTGAGCTGCAATTCCAGTGGCCGCCCATTGAGAAGATGGACAACACGCTGGGCACACTGGTCAATTGCCAGTAAATGCGCACAGAGAGAGTGAAGTACAGAGTGGAGAAAAAGAAAATTACATAATTGCAGGCGCATCAGCCTGTCCACAAATATGATTGAGAAGATTTTCGGTTTGAATGGCATGAAAAACCTGCGTGTGCTGTCGCTGGCGCGCAATTACATCAAACAGATATCGGGTTTGGTAAGGACATAAATACATTACAAATTCATTGCTTAGATACTTTGGTTTATTTTTTGCAGGAAGCTGTGGCTGAGACATTGCAAGAACTCTGGATCAGCTATAATCTAATTGAAAAGCTGAAAGGTCTGTCGGCGCTAAAGGCGCTCAAAGTGCTGTACATCAGCAACAATTTGATAAAAGATTGGTCAGAGTTCAATCGGCTGCAGGAGCTGGAGGCGCTGGAGGATCTGGTAGTGGTGGGCAATCCCATATCGGAGGGCATGGACGAGGCCACTTGGCGTGCGGAGTGCATTCGACGTCTGCCCACCATACGGAAATTGGACGGCGAACCGGTGGTGCTGAATGAGGAGCCCACATTGTAGTTACAAAGCTCAGTTACAAAACTGCACTTCGATTTATTTATGTATGTGTACAATGTATCCTGAAATGTTTGTTTTGTGTCAATGCCAATTAGGCGCATAAATTGCTCATCAAAAGTTAGCAGCGCTGTCCGAAGGCTTGGAAGCTTTTTTTGGGCTGCGTTTGTGGGCAGCGGACAGAATGCAAATGATGCGGCTTGCAGCTAAATATTGTAGCAATAATAACGGCAACAGCAAATGCTGGTGGCTATGCCTTGCCAGCGACTGCTCAACGCAATGAACTTGAAACTGCAGCAGAGCTCTATAAACAAAATGCAAATTGCAGCTGGTTATGACTGACCGAGTGCGCTGGCAGGGCTTGGGTGGCTGTTGTTGGTTGTTGTTGCTTTATTTGCTGATGATAATCACAAAGTTGATGACGCCGCTGCAGCTTCAAATCGTTGGTCCGGCTTCGCTTTGTGTGCTTTGGCGTTGTTATCGGCCATCAAAAAGCTGTTGACTACTTGCTAACAACGAGTGGGCGAGTGTGTTGATTTGCTGTTGCATTGAGAGAAATTACAGACAAATCTAACAAACACACAATTAAGCAAAACGCTGCAAAGTTATTTGCACACTGCGCCCAAGGAAGTGAATGGGCGGAGCGGCGGGTTGGGTGAGAGTGAAATTTCAATTAATTTCACCGAAATTGAATTCATCGCCGACGGCATCTGCGTGCGCTGACAGCTAACGAGCGCGTGGGAAGGAAAGGCAGCGGAGCCTCAATTCTGTTGGCCGTAAGATGGTAAAATTTCGTAAGGATGAATAGACAAATTTGAAACTTGATATGTTGATTTAGTTTATTCAAACATAATTCACACAATCAGTTCGCTCAAAGGTATTAATGCAGAGAATTCAAACGGGTAGTGAGCGGTGTGGGCTGCAGAGGAGACGAATTGTACACAGTGGCCAAAATCTACATTCAGGTAGAAAAAATTTAATTGAAGAGGAGAATATTAATTGTATTTAGCTCATGATGATTATTAGTATTATTTGGCAATGATTACTTATTTGATTGGAGGGAATTAGTAATTATCACATTGAAATCGAACTGAACTGAAATCCAACTTGTCTGACATTGACGCCAGTCTTTCTGTATTCAGTACAAATGACTTTTTCCCATATTTGTAGTTCAGTTGTTCAGAAACTATTTAATTGTTCAAAAAATAGTTGTAACCAAATTAAAAAACAAAGTTTTCAAGCAAATAAAATCAAACTGCATATTCTTTGGAATCTTATTAAACCATTAACATCTGACTGGAAGTTTTTTCAAGACTATTTTTAGTGACTCTATTCGACACAAAGTCGAACGTTAAAAAAGTGACAAAAATAATTTTAAATTTAAAATGTTTTTATTTTATTTTTGCCTAATCATTTGGCTAACCACTGTAGCAAAACAAAAAGAAAGGCTTACATTATTTTGGGTGAGAGAAAAACTTGTACAAATCAACGCCAATTTCTGCTAATGATTTAGCAGAACATGCTATTTAGTAATTTATTTGCGTAACAACATTTGCTGTGTTCAAGGCAAATATTTATTTTTTCCTGTGATTATTTGAATTTAACTTCTGCTTGAAGTTTTCACAATTTATTTGTTCTTCAACAAAGTCAGCAAGCAGCAGAATAATTGCGAGCAAGCATATACGAGGGCAGTCCGATAAGTACTTAGCCCCATCGCCCAATGGTGCCACTATCGTAAGAGAAATTTACTATCGTGTAGTACATCATCGTAGACGGCTACTGTCAAAATTTCAGCCATATTGGATTTGTAGTTTTGTTTTAACCGCGTGTGGAAACGAACGTGTCCGCGGATTTTAGAAAAATGGGGAAAAAAGCAATATCGGTCGATGATTCGATTCTTGTTTTCGGAAGGGAAATCGCGCAGCGAAATCAAAGAGCGTTTGGATGCTGTGTACGGTGACTCTTCTCCTTCAATGGCGACCGTCAAAAATTGGTTTAATGAGTTTCAACGTCGTCGCACGTCAGTTTTTGATGAGCCACGCCCAGGTGCCCCAAAAACGGCTACCACGGAGGATAACGTGACAAATGTCCACGTTCTCGTATTGGCAGACCGCCGATTGAAGGTGCGCGAGATAGCTGAGACAGTCGGCATCTCAAAAGACCGCGTGAGTCATATCCTGCATGAAATATTGGGTATGAAAATGCTGTCGGCTCGATGGGTGCCGCGTTTGCTCACTCCGGAAAACAAGCGCATCCGTGAGACCACTTCAGAGCAGTGTTTAACACTGTTTAAGCGTAATCCGAAGGAGTTTCTGAAACCAGAAACCAAGGAACAGTCGAAACAGTGGACTTTGCCCGGCGAATGTGCTCCGAAGAAGGCAAAGACTGTCCCATCGGCCACCGTTATGGTCACCGTTTTCTGGGATTCACAAGGTGTGATCTACATCGACTACCTGGAGAAGGGCAAAACGGTCACAGGGCTCTACTATGCCGAACTATTGGGCCGATTCGATGCCGAATTGCAGAAAAAACGGCCCCATTTGGCGAAGAAAAAAAGTGCTCTTCCACCATGACAACGCACCAGCTCACACCTCCGCCGTCGTCACGGCCAAATTGGTCGCATTAGGCTACGAACAGCTGCCCGATCCACCGTAATCTCCAGATATGGCCCCGTGTGACTTCTTTTTGTTTCCAAACTTGAAAAAGTCACTCGCCGGGCAGAAATTTGAGTCGAATGAGGAGGCCGCCACGGAGGCCTACTTTGCAGACCTCCAGAAAACATATTTTTCAGACGGGTTAAAGAAGTTGGAGCATCGCAGGGTCAAGTGTATCGAGTTGAAAGGAGACTACGTTGACAAATAAATCGCCACTTTTCCAAAATTTTCGTTTTACTTTTGTAGGCTAAGTACTTATCGGACCACCCTCGTAAGTCACAGGCGGCACAATTACTGTCGTATTAGAATCTCATGTAATGAATAAAATATTTAATAAAATAAAACATTTTCTGGTTTGATAACAACGTAAAGAATTTGAAATCGTTTATAGGGACTTTTAGACTGCAGAAATGTGATATGACATGTTGAGCAGCTGCAATGTTAAATGTGAGTTGAATGAATACAAATTGCTTTTGGGACATAATACTTGAAACTGTTTTAAGCACAAACGGTTGACGAGTGCGAGTCTGTACAGTTGAAAAGTTAATTATGGACTCGCATCGATTCCATGAGCTAATCACCAAAATAACAAGTAATCATCACCTGCTTTATCTCGTAGACAAGTTTAATTTTTTTAAATTATTTTAATTTTTTTGGGCAATAAAAATTAGTGTCACATCGCCCAGCATTTGATACGCGCTGACACCGACTATGAACGAAAAGAATCAGGCCGAACATGATGGAGGGCATGAAAATTTGATTGACTTCATTGGCAAGTCTGAAGAAAGTTTCAAAGCGTTTTTTATTAGTTTATGTTTTGGGAATTGCTGTGAAACGTTTAAAGTTGCAGCGGAGCTTCATTGCCGTAAACTTGTCGAACAGTTAGCGAGGAACGAATCTCTCTGATGAAGCAATTTGAAAAGTTGTTTCTTTTGTAGGTGTAATGTTGTTGATGATGGTTAACGAAAAGGAATGAAAGAAGAATAATGAAATGTTTGTAAACAAGTAAAGCAGACTGAAAACCGCAAATTGTTCTTTGGGAAAAATGGTTTCAGAGACGGCTGGTGCATTTAATTCAAAAGTAAAAATTATCAAAATGACACCAACACCCACGTTGTAATACGAGTATCGAAAAGGAAAAATATTGCAAGGCTACCAGCGTTGGTTTGTTAAAGTTTAATACAAGAAGGAAATTTGCATTCAAATTGAGGTAAAATACTCGTAAATGATATGCTTTTGCAAAAACTGACACACAATTCAATTTCATTGTTTTCCAGACAGTGGCGTTGAAACCAGTAATTTTGGTTGTGACCTATTTGCCAGTCAACAGATGTTTGTCCATGCAATCATATACGAAAAATTCTCACACATTCTTAAGTGATTAAAAAATCAGTTAAGTGCTTCACAAATATGCGCTGAGAATTTTTTGTGGTTATTTTTCAGTTGTTTAGCTTCTCATACACACAATCACACATATAAAGCGAGCTGCCTTCTGCCTCTGCGCTGTAAAATCGAAAATATGCCACTCTCAATTTTCACAGACGCTCTGTGATTTTCTCAATCTCCGATACAACAATGCAATGCATAGAATTGGATGCGCCAACAACGTTCACCGTTCACGAACCCAGAGTTATGCCTCAACAGATTCTTCTCACCATTTGCAATTTGCTCGATTATTTGCTCCAGTGGGTAGCTTCGCCGAAGAGCTTTGCATCTATTGCGCGGTCTACACTTTGCTTCATACATTCTTTGAGTGCATTTAGATTTGCCAGACATCGACTGCTTTGGTGCATATCGCTCGTATGGATGGAAGACTCAACACAAAACTATGTGGACGACACTCGGAGACCATTTCAGTCCGTTGAGAGTCGCTTCATGGAGCAGGTTCTGTCTTGGACTTAGGTAAGAATCTTAGCTCCATGGTGCGAAGGCGTCGTTCTTGGAAAGCCGGACTGTGACAGAAGAAGTGCCGTATTGTCTTTGCCTCCTCTTGAGAACGCTGATACCCTGAATGAGAGATGATATTTATGATTGCTCTGATGAGTTGCCGTAGTGAGATACCATTCACGAGTATCAGGTATTTAGTTTATATCTTTGAGAGTTCCGACCAAAGTCAGCTACACGGTAGCCGATGTGATTGATTATGTAGGAAACTAACCAGCTTCCATAAGGCACTGGATCAACTCAGCGATATATAGTAGATTTTTGACAGGTTAGCAACATCGATATAGGACTGAGCACCAAAGATGGATGTCTATGTGGACTATAAGGTGTGCCAAAAAGTATTAAATAAAGTATTAAATAATAATTACATCAAACAACGATTCTTGGATCTCACACCAACGAGCGAGAAAGCAATATTATTCCATTGGCCATTTCAAATGCAAAAGACATTGTTTTCCCAAGTCCCGCAAGTACAATAATGAAATTAAAAGAATCTTCGCTTTGAGCGTCGAATGAAAATTGCTTCTGGGGTTTACTGATAGTGAATTTTAATCATGAATCAAATTGTTTACTATTTCTTTTTTACATTTCTAAATTAACAAATTTCTGTTATGATTTTCGCCTTTGGAAAAAAAAATCATTACTTTCTGATGGTTTCGGCGAGATGAAATGAAATGTAATTGCAAAATTGTGCTAAGCTGAAATTTCTCTTTGGGGAGTTGAAATGCCGACTGAAATGTACAGCAGACAATTTGGGAAATTCGCAAAATATTGCGAGCAGCGCAGCGCAGCGCCCCAACACGCTGGCCGCACAGATAAGTCGAGCGGTCGGTCGGGCCAACGCCAATAGAACAAAGCGGAGAGGAAGTGGGCAAACAGGAAGAGCAGCTGGGCATAGAAGTCCGAGCAGTGAAATTGCAGTTCAGTGAATTGATAAAATTTATGTACTGGAAGTAAGCAGACGTTCATCTGCAGTGGCAGCGGCAGCAACGCGCCAGCACACGGCAAAAACAACAATAACCACGAGCGCAACAAAAACAAGAAATAAACAAGAACCCAGCACAATTGGCATTCGTTGCAGGAGAAAAAAAATGCAAAGTTGCACAACAATTGTTGAGTGTCCTTAGCACCTGGCGTTGCTGCTTCTGCTGCTACGGTCAGCGCCGCCGCACAAATTCCATTTTATTGTACGAAAAAAGAAGCTAGCCAAAATAAAGAAGCGTCTAGAGCTGCTGCGCATGTTGAATTGAACGTATTAAAAATATTTGCAACTCCGAAAAGGTAAATTGCCACAACGATGCTGCAGCGGCAAAAAAATGGCTGCAAAAATAAGAAGAGGCAGCGACGGAAAATGGAGTGCAGTCGGCAGACTGGCGGTGGCTTTGGGCTGTGCACCGACGTTGCACGGCGCCGTGTGCGAAGAACGGGCGCGGTTGCCACCTACGGCAGCCATTCAGCAATTTCTCTGTAATCCACTGTAAATGGTTGCTGGAATGTTTGCAGTGAAAAACACGAAAATCCTCACACATTTTCATGAGCCACGCAGCATAGTGTGCGGGTGTGGTGGCGGTGGCGGTGGCGGAACGGAGCGTAGAGGCGGCTGAATGCCCGAGTTCAAAATTGAGTTTCTTGGCGGCCGCCGCTGAGTTGTGGTCGCTCATACGCCTGGGTGCGCTGTGCCGGTTAGTGGCGGCCATTGAACGGCACTATTGTTGTTGTTGGTGTGGTTGTTGTTGCCGTTGCCATTGTAATTAATATTCCCAAGCAGCGCAATAAATTTTAAGCCACTGATTAATCCTGGCACACACACACATAGACACACATACACCACATACATTTACATCTACAATTAACTAGAAAGCGCGGAGGGCAGCGCGAGCAGCTGCCGCGAGACTTATTTTTCGCGCGCTCGTTTGCTCGCACTCGAACCGGAAATCCATGGAAAATGGCGGATTTCGTTGGGAGTCGTGCATCGACTGCGTTGGGCTGTGCTTCTGCGGTTGTTTGTTGTTGTTGTTGTTGCTGTTGATTTCGGTTAGTGCATGTGGCCGTTGGTGGAAAAGGTCTAAATCTTAATCGTTTGCAACGTGTTGGCAGCGCAATGGATGGTGCAACAACAACAATAGCAATACCAGTGACAGTGAATGCAAAAACAGCTGGCAAACTGGCCGTTGTTGTTGTTGTTTTTGAGTCTATAAAATGTATATAGGTTGGCAGCGGTGTAACAAATGAGTTGGTGTTATTGTTGTTGTTTTCGGTTACAACTGCATTAAAGGGGCGCAGCATGTGAAGGAAACGACAAAAGCGCGAAAAGCGTAACGCGAAATGTTTGGGAAAATGAGCGAAGGGGGGTTGATGTAGAATGAAAGCGGTAGAGGGCAGCGGGGGAACGAGATTGCTAAGGTGGAAACGAATGTCATAAACCACAACGGGACAAACGCAAACGCAGCGCGAAACGCATTCAAAGTTGTGTGACGTTCGCAAATGATTATTTAGGAAAAAGTGGAAAGTATGAATTAAAAAGTTGATGAGATTAAAGCGGTTTCAAGTGGCTTTCAAAATACATGTAGTGTAGTGAATAAAGAGAACAAATATTGTTAAAAATATTCAAAAAGCTTGTCGAAAAGAAGGAATTTTGGGGACAGGATATTCAATGAACTCGCGCAAAGAGCAAATGGTGCCATAAGATCCCATCATGATCGACAAGGAGCGAAGGACAACAACAGATAGGGAAGGGCATGGGACTTCTAAAATGAAAAGAATGACAACAACAATGACTCACGAAAACACCAACAATTGTTGTGCGTTGATCTCTTTGAAGTGAGAGGAGTTTTCTAAAGTGACTTAGATTTGTGTAGGAATGTAGATAGATGTGGCTGCTTTCGGTTAAGAACACAGTTAAGCCATATTGGACCCATTGTGGTGTGACAGGATCCATTAATCTCTTCTCTTTAGGTCTCGCTAAGTTCTGAACAGGAAATGAAGTTTGTAAGGTCCTTAAAAGGGCAACTTTTAATATGTCAGCAAAGTAGGCAGCACCTAAACACCTGCAAAGAGACCATTAGCAGGATAAGAGTTGCAAATTTAAGGCCCAAATATATTTTTTGGCTAATCTAGTTGTAACAAATTAGTATATGTTTTAAGTCCACAGGTTAGAAGAGATAAACATTATAATAGTAAAAAAAGAAGCAGAGAACAGTAGTAAAAAGATAGTGAAACTTTCAGATATTTGTTAACAATAAGGTCTAAAAAATTCGAAAGGTAGAAGAAAGAAGAAGTATACAGTGAAAGCGCGTTAATGCGAACTAATTAAAATCAAAAATTTTTTTAATATTTTAGAACTAATGTCATATATTAGAGTAGTAAATGTTAGGAAAAGTGTTGATATTTTAGGGTGTTCATATTTTAGGATTTTTATGTTATCGCGAGTTTACTGTATATGCATATTATATATCGCACACCCACTACACCCAAACAACTCAAAATATTTAATTTTTCAGGAAACGCAAAAAACTGTTTTTGAGCTGAATAAAATTTTTTTTTAAATAACGCATAGACTGTTTAGTAGAAAATCCCTACAGATTATGCTTTAGAATAAGTTACAAAGATTTTTTTAAATTTTACACCAGAAAATCCAAAATTTTGAGTTGTGACTTTTATCATGATATTTTAATTCAATAATTACCGAATTATCTTAAGTTATGTCATTTTTGCTGAATTTAATAATTATAAATGCCAGTTAAAAAGTTGAAAGAAAAATTTAAAAAATTCGAAATTAATTTTTTTATTTGAAAATATATAGTAAAATTGTCACAACTTTACTTAAAATTAACTTCAACAAAAATTTAAAGTGTCACAATTTGAATTAGGACTCTTTTGCATTGTGCTGCAGTGATCAAATAGCATCAAACTTCTCGACATGAAGAGAGACCTAACTGTATTTTGGCAACAGTTAACAACAACAAAATATACTGAGCTTTTGCTTATTGGTAGATAGATGCATTGTGCACAGTATTAACACATAAACCCGAAAATTAAAAAAAATTAGTTGTGTCACTTTTGAAGTGGGTTTGCGATTTGAGAAAGAAGTTGGAAAGCTACTCAACGTGCTTGAAATGGGAAAAATACTGACAGATAGACAATGAAACTATTGAAATGACTGTGTCTTACTTAATGTAAAAAATGACATGAAAAGCAATAAGAATAAATAGTAAACATACATAAGAAATAAATCAAAAACGTATTCAAATAATTTAAGAAACCTAATATAAAAGTAGTAAAACGTCAGGAACATTTATAAAACAAACACAATTTTCTGTTCATAAGTAAATCCCAAACCATGATTATTTCATGCATTGTATGTGATTTTCAAATGTTTTCCCTCTTTTCAATTCAACTTTAATGATGCAAAAATTTTTCAATAGGCTTAATGAACATCTTTCGTTACGTTTGCTTTAGCATTTTCTTTTAGTACAAAACAAAAGATTTCAGTTTTTCTTGAAATATTTTAATTTGCCGCGTTTTAATTTGGCCCCGTCAACGTTTTATCCTTTTTTGCGCCGAATAATTTGTCCTAATTTTTTCGCACTGCCTTCAATCTTTTTCAACTTTTACCGTTATTTATGCGGCCAATTCAAACGCGCTAATTTATGCCGCCCGCTTTGCGTCGCTGCGTTTCGCGGCGCAGCGCAATTTTAAACGCAAATCTGCCTAATTTGCCTGCATTATGCAATTTCAGCCGCTAACAAACTGAAATTGTGTGAAAATTCAATTTGAAATTAACGCCTGCCCGGCCGGAGCCCGTTGCGCCGCATGCGGTGTGCGGTGTGCGGTGTGCGGCTTTGAGGCAACGATTTATGAAAGGCGATTTCACATAAAACGCTCGCAGGTGTGTTGGCGTGTTGGCGAGTGAGTGAGTGAGTGAGTGTGGCGGCTGCAAATCCCTGGACAATATGGGCGTAAATTTTTGATAACTTTCGCTGCCGCTGCTTGATAATCGAGTTAGTCAAAAGGTACCATACAACAACAAAAAGGAGCGCGCATTGTGGATTTTGCCGGCACTTGCCCGACTGATAGTTGTGTGCCGTGAAGCAGGGGAGGGTATGATGTTAGGGGTTATGGGGCGATTGGGAACGGCAGCAAAAGGGCTGTGATTTGAAAAGTTTGCGTAAACTTTTTAAATTAAAATTATGAATTTTTACACTTGTGCAATCCAAAGTGCTGCGGCAATGGAAAGACGGGACAGAACCGCAGGCGCTGCCAGTGTCTATGGTAATAAATAGTTGGTTGTCTGTGTGTGTGTGCATATGTGAGAGTGTGTGAAGGTGTGAGCAAAGTGGCCAGACTTGTGTGAAGTGCGGCAAAATAATGAAACGTGGAAATTTCTGCATGTAACGTTGCATGGGTTCGATGTGATTTTGGGTGCAAAAAGTTTGAATAAACTTTTCAAATAAAATTTGCATATTTCAATATGCGTGACTGTTATTGTTGGCTCTTTGGAACGATGCGCATGTTTTCAATTGTATTTACCGTTAAGAGGATAATTGATTTTTGTTAGAACATAAAGATAAAGTTGCGCGTTTGAGCCGCCACAAGTGTGCAGGAATTTTTTGGTAAACTTTTGGGGCGCAATAAGACAAAGAGATATAGACTGGAATATATAATAGATACATGATTTTTTGTATAAAATTTATTGTATCTCATACTTAAAGTTTTAATAATCTACTCTATTCAATATAATATTCAATTTTATATCTACTTAATAATTTATTGTATGTGTATTATAATTTATCCAATGTTAATCTTTCTGAACTAGCATTCTAAATAAATAAATTTCAAAAATTTAGCTTTTTGAAGGCACTTTAAATGAAGCACTTTAAATATGTGTTTACGTTTAAAGATAACAAAAATGAAATCAATTTCGTTGCAAACAGCTTTCAATCCCTAAAAGTATGCAGTTTAAATCATTTTACTACCTTAAAATTGAAACTCATTGGTGGAAATGTCATTCAGTTTCATTGCAATTTTTCTCTAAAAGAAAATTTCCTACAATAAAAATGGGGTAAATCATATTTGCCATCTTGGAAACCAGGCACCAGCGAGTCATGTTGCCAGCCAGTCAGTCAGCCAGCAGCAGCAGATGTGTCAACATAAAAATCGCAGCACAAATCACAGCACGTCATCAGGCGTCAGCCAACTCATTCACACACACACCTCCACATAAGCAGCTAACACTCATACACTCACAACATGTACGTATGTATGTAAGTAACTTTATACAAGGTGCGTCCCAAAGTAAACAGGACTTTTGCAATAGGGACGTTTCTGGTGGCGCCATCTATGTGTGAGGACATGCGTTGGAAAGGTACATCTTTCATTCACATACTGTCTAAATTTCATGACATTTGGTCTAGTAGACGCCGAAATATCCCGCTCAATGTGACAGTATGTTTTTAACTTTGGTACGAGAATGTCGATCGAACAAAGAGCTAATATTAAGTTCTGTTTTAAACTTGGTAAAACTTTTACCGAAACGTTTAAATTGTTAAAGCAAGTTTATGGTGATGATTGTTTATCCCGTGGCCGTGTTAATGAGTGGTTGAATCGATTCAAGAATGGTCGTGAAGACTTGAATGACGACGAACACGTCGGCCAGTCGAAATTTGTGATTACTGACGATGCCATCAAAACTGTGCGTGATTTTATCAAAATGCAGCCAAAATCATCATTGGAATTGATGGAAATGGAATTGAACATCTCCAAAACATCAATTGATCGCATTTTAACCGAACATTTGGGTCTCCGTAAAGTGTGTTCTCGCTTCATTCCGCACACTTTAACCGACGACCAAAAAGCGCAGAGAATTGAGCACGCAAAAGACATCGTTCGGGAAGCCAGACGTGATCCAAATTTCTTGTTCAACATCGTAACCGGTGACGAAACGTGGTGCTTTCAATATGATCTCGAAACAAAGCGTCAAAGTGCTGAATGGAAGCACCCAGATGAGCCAAATCCGAAAAAAACCCGCCGTGAGAAGTCAAAAATCAAAACTCATCTCATTTGTTTCTACGATTCAAAGGGAATAATTCATCGAGAGTTTGTTCCACCGGGAAAAACAATTAACGCTTTGTTTTATGTTGAAGTTTTGAAGCGTTTGGTGCATCGCATTCGTCGTATTCGGCCAGAATATCGCGAGGAAGGAAGTTGGCGTTTATTGCATGATAATGCACCGGCTGACAGAGCCCTAGTTACGACCGATTATTTGACCAAAAATCGCATTTTTACCATCAATCATTCACCGTATTCGCCTGATATGGCTCCCTGTGACTTCTACTTATTCGGTCAGTTGCATTTGCCGATGAAAGGAAACCGTTATAAGGACGTTGAGGACATCCAAAAGGCTTGTACCAACATTCCGAAGGCGATGCCGGCCGATGACCTAAAACACTCATTCCAAATGCTTTTGGACCGTGCAAAACGTTGTATCGAAGCAGAAGGAATAAAAAAAAGAATTTGAATAATTAAAAAGAATTATACAAAAATAATCATCCGTTTTCTTTATTTTATAAAAGTCCTGTTTACTTTGGGTTGCACCTTGTATTTTGCGCCTTTGTTATATTTAGCGGCGTTTTTATCTGTTTGTGTGTGGGCTCTGCCATACAACGTGAGGGCCACATGCGGCATTTTTGATGCAAAAATATAATTTGCATTGTCATCAACCCCAACAACAGCAGAAACAACAACAACAAAAAATAAACAAAAAGGATAATTGCAAAAAAAACCAGTGAATGTGTGCGCCGAATGGAGTTTGGCTCTGAGCCCAGCAGCCAAAAGTTGGCTTTTTGTTGTAGCTTGTGTATGTGTCTTTGTGTGTGTGAGTGGCACATAATTATGATTACTATATGCACATGTGTACGTGCCCTCATATCTTACGTAAAGGAACATACTATACATGTGTGAATTTTCATAAATCGAGTTCCCACTTGAAACGTTATTTCTTCATATCTAACCTTTCATTACATATGCTTTCATGTCTTTTGGTGTGCGTTTTTGCGTGTGTGTATTATACAAAAACAATTGCATTTGTTAGTGTTTTATTAAATTCCTTTACTTAACGCTTGCATACTTGCAGGCGTTTTCAGCTCAAAAACAAAGCATTCCTTGTGCGGGTGCGCGAGGGCGCGGAATTTAATTTGTTTCAATTTGTACAGCATAGCTTTAGGCGTGTAAAAAATTGCTTTATGATTTATTGAATACTTGTCAGTACAAAGAAGCAAAATTAATTATACTATTTTTTATATGTTTATTAACCCTTTCCGGCAATTTGTACGATATATCGTACAATTTTTTCGACGATTTTTTATTTGACATCGAACGCACTTTTTATGCAACAGCTCTTTAATTTTTATTAAGTAGGCTGTGTTGTATCATTCTGTTTAGAAATATAAATCATAATAGCCGTGGCTACACAGTATGAGTGCGTTTTGTAAGAAGCGTTTTGCAAGAATTTGAAAAACCAGAAAATGACGGTACTTCTGCGTAGGAATTTTTAAATATGTAATACTTTTTGGTACCAAAAAGCGAAATAATTTCAAAGTTTGAATCTCAGTTGCTTTATAGAACTTACTAAATTTTTAAATTTACTAAATATTTTTCCCGAGTTTTTTAAAAAATTTTACGATATATCGTACAAATGACCACAAGGGTTGCAAAGCTTTGTACGATATATCGTGGAAGGCAAAGGTTGCAAGTTATGTTTGCATTTTTTTAAAGTTTGGTAACAAATTTTTTGCGTTTGTATGCCTGCCACGCCCATCCGTAAACTACGTGGCTAATAAAATTCGACTATTCGGCCATTTTCAACTAAAAATAAGAATGACTGGACGATTTCGTCTAGTTCGGGTTATGTAAGGTTAGACATGCGTACTTGCCACTCCCACTACGATAAAAGGAATCGGCTATATTCAGTATCTTTCTGTAAAACTGTACGAATTTTAATTGATTCTGTGTTTTATTGATAGGAAAAGGTCTTTGCAACAACAACAACGGTTATATAAGGCCGAATAAATGTGAATCAATTGTTTATATATATAATTTATATAACTTTCGATCAAAATGAAATCACGTTTTGATTTTTTGTTGTTATAATTTATGTTTTCTATCAAAAAAATCAATGAATTGTTCATAAATAAAACTTAAAAAACCGAAACAAAAATTCATGAATTTTTACTCCTTTGCGGACCATTGTTCGATATATCGTACAATATTGATGAAGCTGTAATTCTCAACCAAAATGATGTTTTTGAATTTTTTTTGTATTTTATTGCTAAAATGTTCAACAAAAGTCAATATTTTGAAGGACAAATTTTGATCTCAAGAAATGTGGAAATTGACCGGAAAGGGTTAAATTAATGTTGCGACTTTTGAACCAAAAAGCAACCTTCATTAAAAAATAATTGTTGGGGTTTGAGGTAAAAATGTGTTTTAAAAATTGGAACTTTTAACTGCAACGCCAAAAATTAAACATTGCAGACAAGTCAAAAGAGGCTCAATAGAAGCAAACATTTTTATTTAAAGTATTGAACGAATTTTCAGTGCAACGTACAAAAATAAATATTTTAAACGAGTTGAGGTTATGTGCTACAACTTGCAAGCTTTGCACGTACTTTCCGTGGTTCCGGCTGTCGACTAATGAAAGCCGGATGTCAGTTAAAATGCAACAGAAAAACAAAAATAAGAAGAGCAGTAAAGCGACAGAGAAAAGTGAAAAGCGTGCAAGGCTGTCTGCAGTTGCGCTCGAATCGCGAAAGCCGCGTGGCATTGGCAGCTTTCGTATTGCTTTTTGGCGCATCTTCCGGCATTAGTGTATTTCACACTTTGTCTTTGCGTCTTCGCATTTTTCAATTTCTTTAACCTTTGGCTTACGCGTAAGTAGTGGCGACGAACGTAGTCTGTCAGTAATGAGCAGTCGAACGGAAACTTGTCGAAAACTTCACCACTCGATCCTGTACACTGTAATGTGAGTAGGTGTGTGTGTGTGTATTTGGCACCTGTGCTGCCACCTTTTTCTTATTGCACTTACGAGACACGCAGTGTTGCATACAGCGGCATTCAGTGCCAAGTGCATTAAAGCGCTACTCCGCAAGCGCATTAATACTAATGCCGCTTTTATCCGAATCTGCGTAAAGTGGCAGCGGCGGAAGCGCCAGTAGGTGCAGCTGCCAGCCAGACAGACATCATTAAGACGCGCTTAATGACGTGCTTCCTTTAAAGGCCAACAACAAACAAACAACAACAACAAACGCCAAATAAAATGAACCGAGACAAAAAAGTGGAGTAGTCGAATAGTGGCGCAGTGGAGAAATCAACTGACGGAAGTGGATTCTGATTACGAGCGTCGACATTCAGTTGAATTCTGTGCAGCTTAAGTGCATTGCTTGTGTGAGTGTTTCTGTGAGTGCTTGTGTGGCATTTATGCAGCATTTAGTTAGGAGAAGATTTTGGGAATTTTGTGTTAGTTGACGCTTTGGAATTTTCGTGCAATTTCCAAGTGTCTGACGCAGCTTGACTTGCTCGGCAGTTGAAGTGTTTTCGAGGAAGTATTTGCCTTTTACTCGTGGCTCGGACTGTGCCTGATGTTGAGCTTAATTTGGGGATTTTAAGGGGCGTTCTGTTGAAAGCAGTAAGCGTAGGATTTGGAAAATGAGTGCTTTTACTGGGTTTGGTATAGAAGAAAATTGACACTCGAGTGATTTCATAAAGGAAAATAAATCTCTTTGAAAGTGTTGTACAATATTACTGAAAAATAATAAAAAAAAATATTCAATACATATTCAAAAATGAAATTAAAAATCTATAAAAATATGAACTCACAACAATATAATTGTTTTTAGAAATAAATTATTTAATTATTTGATTAATTTATATAAATTGATTACAAATTATTTAAAAACTAGTTTTTAGATTAACTAATTTAATCAATTTATAATTTATATAAACAAATTTTTGAAAATAATTTGTAAATAATAGATATAAATTAATTGATAAAAATACAATTTTTATATTCGATGAGATCACCTGCAATGTATGTCTGTGTTGATGGTTTACTGGGCTGAGCTTCCAAGTAGTGATACAAAAATTCACCATGTTTCCACAGTTCCTATTCAAACACAAAACACTCTTTTCGCTGGAAACCATTCTTTCTATATGCACAACAACTGACTGGCTGACAGCATTTCCTCTTTGCACCTTCATCTGCAAATCCCGAAGACTTCGGATCAAGTGGATATATCTCTCTCTCTGGAGGAATGGCCCGAAATGGCTAAAGAAATTCTCTGATGCTGACCCAAAAAAAACTTGCTTGTACAATGCAACTTTCGGAACAACGAGCGGACATCATCGACCAGTTGTCTTACATCTTTGGAGGACTGCGGCACATTGGCGTTTCCACCCATAGTCGAATTCATCCCATTCCATTTCAGAGTTGTCATTTGTCATCGCCTAATAATTCTCGCTCAAAGTTTTTAGTTTCCCGCAAGACAAGCGCTCTCTCAAACTCTTCCCATGTCAAAGAAAAGCTTTTTCTGGGCCCTCAACTCCGTCTTGAACAATCAGAAGGGACGCGAGATAACGGCAGATTCGCCACTGCCGCCCTGCCGTGTATCGATCTTCACATGATCTCCCCCCACCCCCTGAAATCAGTGAAAGTTTGTCCAAATTTATGTAGCCCTACATTCCCCCGGCTTTTCCTCCGAAATCCAACTTTTATATTCAACTAAGCAATTAATAAATTTTTGCTACGTTTATTGGTAAAAATCCCAACAATTAACAACGGATCCCTATTTTTTGAATCAACATTTTCAAAATATGTATAAGTATTAAAAATTTTGAAAAAATGGAAGCTTCCAATGTATTCAAGCAAAAAAAAAATAATCAAGTAAAAACAAACAAACAAATATCAAAAGATTAAAATCTCATTGAATATTTTGTCCCGGTTGCACCACTGTACCGAGCGACATGCAGCGAATTTCATGGCTAGGGTCAGGTTCATTCACAAAAAAATTAGAGATAAGCTTGTGTACGTTTTTACGCTCGGCGTTTTTTTCGTTTCACAACAACAATAATCATAACAAACAAATATTTTGCTCAAAGAGATCAGCTGAAATGTTTTTTAATTAGTGACAAAAGCAAAATTCTCGAGCGAAGAACAAGTGACGGAAGCAAATACTTTGTGCTAACCGACGGCATTTTCAAAAATCTTGCACTGCGCAGAACGCGAACCCAAAATAGAAAATATATACTCAAAGAAATGCACAGAAAAGTGCTTTTACGTAAGAGGCACCAACAAAAACTATTTGCGCGGAATATAATATTTTCTACACGGACATTCCGTTTCAGAACTCTCGCTGCTGCACTGCTGCCTGGGTTGGTTGGCGTCAGTGCACGGTGCACTCAATGGCGATGCAAAGCTGTTGTCGCTGCTGCTGGCGCACGCAGACGCATCCAGCAATTACGTGGTGGCGCCGCAGCAGCTGCTCTCGCTCTACATGCAGCTGTACGCCGCCGACGATGTCCCTACGAACGAAGTAACTGACGCCGAGGAGCAGCCGTCCGCTGTGACAACAGTTGCGCCAAATGGTGTGGACAGTCGTCACAGTGAAAGCATTGAGGAGTACGAGGACTCTTTCATATCCACTGAGAACGCCATTGTTGTGTCAAATGTGCTGCGCGGAGGCAGTGGTAAAACGCGCGAAACCCTGGCGCAGAAATTGAAAAATGTGCAGTTGCTGCCACTGCCGCTGCAGCGAGACTTCAACAACGACAGCTGCGCGCTCATGAATGCCGTGTCCGTACACTCGCGCTGGACGCGCAATTTCCAGAAGCGCGAGACGCGCAAACGCCAATTCTACATGAAGGCGCACGCGCACGTCTACACCAACACATTGCGCAAGGACAGCATTTTTCCGTATGCGTTGCTGCCCGAGCTGAATGCGAGCGCGCTGGAGCTTTCTTTGCAGCGTAACGGATTGAAAATGTTGCTGTTGCGACCGGAAGATGCCGCGGGCTTGCCGCAGTTGCTGCAGCAGCTTAGCGCCAACGTTAGTTGGCTGGAGGCGCTGATGGGCGACAAGATGGAGGGCGAGGCGAGCGTGCCAGATGGCTCGACAGTGCGCGGGCAGCGTCTGTGGCCCACTTTGGTGCGAATCTTTTTGCCGAAATTCAATTTCAAGCATCGCTTCGAAGTGGACGCGGTCTTCAGGGAGGTTTGTGAAAAAGTCGGTTCAATAGAATTTCAAGTTGAATGAATGTTTTTTCAATTTACCGTTACAGTTACAGAACGCATCGGGAGGAGGGAAATCAACCACGTTTTTGGCGCCTAAAATTGTGCACGAGGCGCAAATTGCTGTCAGCGAGGATGGCATTGGAGATCTGGAGCAAACGAGTGAGTCTCAAACAGAATTATGGAAAAATTGTTATCAATATATTTACTTGAAATAAATGTAAATATTCTGCAGTGGTGCTGTTCTGGAATGCTTACGCCTCCATGCGCACTGTGCCGCGCAAGTTCAAGGCCAATCATCCCTTCATGTTTGTCATCCACAACCGCAGAGGCGTGCAGCTGCTCGGACACGTGGCGCAGCTGCACGTGGTGGGCCATTGAAACGGCGACGATTGGCATTTAGTGAACAGCATAGAACTTAATAAACCAACTAAATTTTTAATCAAACAACGACTACATTCCTGTCTCTTCCCCTCAATTGCGCTTCAATCTCTGCGCTTTTTGACGAGCACTTTGCAAGTCTAAAATTTTTCAGCTGAAATTATTTTCCCGCTTTTGACTGGTAGCAAAGTTGCAAAGCAGATTATTTCTTCATTGCATCGTTTACCTCGTTTCACTTTCCTCCACGCGTTGCGCGGATTACGCGAATTTACTTTGCACAAACACAAAGTCGCTAAAATAAGCGAATTCTTAATCTATGCGCATTTATTTCACTCATTTCACCCTTTGCAATGCTGCAATGTTTTCCAAAGCACGCTTTCAGCTCAAATTAAATATTTTTGCATTCAAATGCCATAGTGGAAAATTTGAAATGCGTACATTGCAGCATTGAAAAACGCACCAACGTCAAATCCTGTTTGCCCGACAGTTGCCAAAGCAATGCGCACGACTTTTTTCTATCAATTAGTGAAAATTTTTCTCTCTAGTGCGCGCTCTCAATATTTTCTCATTGCAAGCTTACGCTGTCAGCTGTCATCAGCGCCGGTCCACTGTCAATTAAATTCAATCAACTGTAACAGCAACGGCAACGGTGTTAGTGATGGTGATGGCAACACTAACAACGACCGTAAGCGCCGACTGTCGCAGGCTTTGCACTAAGCAGTAAACAAAGCGCGACTTTTATCTATGAACTGGCAATTAGCAGACAAAAAACAACGCTTTCCAATGGCAACGATAAAATAGTTTGGCCGTGAAGCATAATAACTGTCCATAATGACAACGACTATGGAATGGGAAATGGGTTGAGAGAAAGGATTATTGCACTAAAAAAAATTTGGCATCATTTTGAGGCATCAAATTGGAACAGACAGACAGAATTCGGTTTTAATTTTGGTATTAAGCATAAAAAGAAATTGTGGATATAAAGCAAGGAGTCAAATACTGGATAACTACGGGTTCTATGGGTTCGAATCCTGACTCATTCTAAACCAAATATGGACCGAATTGTTTGTTACTCTCTTAGCGGGACATGTCAGCGTAAATAATTGCTGAAGAGAATCTTCTGTAGGTTCCTTCCATTTGAGTACAAATTGGATGGTTTCGTATGATTAAGCATTTTATATATTTATGAAATTTCTTAAATAATAATATACATATTATTAAAACAAATTTTGACGGAAATTTTTCACACCTTATTTCACGAATTAGCTTTAATTTTCTTATTCCTAAAAATTTGGAAGGATGGGAGCGCACGTACAAGGCAAAGTCTCTGATTGCGTTCAGCTTGGCGAAGCTGATTCACAGCCTCCTCGCGGCCCTCCAGGATAGCGATTTGGCACCCGATGAATAGCAGATCCTCCTTATTAGATGCTCCTCTTATCCTCTCCTCCTCTCCTCTCATATGGTGCAGAGTCTTGAACGTTGTCGACTACCGATGAAAGTGCTTTCGCAGCGTTCAAGATACTCCGCAAGGTCTTCGGTCGGCTCCGCATGGGAGATGAGTACTGTATTCAATGGAACAGCGAGCTGTATGAGCCGGACACGAACATGGATATAGTCAGGAGCATACAAATACAGCAATATGCCTGAACATTCTCCAGCTAGGCGGGTCTACGAGACAGTACTCTCAGGTGGACGGTGCGGAAGAGAACAACCACATTTGCGTTGGAAGAACCAAATGTCGCAGAGTAGCTGTTTTGTATTCGGCCAAGACCGACAAACGGTTCTAGCGCCAGTTAAGAAGCCAAGTAAGTTGAATAGTGTACAATTCCCAGGACATAGGATTTGGGTTGCGCGCAGGGTTTGGTGCTCGCCACGTAAAACCAATTTACCAATGAAAGCTAAAGGAGCCAGGATCCGACTCTTCAACATTTTTGCACAGTGTGTCTCATAAAATACCTGATTTTTCGCCGTTTAAAATAATCAATTAGCCTCAAAATCAAAACAATCAGCTGACATTGCATTGACTGAAATTTAATACGTCGAACTTTGCTGACGTTAATAATTGTCAAAATGTGAACTTAAGCCCAAAAACTGCTGCACTGTCGTAGCACGTTGTTGTTTTTGTTGTTTGTTGGCGCTAATGAATGTCGCGTTCTAATAATCGTCTTTGCGCTGGCGAAATCTGAAACGACAAGGCTGCTTACTGAAAACTGGCAGTTGACTGGTTGGAGCGCGGCTAATGGAAAAGTTTGCAACATGAAACGTTGGTGGGGTCTTAGATGAAAGTTGCGAATTTCCGAAATTTGCTTGTAGTCGCATTTTATGGATATTTAAGCATTTGAAATAGTTTTGCGAAGGCATTTTTCAGCGAGTGATCTTTTGAGTGACGTTTTGTTTGAGTAGTGGTTGAGTATTGAATGTTGAAAGATTGGAATATTTGCAGAGCCAAAACATAGCAAAAACCTTAGTTTAATGATATACTTAGAATAAGTTTTTAAACAGTCAAACGTAAAAAAAAAATAGTTTAGCTAAAAGTTTACTGTGTCAGTTAGTTATCTGCGTTTAAGTTAGAAATTTTCCTTAAAAGCAGAAAGAGTTTGTTCGTCTTTTGTAAATGTTTTGCATTTCTCTGGCTTTATGTTAGTTCAAGTTCCACTTAGACATTCTCGTTGTTGTTTAAGTTTTACATTTTTGCGTTTCCAACTGCATTTCTATGGAGACCAAGGCGCTTCTTCGCGGCTTCCGATTCCTGTGCGGCATTGCAGTGACAGTAATCTGGCCAATTTATTGTCTGCGCACGCCTGATTAGCTGTGGCACTTCACTTGCACATCCTGGCCACGAGCGCCCACACCGCGCCGCCTTTACTCGCCCAGAGCGCTGTCTGTCTGTCTGTCGCATTTTATGTATTTCCTTCATGCTTGCGCTTTGTTTACATAAAATCACCGCACATGCTTGCTTTGTAGTAATGACACAAACACACTCACTCTCACACACACACATAGAAACGCCACTCACTGCTGCAGCGATATAGAGTCATCAGCAAACGAACCGACTAGACTTTGTTAAAGAATGAAATGTGTAAACAACAACTACAATAAAGTGCAACTTCAACAACACCAACAAAGCAAATGCAATGCAATGCAATGCAATGACAATGCAACAATAACAAAACAAAAAACTACATAGACAAAAATATAAAAATAAAACAACAACAAAATCAAATACAAAATACAATGTTGTCAACTGCAATGAAATAAACGTCAATTGACCACACAATGTCAGTGTCGTTAGGATTGTTGTTGTTGTTGTTGTTGCTCGTTCTGCGCTGCTGTCGCTCATTGTTATCCTATACGCTTTACAAATACAACAACAAAAATACTAAAACAAAATACAATAACAAAGCAAATAGAAGTTTAGTTCGTGCCAACAGCCGTCGATGGCGAAGGTGAGCGGGCAGCGAGAGCCTGTAACCACTACAACAACCATACACTTTATCCGACGTTCAACTGCATCAGCAACAATCGCAGTCGGGCATAGTTGTGTGCAAAAATTGCTAAAAAGAAAATCTGCAAAAACTTTAAAGAATTCAGTCACGTTCGCACAATTGCAGCCAGCAACTGTAGCACGCACACACACAGACATGCGAACACAATGCGCTCATGAGTGAAACAGTGTTGCCGCCTTGTCTAGTTAGACAACGCAGCAGCGCAACGTTGCTGCTATCATTTCTATTAGTATTTCTTTTGCTCTCAATAGATTTGCCGCTACCTCGGCGCACAGTCTGCCGCTGCGACTGTCTGTCTGTCTGTCTGCATGTCTGTATGGATGGCTGTCTGCCTGTCTGGTTGGCTGTGTCTCGCTTTCATTTGCCAAATCCCGAAAAATCATCGCTCTGTGCTTTTTAAACCCCTTTAAGTTGTTGGTGTTGTTGTTTTTGTGATACGCCAAAGGAATTGCTGTCATTTTTGGTTCAGCTGTTGGCTGTCGGACAGCCGAACCGGTGGCGGTGCCGCTTGCCGCGTCCATTCTCCCGAATTCGCTTTCAACCGAACGTTCGCCACGGCTTTGTCTGTCTGCCGCTCTAAACGTGCGTACATTTGTCGCACCGACTACGTGTTTGGGTGTGCATTTCTTGCCTTCAACTTTCAACTCAAAGTTTAACAAAACGGAAACGGATACGTTAACGAACTTGCCGGCAAGTTCCACTTGAACTCCATCCGCCGACGTTGCGGCTGCTCTGGCCATGGCCGTGGCTCTCGCTCTGCTTCTCTGCTTCCTAGTGCGCTCATCAGTAGACGGCGTGCAGTATTCTGCCAGTTTTTGCCGCTCTTCCACCCACCTCGCCTCATGCCGCCCACTCGTGCCAAGTCTGTTGCTGCCCATTTTTTGCTTATTTTTTAATACTCCTCGAGCATTGCTGTTCGTGTTTGTGTATTTGTTATGCGCATATTTGTTATTGCTGTTGTATTTGTACATGTTTCAAAATAATCTCAAGTAGTCGCCGGCATTGTTGTTGGGTTGCCGCTTGCCGCTAGCTTTTTTTGTTGCCAATATTTTGTTATAGTCGTCGTCTACTTGTAGCTGAAAACTTTCAGTAAACAAATATGAAAAGCATTTATTTACACGGCTGCCAATGTATTTGTGTACATTATTGTATTTGTTTATCGGTGTATTTATGCACAATACATAAACATGTACACGTTGCTGTATATATGTACATGTAATGTTTGTCAATTTGATATGAAATGAGTGGTAGACAAACTGTCGACAAAGTAAATTTTAGTTTCGCCTAAAGCAAAAATCTGAAGAAAATTGGAAATTTTCTTAAATATACAAATATTTATTATTGCAAAATTTGGGCTTTGGTTGTGAATGAAAATGTATAAAGCTATGAAGTTTGAGAGGACTTTATTATTTACTTGGGAATTTTAGATGAATAAAGTTACACAATGTGCTCAAAGTTGCTGAATTTTTTTAAATTATATTATTGAAGAGAATACATTTCAAACAAATAATGGCAAAGATAATTCTGCTTTATTTTATTTGAAAATTAATTAATTTTGAAGTAATTTATTTATTTATTATTATTATGAACTCATTTCAACCACTGAAAATCCCTTTTGTACAATTAAAACACAAATTTTGTGAAACATTTGTATCTTTAATCTCTGAAAACTAATAAAAAGTCAATGATTGTACTTCAGCTGCATACAAATTAATTTAAGTACTAATGTCGCTCTGAATTCATTCACATTTTGAGCTAAAAAAGTAAAAACGATAAACGACTGTTTTAACGCCTAAAATTATGTGATACAGTGGACTTAAGCTCAATTATACATAACTGTGCGCATTATGCATATTGACAGACTTGCTAACTAATTGCCAAGCATGGTGGAATGTTAAGCGCGAATAAGCTGCCTAAAGTGCTCACAAGTGAAAGAGTTAGTAACATTGAGTTAATTGTTCAGTATTCAGCTCTGAATTTGTTCAATTTGCAGTTTCTAAATAGCGAGTTGGGAGTAATTTTTCATAGGGAATTATCATCATTTTATTTGAGCTTCTTTTCATTCCAGTTTCATTTTGGAATAACCAACAATTTTCTTGAGCATTGTCAGCGATTATAAAAACGTCACATTTATGCAAAAGTTTGCTAAAGTTTTAGTTTTTGTTTTTTAATTCGATTCAAAAGCAATTTGATTGTAGCAACTTTACCCGAACGCAAAAAGCAGTGGACACATAGACTGAGAACAGATAGACAGACAGACATAAATATATGCGTGCCATTTCGTACGTGTCAGCGTTTCGCTTACACCTTTTCTACATTTTAAGCCTTTGTAACGTGTGCCTCGTTATGCACCCACACACTCGCATTGAAACCCCCTGTCAGCTGCTCCTAAGGTCCTGTGAGTTGCTGTAGTTGGCTGTACAAGGTTGCAGCTCGTTTTTTTTTTGCATTTCAGCAAAAAACAATTGCTACGTGAGCAGATTTTGTACACAGCGCCGACGACACACGTTTCGCTTGTTTCTTATATTTTACATTTTACATTCTCCTACTTTTTACGATTGTTTTCTTTATTTACTTTTGCTTTATGCTGCGCGCGCTGCTTGCTGCTTTTCGAAACAATTCAAGGATTTTGCGAAAATCTCGTGTTGAAACGCACAAGGCGACAGGAAACGCCAACGAATGCCAACTGCTGAATGCTGTCTATCTGTCTGTCCGCTTATGTGTGTATGTGTGTGTTTCATAGCTTGGGAACACCTGGTGCCGTAGTCGATATGCAAAACATTTGATAAAGTGGAAGCGCAGATGGGGGAGTTGAGAAAAAAATTTCGTTAGCGCGAAAAAAATGAAGAGGAGAAATACGAGAACAGCGAGCAGAGCATTGGACGAGCGCATTGCGGAATTTATGTTGCAACAAGGCAGTACAACATGATCTTGCCGCTGGCGGCAAATACCCAGCACGCACACATGCACATACATACTGGAACATGTATGGAGCCACTGCGATACGTGTACACGCGCATCCGGCTGCCGAAGCATGTCCTTGCGCGGAGAGTGAGGGCGGAAGTGCAAAACGTGTCGTTGCCGAGCATAGACACGCTTAGTTGGCAAGATTATGATATTTCAAACAATTTGTTTAAGTTTTCACATGTTAGACAAAGGCGGAAAGCGGATGTTGTGTCACATACACACACACACAAACACTCACATACGCACGCACGCACATAGCTGCCAAAGATAAAGTGGAGTTGTTTTTTGCTGCATGTAACACAACTCGAAAATCATTTTGAAAATTATTAAAAATTTAACAAGCACAAAGCAAAAGTAAATGAAAATCAAAAAAAGCAACAGCTACACAAAGTTGCAGCCGAAAAGTATGCAGCGTGCGTCCAATTGCGGGCGTGTGTGTGTGTGTGTGGGGGGGGGGGGAAACTGTTGGGTCCGTTCTTCATTTGCCAACAATGTTGCAGGGTTTTTGCTACAACAATTTGTGCAGCCAGAAAAAATATAAAACAGAAACCGTGAAGCAGCAGCAGACAGAAAAAGCAGACACAAAGTGAATGGAATGTTTTATCTAATCGCTTTTGTTATTAGTTAAATAAAGTTGCCGCACGTGGCAGCGATGTCAGTGGCCGTTTTTAGTTTTGAATATTTCGCCGATATGGACAAAATTTATGCACGCGTTGCTTTAAAATAGAAAAGCATTACTAAAATTGTAGATTATGTAAGGCGAAGTAAAAATAAATGCACTGTTTTTATGAAATTAAAGGCTTTAGTTAGAATGATCCCATTTAAGTGAAATATCTATGCAGCGTTTTGTTTGATAACTTGTTGCTATTTCGAGGATAATTCTATTCCATAATTAAAACGCTCGTCCCTATTGGCAAAATTTAGTACAGTTGATTTTTGCAAACTGCTCTTGAGGCAAATTTGTCACTTGTTTGTCACTTGTTGCCAGGTCCGGACTATATGGTTGATATATAAGAACCTCCCAACCAAACTTTCCGAGCTTCTGGTCAGTCACTATCGTTGTTAGTCCTGATGGAACTCAATTTCTGAACCTGATGGAACTCAATTTCTCTCCTATAGCTGGTCGATTGGGCAATTGCTTCCTTCAGACGGTCCAATTGTTGACAGTACTGGTCCGAATTAAGAATTTGGCTTCAGGGGAGCAGCTCATAGCAGCTCAACATGATTCCTTGCCAATTCCATCAAACATACAGCAAAACCTTTCTGATAGTCAATCCTGGCTTGGCCACAGCATGCGCCAGTGTGATCAACTTTTCATTACCAATCAACATTCGGTCCATAAGGTTTTTTGCTTTAAAACGTGAGACACCCAGACATCGAGTTTACTTTTGTTCATTTTTATTTTATTTTTATTTTTATTCAGTCTTATTGAAGTGGTTCCAAATGGTTTTTTGGTTTTTTATACAACATGAGATAAAGATTACTAAAGCCATCTATGGAACAATAATTGATTTCTTTTTACTACAGCAAATTACTATTAAAAATTTAGGTACTTTAAACTTCACAAAATATTTAAGAAGGTATCATTATTTTATTTTAATTATTTTTCATGTCTCCTGCTGTCAGCTAAGCTGCTGAAACGACAAAGCGAAATATACAGTGGAACAAAAAAGGTAAAGCTTGAAAATAGAATAGAAGAATCTGATGAAAAAATCCCCATTGCACTGTCGCTGCCTCATACATATTCGTAGAGGGTCATTTGCTGCCAAGTTTGCTCCACTTTGTTTCATTTTTGGTCGCGTCGTGAGGAAGCAACGCTGCGAAGTTGGCCGCGGCGATGTTGCATGCAGAAAAGAAGATTTTCGCAAATTAAAATGTTTCAAGTTATTAAAATGTTTTCATGCTGCCGTAGCAGCAAAAGCGGAATTATGAAGAGCACTGTACCGCTTTAAGTTGTTGTTGTAATGGCTGAAATGTTGCAACCGTTAAATGCGTCAACGCTAAGTGAAAGGGTCGACTGGCCGCTTGGCGTGCAGCAAGATTGCAAGCGGCAAATGCTTTGAAGTGGCGCCAGCAACTCAAGAAACTCGCACAGTCGATGGTTGAGCGGCAGCAGCAGCCACAACGCGCCGCATGGCCGGCAAAATGGCGAGTTTGTAGGGTACGAGGCCGGGGCGCAACTATCATTTGTTCCGGAACTGTGGCGGCACGGTGGCAGTGCGCTCATTCTTATGCGCTTCAATGAAGCACATAATTATCAAATAATTGGATGCGACACCAGCTGCGGCTGCCGGCTGACGGCTGTCGATTGTGGGCGACTGCAAGTGCGCTTTTCCTTTCAGTCTTCGCTGTGGAGCTAAACTGCTTCACAGTGACGCCTTCAATATGCGCGCATGAAATAAAATCACGCTGACATTGTTGTCAGTGCCGCTGGGCGCTGCCACTGTTGCCAGTTTCACTCTACTGAACTACATTTCTCACTGCATGGCGGGTTGGGTGCTCTGGTGCGTGAATGTGTTTGTGTGTGTGTATGTTTGTGGGTGAATGGGAGTTTTGGCGGCATAACAAGTTTCTCTTTGACTTTATTAAATATTGTATCTGTTTAAAGTTTGCCCGTTTCTGCAGAGTTTTGGTGCGTTTTATTCAATCGTGCATTAACATTATTTTTTATTATACATACTTGAGTGGATATAAAGTAGTGAGACTGCTAACCGGAGCATAGAAAAGAGCGCTGGAGGGCTTTTAGTAGAAAGTAGAAAATAACGAAATGCAGAAATTGGTTTATAAAATGAAGAACTTTAAAGAGATAAAGTATTGATTATTTAAGCTGCATCTTACGAAACTGATAACAATATATTACAAAAAATTACCTTATACGACATCTACTTATCGGAAGAAATCGAATTGAATTGATATCACTCAGTAGAGGGCCGACTTTGACTATCGTTGAATAGCGAGAACAGACTGTAAACGACTCAAGGATGCCCTTTTCAAATGCAACAACTACTCTGCCAACTACTCGAAGACTTACGTTATGTCTGCGTTGTTTCATATGCAAAGAGACTCACTTCAAATACAACAAATTCGCCAACTCCTCAAAGCCTTGTTGCCTTCGTGCAATTACTTCCACCATCTTTGGCAGCTGTTCGCCTCGCTTAATGAGCGTGCAAAATTCTCACTGTTGCTTTCAAAATTGTTGTTGTAATCGTTGCACATAGACTCGATGGCAACAACACTGGCTCGAGGTGGCGCATTAGTTTCATTTCAACAGCTTCAGGCACAAAATCCGCTCGCCACACACTGCACCGACTGGATCGGTGGCGGCTTACACTCGTACGGAAACGGAAGTGTCCATTTGTAAATGTTTTCGCATTAGGGTAATTCATGAGCGCCATTAGTTGCAATAATGGGGCTGGCGCGCGGTTGGCGCTGTCAGCGCGGCCACGTTCGCTTGGGCCGTTAACGTCGTATTGCGGTTTTTCTATGAGCTACAACTCTGTAGCAAGCGGGCTTTGGTGTGTTGGTGTGTCGGTGTATGTGTGTGGGTTGCACACATTTACAATTATTTACAGCTAAAATAAACTTTATAAAGCCAAATAGGCGTGCGGCGTGTGCGCTTCATTCGTTTGTCTGGCTGCTGCTGCCGTACACACACACACACGCAACCAAATGCAATTTGCAGTTCTTGTTGCCGGCGCTGCTGTTTTAGTTGTTGTTGCCAGAGTTGTTGCATGAACGCATTTGGCCAGTTTTAAATAAATGCGAGCTGCTTTTAAATGTTGCGGTTGCCATGCTTCACACAGTCAAAGCAGCAGCAGCCAGCCAGCCAGCCGGCCACAGCCACGCCCTCCAACAACCGACCCAACAAGCTCTCTATTACTGCCGCAGCCGCCGCCATTATTACTGGCCCCATTACTACAACAATTATTCTTCGCATTGTTGCGCTGCGGCACTGAGCGAACGCATACATACATACATATGTGTCTTCTTGTTGTTGTGTTAGTGATTTTTGCAGCAAAACTCATTTAAATTAGTCGCACTTAAAATGATTTATTGTTAAAAGTGTGGTATGCCTGTCCGTCTGTCCATTCGTCTGTCTGTCTGTTCGGCTTTCGTTTTTCGCTGTGAGTTTTTGGTTTTTGTTTTTGTTGTTGTTGTTGCTTCTATGGTTGCTTACTTATGTATGTACATATTTGTGTGTAATAGTTTTTATGTGTTTATAAATTGCAGCTTTTAGCTGCATTTTCGCACGGCTTATAAAATATCAAAAAGCTTGCAAAATGTGTAAAATTTTAGTTTCAAGTTGCATTTAATTGCTATAAAAACTAATGTTTTTGCACATGTGCAACATTTGGCCGCACGTTTACATTGCGAATAATTGTAATTTTATGTGTTTAAATTTTGGTGTAATTATGCGGCATTACATTTTTGTTATTTATTTGTAATGTTTGACAATGATTTTGAGTAATTACTGAGTATACACAAAGTGCTGAATGAAAGCAATGTGAGGGAAAAATTTTGTTTTGATGTTTAATGATTGTAAAGCAGAAAAGCAAATGTGGCCTATATGGAATATTTAATTGGGTGGGTAAGAGTATAATTTTGGTTTTATAGTATAAAATGAAACAAATTCTTTTACAACAAATGAACTTTGATCATTGACGTATTTTCCGTTTTGTGCTATGATCTTTTGCAATCCTTCTGGAAACTCCATGGGTCTTTATTAGAGAAAAACTGAAACAAGTCCGATTTCAAGCACAGACCTAAAATAATTAGTATCCAAATTTTTGGGAATAAAAAATTGCCCTAATTTAAGAAATTTCTATAACTATTGTTTTATAATAACTATTCCCAATAAGAAATTTTTTACGTCGCCTATAACTATTACCACGTAATACAATTTTTTGAATTGCATAATAACTCTTATAAGTAGGTAGGTAGGTAGGTTAAGTGGTCGCCTCTAGGGCATCACTTAGGCCTTGTGGCCCATTGTGTTACCACGTGGGGGGGGGGGGGAAACTTCACCTATCCGATAAATAAGTAACAAATATATATATTTATATATATTTTTATAAGTAACAAATATATTTTTCGTTGTCGATAATTATTATTTTGGGATTTTTGTTTTTTAATATACATTGCTTCATAACTTTTATTTATGACTTTTATTTACCGATAACTATTATTTTGAGAAATTTTTTTTACGTTGCTTCATAACTTTTATTTGTGATTTTTTCATTTACGTTGCCGATAACTATTATTTTGTAAAAAAGTATTTTTTACATTGAATTACCACATTTTGGATATGAATTGGTTTTGAATTGTTTTAAATTGACAAACGCAAATTAACTGCAGAAACCTAATTTCCACCAACCACTAAACAATAAAAAATCAATTCAAACTCAAAATGTGGTAGGACAACGTAAAAAAAAAATTTCTTTCATAAAAGTTATGAAGCAACGTAAAAAAATGTTCTTTCAAATAATAGTTATCGGCAACGTAAATAACAAAAAATCATAAATAAAAGTTATGAAGCAACGTAAAAAAAAATTTTCGCAAAATAATAGTTATTGGTAATGTAAATTAAAAAAGTCATAAATAAAAGTTATGAACCAACGTAAATTAAAAAAATCCGAAAATAATAATTATCGAGAACGAAGTGAAAATGTGTTTCCCATAATAGTTATTAAAAAATATTTGTCGCAAATAATAAAAAAAATAATTTATGTTGCATTGCAATAGTTACATTGCAATTATCGTGATGGAAGATGATTACTTTGCGATTTGCCAGTTCTGGCCATTTAATAGTTCTCTCCAGCTTCATTAGTTGTTGGCAATAAGCCAACTGAAATTGATTGTTTGTTACCTTGGAAGCAGCTCAAAATACATCAAACCTTTGTAATCCAAGCAAATTGTGTCCATAATCCTTTTTTGATGCAACCAGTTTGCTTCTAAAGAAGCCTTAAAGATGGAACCTATTAGATGCCAAAAGGGAAAAATTATAATGTTGACTGGAGTCCTTCAGGGTTTGTAGAAACCTAAATTACTTTCTTGGCAACCCAATATATATAATATTATATATACAAATACATTTATGATCAGGCACACCAAAAGAATCGAGTAGGATTTCTTTGCCTTTTCGGCCAGTTTTAGTTGTTTGCTTGTCCGCCCATTCGTACGTTTACCTATCCTTCCATATATATATCTGTTTGTCAGTTTGTTCGCCCATCCATTCGTCTGTTCATCAATCCAAGCGTCTGTCAGTACGTGTCTGTCCGTCTGTCAGTACGCGTTTGTCTCTACGTATTCGTTTGCCTGCCCTCTGTTAGTTGCATGATGAACAATTTTTGTGCTACTTGAAGTATATTTAAAGTCTCTGATTAAGAATCCTGCTGCAGCACACCACAGGTTGTAGTGGACCTGAATAAATGTCTTACAGCTACACTAAATAAGGAGTTACATAAAAGCCAATAATAGGTTCTTGTGTGATCTTTGTAGGCTCAGGATTATTGGTCCTAACTGACAATTGCTCTCTCTTGTGTCACAGCAGTGCTTTTGGACTTTGTTATAATTTGTTTTATTCTATAATTGGTTCATTTCAACCTCAAAGACAACTTTACGCTTTCCAAGAAATTTCAGTTAATTTTCCAAATTTATCACTAAATATTTATAAGCAGTCTCCAAGGAATTCATTATATTTGGAACATCGAATGTTCGCTTCGTAATTTGAACTTGTTTAAAATTTGCTCGCCGCTCACCGCTGCGCACATCAAATAAATCTCAATTGCTTGCAAATGTGTTGGAGCGTTTGAATTGCCAGCGCAAGTGGCAACTCATTAATCTGCGAAAAGTAGAAAAATGTTAAACACTCTGCGAGTGCTTGTCAAAAGTGACTGAAGCCAGACAAATGCACAAGACCATACACACACAAACGCACACACAATACGAGTATAGGCACACATATACATAGACACTGCTGAGTCGAACATCGAGCAGCCATACAGCAGACACCGCCCGAGCATGACATGACTTTTTCTATATGGCACACACACATTCAGGGTTTGCTGTGGCCCTGCATTCCTTGTATCTACATATGTGTGTGTGTGTAAGTTGCCTGGTTGCCCGTTGCTTGGAGTATGCGACATCAAAGACAAATTGCGCACAACACAATGACAAATTATTTCGCATTCACTACACGCTGCCATTAATTCTCGCCGTATCTGCGCGCTGATTGCCATCGAGTGTGCCTGGCACTGTGCGGAGGCGTGGCACGGGGCATACACATTTGGAGGCGAGCTGCTTTGCCGCTACCTTTGCCTTTGGTGCGCTGCATTTTTATTGGCATTTCGCACGGTTCAGCGAAATTTGGATTTTTTGGGTCTGGTGTGTGCGGGGCGTGACGCCCGACAGCAGTTAAAATGAACTTAAGACAATTTTTGCAGAAATTAAACACAGACAGGAGTTTATGTGGTGCACTGTGGGCGCGACAGTGTCATTTATCATGCGCCCGAAAGGCGGCGGCTTAGTGTCGATTGTGGGACACTTTCCACGGGACAGGAAACTAAAAAGGGAGGAAGCGCGTGAAGAGTGTTGCAGTCAACTGGGGCGCTACTAATTAACAGCAACTTTTCTATTGTATAAAATTAATTACTTTTCGTATTGATTTTTAGCACATAACTAAGGTTTGTTATTTGTTAAGTTCAAAAGTTATTTAACAAAAGTGTTTGAAAAGTTCATAGCGCAGCGCAGATTTTTTACAGTGTTTATGTTTTTAATATTTTCCTATTTTTCCACTAACATTTTTACATATTTTTTATTTTTATTCAATGTAATTAACTAACTGCGATCTAAACTTTTAATTGTGATTACAAACTATCATTGCAATTCATCACTGCCAGGCAATTTTATGGCCAACAATTGCTGCATACATTTGTATGTATGTTGAATTTTTTGTATAAGTGTATATATATGTGTGTGCAGTTGAGAGTGTTAACCCATTGCGTAATTAAAATTATTAAATTTTATTTAAAACCATCTAAGTGGCTGGCAATGCCACTGGGGAATAATGTATTTGTATGCGAGTGTACGACAGTTGCAACAATAAAACCAACAAATATAACTGCGTATGCATTCGCCATGGCAATAATAAATACAACAATAACAACGATATAGTCAGCAAATAGTATTGAGTTACATACATAGAGTAAATGCAGTAGTACATATTTATGTACGAGTATATAACACGGTGTGGTGACACAGGGGGCGCTCAAATGCTAAATGAAAGCCACAACTGGATAAGAATGGGTAAAGTGTTCCACGTTGATTTCAGTAACTTGGTTGATTTTATAAAAATTACTAACATAAATAACAATTTGGCCGAGTTTCAGCTCCTACTTTCTTACGTACTTAAGGGGGTCAATACGTGTAAATTTAAAAAATTTTCAAACAATTTTTTTTTGTGAAATAGACTCCAGGGGGTCTTAAGAATATCCCCCTCAAGTGGTTTTTAATTCTGATGACCCGTTCCCCTGCGGCAGCGCTTTATTGATGGTCAATTCGTTCCGCATGATATCGGTAATGCAAAGTTTAAACCGAATTATTTCGAAACACTGGTTTTTGATTACACAGAGCAACAAAATCGACATTATTTTTTTTTTCTGAAATCAAACCATACTTTTCTAAAGGAGTTAGTTTTTTGATTGTTTGAGCGGCTTAGGAAATATTGATGGTTTTCCTTGGAGGGCGTTTTACATGTTTTTTGACCATTACATGCATGTACCTCCTACAAACCTGAAGTCTTAAATGCCATTTTTTTAACATGGATTAACAATACTCTAACTATGTATTTAAAATTTAAAACATTAAAATCCCTTCAAATTTGCAAGAGTTATTCATTTGCAAATCAAATTTTCAGTTACTTTGCAAGATTGCGAATACACAAAAGAAAGAAGAATGTTGGGGCTTTCAATTAAAAAAGAAATTGTTGAAATACGATGTTTGTAATAGAAAATGTGTACAAAGATGTAAGTTCTCCATTCATAAATTCAGCAACAAAAGCAAGGATTTACTTTTGAGCTATAATATTGGAGCACAATTTTAGGCAACAGTATACAAATGCTCACATTCAACAAATGCCCTCAATTCATAAAATTTTCAGCTTTCGAATTTTGAATTTTTTGCCCCTAAAAATATGTCGCAATGAAATATGGGAAAACAGCAAGTAGTTTGCTAAGTGTGTGTGGTTGAAATTTTTACTTGTGTGATGCAACTCTTTTTAGAATAGCTCCTACAGTAATGAACCAATTCAAATTTTGTTAATGCCCTTGAAAAGACAAATATTGACGCTTGCGAAAATACTTTAGATACTTTCGTCAATGACGCGAAGAAAATTAGGAGTAGTGTTATGGAAGTAGAGTATCTCGACAAGAAGGAGTGTGCCGTTCTTCATAAAATTTGGTGTACTAGTTAATCATGGTCTGCTGAATTGAAATCTCCATCTTGTTTTTCTTAAACTGTTGTAGTTTGGCAATGCCTGAGACTTAAATTTGCAATTTTCGTCATTTTTGGTGAGCTATAGCAACGAGTGTGTTAGCTAAATTTTTCAGAGTTTACATTTAATCGGTAACGTCAACATTGATAATTGCAAAGAGTCACAGAAATTGTCTTAGGACCTTTTAGTTGTGCAATAAAAACGATAATAATAGACGTATGTTTTACTTTTTTGCAGTTTTCTCTATTTTTCATGCTGATTGGATACTTTTAGGGATAAACAAAATTAATTTTGTCGGAAAATAGGTGTTTAGACCACTTTTCAAATTGAATTATTTTCTGAGATCGGAAGATATCGGAGGATGTAATTATATAATCCGACAAAGAAAGAATGCTTTTAAAAATAAAAAAAAATCCAGGAACATACTTTCACATACTTTTTAGATATTTTCCTCTAAGTTTTGCTAATTTTCATATTTTTAATTTTGAAAAATATTTTAAATTTAAAGTGAAGTAAAAGCTTCAGGTTTGAAAATTTTGAGAAAATATTAAAAGCGAAAATGGCCACATCTTTTCCTAATCTATATTGAAAGTTTCAGCAATTTCTTGATAACCATGTATTTTTACAAGTTTTTTTACTCAATAGACTAAAGAACAGAAAATATTGTTTAAAATTTTTTGTGAAAAAAGTTTCAACTTTGAGCCGCCTTTACTAATTAATTTTTTGCACAGATTTTTTTGGGTTTTTTTAGTTGGAGTTTTACCTTTCAAATGACATCAAAAACGTTAAATTCTGAGACTATACATTTTTTGAATTTTGTCCATGGAACGAATCACAATGCGCCGGCACAACTTCTACTAGAATTTGGGCACAACGTTGGACCCCCACCACCGCCGCCATTTTGAGCACGCCATTCTTGCACTGCTACCTTTTAATAAAAGAATGGAAAAAAGATTGTAGATTGCAATAATTTTTTCCGGCGTATGCGCGATTCCAAAAATATACCGTTTACACGTATTGACCCTCTTAACTGGCCATAACAACCTGTTACCGGGTTACGTTCTGCCGCAAAAGTTTTCTCCAGACGTTTCTGCTTTGCGCGCGCCATCCAGAGATGATAGGACCTCCTCAACTTGGTTCTTCCACCAAGACAAGACACGGCCTTGGCCTTCGACTTCCAAATACCAAATAATAAAAAAAAATTAAATTAAATTAAATTAAAACAAAAAAAAATTTTGTTATCTTCCAATTATAATGTGTGTTATAATGTGACCACTGTGCCAGCGTGCGCACCATCTTCTCTAGATTATTCATGCAACATTGCAATACACACACAAACACACACACACACACTCAAACACATTCCCCAGCACAAAACAATCTAATTAAATTTTTTTCAATGAGTTATAAACAGATTTGAATATTCTATTTCACACTGCTCAGTTTAGTTGTAGCTGTAGTCGTACTATGGGGAGAGGGCATTGAAAGTCAGCGCAAGGACCAACATGCATTTAGCAGTGAGCGCAGGGGCTGTATGTATGTATGTACTTGTATGTGTCTATGTGTTGGTGCTGGTGTACGTGTTGGCAAATTCATGCAGAAAAACGACGTGCCAACAGTGTTAATTAATTTGTATTATTTATTTATAAATTACGAGCAGCGCCCCGAGTGTCGACTTTGCGCAGCTTCGGTGCGCCGCCTAAGTGCGCTTTAATGAATAGATCACATAGCACAGCTTGCGGCGTAGCCATTTTAATGAAACGACTGAAATCAAGTACAATTCGAGGCGGAACGAAATATTCTGAAAATCTCTTCAGTTTATTTATTTTAGTTGAGTTCTCAGCTGAGAACAGCTGAGCGTATGAGCAACATTTGTGCTGCATGGCAGCCAATTGCAGTTTTGTTGCTGCACACTGCGCCGTCTGGCATATGGTTTCCATGTGGTGCAAAACTTTCGTCGTAATTGCACTTTTATTAAGCGCGCAATTGCAAAACAAACAAACAAGCAGCCGCACAAAATACAATAAAATTAAATTAAGTACCGCAGAGGTTGAAATGCAAAGTAGCAAAAACAAAAAAACGTGAGTACCAAAAATAATACAAATTAAAATTGAAAACAAAACCAAACAACTAAAAACTAAAAACATAGAACGGCAAACGGCTGGCGAAATCCACATGCGCTCATTAAATATTTGGCTGTGGCAAGGTGACGACAGCGGTCGCCAAGTTGCAAAAGTGCAGCGCCGTCGGCGGCCGTTGTGGGGGTTTTTGTGCGTCTTTGGCGCATTTGTTGTGCAAACTTTGCGCGCTGTCGAAATGCAAAAAACAACGACAAGAACGGGGCATAAACAAAATCAGCAGCGGCATAAACTTTGGTCGTTCAAGTGCGTTTGACTGCACGCGCGTCCTGTCGTCTGTCTGCGCACAGAGCGAAAAGTGCAAAGAATACAATAAAAGCAATGGCAACAAGGTGTCGCCTGTGGTCGCTGTTGCGCTCAAATGCTGTCGTCACAATAGCAGCAACAACTACAACAACAACAGCAAAAGTGTCAACAACAAAGCTGTCTCTGTGTATGTGTGTGTATGGCAGTGCGCTGCGCGTGTACACAAAATTAAGAAAAGTTTCTTAATTGAATATTTTACGTCACCAGCGCGCCTGAAAGTATGCAAAAGTGGTAGCAGAAGAGCAGCATGAAGAAGAGAAAGAGAGAGAGAGCGAGCGCGCAAAATCAAACGGAAGCGGCAGCGTGCATCTAATGGGCGACTGGCAACAAAAAAACCAAATCAAAAAATTAGCATTTCACAATTTTCAGCCATGCCGTGCCATGTCTGCCTGTCTGTCTGCTGCTTTGCGTTGTTGTTGCTGCTACTTTGTTGCACCCTTGTTGCCGACATTGCGGACCTGAGCTGGCGCTGTTGCGACACCTGGCCTTGTCAACCATGAATACGCTCCACCCGCCACTGCTCTTACCCTCCTAAACCCATCCAGTCGCCAGTTGCGGACTCTCATAACGTTGGCAGCGCGCTGTCTGGCGCTGAAACGCAGCAACAAGAAAAAAACAGCAACGCTATTTTACGTTGCATATAATTAGGGGTCGCACTAGCGGTAAGTAAGCAGTAAGCGGTTGCTCGCTGATGGTTGCTGGTTGCTAGTTGACGGCTGTTGCCTGCCTGGCGGCAAACGACAGACGGCGGACGACTGATGTCTAATGATGTTGTTGCCACGTCTGTTGTTGGCTGTTTGCTGTCGCGGCTGCGGCCAGCCATTGTTGTGACTTGTTGTTGACTGGGCGGTGTTATGGCGATTGTTGTTGGCGTTGTTATTTTATGCATTTGTTGAAGGTTTTCAGTTGTTAGGCGAAAACTTGTTGTGCTCTTTCTCTCTGTTGCTTTCTTTTGCATTTCTATTTGTGTTCTTTCACATTTGTTGTTGTTGTTAGTTAGTTGCTCTGCTTGAGAATGACAGCTGGGCGGTCGTGACGTGCACGTGTTCGCGGTCAGGCGGCACAAAAGTTGCCGCTTGCAATGCTCAAATGTTGTTGCCTGGTGTGCGTAAATGTTTTGAAAGTTGGCGCCGGTGCAGGAGGTCAGGTGCTTTCAAGTGGTGGGTAGGGCAAAGGAAAGGGAGATCGCTGATATATTGCAGTGCATGGGTTGAGGTGTGAATACACGGACTGATGGTAGATTTTAAAAATGTGAAATTTTTTGGTGCACGCGTGAATAATTTAATGTGTAATAGTTGTGAAATTTATTATTATTTTTAATTAATAATCAAGGTTTGTACTGCTAACACTACTACTATTAATTGAATGACGACTTCAAAGGAAATACAAAATTGTTGAAAAAATTATTTGAAAAAGTTGAGTACTGTTAAGAACTTTTTGCATTCTCTAAACGTTCATAAATGTTGACACTAATGATGCTAAAAATTGACGCAAACATTAGCAAATTAATTGAAAATAGTTGCGTAATTTAAGTTTTCTGAGTACAGTGCACTGCATAGAGCTCTAAATCCGAGCAAACCCTGGTTTATGCAACAGCAAATAAGTCTGCCTGATTTTTCTGCGCTTTGGAGAAAGTGTTGTTCCAGATATTCGGCCTATGTTTCCCTACTTCACTCTAGAAAAAGCAACAAAAAATAACAAAAAAAAAATTCATTACAAAAACTGCCGGGTTTCAACGTTTACTGGCACTTTTTGCGTGCCATTTTTTGGTGTCAAATTTTGCATAAATTAATTGCGTTCAGCTTTAAACTGAGGCAATCGATGCTGTTAACATAACTAATAATTTAATAATAATAACACTGAGCAACAGCCAAAATTTTTCCGAGTTCTAGTAAACCTTTTCTAAAGGATTTTTGGACGCTGATCACAACTGCGTACTTAGTTTTTTGATTGTTTGAGCGGTTTGTAAGTTATTGGTGGTTTTTGCTAGGAGGTGTTTTCCACGATTTTTCATCTTTGAATTTTTATTGCATTTATAATATGTTGAAAAACACGATAATTTTTTTATGACACACTAACGAATCCTCAAGCTATAATTTTGACCATAGTCGATTTCGATTGGTCAAGGGTTAACACGGCTATGGCTCTTCAAAGTTCAATTTTCGGGAATTTTGTATAAAAATTCATTTAAATTCGGGGTTGCAATTTTCAACTAGGAGTTAGTGTGCAATGTATAGTGTAAGGTTGTAACTTAAACTTATAGAACAGACTTTTTGTTTTGCATGTGCCATTCTCGGCCTATACTCATTAGAGTGTAAATGCGACTTCACCTTCTGAACACGTGTTTGTATTGAAATCTTCTAATGCTCTTCGCGTCATTGACGAAAGTATCTAAAGTATTTTCGCAAGCATCAATATTTGTCTTTTCAAGGGCATTAACAAAATTTGAATTGGTTCATTACTGTAGGAGTTATTCTAAAAAGAGTTGCATCTCACAAGTAAAAATTTCAACCACACACACTTAGCAAACTACTTGCTGTTTTTCCATATTTCATTGCGACATATTTTTAGGGACAAAAATTTCAAAATACGAAAAGTGAAAATTTTATGAATTAAGGGCATTTGATGAATGTGAGAATTTTCATACTGCTGCCTAAAATTGTGCTCCGATATTATAGCTCAAAAGTAAATCCTTGCTTTTGTTGCTAAATTTATGAATGGAGAACTTACATATTTGTACACATTTTCTATTACAAACATCGTATTTTAACAATTTATTTTTTAATTGAAACCCTTAACATTCTCCTTTCACTATATGACAATATATATTTTTTGGAAGCAAAATTCTTTTGTGTATTCGCAATCTTGTAAAGTAACTGAAAATTTGACTTTGCAAATGAATAACTCTTGCAAATTTGAACTGATTTTAATGTTTTAAATTTTAAATACATAGTTGGAGTATTGTTAATCTATGTTAAAAAAAATGGCATTTAAGACTTCAGGTTTGTAGGAGCTACATGCATGTAATGGTCAAAAAACATGTAAAACGCCCTCCAAGGAAAACCATCAATATTTCCTAAGCCGCTCAAACAATCAAAAAACTAAGTACGCAGTTGTGATCAGCGTCCAAAAATCCTTTAGAAAAGTATGGTTTGATTTCAGAAAAAAAAAATAATGTCGATTTTGTTGCTCTGTGTAATTGACTGGCACGACAGCCCGCTTACGCGAGACTAAGGCCTAGCTTCCCGCAACTACCCGTGTTGTGCGTGTGAATTTGTACGCGGGTTGGAGGGACCTACAGTTTAATGCCGGTTCCGAACGGCAGGTTGGGAGCTTTTTCATAAGCAATTTTTACTCTCAGAGGTTTGCCATTTCCAGCTGAGAGGACAGCCACCGAAAGAGAAAACGAGTTTTCCCGTTATTTTTTTTAGGTGTTATTACAGGCGTATTTGAACCTGAGGTTGCTGCCTGCGACTCGCGGTCCAACGCACTAACCAACTGAGCCACGGCGGCTGTTAACATAACTGCGCCCAGTTAATGAAACTTTGAACTTTTGCCAGAGCACAAAAGCGAAATGACAAATTGGCACAAAGAAAAGTCAGAGACAGTCAACAGCAAAGATGTGGAAACGTGCTGAGCTGCTGACTCGAGCACTGTTTGAGGTCATTGTGTGGGGCCAGCGCATTACAACAACATTTCTGCATTAAGGAGTTCATTATCTCGAATAAACAAGAGAATACAAATTAAAATTACAAAAGAAAACTTAAAAAATTTCAAACAACAGAAATGTGACAAAAGGTGCTGAAGGTGCGCAAAGAATTTGCATGAAGCAGCCGCCAGAGATACTTTTGCGGTGTCAGTCGGTTGGTCGGTGGGCAAATGAATGGGCCGTTAAATGAGTCGCGATTAAGGCCATAAATTATGGCCAACACAATGGCACACGGAATTTTGAGGCACTTGAAAGCAAAGAATAGCAATGCTGAATGCTTTCACTCGGCGACTATTTCGGTGTGGTGTGACACCATGGACACCTTACCCACAAACACAAAACTACACATTAATTTAAATGTATTTATTTGTTATTGTTAACTATTTATTGTTAGGAGGAATGTTATTTTACACGTTCAGTTTGTCATCGCTTAAAGTCTAATGCGCAATTTATCACAGCGTATTAACGTAAATTACAGTTTGGGCGTGAGGCAATCGAGTGAAGAGGCAGCGGCAGTGGCTCAGCGCATCAACAGCGAAATTTTGCCATTGAATTTGCCGTTCGCATTGCCGGGCATGTAGTAGACGGGGTAGGCGCCGTCGGCAAAGTTGACCGGCATGCCTTTCTGGCTGCCCATGGCCAGCATGTCGCGATCGAGATTGAAGCGCGGCACCAGCTCCATCACCTCGGGCACCAGCACCTGGCGCGTCCCGCTCGCCGGCGTCTTGGGGAACTGGTACGGCTTGCCGCGGACAATGTTCGGCTGGTAGGGCACAATGATGGTCTTGATGGGCGAGTCTTTCTTGAGGGGGCGCGCCGTCGCGCTCGGGTAGTGCGTGATGAGTGCAAGTGCGATCGCTGATAGCAGCAGCAGCAGCGTGCGGTGGGTGGTTGCTCGCTGAAACGGAGAGAGGGAGAGTGAGTGAGGATCATTTTCATATGTATCACGGAAGTCGACAGGAAGCTGATGAGTGGGAGTGAAATAAATTTACAGAGGCAGAGTGAGAAACAGATCAATTTAGTAAGAAGGTAAATGTTTCACAGGAGTCAATAAGGGAAGGGGGAAGTTGATGAATGAGCGTAAATTAAACAGAGAGAGGGAGAGCGAAAAGCAGGCAATTTTAATATGGAGGCAAACGAGTTTACAGGGAAGGGGAACCTGATGAACGTGCGTGAATTATGAGAAAAAAAGAGTGCAGGAATTCAGTTAACCCTTTCACTATTTATACTCTCGGGCTCATTACTTTTCCGCCACTAGGTGTCAACCCCTTTATACTTTGTGTCACTTTACATTTTGCTGCTCAACAATAAAGAACGTTTTCTTCCGCTACAGTTGCCATATGGCGCATTGCTACTTTGTGGACGTCTGAACCCTCTGTGGTTTCAAGAATACATTTTTTGACGGTCCTTAGAATAATTGGAGTTTTAGGAAAACTACGAAATTAAAAAACTGAATATTAAAGTTTAAAGAAGAGAAGTATACACGTTTTTTTAATGACATAGTAATGGAAGAAGAAGCCGAAAACTTTAGATAACTTTTTAATTTGACGTTTTCTTTAAATTTAGATACTTTTTGTTTTAATTTTGGCTGAAGTAAATGAAGAAATATTCAAATTTTCATTATGCGTAAACAATTTTATGTTTAAGTAATTATTACAGCCACAACGATGTGGTTGCTCTCATAGAAAAACACTCTAAAATACAGGGTCCGAGTATAAAAATTAAAAAATTTCTTATGGAATGTTGCTAATACAACCACATAGAAGCCTAAAACGTAAAATTTAAATTTTTAACTTTCCCCATTAAAAACCTGTAGCGAAAGGGTTAATTAAAAATGTTAACACTAGAATGCTCAAGGTAGTCATTTTGACTACATTGAGGTCTTTGTTTGTTGCATCGCTTTCTAAAAAAATATCTTACGTTAATTTTTTTTAATTTTTAAAGCTAAATTAAAAATATTGTAAACAAATTTTTGACCCCAATTTTGCAAAATTTACCTTAAGGGGGTCAATATGTGTAAATTTACAAAATTTTCCAAAAATTTTTTTTTGGGTGAAATAGACTCCAGGGTGCCTTAAGAATATCCCCCTCAAGTGGTTATTAATTCTGATGACCCGTTCCCCTGATATCAATTCGTTCCGCATGATATCGGTAACGCAAAGTTTAAACCGTATTATTTCGAAACACTGGTTTTTGATTATGGAAGTAGAATATCTCGGCAAGTTTTAGTCCCACTGATCTAAAATTTGGGCAGCAATTTTTTGAAACATAAAACTTCTGAACTAACTAAAAATTTCATTGTTTTTGGCGAAATCCGCGGCGCCATTTTCGCAAATTAAGAAAAAAAGGTAATTTTTTTCGGTTGGATCGTATTTTTGTATTTTCGAGAAAATATTTTTTTTGTTAGTTCGTTTAGAAGGTACATACATATATATGTATGTATATTTTCTCATAATAACTAATAGCAATATTTTTTCAGATGATTTTTGGGGCGCCAGCACAACTTCTACAAGAATTTGGGCCCAACGTTGGACCCCCACCACCGCCGCCATTTTGAGCACGCAAAAAAAAATGTTTTTTCTTGCACTGCTACCTTTTAATAAAAGAATGAAAACAAAATTTTATATTGCATTAATTTTTTCCGGCGTATGCGCGATTCCAAAAATATACCGTTTACATGTATTGACCCCCTTAAATGCCCAAAAGTAGTCATTTTGACTACGTATATAAAATTTTCAGCAAATCTTACTAATAAATAGACAAATATGCATCTTCAATTGCGAAATATGAAAATTTCAAATAATTACAAACATTTAAAAAAAATAATATCATAGTAGGCTGCGACAATTCCCAAGTTTTTCAATTAAAAATGCACTCATAAAATTCACTAAAAAATTTCAAATTCCAAATTGCATTCCATTTTATCCCATTTATGTGTAAAGTACGCTATTTTATTTAAATGAATTTACTTTGTAAACCATAAAAAATAAAAATGAAATGCTTATTTTAGTTTAATCTCGTGTACATTTATTCATATTTGCTACTTAAAAACCAATAAAATGAAAAAAAATCAGTAAACAATAATGTAGTCAAAATGACTACATATGGGCATTTTAGGTATGTCAGATTGACGGGCATCCTAGTGTTAAAGGGATAACATATGCTTCGGGTTTAGTGGATTAAATTTTTAGGCTATTCAGCATCACAACCAATATCATCTTTTGTGCAAAACTGGATTGTATTGCTGGATTTATAGGATTACATATATGTAAATATATATTTCAACCTGATTGTAAGATTATGGTCCAAGTTGCCTTATTGGGAACTGTTTTCATATGCAACTATTTTTCCCTATGAAGTTTGTAATTTTTGTTTAGGTCTCTCATTTTCTTCATTGAAAATGTGAATGCCGTAAGGTGAAACGTTAAGTAAACAAGAAAGTAAACGAAAACTACTTTCGTTGTGAGTAAATGAGAAGCTCCATCTGCCCAGCACTATAAGGCAGTTGTCAAAAGGAATTTTGCTTTGTCTGCCATGTGTAGTTTTGTCTGAGTTGGAGTTCGAATCAAAATTCCTCAGATTCGCAGCTTGCGGGACTAACCAGACTAGCCACTGAGTCACGACAAGTGCCGTGTATTTCCCGTAGGATTTTACCTTTCAAACCTGAGCCTTAGAACTCTATTCTGGCGTATCACTATCAATCGATTGTGAGTCACATTTTGTGGCTCATAATTTGTTACTCGATTCTTCTGCATCATTTACAAACAGAACGCTTTTAAATTTCACTATAACGAGAGGAAAAGTTATTTTTTGATTTGGTATTATTGTGGGTAGCAAATAAAGGAAAGAGAGAAGATAACAAAAGATGACTATTGTGACCACATTCGCAATGAGTGTGGGACACAGCGCACCTGAACCGAAAGCTTATTAACCCAGACATGGCAACCGTACTTTATGTAGTACACCTGTTTCAAGTTGCTGCGGTAACTGTGTTTTAAATTTGCTAAGGTTTGCCCTGAAATGTATGTATTGTAACATAAAGGACCTTTGGCATATCTGAGTTAAAGTGACTCCTTCACGACCTATGCCAGAAATGGCAAATTTTTCAAACGTTTCCTATGGACAGTTACTGACCTTCCTGGGTCCTATTTATTTTTGTATATAATTGACAACTCGGTCTTAGTTTCTCATTAGATGAAAAACAATAAATTGATTAAAAAAAAACAGATCTGAAAGCACAAAACAACAACATATTTTTAGAGTTCGATGACGATCAGCTGCACACTTTCGTTTAAAAAAATTCTTAGCTTCTTTAATCTAAGACTTAGTCTGCTAGCTCTCCAACCAAACATTTTTCATAGCATACTCTGTATTGGTTTTTGGTTCTGTGAACTTTGATCTATTTGATCTATAGGTGTATACACCTGCTGATTTTTCAAAAATAACTATTCGAATTAGTCTACTCTTTGGTGGTTTTCGGGCATTTCGATTGTTTTGGTCCAAGTCTGCAGTATCTTCAGGGAAACCCTATTTAAATAAATTTACACTTTAGTGGTTGTCGGGTCTTTTGGTCTTTGACTCTCGAATCTTTTGATTGGATTTATTTGATTCAAGTCTGCAGAATCTCCAGAGAAAAGTTATTCAAAAAAATTTACACTTTGGTGGGTTTGAGGTCTTTTGATCTTTGACTCTCCAATCTTTTGATTAGATCTTTTTGATTCAAGTCTGCAGAATCTCCAGAGAAAAGTTATTCAAATAAATTTACACTTTGGTGGTTGTCGGGTCTTTATTTCTTTGACTCTCGAATCTTTTTGATTCAAGTCTGCAGTATCTTCAGAGAAACCCTATTCTTGTGGTCTTTGACTCTCGAATCTTTTGATTAGATTCAAAAGATTCAAGTCTGAAGAATCTCCAAAAAAAGCTATTCAACAGAATTTACTCTTTTGTGTTTTTCCGGTGTAATTTATAAATTGGTTAATTCTTAAAGCTTTTACTTAAAACACGGTTTTTTGCTTATTTGCTTATTTTTTATATTTAATATTTTTCTATTTCACTATTTCGCTGTATTTTAGTTTTAATTAATATTACCACAATCATGTTTATCCTGTTTCGGCGATTATCCTTTTTGGTTTTGTAAAAATGTCTTTTGCTTAGTTTGTTACTTCCTTACAAGTTTTCGTATCCGTTTTATTTGTTTATTATATCAATTTTATTATTTATTTCATTTAACGGGTTTTCTCCTTTGTCAGGATCGTTGGTTTTGATTTGAATTTGTTTTATTGTAATAATAAAAAAATTAAAAACTTGCGCACATCCTTTTTCGATATTTTGGAATTTGACGATTTGAATACTTTTGTTTCTTTTTTTGGTAAATTTTGTATTTTGTGTGGCACGACGGAGACGCGCGCGCGTTTCGCTGCTGCGGCAAATGTGGCTGAAATTAACTAAAGCCCGCGAATTGCTGACAGTAAGTCTTTATATCAACTTGTGTCACGGCTGCAAAAATTCAACACGAAATCTTGATACGCAAACCAACAACAACAACAACAAATAGCAACAGTCCAAAGACAAAGCATTTAAATAAATTTTATTGTTAAATGCCTGGAAATGTGATGAGAGTGCGAAGGCATGCGTCCCTCTCGTCTCTGCGCAGCGACAGCACCAGATGCGGCAGCCGAAACACAGTCAAGCAACCAAACGGTTAAGCAAGCCGTGGAAGAAGAAGCAGCAGCGGCAATAAAAGAAGGCGTTGTTCGTTTGACTTATAATTTTGTTGCCGCTGCTGCTGGCGCGCGTTGTCGAAGTGTCGCTGAGGCGCGGCCCATGGCGGTTCATGTGAGGACTATGCTGGGGCCCATGGATGAGTCGACAGTTGTTGGCAGCCGTCTGTCACATAATCGCGCGGCACTGCAACGCGCAGGTGATGTGTCGGCCACTAGGCAGCCGTCCCACCATCTGTTACGTCGTTTACTCGTTTTAGCGTTTATTTTGTGTAAGTTTACATAATTTGTTGGTTTTTGTTTTTTGCTATTTTAGCGAATTATTTTTTGTCTGAATTTGCATGATTTTTCGCCATTGTTATTTTAATTTCAATTTATAAATATTTGTACAATTCGGTTGGTGGTGTTGTTTGTTTGCTTTTTTGGTGCCTGATTGGTTTATTGCTGTGCTCATTAGCGGCTTTGCAGCTTGAAAATTTGTTGGTTTTTGTGGTATTGTAGTGAAAAATTGTTTTATTTGATTGACGTCGTTATGCGGTTCACACCTCATTTGAAAAGAATTTAATTGTACAAATTAGTTGGTATTACTTATTAGAAACAATTATGTTTTAAGTTAATTGGAAATGATACAAAATTATGAGGGAATGAGAATGAGAATGTAAAATTAAGCTAATGTCAAAATTAAAAGTAAATTTCAAAATATTTATGAAATACAAAACTCGAAAGTCACGCAACTTTAATTGATATTTAAGAAAAGAAGGAAAGGAATGAAAAACAAATATTTTTGGTTCTTATACAAATGCTTAGTTTTAGTTAAAAAAAATTATAAAGCTTAGTTTTAGTTGATATAAGTGATATTATTAACAATTATTAATTTAATTTTTTTAATTTAATATAATTTAAGTAAATCTATTTATTAGACAGCAGAAGGTTCCTGGGTATTTAATATTTCAGATAATCTTAGAAGAGATGAGCTCAGTTGATAGGGAGCAATCGAGTTAATCGAACCCTTCTTGCTGGGCACCAAAGATTATTTGTAGTCCGATCACAGCATTTAAGTCCTTGGATATTTAAGTTAAACATTTATTCCTTTAAGACACATTGAGTTATTAACAAAGTGCGTCATCGTGGTTTCAGCAATGGTAAAAAATGTCAATAAAAATGATATTGAGCCATCTCTTTTTTCCTCTCTCCTTTCCCTCATCCAATATCCTTTTGGCATTGGCGTCAACACTTGTCCAACCCAAAAAATTACTAAAATCTTTCTACCTCGTGCTTCAATGTCTATTGTTGTGTTAATAATATAAAATTACTCATAATCGCAGCGCTTCTGTGATTTATATCAGCAATTAAAGTAAAGCGTTGACACTAAAATAACAAAGCTCAGAGTCCGACTTGAAATTATTGCTTAACTGTTGAAAGCTTGTAAAATTTTGCATTTGAATAAAATTTGTTGGTAGCTAATTTCTTGGCAGCAGATCTCAGTCATAAGAAACTTAAGGTTTGGTTATAAATATTCGAATAATCTCAGATTTATATCTATCATGATTTCGTTTTGATTTGCCTTCATTTATTTCAATTATTTTGCAAAATTAAAAGTAGCATTTGTAAATTATAAATACAAATTTCAGTACATAATTGTTTTGGATGCTTGTTGATCTGAGGAGTAATACTTAACTCCAACTATCTTTGTAAATTCTACCTTAAATTACAACATGAATTATCAATTCTTGAGACATTATATCTGAACACAGTACATAAGTAATATCACTTCATACCGAACTTACTCAACACTCTACCTTCTCGCTTCACAGTGTTTTCAACTTATGTACTAACTATGCTCACCTTATTGCAGTTTTCTAATAACAAAAAAATTCATATTACATCACATAAGACCACACCAACGCATTTAAGCTCAATTCGAGTCGCATGACATCACATCGCATGCTTTAAAGTTTGAACCAATGCATCTTCGTTCGTCAACGCAACATTTTTTCCGCTTGTTAATTTTAACTGTCTTCAATTTACTGCAATTCTTCACGTCACAAGTTTTTTCATCTCACACTACAAGATCGCATGTTATGAGTATCCATGTCATCACATATCCGTCTTCAATTTCATCCGTTTTTTCAATTTATAGTTCTCTTGCCTTATTGTATATCTTCGTACCATGTATCCATCCCACATCACATCACATCACATCACATCACATCACATCACATCACATCACATCACATCACATCACATCACATCACATCACATCACATCACATCACATCACATCACATCACATCACATCACATCACATCACATCACATCACATCACATCACATCACATCACATCACATCACATCACATCACATCACATCACATCACATCACATCACATCACATCACATCACATCACATCACATCACATCACATCACATCACATCACATCACATCACATCACATCACATCACATCACATCACATCACATCACATCACATCATATCACATCACATCACATCACATCACATCACATCACATCACATCACATCACATCATATCACATCACATACATCACATCACATCACATCACATCACATCACATCACATCACATCACATCACATCACATCACATCACATCACATCACATCACATCACATCACATCACATCACATCACATCACATCACATCACATCATATCACATCATATCACATCATATCACATCACATATATCACATCACATCGCATTCATAAATCGCATATTTCTCCAGCTAATCTTATCTACCAACGTGCAATGAGTCAACGGTTCACTATGAAATCCCAGTAGGATTTTTGGCCATTCATTTTTATATTCCTGTTGCTTCTGCTGCCGACAATTTTTCTAAGTAAACGAAGTAACATCACATCACATCACATCATATTCATCAATTCGGATCACTATGAAATCCCAGTAGGAATTTTTGGCCATTCATGTTTGTATTCCTGTTGCTTCTGCTGCCGACAATTTTCCGAAGTAAACGAAGTAACATCACATCACATCACATCACATCACATCACATCACATCACATCACATCACATCACATCACATCACATCACATCACATCACATCACATCACATCACATCATATTAATTAATTCGGTCCACTCTGTAATCCCAGTAGGAATTTTTGGTCATTCATTTTCGTAATCCTGCCGCTGCTGCTGCCGACAGTTTTTCTAACGTTGCCGGTCTTTATTTTTGTTGTTGTCATACAGCTAAAATTGTATTTTTGCTTTGCTTTGTTAAAATTCATTTATCATTTTGTGCTTGGGTGGGTCAGTTGCTGCCACTCGCTGACTTGACTTGACTTAATTTGACTTGCACCAGCAAAAGTGATAATTCAATTAATTTAATTTCAGTTTGCTGTTTTGTACGTATAGATATTTGTTTATTTGTTTTTGTTGTATTGAATTGAAGTATCAGTTCTTCGTCTAATGGTCAATAGGCAATTTTTATTTTTGCAAACAATTTTAAGTGTTGTTCTTTGCGGTAATGGAAATTTCATGTCAGTACAGTTAAGCGAAAAAGTTTTCGTAAACTGTTATGTTCGGAATGAGAGAATGCAAAGTTCAACTCATTTGTCTTACGGCTTTCTTAATTCGCATATTTAAACTTTCTTATCCCAGATTTTTTTTTAATGTTCGACTGTTTATGCAAAAATTATAGGTTGCTCATTAACCTTTCAGACGAGGTTGTAACAAGCCACTTGAATGCTTTACACCAAAAAACTTTAAATTGTTTAGCTACCGTTGGATCAGACCACAAAACATTAATCATTGCTTAAGTTTGCTATGGACGATGTAAAACAACAAAATCTAAAACCATCTTCTGATGCTTTGAAATTTATTTGACTTACAATGTTAATAAGGGGTTTTTGTTCTAAAACTCAAAACGTGCCAATCATGAGCAACAAAATATAAATAACTTTGTTTACATTGATTCGCTATTCGAAAATTCGCTTTATAGGTAAATTTAAATATGCGTTAAAAGTGTCGCTGAACTTGTTAAACGGGTTGAGCGACTATCGGTCAATGTGGCTAACTCACATCCAATATTAACAACAGAAATGGCACTTAATAAAACAAATTTCTTGCTTGCCACAAACTAGAAACATTTAATTGGGTCACGGCTTCAGAAACACTAACAACAACAAAAACAATGACAGCCATGTGAGCTGCGAGATGCTCTCGACGAGCAACACTGGACCAATGATCGATGTTGCGTTCTAGTTTGCAGGCAGCGCAAATTTTGCTGTTTGTTGTTAAAAACAAAAAAATGTATTTCAAGATTTGCATTTCCATGGCTGTGGAGTTTCGTTTGAAGCATTGTTTTTTTTTTTGTATTGTATTGTTTGTCATTTGTGATCTAAAAGTTAATGAACTAAAAGAAATTTCGCTGTTTTGGTGTTTGCGGTCATTTGTACCATTTGTTGTGTTGTTGTTTTTTTTGCTGCCGGTGGTGTGTTGAAGTGGTGCAGCGTGTCTGTGACCGTAATAAAATAATAAAATAATAACGATAACAATAACAGAACACGTTGATTTTATATGCTAATGAGATTGGAATTTCTGCTGGCGGTGCGGGCGATGAGTTTCGGAATTTTTTGAGCATAAGTAAGAATGTTTTGCATATTTAAGAGCAACGATAACAAGTTACTAGAGATACAAGACGAGACAGTCACAAGTGGAGAGCAGCAAAAACAAACGCACACTTGTCCTCGGTTCAAAATTGACGTCAGTTAATGAGCTGTTCAGGAGTGGCAGGGGGAGGAACAATTATAAATTGGCGTTGTTTCTTTGGTGGTGAAATATTATTAAACAATTATGGGTTAGCGATGTCTTAGTGAGCGGTTAATAAAAGTCAGAAGGCTGTGCGAGACATGTGTTATGTAAATTAATAAACAATTAAAGGTTAGTGTTGCTGAAATTAGTGGTTACAAGGCTAACTTGGATGGGGAAGAAACGTGTGACGGAAAATAATTAAACAATTATAGGTTAGTGTTACCCTAATAAGGGGTTAGAAGGCTGTTTTAATTGGTGAAGACGTGTGAGGAGAAGTTATTAAACAGTTTTTGGTTAGAAATGTCCTAGTAAGAGGCAAGAAAGCTGAATTGGCTGAGAGAGTCACTTGTTATGAAACATTACAAAACAATTATGCGTTGGCGTTGTTCTAATAAGCAGTTAGATTTAACTAAGACAGACACGTGTTAGGAAAACTTATTAAACAATATTAGGTTAGCGATTCTCTATTAAGTGGTTAGAAGGCTGACTTGGTAGATGGAGCTACGTGTAAGAATAAATAATTATAGAATTGTAGGTTAGCGTTGACCTAATAAGCAGTTAGAAGACTGATTTAGCTAAGGGAGACACGTGTTAGGAAATCTTTTTTAAGCAGTAGGTTAGCGATGCCCTATTAAGCGGTTAGAAGGCTGACTTGGTAGATGGAGCTACGTGTAAGAATAAATAATTATAGAATTGTAGGTTAGCGTTGACCTAATAAGCAGTTAGACGACTGATTTAGCTAAGGGAGACACGTGTTAGGAAAACTTATTAAACAATATTAGGTTAGCGATGCCCTATTAAGTGGTTAGAAGACAGACTTGGTAGATGGAGCTACGTGTAAGAATAAATAATTATAGAATTGTAGGTTAGCGTTGCCCTAATTAGCAGTTAGATGGTTAAGTTAAGATGCTGAGTCAAAATTTTCTAGCAAATTGCAGTTTTAGATTGTTTAGAAAGGAAATTCGGTGAAATTTGAAAATTGATTTTCTGTTACAGAGTAAATAAAATTAATTAAATAAAATAATTAATCCGCGTATTACCTACGCAATCAGATTATTGTTGTTTTTGTTTGCATTGTTCATATTATGAAAGATTTTCTGAATTAATAGGCTTGAGCGTCAAACACTCCTCTTGAGTTGTATTGTCATAACGCGGCTTAAATATTTGAATCTTAAGCCTGCACTCGGACAGAAGACAGACGACAGACAGACAGTCGAAGCTTAAGTTTGACAACCAGACAGTCGGCGCTACTTTGGCGGGAAAATTTGCGCTACGCAAATGTTGTCTGCGCGCTGCCGCTATCTGACATTGTCTGTTCAGCCACAGTGTGCCTTATGACTTTTGCGCTGCGTGTTGATTTTCAATCAAATTTAGAATAGCTGAGGTAATCGTTATTGTTGTAATCATATTTGTGGAATTTTTTTTTGTTGTTTTGCAAATCAAAACAATCCGAGAACAGATTTATTTGAAAAGAATCACAATGCTGTTGTGAAGAGAGCGCAAAAAATACTACAAACTACAATAACAATAAGAAGAGCAAAAAGCTAAAAGCAGCAACAATCGAGTGCTGGTAATCAAGTGCTGCTCACACGTTCGGATTACGAGTGGCATCGCATTGAGAAGATTTGAAATTCAATTTCATTTAGAGTTTGATAAAGCACCAAACTTGTGCACAGTGGAGCTGAGGTGTGTTCTTGTGGAACATAAAATGTGCGCTCAATGTGTGTTCAGTTTTACTAAATTTGTTCATTCAAAACTGAGAAAGAATTGCATTTTTGTAAAGAAATTAAAGGGATAAGGAGATTTAATTAAAAATGGTTGGTTGGTTATGGTTATAGAAACCGAATTTTTTTGAAATATAGGAAATTGCTTTTGTATATAGAAATAAAGAAATTTCATAAATTTTAAAATACTGGGATTTTCTCCCAATTATTGTTTATTTTTTGCCCATCGTAAACAACACAGAATCATTGCCAATGCCTTTTGCAAAATAAATAAATATAATAACATAAGCTGCAAGGAAAAAATCACCACTCATAAGTCTACGTTTCTCATTTATTTTCTTTATAATTTTGTTAGCAATTTTTTTCATACATTGAATGTGTTTTTGTGAGCATTTTGGAGAAAAATAAAACACAACAGCCACCGCAAATATACACAGAAATAACACAGGTTTGTCATCGACGCCACGGAGCGACGACGAGCGGCAGCTGCCAGCGGTGGCTGTTGTCGGTTAGCGCGACATAAAACTTAACACAATGGCTTACAAGCCGATCAGTCGTCGACATTTCACTTTGGCCGTAGGAAGCAGACATCAGCGTTCGACAAGCGGGAAAGCACGCGCTGAAAAAAAAATCAAACAACTCTGGAAGAAGCTCGAATTTGCTGTAATTTTTGTCAAAACTCGCCGTCACACATCATGAAAAGCGGTCAACGTGCGCTGGTGAGTCGGTGACTTTGGGGTTTTCGATTTGGTTAATTAATGGCGCAAAGACTGATTGATTGCGTGCGGCATTGTTCCCGGGGATTAAGTGCTGGCATTGCCAATCGCCATTCTGACTAAAACATTGACAAAGTAGGTATTAAATTTTTTTGCCTACAATTCGCAGCACCTGACGCTGCTGGCTGTCGGTTGCTGGGCGGCGCTGCTACACTCGGCGCACGGCGCACCCAGCGCCGAACCGGAAGCAGCGCCCGAGCCGCGACGACGTCACTCGAAAGCGGTCGATCTGAGCGCCGAGGAGCCAAAGTTTGTGGTCATCAGCGAGGACGTCATACCCGACGTGGAGAACACCACGCAAAAGGTGATACGCGTGAATCCGCTCGATCTGCCGGCCCTCTCGGACGATCCCACGGGCAGCGTGGACTCGTCGCTGTTCAAGATACATTCGCTGCTGCCGGCGAATCGCAACTACGTGAACTCGAATCGCATGCGCCGGCCGCGGCCGCGGTCACAACGCAGGCACGACGACGACGGCCAGGACTCGCCCATCATACGGCGACTGCCCGAGCCGAAGCCGCAGAAGGCGCGCCTCGACAAGGAGAAGAAGCAGCTGCACTTTCTGTACGATCAGGAGGGCTTCGACGGGCGCTCGGTGAGCAAGACGATGCTCGTGCACGTGGCGCCCGGCGCCTATCCCGTCTACTATGCGGTCGCCAAGACGAATGGCCACTTTGGCAAACATCCGTTCAAGAAATTCCACACTGCCGAGGAGTTCCGGAAGTACGTGCTGAAGCGCAAATTGCTGCCAATCGAGCTGGTGCAGCGGGTGGCGTAGTCGGCTGGAGCGGCGGAGGAGCGATCAAGTTTGTGATTTTTGCGAGACGATTTTGCTAGCTTAATATTTATTTGTATGTTATAGACATATTTACGGTAGTAATTTAAACGACTAGTTGATAAGTGATTTTGTGCAACGTAGACGAAAAAAGTGCCAAAATAAAACTAAAAATAAAATACCCAAAAAACATTAAGAAAAGTGAGATTTCATATTTAAGTCGAGCTGCTGCTTCTACTGCTGACCCCTAGGCCTGAGGTGGAAAGTTGTGTAATTTGACTTCAAGTCATTTCGACAGCAACACATTCCGTATTTTGTTGTTAACATTGTTAACATAAATAATTGCGCACTCTTTAATTGCTCTCGTCTTCAGCCTCGAATATGCGCCGCATGGCAACCTTCGGCACCTTGAAACTTGCTCATCAACGAATGCTTCAACAGCGGCTGACTTGCAACTTCCCGGCCGCGTACAGTAGCTCAGCCAACTACAACAAAAGTCAAACTAACATCGACACTACCCATACATATGTATGTACAATACATAGCTTTGAAAAATCGAAAGATGGTTTTTTGTGTGCGATATTTTCTATACATCTGTCATCATTACGAATAGTTCTAAGAATATGCCAATTCTTCATGGAGTCTTCGGGTGTAGAATGTTTGTTTTTTGCGCATTTGGCCAATTGTGATTTTTGTGATTCTCTTGATTTCTTTAATTTTCGATTTTTTATGCGACTTAGAAATGCCAACACAAATATATATAAATAACTATTTGTTGTAGGTATTGCGAAGTCAGGCTGCTGAAAGCATTACAAGCTAATGCTAATGTTTTAGTGGCGTTCACAATGACATTTGATAATGACAGCGATAAAAATAATAATGGTAATAATGGTTGCTGTTGTTGCCAATAATGATGATGATGTTCATGATGATGATAACAGTGACTATGATGTTGCCATACAAAATGCCAGTGCCTTATTGTCAATGGGAAGCACCAATAACAAACAATACGAGAACATTGAAATTATTGTATTTCAAATCTTAAAGAACAACAATACAATTAACAAAAACAACAACAATGACTATGCTATAATAAGAGTAGTTTGTTTAGTGAAAAGTGTGATCTGTAGTCACGACGAAAAAGACACAACACACGTACACAGAGCTTTAAAATAAAGTGGAGTTTGCAACTACGACAATTTTTATAACTGACTACGAAACTGTATTCTTGGTTGATTTTATTAAGCAGGAGAATTTATATTTTTTTAAGAAATATAATTGCAGATCTAAATTGTTTCATGCAATAAAGTTCAACAATTTTGGAACATGTGATAAACAAATCCTGGTTAGCATCTCTCAAATTAAATTTTGATGTAGACCTTTTCCTGCTTATCACTCATCTCGCCCAAACTATTCAGAAAAAATACCATTCAACATGTATGTAATGAACTCATAAAAACGCTAAAGTGTAAGTGTGGTTTGTTTAATCTAACCAGTCGAATAGATACTGCAAAGTTGACCTTTTATAGTGATAACTAAAATCAGTTTTAAAAATTGGCGAATTTATCTAATGAAAAATATGTTGAAAACATATCTCTTTCGTGGAACCAACATTGCATCCAACTTTGTGCACTAGTGTGATTAAAATAAATGTATAAAATTAGCAACGCGTGCTTAATGAATCGCTTATGCAAAGCGTTTCATTTTTCAAACAATTCTTTTAATACTATATTTTTTTTTATTTTGCTCTCCCTTGAATTCTTCACGACCATTAACCATTTGATGTTTTAGAAAAATTCCAGAAATGTTGGTTTTTTCCTATTGTTGGCTTCTATTGTTTGAAAATAGTAGTAGTGTTCGTTTCACACCAGTTTTAATCATCAAAATCTTGAACAAAAAACTTTGCCGGCACTGCAATTAACTGCACAAAAACAAACATTAGTTATAAAATATAATAAGTTTTATAAATGCGGAAGTGTGCACATTAGCAAATAGTTAATTTAATTGAGATTTTGTCGACTTACGGTCCAGCAATCGCAATCTTCCATTCATTCAGTCATTGCTTCTTCGCTGAAAGATTCGCCTTTACTTAGCTGCTAGCAAATTTTTAATTTATGCTGCAAATAATTGCAAATGCACGCAGCACAGTTATTTTTCCGTAAAGCATTTGAAAATGATTGGCTTGTCTGAGTCTATTGTGTTTGTTTTTGTATTTACATTTGAAATGAAAATTTCAAGTACAAGGTCAGCAACAATTGAAGATAAACAAATTTGTCGGCTGCAGTCTTTTGTTGTGCTGTTCGCTGCGCTGTTGTTGTTGTTGTTTAGAGATTTTAATGCAATAAATATTTGCTATTTTTAGTGCTCATATTTTACAGCGCGTGACATCTGCTCCTGGCGCATAGACGACTTTCAGTTTGTTGCTTGAATCTTTCGTTTCGAGCGGCCATGCCAAGTGGCTGTGGCTGCTGATTACTCATTATTGTTGTTGTTGTTATTGTCAACTATTACCGCATAAACGCTATGGTCGGAAAATCACCGTTTAAAATGTTGTAAATTAATTGATTTAGGCGCTGACTCACAACTGACAGTCGAAACACTAAACTGATGAGTGACAGAAATGATTAATATTCGTTTGGTATTTCAATTCATGTGTCGCTGCACAACTACGTAGGCAATCGAATATGGTTCGTATTGTTTATTTTGTAGTAATTTCTGGCACGCATTGTAAATTTATTTGCTGCCCGCGGTGACGGGTTGAATGGTTTTTTGTTGGGTGCGCAAGAATTTTAATTTGACTGGCTCGACATTTATTTGCCTAATGGACGCTTAGACGATTAATTTGCTTGGGGTCCAACGAGGCTTCTACAGCAACTTTTTCTATAAGAATCTACAAGTTTTTTATTTTCGTTTAAAAATATTATACAACATTGAGTGTCTTTACTGATTTTCATTGCTTTGGAATAACCCAGAAGATTCAATAATTTTCTTAGTTCTATGCGCATTAAATCAACTAATAAACTTAGCTCATTCAATTTTTTTGATACGAGCCGTTTTGCTCAATTTTAAAGTGGTGTGGGCGCGGAAGTGGGCATAGCCTACAACTTAATCTAATTGCGGTTCTCAATGCCAGCGCTGCCCGTATCTGTCTGCTTCTCCATAAATGCTCTTCCACTTGTATGTAAATCGCTCTGACGATGCAATAATCGTAGTCAAATATGTAGTCGTGCATGATTTGTTTATTTAAATGATCGACTGTAACAATGTCGGATTGTTGTTTCTTCATTTGCTGGCTGTAATAAACTTGACAGCCAGTTTGCTATCTGCTGTGAAGAATTTGTCAGGGTGTGTTTTAGCACCAACTTTCATTAATCATTTAATCAATCACGACAATCAAAAATTTGTATATCGTCTGTTCTCGTAGTTTGTTCACGAAAACCGTAATTAGTGGAATTTAATTGTTGGTATGAATTAGAATGGGGTTTCGTCACACCCAAACAATAACGAAATTCTTCACGGTTTGCTCATCAGAGTATTTGAATAAAGAATTGTTGAAAACGAAATAAACAAGAATAAAAATAAATCGAAAAAATATTTAGTAATTATATTTTCGTCGTATTTTTTAGCTTTGTACTGATCCTAAATCTATAGTCGTAAAACACACTTTGTATTCATCTAACGCTTATGTTTTTTTGTGGTTTGCTATTCCATTCATAACCTAATCCTCCTTTTCAAATCTTATTCTCCTTTTTCCCCATTTCATTCTAATTAAATTCTCAATAAATTCCCATTCTAACACCAAATTCAAATCTAATACCACTGAACTTCATACAATCCACCCCATCCCATTCATCATTGCGTACACAACTAATTTTTATGCTATTTTATTATTCTTTTATTGTCTTCAAAGCAACTCAGTCATATAATGATTAAATTATATGACTGATTGTTTATTGATTCTGCTCCCAATAATAATTTCCATCCCATCCATTTGTTCATTCTAATCTTCATTCTGATTGCAATTTTGATTTGCATTGCTTCCTCTCTACTCGCATCCTACCACCTACTTCCTTCATATTTTTCTATTTCCTTCATTTTATTGTCTCCTCATACTATGATCTGCTTCTTCAATCTCCTTAAAGACGTCCTTATTAAATCGATTACATTTCTCTCCTTCACACTCCTCTTCGTCTTCCATCAATTCAATCAACAAGTCCACCGGTGGCGTATTGTCTCAGCAGCCTTCAAAAATAATTCCAACGAAATCACATCAATTCTATTAATTTCACAATTTCCAGCTCGTATCTGTTCAGCAATTTCCAATTCGCTATCAATTTAACAATTTCAGCTTCGACCTCAGTGGCCAACGTATTTTCTCATTATCGAATATTTGTGCGCATTGTGTGCGGCAACGTTTTCGCTTCGTTTCGTTCTCGCTTTCGCTTTTCTTTGGTCGCCGGCGACAAGTCAAATTGAATTTAAGGTGCCAGCGCACAATTTCAATCTATTACAATTTTCTGCCTGCAAATGGCCATGGTCAGCTACAACAACAACAGCAACACAAATACCAGCAGCAACGTTGCTCTGGCAACTTTAGGCAACACATTTTCCACTCTATTTATTACCCGAGCAAATTGAGTTTGGGACAATTTTTCGTTTTTCCCATAGAAAAGGTGAACACACAGACGCCGACGAGAACGAATAGAAATAACAGCAACAGAAGTGAATAGCTAAAACATTTTACCAAGAGAAGGACAACAAACAACATGTAGGGGTAGACAAAGACAGCAAATAAGTTGTCGATTGAATTTTCGCCATAAACGAGTGGCAGCAACAACAAGCAACAATACGATGCAATACAAAAGAAAATAAATAAATAGCAACAACATTGCAACAGAGCTAAGGCGGAAGTTTTGAAATGTACTACAACAACAACAACACAACAAATAAATTGGTAACATGTTGAAAATAAACTTGAGACAAGTGAAATTGCACAGCAACTATAAAGTAGAGAATCGTTGGCCAAGTGCTGGGCGGCGCAGATGTTTGCGCGTAGACTGTGAAACTATGCGAAAGAGAGAAGAGAGAGCAGACCTTGGGAAAATGTTTTCATGTAAATAGTTGAAAAATGAAATTTTTTGTTTAGTAAAAAGCCAAAAATTCCATTGAACAATTTTTAATTTGAGTGGATTTATTCTTCTTGTCTCTTGACTTTCTATGACAATTTTGAATGTTTTTCTTTACTACCACTTCACATTGTTTGCGTTTGTATGATTATAATGCATGGTAATTATATAAATTCTTCAGGTTATTATAGGTTTGTCAGTTGTGACTGAATGTCAGTTGATTCATTGAGTGGAGATGAAGGTAGCTAAGGGTTGAAGACCTCGCTAAGGTTGGTGGTTGATGCAGACACGGAACGAAAAACGTTTAAAAAATTTGTGTATTTGTGCATAAACTGTATGCACATATTCATAATTTTTGAACCAGTGAACGCGTTCATAAAAAGTTTATGAACGCATTCATAAACCTTCGGGTTTACCGAACGCGCATGAATGCGTTCATAAAAATTATGAATGTATTCAAAAAGCTTATGAACGCATTCATAAGCCTTCGGGTTTACCGAACGTTCATGAATGCGTTCATAAATTCTATGAACGCATTCATAAGCCTTGTTCATAAACCCGAACGTTTGTGAACGAAATTCATAAAATATTTGATTTTTTTCATAAAAAATTCCTGAAATTCAAAATCCCTAAAAATTTAAAGCATTGATACTTATATTTTTGAATTTTTAGTTTATTTGAAAAATTCGAATACTTTTTATGGAAACTTACAAAATTTGAAACAGATTTATAGTAAACATGTTAAGTAATTATGAATAATATTTCTACAAATGCATATTTTGTTTATTAACACATTTTAAGCGGGTAGCCTAGTATATGAAACTATGCTGCGTAGCGGGCATTACTTGCAAAACAAGCAAAAATTGCGCGATCCAAAATAAATAATATTTGCAAAAGTAATGGTTAATACCGTCTCCCGCTTTTAAAGTGCCTACATTCAAAAGGTAAAAATACCCGCCCCGCTTATAAGCAGCAGTTTTAACAACGGGTAATTTTACCCGGCCCGCTTTTAATGTGTTAATTATAAATATAAATAATTAATTTTTTTAATAATGATATAAAACTTCAATAAATTTTCGTTTTTTAATAACCAGCATATGGCCGCCACCTGCATCTTTGACTGCTAAAAAGAAATTGACAATTAATAGCAATTAAATAATACAAGGTGCAACCCAAACTAAACAGGACTTTTATAAAATAAAGAAAACGGATGATTATTTTTGTATAATTCTTTTTATTTATTCAAAATACTCTCCTTCTGCTTCGATACAACGTTTTGCACGGTCCAAAAGCATTTGGAATGAGTGTTTTAGGTCATCGGCCGGCATCGCCTTCAGAATGTTGGTACAAGCCTTTTGGATGTCCTCAACGTCCTTATAACGGTTTCCTTTCATCGGCAAATGCAACTGACCGAATAAGTAGAAGTCACAGGGAGCCATATCAGGCGAATACGGTGAATGATTGATGGTAAAAATGCGATTTTTGGTCAAATAATCGGTCGTAACTAGGGCTCTGTGAGCCGGTGCATTATCATGCAATAAACGCCAACTTCCTTCCTCGCGATATTCTGGCCGAATACGACGAATGCGATGCACCAAACGCTTCAAAACTTCAACATAAAACAAAGCGTTAATTGTTTTTCCCGGTGGAACAAACTCTCGATGAATTATTCCCTTTGAATCGTAGAAACAAATGAGATGAGTTTTGATTTTTGACTTCTCACGGCGGGTTTTTTTCGGATTTGGCTCATCTGGGTGCTTCCATTCAGCACTTTGACGCTTTGTTTCGAGATCATATTGAAAGCACCACGTTTCGTCACCGGTTACGATGTTGAACAAGAAATTTGGATCACGTCTGGCTTCCCGAACGATGTCTTTTGCGTGCTCAATTCTCTGCGCTTTTTGGTCGTCGGTTAAAGTGTGCGGAATGAAGCGAGAACACACTTTACGGAGACCCAAATGTTCGGTTAAAATGCGATCAATTGATGTTTTGGAGATGTTCAATTCCATTTCCATCAATTCCAATGATGATTTTGGCTGCATTTTGATAAAATCACGCACAGTTTTGATGGCATCGTCAGTAATCACAAATTTCGACTGGCCGACGTGTTCGTCGTCATTCAAGTCTTCACGACCATTCTTGAATCGATTCAACCACTCATTAACACGGCCACGGGATAAACAATCATCACCATAAACTTGCTTTAACAATTTAAACGTTTCGGTAAAAGTTTTACCAAGTTTAAAACAGAACTTAATATTAGCTCTTTGTTCGATCGACATTCTCGTACCAAAGTTAAAAACATACTGTCACATTGAGCGGGATATTTCGGCGTCTACTAGACCAAATGTCATGAAATTTAGACAGTATGTGATGAAAGATGTACCTTTCCAACGCATGTCCTCACACATAGATGGCGCCACCAGAAACGTCCCTATTGCAAAAGTCCTGTTTACTTTGGGACGCACCTTGTATAAAAATAAATAAAATAATAATATAAAGAATTTATTTAATTGAATTCGACTCGCTGTCTCGCTGGCTGGTAAAAACGCTCATCTACTTCTATCGCTAACCACATGAAGCAGATGAGAATTACAAAAATCGCACAAGTGCGCTCTTGGCAGGCAATGGCAAAACCTCCAAGTGTGAAAGAAAAAACTGCCTATCGCCGTTCGGATTCGGCGTGGTCGAACGAATGGTTTAGGAACGAATTTCATAAAGTTTATGAAAAAAATCAAAACATTTATGAATTTTTCATAAAAAGTTCACAATAAAAGTAGCCTGCCCGCTCGGCTCGTACCCGAATCAAAAATGTGAAATTCGGCTTTTATGAAATGGTTTATGAACGAACTTTCACAAATTTTATGAATGCGTTCATAAACATGTATGAACTGTTTCATAAGTTTTATGAAAAAAATAAAAAAATGTATGCAGTTTTTAAAAAAAGTTCAAAATAAAGGTTTATGAACGCGGTTCATAAGATTTTTATGAATTATTTTTACCCTCTAACAAACCTCTTCTAATCCATGTTGTTCAATTTCCTGGTTGGTTTGGTATTTTTCATAGTCTCTTCTACAAGATTTTTTGTTTTATATTTCCCTTATATATCCTCATATTCGTTATATATGTATTTGCCATTTTGTATCCATGCATATTCTTCACTACACATCTTATAGGTTTTGCGTTCAATTCTCTTTCATCTCTTCCTCTGTTTATTTGATCCCATTTCTTTGCATTCGTTTGAGCACAATCAAATATTTCTATGTTGTCAATGTTGCAAATACCAAATAAAAAAAAAAAAACAAACAGCCGTCAACCGAAACAACCAATCAATGCAAAACACTAACAGCAACAACAACATCAACTGACCAAAACGCCGACAGAACGTGAGGCACACAAAAATGCGTCGCTTGTTTCGAAATTGAAAGGACTGCCGCCAAAGGCAGAAAATCAAAATCTAAAAACCCCAAAGAAAGCGGAAACTTGACTTGAGTCTCTAAAACTCTGCGCTCGTGTGTGTGTGTGAGTGTCTATGGGTGTGTGTGTGAGTGTGTGCGGTGCGCAAACTTTGCAGTAAGTGCATTATTTCCGGCTTTTATAAAGTTTGCTTTATTTATGTATGTGCTGCAGCAAAAAATAAAAACCAGCAAGTTGACGAAGAAGAAGCAGCGGCAAGTGCGAAGCGCTGCGCGTCGTTGCCACCAACGCTTTTATTTATTGAGTAAAGTTGTTAAACTTTTGCCCATTTTTTTGTTTTCCATTTTTATTATTACAATTTTTTCGTATGGTTTTTTGTTACTGTTTGTTGTGGCTTTTGGCTGCAGCTTTTCGGTCTACTGCCTGTCGAGCTGATACTAACAAATTTTTTGAGTAGCTTTGCAAATACCGAAGAGCGCTGCCACTTCTTCTGGCACATGCCATTTGCTCAAGTGCATGTATGTGTGTGCGTGTGTGAGTGAGTGTGAGTGTGCGTGTGCGGCATGTTTTTGCAACTTTTGATGTTGAGCTGGCGCTGGCTGCAAGTTGCGCGTCCACAGCCAACGAAGAGACAGTGGAAGACGAAGCGAAAGCCAGGAAGCGGCCACCACAAAGTGCAACGAAAATTTGACTGGCGAAAATTGTGTCTGTGGCCGCTGCGATTGCGCATTATTTGCCCAGCCGAAGCATGGAGGAGGCTTTTGGCCGCCGCACAAGACATGCTAACGAGCCTTGCAGTTTGAAGATTTTTCGTAGTTTTTTCTGCACTTTCTTTGAACACTAAAATGGCGCACACAAAGTGAGTAGCAATAACAAAAAATCGAATAAAAATGAAGTCAGTGCAAGTTTTGATTCGTTTGCTCTCAGATTTTAGGCGGCAGAAGGTTGGTTGGTCGTTTTTGCTAAGCTGGTAGTACAAGTTGGGTTTGTTGTTGTTGTGTTTAAGAAATTTGAACTTTGTCTCTGCATTTTGAGTTGCTACTTTTTGTTATACTTATTGAGTTTTCGTAGTTCTTTCTTACATTTTGTGATGCTGATTTTACGTTTAGTGCTGTCGAACGTGTTGGAAAGTCAGCGTGAATTGTGATGACTTCGAAATGGTCTCGTCGATTAAAGCAAAAATATAGTTGGATGAAAAAATCGTAATTGGTAGAAAGGATAAAAAAGAGTTGTGACCAAGGAGTCTGCAGTTTTTAGGGGGGAAAAAAAGTCTTAAACAAACATGTTATTTTTATGTTTTAAATTATCAAAGATCTTAAATATCTGTTAACAAAAATTACTCGAGATGAAATTAGTGGTGGCCAACGAAAGCAATTATTAGAAAATGTCTGTAGAAAGATTTTCTTTGTATTTAACAAGAATTGTCAGAGATCTTAGAGTTCTTTGCAAATGTTTCAACAAGAATGTCTTTCAATAAAAAATCCTCCCATTTTACAATGATACAAGGATATGAAATCCAATGGAAATTTATCGCAAAAGGACCTCTTACGACCAGAAATGTGATCTCGTTGCATTTCTAAACAGTCACATTCTGATAAAAGTTTTCTCTATTCTGCTTGTAACTACAGCAACAAATGAATGGTCTTTTTAAAACTTATTAAAAACTATTTGACAAGCACCATGAGCGGAGGTAGACTTCATGGTCTTCCTTTACTCTCTATTGACAAAGATAAAGAAATTATGCCATAAGTCTTAGTTTAATGCTATAAGACTATATTTTTTTCGGAAGTAAAACCTTTTTTCCCTAGTTTACGTCATCTTGTTTGTTCACGTAACCATTCACAACCACAACCTCAGAAATATTGTCATTTATTAGAATTAATTAAAATAAAATAAAAATATAATTTAAAATTAAAATATAATTAAAATATAATACAAATGAAAATATAATTAAAATATAAAAAAATTTTAATAATCATTTTTCCTCGAGCTAGTGAAATTCTAGCTACAGTATTTAAATACTTGAAAAAATAAAATTTCCATTTAAAAATTAATAACTAGAAAGAAAAGTAAGCAAACGGCTGCCGCATCCTGCGCTTTCATGCCATAATTGCCGTTGAATTGTATTTGTAAATAAATAAATAAATAGATAAACAAAACAGCTGCACTAGCAATGACAATAACAACGAGAGTGACAACAAAAACAATGGCAGCGCATCAAAAACAGCTGCAGTGAAGGAAATGCCGCACCAAACCTACGCCGCCACTCTTTTGCCTCCTTTTATTGCATTTTGTTTCATTTTTTTCGTTTCGCTTGGATTGTTATGTTGCGTCTGGCTTTGTTTTGTTTGGCCGAAGCGCGGCAACTTAAGTGCAGCTGCAGTTTTTTCCCAGCCAGCAGCCAGTGCGCCTTTTGTTTACTTGCATTTCATGCCCACATACCTACACACACACACACACTAACACACAGGCGCCCATTCAAATGCGCCGAGACGACTCTGTGCGCTTACGAAGGCGCACAATTTTAATTGCATTTAACGTCATTTGAATGCCGGCTGCCATTGAAAACCGACGCAGCACTGGCCCCGCATTGCCGTCTTGCGTCCATCCACTTTCATTGCTGCACTCGTGACAGCGACAATCGTCTCACTCGTTCGTTGGTTTGGTTGTCTGCCGCTTTGCTCCATGCACAGTGGACGCGCGTGTGGGTTGTGGACACCAGCGTCAGGTACGCAATGGAAGATGCAGTCGCCGCGCAGCGTCTCGGCTGAGCAATAAATGGGCAACATTACATTGCGACAGTGTTGCCATTTAGCGCCAAAAGGGGGCGCACGAATTGCGAGTGGAATGGCCGAGCAGCCGTTACGTGTTGCCAGGGAATGTTGGAGCTGCAATGTGGCAGGTGGGGCGCCGAGGCGAAATTATCAGATGGAAACGGAAAAAATTATAAATCATGACTTAATTTTCCTGTTTCCGTTTAATGCCGTAAATGAGTTTCATTTTCGTTTTCATTTGCATTTTTGCGCTCTTTGGTCGGCGCCCCTGTCGCTCTGGCGAAAAAAGGACATTCCGACGCCGCCATATTGTGTCGACTGCTTAAATGCGCTGCGCCGTTGCCATTTCCACTTGGCGGCCCCTCGCACCGAGCGCCACTCTTCCAACGCTCCGCACTTGCGGCGCGGCTGCTTCCGTTGACGCGGCGTTGTTGCGTTGTTGGCATTTCAAATGAAATTACGCTCTGTATCTGATGTGGAAAAATGTGGCCGCTGGTGCCATTGTTGCTTTGTTGTGCGCGCGCTGGCTGGGAAATTATGGCGGCGACAAAATATGAGAAGGTGCGCGCCTCGTTGTCACACAGCTGCCAAGCGAAAGCGAAATTAAGTTTGCGCCAAATGACAAATGGCGCTGAACTGCGCCAATGTGCGACGCTAAGCCGTTGGCCAGAGGGCGCAACGGAAACGCACTGAACAAAGGGTTTTGTGAAAATTGTCTGCCTTGGGTGCGCGCAAAATAATGACTTCTTCCAAGTGGTTATTGAACTCGTGCGATTGCCCGTTTGCAAGCAAAGTTTGATAATTTATTGCATATTTTTCGGCTGCAATGTTTATAATTTCAAACATAGTTGTGTGTGTGTGTGCAATGGCAAAAGTGCTGAGTGCTTGGAAATCATATTGTTTGCTATAAGAGAGTGTTGGCGGCTTTGCATACTTCTAGGCGAAATATTTTAAGTATTTGCAATATTCTGGGCAAACCTGCGCAAGATTCAATACGAACAATTTCGAGTTTTGGCAAATTTTGTTAGGCAGCTTTAGGCGCTGTTGCGGCAAGTTATTTCTGTATGTGTGCTTGTATGTTTTCGATACAAATGTTCCCAGCAATGAAGCTTTGCATTCTTGCAATTAACCAACTACTGCCGTATAGGCCTTTAAATACCCATAAAAAAGTGTTCCTAGATTCACATTTCGTGACTGAAAAATATGAAATAGATTTTCTCTCTTTTTTCTTCAACCTATAATTTTATACAGTACCTAATTTCTGTGCGAAAGTACCTGATTGCACCGTGCGACAACAAATTTTACACACGAAAAAATCGGTATAGTATTGGAAATTTCCAAGGATATGCAAGGATAAAGTTTTAAAAGGACATTTTCAACACCTCTTCGTCCTTTTGCACCAAAACATTCAATTTTCTAAGATTCTAAGGATTTTTCTCTTTAATTTGATACCCATATTGTTATTCTACAATGCGCTCACTTTTTAAAATAATTTTTTGAAAATAAACATGTCCTTGAAATTTCAAAGTCCTTTTAATAAAAATCCTGACGTCAAAGAGAAAAACTACAAACGCAGTTTTACTACATTTGTCTCCTAGTTTTGCGAGTATATAGATTTTTTCGTGTGTTTTGAAATTTGTTGATTTATGTCGCACAGTGTTATCATACAAAATTGTTCAGCGCAATCTCTTTTCAGTTATTAACGAGTTAATATTGCTAGCATACTTTTAGGCACCATATGCGGATTATTTTCAGCAACAAATTGCTCTGTCAATGCTTTAACAATTTACATATTTTGCAATTTCATTGGCATGAAATTGGCACCAAATTGAATTTCCTTCAATATACTGCTGCATACTTTTCGGCGTATGGTGCCATGAAAATTACAAGGCTTTAAAAATTTACGATGCTTTCAATACGGCTGCAGTGGTGCAGCATTTATGCTGTTGAATGCACTTTTCGGGGCAAACGACTTTGAAATTTGCCAGCAAATTCTCAGCACTTCAATGGCGTCATTCGCATGTGTGTGTGTGTGCAGCATACTTTCGGGCTGTACTTTAATGCAAGTTTGTAAAATTGGTACGTGCCGGCGTAAAGTGGATTGCGGTGCAGTTAGCAGATTTGGCTGTTGCACTCAAATTGTACACATTCGCATTTCCTAATTCAATTTTCCAATTTTGCTAACAAAATACGAGAAATGCCCAAAGTGCATATGCACGCACGTACACACACACACAGACATACGCGCACATTTATGCATTTGCAGATGTGCGTAAATATGTGGCGATCGGTCGGTCTGTCTGACTGTTTGACTCTCTGTCATGCTGTCTTCTGTGTGCAGTTTTGTCCTTTGCTGTGCACTGTCTATTGTTTGGCAATTTTCGAGTCTCGTGCCAAAATGCATATTAGGCAAATCCCAAAATGCCAGCAAACGCCAGGCACGGCGCACAGTGCGACCGAGCGGGCAGTGCGCCACGTGGTGGTGAACGCAGCAGGCGACAGTGAAATGCAACTGTCAGTGCAGTCCGGGGTCTGGCGTGTTAGTGTCAGCGCTGCATTGCTGCACTGTTGCACCGTTGCGTCGTCTGTCTATGCATTTCTTGTCTGTCTGTCTATCAATTGGCCAATTTCAATTTTGTTCTTCAACCACCACCACTCACGTTCCCCTTTCATTATTTGCTGTAAAGCCCAAAAATCTGGTTTGAGTGTACAAATAAGAATTGCAGCTGCTACGCACTTCTTGTTGTTATTGTTGTTGTGGCATTAGTGGGTGCTGCGCACCAGTGTGGTTGCTGTTGTGGGCGAAGAGTGTGCGGCTGTAATGGATAACTGTAAAGCGGCAAAAGCTGTTTGAATGCGGTCACTGCAGTGAAATCTGATGCACGGCTACTCGCTCTCGCTTATTCCTTTTTCTCTCTCTGGCACTTTGCTCATATCTAAATTAAACTACTTATGGTTGTCTCTTGACATGCACCAACGTGTAGCATTTGCTTGTTTTCAGTATTTTTGTAAGTGTTTGTTGTTGCTGTTGTTGTAATGCAGTGCCTGAAGATTTTGCGGATTTGGATTTTAATATTGCAAGCGGTGCAAAAATTGTGAGTCGAATACGTTGCAATGAAAATCTGAAATTGTAGGCAATATGTAGAAATTGAAATATGCTTGAATTTTGGATTTTCTGTGGTACAAGGAAGGGATGAAAATAATGAACTGGAATTGTAGGCGACATCCAGAAATAAAAAATTTTCGATTTTGGAATTCTTTTTATAAAGAATATACTAATGAAAGACAAAAGAAGGTTTGCTTAGGTTAGGATGGCAGCTTATGATGCTCACATAGGTCAGTAGTGACCTGTTATGACGAGAGAAGGAAAGGACACTCAACTTGCCTGTAAGGGCTCACAAATAAAGAAAATGTCCAGAAGAGTAATGAACAAGAACAAAAAACGAAGCTAATACAACGAAGAAGAAGACGTTTTGATTGATTTAAAGGCTACGCATTGACTTGTAGGCTTGTCAGCATACCTGTCATGACTTCTATTTATCCTTAACTGATCTAATCTTACCTTCTGTCGAAATTGTCCCTTTTTTATGGGCTTTGCATACTTTATACTACATAGAACTCAACTGGTTTAATTTCAGGGCCAGTTGCATCGAGCAGTTTAAACCATTTTCAAGCAAACATTTAGGGCATTGCTTCTCGGTTTCGAACTTTACGCTTCTGTCGTTCCTCTCAGTTGTGGTTATAATTGCCTTGTCGAAAGTAAAATTTTTACATATTTACTCTTATAAAGACAGCGAGAACTGCAGTTTATCAGTTCTCATTTGGGTGGAAGGTTTCATTAACCCTTTCAATACTGCGGGGATATAGAAGTCCCAGATAACGTATTCGCTTTTAAAGTGCGGGGATGGGACTAAACAGTAGTCTGTAGTCAGTACTTCACAACACGTGTTTTGGTTAGAATAACCTAACTAATTCATACTTGGTATACGTTCAGAAGTGTAAGCGTGCTCTTTATGCATAAAAAAAAATCTGAAATTATGTAAACATGTTCTTTTACTTATTTACAGCACATTTAGTTCAATTATACAGAAATATCTTCACTGGCCAAAAATCGTATTGAAAGGGTTAAAATTCCCAATAAACAAAAGGCTGCATTATAGAATTTTATTTAATCAGCCTTGTGACTTCTTCGGTGACATGCAGAGTCAAGTTCTGAGAATGTGCGCAGAAATTGATGAGCTTTGCTGCCAGATGGTCTGATATCAGAATTTGTGTTGCAACATCCGACAGTTCCTTTTGTTCTTTTCCAAGAATTCAATGTGGGGCACTTTTCGATAAATCAGTTGTCTGCGTAAGCGGCTTTTATTTTGCGGTCCAAATGTTGGACGCCTAAATAAATGCAATGAAATGAAATGTGTCTGCCGCATGGATGCAAATGTCACACAGATTGTTTGGACTTCACTTTTGTCGTACTTGTTTAGTTTGTTGTTGTTGTTATTTTGTTGTAGCAATTTAATTCGAGTGCATTTGTCGATGCATGCAAATGCATTTTTCTTTGAAACGAGAGCGGAAAGGGACACTTGCCTCGAACCAGAGCCGAAACAACTCGGCCTCCTCGTCACACCGCCACCTGCAAACACGCCAACAATGTCTGCTGCAATGCATTTGTTGCACTTGCATGTCTCCTCTCATTTGCCGCTACCAACTAACGGAATATTTGTCTACATGCTGCATATTTGCGGCAATTTACCTCTTCGCCCCCGCGCGCCGCACATTTGTCTTGTTTAAATTGCACCGCGCCCCAGTCCGCTCAGCCAGCGTGTCAAATGCTGCCTATTGCTGTGGGCGCATGTTGCACGCCAGTCGTCTGTATGTGTTGCAGTTGTTGTTGTTGCTGCTGCCGTTGTTGTGGGTTGCATGTTTCGCTCGTGTACATGACACATTGCTGACGTTTATTAACACATAAATTTTGATGAGGCAGGTGCATGCGATTGTCACTTGCGCCATGTTGTCAGTAATGTCTGCGTCTGTGTGGGTGTCGCTGTCTGTGTCTCTGTCTGAGTTGGTGTGTGTGTATAGTATTTGCGGTGCAGTTGCATTGAAAGTACCGCACCGATGCATTTGTGCAATTTTAAAATTTAAATCACATTTTACTGCAATTCGCATGCATTCGATTTGGTTCTGTTTGCAGTCAAGTTTTGTGCAGTTGCTGCAGCTGAAATCGTTGACATGTGTCGGCTGCAAGTTTCACTTTGTTGTTGCTAAATGCATTTTATGATAATCAGGTTAATTCTTATGCAAAACTGCTGAAAATGCAAAAATTTCTATTGAGCAGCGCTGTGCATGCGTTACTGTCGAGAAAAGTCGATGTGGCAAAAACGAGTAACAAATAAGAAAGTGTTTGCCACTTGCAACATTTTGTTCAAATGCCTGTCAAACAGTTGTTAGAAGAAACGCTGGAACAATACAGTTTTACAAATTTAAAAAATGAAAAAAATTTTAAGATCAAAAAGTTGAAGATTTTTTAGTTAACATCTTTTATTAATTTTAGTTTTGAAGAATTTTATCAATTTTTTTAAATATCTACTCAAATAGTTTTGGTTCTTTAAAATTATAATTAAAAAAAAACAAATGAGCTGAGAGAACTGTCGTCGAGAAAAGATTTTTTTTTTGTTTTGTTAGTGGAATTGAGATTCGAACTCTCTCGGCTCTGATTTGTATAGTCAGGACAAGCATCAAAATTTGTTCATAACTTTTCATTAGTTGAGTTTGAAGTAGATGCTTTGATTTGTGGTCAAAACAGCTCTCAAAGTTAATTTTTTGTTTAGTTGAGTTGGGATTCGAACCTTCTGTACTCTAATTTTTATCAATACAGTTGTCAAAGTTTGTTCTTTTTCTTCGTTAGTTGAGTTGGAATTTAGATCATCGATGCTTTAATTCATGATGAGATTAGCCGTCGAAGTTCGTTCTTTCGTTTTTCGAAACTCGAACTCAACTCGATGTCTTCATTTATGGTGAAACGAGTGGTCCAAGTTTGTTCCTTATTTTTTCCTTAGCGGAGTTGGGATTCGAACACTCGATGCTTTGTTTTGTCATCAGTACAACTCTCAAAGTTGCTTCAACTTTTTCGTTAGTTGCACAGTTCTTCATTTTCTCTTCTTAATCTTTTTCTTCTTAGTTCTTAATTTGTTTTGTGCTGAAGTCAGTCGTCGAAATTTGTTCTTTCTGTGTTTTTAGTGGAGTTGAGATTTGAACCCTCTACACTTTGAGTTGTGGTCCAAATGAGCCACTGGGCATCAACTAACTGGTTGCTGGCAAATTTTTTGAAAAAAACTGATTACAGTTTAACTTTGATTTGACATTTTTCGGGGCACACATGACGTATGAGTGACCCGGATGAGCTTGAGCGCAAAAGATTCTTCTGCGCCATTTTAAAAATATGTCCTACAGTGTTGAAACTGCAAATTATGTGGTGCCAACAAATTAGTATGCACATTTGTGTTCATAATATGTTGATATAAGTAGGTACACACATACATACATATCTACATATAGTACTTGCAAAATTTTTATTAAGAGCGGCCACACACATGGCGTATGAGTGATATGAATGAGTTTTAATCCAAAAGAATTTTCTAGCTCCTTTCAAAAAATATTTCTTACAGTGTACAAACTGCAGATTATGCAGTGTAGACTATGCAGTATGTACATAAGTATGTAATTATGATATTATTTTACACATAAAATACATTTTTAAAGCAATAAAAGAACACCAAACATGTTAACGGCGACGTGTGCATACGAAAGCCAACAGTGTCGAATTTCGTCTGTGCAGCACCGAGTTCGCACATATTACGATGTGTTACGACGATTTGCAGCGAATGCAGTCAGCCGCAGTGGCAGAGCGCACACGACGGTATTGGGCACCCTGTAGGAAATCGAACTGGTCCAAATGTATATTTTCAACTGGTTGCTTGACAGTCATAGCTGACTTCAGAACCGACTCGTTTCCTTGGAGCGAACTCACCCTTTTCACGTGGCGGTCTCCTAGGCGACAGTCAATTGTCCCCGTCTGCATCCATTTGCAACTAGTCCAAGGTTAGTCCGAAGTAAAACAGTTTATAAACCAGTTGCAAAGCGACTAGTATGCAAACTAGTTTATTCTGGATTAGTTTTCTAACCAGTTGATTTTTATAAAGGAAAATAAATAATTGAAATTTTTAAATATTAATTTTATTTTAAAAATTCTATTAAAACAACAAAAATTCATCGCGAATAAAAAAAAATATTGGTGCACGTCAAGATGAACTTCGACTTGTTGACATACTTCTGTCGAAACTGTTTGGGGTTTGACGCAATTCAATATCCTGACTTCGCCTGCAATTAATAAAAACATTAATTAATTAATAAATAATTACATAAACATAATTACATAAATTTATTAATACATACCATTCGACTGCTGCTGCAATTCGTTGTTTCACGCAACCACGCAAAATTCCAACTGAAATCATTCAAGGTAAAACGTGCAAATCGAGCGAATTTCGAGTCATAGAAACAGAAAGTTCGAAAAATGCAAACATTTCTACGTTGTTGTTGTAACAAAAGTATCGCATCGTTTCGTCTTTCGTTTCGTTTCGTATTTCCATGTCTCTTCTCGCCTATGAACGCGCACACAGAACGTGAACGATAAGACGCGAACTGACTGACTTCTGCATTCGCTGACAGTCACTTGGACAACTAGTTGTCCAATTGACTACAAAAAACTAGTTGAAAAACGAATGAATTTTGGGAACTAGTTGTCTCAGGTCCGACAGGGCACTTTCAAAGCGTCGATGTGTGTGTATTGTACGTAAGTTACAACTTAGCTGCCACATACCTGGCACACTAGGCTCTGCATGTGTCGGTGTGTTTGCACTGCAAGCTTCATAACGGCGCCAATGGGCGTACGAAATATTATTGTTGTAATCATAAACGATTTTCATCGCTGCAACCAATTAAGCGCAAAATTACTTTTATTTCCCACAATGCACCGCAAACGCACACATTGATATACGTTTGCAAGTATGTAAGTATGTATGTATGTGGTTGTGTGTTGGCGTTGGCGGGTGTGTATGGGTTACATGAAACAGGCAACAAGCCAAGCGCCGAACAAAGTGTAAGTTGCATTTTATAATCGCATTTGCTGTGCAGTTTTCTTCCTCAAATTTTCGTTTGGTTTTTTTTTGATTATTTTTTTTTTAAGAAATGCTTTTCAACAAGCAGTGAGAATAAGCGTAAAAATAACGAGCTAAAAAGTTTGGTTGAGCGAAAATGTTTTCTTGATATTGTGTTACATATATAAACTGACGCACGCAAGGGGGGTTTTGAGGGCTCAAACCTTTAAAATATCTGTTTGTTAGAAAAATTGGGTGACTTATGTGGCGACAAGTGGTATTGAACTCAAAAGTTGTGTACAGATCTCCTCCCCCAAATGAAATTCTGTGTGCGCCACTGCACATATATACCCATGTATATTTATATATACAGATGTCTGTACATGTGAAAATGGCCCAAAATTGTTTTGCACCTTGTTGGCTGCCAGTACAATCCTCTGATTCAACCTCAGCTGGCTTTTACTGGACTACTGAGCTCGATTGGACGCAGCTGTGAGCTGGCTGCCCGAGTCGTTGCGGTTACAGTGTCTTGTCTGAAATGTTGTTGTGCAATTATTGTTGTTTTTATGAAATTTTCGCTGCCATTTTTATTGCTGTCGATTGGCTATAATTTGTTGTGCGAATTTATTGAGCGTGAAATGAAAAAATCATAAATCCAGCAACATTTGATAAGAGCTTTGAACTGGAATGCAAAATTTGATGAAAGCAAAAGGACAAAAATTAAAAAGATATCATCTATTTGAACGGGCTTGTCCTTGTTCTGACTAAAGTGAAGAAAATCGACTATACACCGAAGAGAAATGAGTAGCTAGAAGCCATGAAAAGGAAGATAAGGAGGGATTTTAATCGGGAATAGATTCGGGCAGTGAGGGCATACAAATAAGCATTGAAGTCATACAGGATTTTTTTTGCAATACGCCCAAATCTAAATAAAACCTTTAGCAAATATCTGCCTTACAGTGCGTTTCAAAAATAATTGTTGGCCATGTCTTTTTAACCGTAGAAGTTTGCCATGGTTTTAATATCAGATCATCGTCTATATTAAAATACCGTTTTCGCGTGTGTTTTTGTTTTCTTAGTTGGGTACAAGTTTTCGCGGAAATATCAAGAATTAAAAATGAGTGCTATATTTTTGAAGCGTTTCGAAGTAGTGTTTTTGGTAAACCCGCCAAAGGGTCCAAAATTGAAACCTCCACAAGTCGCAAAATACACGAAAATATCAGTTTCATTTGTGAGGAAGTGGATCAGTCGATTTATACACTTCGGAAATGTTGACGACGAACCACGAAGGGACAGGAAAAGAACCACTCTATAAGGCGGTAGTCCGGATGTTTGATAACACTCCAACTCTTAGCCTGAAGCAAGCGAAGGAAACATTGTCGCAGAAGAGAGTCGAAGTATCAACGGCCACTATCCGACGCAGGCTTCTGAAATCAGGCATTCCTCATAGAAGTACCATGTCAAAATCGCCATTGGGTAAAAACATGTGGAAAATCGTCTGAAATAGCATAGAGAAAATTTGGGGTGGAAACACTAAATTGGCCATCTCAAAGTCCAGATGCAAACCCAATCGAAAATGTTTGGTCCTTAATGAAGCCAAAGCTTAGAGGAAAAAGAATATCAACCACAAAACAGCGCATTTTGGCATTAATAAGGATTTCGAAAGGGGTTTCTTTGGAGTACACTCAAAAATAAGCCAAAATTGTAACAAAAGATGCCAATCTATTACTGACAACAACGGAGACTGGACAAAGTTTTGATAATAATGAGAAAAAGATATTTGCACAGCCTTTCAGAAAATATATATAATTCATTACTATACCTTCTTTTGTAAGTTTTATAAGCAACACTTATTTTTGAAACGCACTGTAAAAATTTTAAGGCTTCTCTCAGTTGGCCATTAAAAGTGATTGTGGTGGCATAAGAAATTAATTTGACCATTTTAGAATTGTAATAGCTCAAGGAATGAATAAAACATGACATACCGAACATTACACACCGAACAAGAAATAAAGATTGTGGTTTGGTTTTTTGTTTTTATTGTATTGACAACAACAAACAACAACATTGTATATTGTTTGTGCATTTTAATGAAATTACGAGGAAGAATTGAAGGGAAAGTTAAAAGCACGAAAATAAAACATTGCACACGAAATTAAACAAAAACAAGGAAATGCATACAAGCACACACACACACACAGATGCGCTATATGCATTATATATACTTGTACATGTGTGTGGGTGTACGTAATGACAGACATTTGTAGCGGAGTTGCCTGTTACTGCACTAATAATCCTTAAAATTACACTTGTGGCTATTCAGCACACATACACACACACACAGACACTCGATCGCCGATTGTTGGAGCATCGCAAAAATAAATGCAGATACCGGCACAATGCAAAGGATGTGCGCAGGATACTTTAATATTCACACATCCTGCAGACTGCAGACTGTCCGGTGAATGCTGTTGTTGTTGTTGATGTTGTCGTTGTGCATTGTTGTTGTTGTTTTTGCTGCTACTGTTGATGATGTTGCTGCTGCAGTCATTTTTGCATACATTGCACTAGTTTTGCTTGATGGCTGCTCGGGTTTTGGCTGGCAACCTTGCTGCATGTATTGCTGAGTAGTTTCAATTGTTGTTGTTATTTTTGTTGTTGTTTGCCGGGCTGTCAAGATGTAAACTCCGGAAAGCTATCACAACTGCAACGACGTTGTAAATAATGCTAACAATAACCGCAAAGCACAACAACTATGAGTGCAACAATAACAACAACAACAACAATAAGAACAAAAACAAAACATTGAAATGAATACAGGCCGTCGCACATATAAACATATGTGTATGTATGTATGTATGTAAGTATTAGATTTAGAGTCATTGCTCAGTGGTGGCTGAAAATAAAGCTGCCAGATTGCTTTAATATTAATTCTAATGAGAGAATTAAAAATGTGTTCCAAATAAAACACATTTATTAATGTTGGACACATTTGATTTGTGTTTGCTGCCATGAAAAGAAACTGAAGATTACATTTCTTTCACGAGCAATTAAAATTTGTTTTCTTAATTCTAACTCTAAAACAAACTGGCAACGCTTACATTGTAAATCACATGCACTAACAATGAAGTATGAGCTGCATTGCACAATAATGACACCGAATATAGACAAACAACTACAACAATGACGGAGAGAAAAAAGATCAGACCACATTTTGAGGAGTTAAGAGGTAAAAGAAACGTTAGAATCACTGCCCAAGCAGGCAAAACAAATCAAGGAGGTACAGAATGAACTGACATTTAGGCGCCAGTGGAAGAAGATTTCTAACGAGCAGTGCAAGGAAGTGCTTAAGGACGATTTGGAAAATTTACGTTTTCTCATGTTGCAAATGGTAAAAATAACAACAAAGTCAACAAAAAACCAATACGTAACATAAACACACACTGTAACAACGAACCATTAGACAGTAACAAATAAAAAAAAAAACCATTTTCTTGTAAATGAGCAAAGGTAAGCGGCAATGCGGGCAAATGGAACGCAGTCGCTGTGGCTATTTGCGGTTCGAAAGTCTTGAAAGGCTTTTGTTTTTTTCCAAATACTTTACGCTGAACAGTCAAACGTAATTCGTAACAACTCACAAACGTACACAATTAACTACATACAGAAGCAATGCGACGAGGTGCGGAAGTGGAAGTAGAAGTGGTGCAGTGGGGCTGTTGTCGAAAGTGGCGTGGAGCGGCAATTGGCATGCAGAATGCAATTTATATGTACACAATATGGGAATATTTGCATTTATTTGACTGGACACACATACATATATGTTCTTGTGTGTGTGAGGCAGTTGCTGGTTGTTTGTTTATTTGTCATTGTCATCAGGTGAAAGCCATAAAGGAGCCTTTAATTATTCATAAGTGCTTTGTGGCGTGTATGTAGTTCTGTGTATTTAACGCCACTTGCACACGCACACACACACATAGATTGGCACAAACGCACAAGCGTCTGCTGGCTGCACTCGAACACGTTCTTAGGCGCTGACAAGTGGGCATTCGAGGGTCTTTGGCGAAATGCAGTTGTCATAATTATTGCGGCGGAAATGTCGACGTCGCCGCCTACTCTCCTCCTCTGTGCTCTCACTGCCACTGAAGCGCAACAACTGCAACTGCGACAACGACTGTCATTGCCGTTTGCACTACAACAATAACTGCCACTATAACAACAACAACTATTGCGTGCAACACAAACGCACGAACGATGACAGCAGCAGCTACCACAATATTTTATGATCATTATCGTGATTGTTGTTGCTAGACGTGTTGTGTTTGCTGTCATTGTTACTGTTACTGTCAGTGTTGTTGTTGTTGTTGTTGCCAGTTGACAATCAGTTGATGCAGTCTTAATAAACACTTCAGCGCACAAATTTGTTTGCCTTCACTTTGTTATTCAAACCCCCTCAACACGCTTTCCGGCCCCTTTCATCGCTCGTTCTGCGCAACGTCTTCGCTGGCGATTTGCCTTGATGCATTGACTTTTTGCATTGGTTTGCGGCGCTGCCCTGAACTCGTTTCCTTTTCCGTTTCGTGCCACAGCTCTTTCCTTCATGTTTTATTTGACTTAATATCTTCATTTGCATTGTTGCTGGTCTTCTTCTTCTACTTAAAATGCGCGTTTTGTGGTTGTTGTTGTTTTTGGTTTGGTTGTTTTTCTGATATTATTTCAGCCAATTCGCCGCAGTACAATGCAACTGTTGTTTGGCTGTTCGGTGGATGGGCGCACTGTTTGTCTGGCTAAGTTTTTGTCAATTCACTGATTTGTCATTCCAGTTGTCTTCCTTGTCATCTGTATGTTTGTCAGTTTGTCAAACTGTTTGTATGTTCATCGGTTTGTCCATCTGGTTGTCTGTCCTTTTCGTCTGTTCGTTAATTTGATGTGAGTACATCTGTCTGCCTGTCTTTTCATCTGTCTACTCATCGGTCTGGCCAATTGTCCATTTGTCTGTCTGTCTTTTCATCTGTCTGCTCGTGGGTCTGGCCAACTGTCAATCTGTCTCTTTGCTTTTCTTGCGGGTTCTCTGTCTGTCGGTCTGCATACCTGTTTATATGTTCATCCGTTTGTCCATCTGGTTGTCTGTCCTCTTCGTCTGTTTGTTAATTTGCATGTTTGTCCATATTTTAGTACATCTGTCTGCCTGTCTTTTCATCTGTCTGCTCATCGGTCTGGCCAACTGTCCATCTCTCTCTTTGCTTTTCTTTCGGTTTCTCTGTCTGTCGGTCTGTATACCTCTTTCTTTGTTTGTCTGCCCAAGAGTCTGTTTTATCGCCTTTTTGTCCATTTGCCTGTCCACGTACCCATCTCTTCTTCTTCTGTCTGATCAATGGTCTGCCTATTGATCCATTTGAGCATTTGTGTGTCCATCTGTTGTCTCTTCGTCTGTGTGATCATCTGTTTCTTCGGCTGTCTGTCCGTCTGTCCTCAAGTCTACCAATCCGTCTGTCTGTAAGTCTACCAATTTGTCTGTCTGTTCGTCTAGCTGCCCGTCTCTCTGTCTGTCCGTCTGTCTACTCATCTGTTGTCCATCTATCTATCTCTGTCTGTCTCCGTCTATCTGTCCCATCTGACTGTTTGTCACTTTGTCTTTTTGTGAACATTTCTGTCCATAAATTCGTCTGCCAGTCTGTGTTTTCGTCTCTGTGACCATTTGTCTTACCAACTGAGAGGGACAGTTGCCTCTGGCCATCTATCTAACCATCAGCCTGTACATCCGTTTGGACATCTGATTGTTTATTTGTCTTTCTGCCCACAAGCCCGTCCATTTTTTTGTTTGTCTATTCATCTATCAGTCTTTAAGTATTTCTGCCCATCTGTTTGTTCTGTCTGTTTGACCTTCTGCCTGTCCATCTCTCTGTACATCTGCCTGTCCCACAATCTATCTATTGTCTGTTCATGTGTATGGCTGTCCATCGGTCTATCATACTCTCCGCCCTCTGTCTGTTCATCTGCCTGTCTGTCTATGAATTTTTAATCATAACTAATCGAGTCCTGGTCACAATTGTTTTTGGCTACATGCGCTTTAACTGTTTCTTCTTGTCAGTTGCGGATTCAGGGGGGTTTTGGGGGTTGAAACCCCGCCGAAATATTAGGGTCGACTTTAAAACTAGTCTACTAGTCATACAAATTAAAAGGCATTTTATGAATATTAAATAATTCATTTTTGAATCCCCCCCCAAAATATTTATTTGAATACGCCCCTGCTTCTTGTTAGACCTCTTTTGTTCTTCCTTACCTCTTCTTCTTTTTCTATAACGTCTTGTTTTTTCCGAATAGAAATGTTTGCATATTTATGGGCGCCACTAATTTCAGCAACAAATGTGTTAGTATTATTGGGGTGAAATGAGTTCGGGGCATACAGATAAATTTTTACGTGAAAACTAAGTAGTCTTTAGTTTTAGCGACAAAAGACTTTTCATAATTGATTGATTGATTGATTGATTAAAACTCATGTAAGAATGTTGCAGGCAGTCTTTAGTGACTTATTAATGCTTTGTATCAATTATTGTAAATATTAAATTAACACAACAAACAATTTCATTAATTACAAAGTCATAAAAATACTCGAAAATAACTCATAATTGCTTTCTGACATTGGACCATTTCTCTTTGATGGAACATAATTAATTTAAGGCTTAAAATCAATTATAAAGACTCATCACTGAGTTGCATTTAATGCGAGCAGCAACGGCAACACAAAAGATGTGACTACAACAACAGCAACAAAAATTACACAGTTATAAGTAAGCTGCAGGTGGAACTTTAATTATTTTAAGTGCCACGCTGCCAGCCAGCTGTCGCACTGTCAAGCAATTAGTCAGCTGCTGCTGTACGACAGGCGCTGAGAATCCGCTTAAAACGTAATCCCCACATTCGGCAATCAATTGTTCGGCCATACAGCAACATGCAGACAGACAAGCAAAGTTGTTAAATTGAGATAAAACTACGATCGTTATTATTTTAGCTGACTCGATGTGAGACTTAACTCAAAATCCAAATCGAATGGGGAATATGAGTGAGTTGAAGCATCGAAGGTTGAAATCAAAAACAATGAAAAGTGCAGGCCAGCAGCAATGTGCAAGGATCCTGCTGTGGCTATGTTATGCCAACGGTACAACAACAAAATTCGAAACAACCAATGCATGAAGATAAAAGCAATAAGCAAAAAAAAATATTACAAATAAAGTGCGAGCGAGCGAGCAATTTGGAATGCGGACAGTAAAAGCAACAGCAGCGGCAGCAACATGTGCGCTACACTGCTGCAACCGAATGCGTGGCTTACGGGGAAATGTTCGCCGAAAAGCATGAAAATCGACAAAGCACAAAAAGCGAATTGAAAAGACAAGCAATGAAGGCGAAAAGAAATCTCACTGAAAATGTTCTCCAGAGTGCAGTTAAAACCATTGATTTCTGCAGCGACTGGTGCACGTGGCTGTGTGTGTGTGTGGTGGTGGCATGTGCCGGCAGTTGTTTAGCGCTCTCGCTGTGGTTTTTCGCTCAAGCTGCAGCTTTTGGTATTTTTTTTTACACTTTGCACGACAGCTGCAGGCATGCACAGGCAATCGACGGTGCGCTGGCTACGCAACCAACTACACTAACAATAACAACTGCAGTAGGGTCGATGAAATGGTAAAAATTGGTGTTGCTGCGCTGAAAATTTGACCATCTGTGGATGCAGGTTGCAAAAACTTTGATCTGAGTTTTGTTGTAAGTCTGTTTTACCTTTTTAAAAAACTACAAGTAAGCCGTAGGTGGGGACAGTAATAAAAAAGTCAGAGGCCTCAATGGTAATTTGATCTCAAAAAAGATGATTTGCCAACATTTTTCATAAATAAGAGAAATACTGCTCGCTTGTTTTTGTCTTTTAAATTTTTTAAGCACCATAAATGAGCTTTAAATTCTCACCAAAAGTGTTTTAATTATCACCAAAATGCAGGCAATTCTGTTTAAAATCGAAATGGTGCCGAAAAAGGTTTGCATAAAGTTTGAAACAACTTTTGCTGCATTTTGGGCACACGTAATGCGTAATCTGAATTTTACCAAAGCAAAAAGCACACAAATTTCAGCAGCCATGTCCAACACTAGACTCAGCGATAGTCTGTAGTCGCTCAAAATGCTGACGCTATAGCGACAATTTGGAAATTGACGAAGTTGCCGTATAAATGTCACTCATACGCCAGCGAGTGCAGCTGGCCGAGAGACTTGTTGGCGAAAAGTAAACAACAACTGCTGTCACTGGCTGCAAAACATAATAAACAAACTTTCAAACAACTCTACAAAAACAACTTTAGCTACTGCTACTATATTCGTGCAACAACGACGAGAATAACTAAACGGCAACGAGCGCACAACAGCAGCCAACTAATCATGCACTTAATAACTTTTCAATCAATGCCCTCAGTGCAACACGTACGCCAACACACACTCGCACTCACACTCACACTAACACGCACACACACACGCACACTGGTGTATGAACCAGTTGGTTCGCCTAAACTTTGGCTGAGCGATGCTCATGACGCAAATGCATTAACAATGTTCTGCACACTCCAAACGCGCTGCCAATGGCCCCAATCTCTCTCGCTCACCCCAATCAAAACTGAACCGGCAACTTTCACCTCTCTGCGGTCAGTGGTGGGCACTTCTCATTGTTGCAGCCATGGCAAGTGGCTGTGCGGGTGCAGTGCTGGCCTGTTGGTGGCACTGACACTGCCGCTGCCGCTCGAAATGCCTTTTCAATCGCTTGTTAAGCGTGTCCCCGAAAGGGCGGCGGCTGCGCGACGAGCGACGCCGGGCTTACACATTGTGCGACAATGCTAAGCCAAAGATTGCACCGGCTCAACAGCGACGCCAGCAGCAGCAGCATCAAGTATGGGGCAACAACAACAACAAGAGTTGGTAGCCGACAGCAGCAGCAACTAGAATGTAGTGCGGGGTTGTGGGGTGGCTTTTTAAAATGTGTCACTCTTTGTCAGCAGCGGTGCAAGGCGACCAAAGCAGTCACGAAATTGAGGCGCATGACTAAAATTGATTATTCGCAGCATTCTGACCAGTGGGCCAAGCCTGGCCAACAGCATGAACTGCAAATTTTGACCATTGTGTATGCGGTACGATGCCGTGTTCGTGTCGGGCCACTAAAGTTCACTCGTTTGCCAGCAAAACTTGTGCGCAGCACTTGCAGCGGCCAGCCGGGCGGGCGGTGTGTGGTTGTGGCTGGTGCCACAATGATGTGCAAATTTGTGCACTCTTCTACGTTTTTACTGCATGCCGCAAAAAAAGCAAAACCTGAGAAGAGAGCAAATAAAACAAACTAAAAAGGGCCGAAAAGTCATGTTTACAGTGGAAGTTTGCCCATGGAATTATGTTGCTGTTGTTAGATAAGAAAGTGTTGCCAAAAGTCAAATAGAAAATGAGAGGATTAAGTAGAGGACGAGCAGTAGGGAAGTGCTAAGAAAAATGTATCAATTGCAAAATGTTTGAACAGTTTGAAAGGGGGGAAGTGTGGGAGCTGAAAGAAGAGAGGGAGGAGATTTTTGCAAGAATTTGGTGATGCCAATTTTTCCTGCTATTGAAGAATCTGTGTGCGACAGTATGGCGGCTGCTTATTGATTAAAATTACAACATCATTAGGATTTGCTGAAGTGGATCACCTATTGGGTCGTGACTTCAATAGACTTAAGGGGGTCAATAAGTGAAATTTTACAAAATTTTCCAATTTTTTTTTTGTGAAATAGACTCCAGGGGGTCTTAAGAATATCCCCGTCAAATGGTTTTTAATTCTGATGACCCGTTCCCCTGATATCAATTCGTTCCGCATGATATCGGTAACGCAAAGTTTAAACCGAATTATTTCGAAACACTGGTTTTTGATTATGGAAGTAGAATATCTCGGCAAGTTTTAGTCCCACTGATCTAAAATTTGGGCAGCAACTCTTTGAAACATAGAACTTCTAAACTTTAAAATCTAAAGTAACTAAAAATTTCATTGTTTTTGGCGAAATCCGCGGTGCCATTTTCGGGAAATTAAGAAAAAAAGGTCATTTTTTCGGTTGGAGCGTATTTTAGTATTATCGAGAAAATATTTTTTTGTTAGTTACTTTAGAAGGTACATATATTTTCTCATAATAACTAATAGCAATATTTTTTCAGATGATTTTTGGGGCGCTGGCACAACTTCTACTAGAATTTGGGCCCAACGTTGGACCCCCACCACCGCCGCCATTTTGAGCACGACAATAAACAATTTTTTTCTTGCACTGCTACCGTTTAATAAAAGAATGAAAAAAAAATTGCACATTGCATTAATTTTTTCCGGCGTATGTGCTATTCCAAAAATATACCGTTTGCACATATTGACCCCGTTAAGCTCATTCTTGCGTTAGTTTTGAATCTGTTTTAAAACAAGTTTACATACCGCACATTAGTTTAGTTGGTAGTGTCTCCATTGTAACTTTCCAACTCAATCTGGTTTATTGCTCTAACAAAACTTGAAACTTATCAAAGCAAAAAAAAAAACCTAAAGAAAATTTACTAGAAATGTTCAAGCATCGAGCACCGCTGAATTACTCACCGAATTAAAACGCAAAATTGATATCAGCCCTTTTCATTGTTTCATTAATAAAACAAATGAGAAAAATGTGAGCTTTGTAGAACAAAACCTTCGGTTGCGACGGATTGGGGCTGCTGGTATTTTTATCTTGCGTAGCAATTCATCACCGCACTTAACACCGCGAAGCCTACGTTGCACAGCAACAAAAGCTAATACTAAGTAAGTCAAAAGCATAGATAAAAAATTTAATGTAAAATGTTTGTTGGCAACCAGTGAATTAGCCGAAAAATGCTGATTTCATAGCAACGCAAAAAGGCAGCCAGACGTAGTCAAGAGTTCACTTCAGCGCTGCTTAATTGCCAGCAGCAGCCGCCTGGTAGTCATAGCGACAGCAAAAGCAACAACAACAACAACAGTCAACTAACGCCAACCATTAACTTTTGCAAGTGCTGCGGGCCTCTTTGTCGCACACAAATCATGCGCCCAAACCATGCATTGTTCGCCCCATTCACATTGCCCCTTCTACCCACTGCCGCAATCGTGCCGAGTCTGCACAGCGCATAGTTTTTGTTTTTGTCGCTTGAAGCGTAAATACGCCCAATTCGCCCTCACCCGCGCACTATCTATCGCATTCTTTGGCGCTGCACATTGCTCGAACCCCGTTCGCACCGCAGCTTGTGCCGCTGGACTTGCCACGCTTTGCGGTCTTCGTCTTTTCGATTCAATTTGCAGCAGATCCATCATGCTTAATGGCCAGTCACATGAATATCTTCAGTTTTCCGCTTGCCTGCGCTGCCTGCCACAACCATTTCCCGCTCCATTCCATAGCCCATGTCTCTGTGTGTCTGTGTGTGTGTGTGTGTGCGACAATGAGCGGTGACTGCAACGAGTTGTGGCGCTCCTCCTCTCCAGCTGCTGCGACTGTGTTGTTGCACTCGTAATATGTTAATTTATGAGCGGCTGCGTTTGGGTAATTTGACTGCATGCAGATTAATGTAATTGTCGAAAATGTGCAAATTAAAGCCGAACGCATTTGATCGCCGAACACTCGCTCGGCAGTCCACCGACTATTAACACAGGTCGTATGACTGACATTTAAGCGGAGCGCCGGCGTTCCGGCTGGACGTTGCGACTGCCAGCTGCATGCGGTCTGTCGCGTTGCCGATTTGCATTAATGTTCCTCATACGCCCCGTTAACGTTGGCAGTGGGTGCGCACCGCAGCGTTGGCTGCTTATGTGCGGAAATTTCGTTTCTCAACTCTTCAGTGATTTGCATAAATTATAGCATCAATGTGAAACTTCAACTTGCTGAATTGTTGTTGTAATGAATTCTTAATAGCTATAATAGATGAAGTTTGAATCAAAGACGGCGGCAAGGTAAAAATTTTAACAGATTTTAACAGCAACAATAATTACCACAAAAAAATGTACTTTATTTTGAGGGCGAGTAGAAATCTTTACCACAAATATCATTCAAGAATTATTTTGAAAAATAAAGAGAACGCAATATTAATGCAAAAATTAATTCATATAAAATAATTTAAAAGAACATACTTAAATGAATATAGTGAATATTTCAAACTTTTTCACACCTTAAGTTAATTCATTTTTGAAAATGTGAATAAATTTACGAAAGATAATTAAATTGTATATTATTTAACTTTTTGGTTGGTTTAATTTATTGGTTTAATAATTGGTTTAATTTTATTTTGACTTTTACCACACAAAAAATTACTTTATGTTGGGTGCGAGTAGAAATCTTTACCACAAATAATATTCAAGAATTGTTTTGAAAAATTAATTAATATAAAATAATTTAAAAGAACATAAATTAATATACTGAATATTTAAAACTTTTTCACACCTTAAATTAATTCATTTTTGAAAATGTGAATGAATTTACGAAAGATAATTAAATTGTATCTTATTTAACTTTTTATTGGTTTAATTTTATTTTGACTTTTACCACACAAAAAATTACTTTATGTTGGGGGCGAGTAGAAATCTTTACCACAAATAGTATTCAAGAATTATTTTGAAAAATAAAGAGAACGGAATATTAATCGAAAAGTTAATTCATATAAAATAATTTCAAAGAAATAATGAGATAGCAGAGAACATAGATGAATATAGTGAATATTTCGAACTTTTTCACACCTTAAATTAAAAATCCATTTGTGAAAATACTTGTGGATAAATTTACGAAGATAATTAAATTGTATCTTATTTTACTTTATTTTTATCATTACTTTTAATATTTTTTTTAAGACCATTAGTACAATATTTTGTAGTGGTACCACATGACCACTGATGCCAACACCATAGCGTACAGGCCAATCGGCAAGACCGACGTGCATCGATCGGTGCGCACTCCACTTTTGTTTACATTACAAGTGTCAAGTGTCGCATGCACAAGAACGCCGGCGTCACTCAAGTGGCCTGCACTTGCACAAGCGACACATGTCACAACACATGTGGGCACTTGCACCGATCGCGCATGCAACACGACCCGACCTACCGCAGGTCAACGCAGTGCGCTGGCCCACTTTGGGAAAATGCCGCGTTGTCGGTTTTGACCCGCGTTGTGATTGGCGCAATGCGAATGCATTGGATATAGAGGGAGGAGCACTGGAATTGCCCCTCTGTATAACACTTTGTAAAATTAGTATTTAAGACGGCAATTTGAAAATAAACGGGGACTTCTCGTGCTGAGATCAAGCGACGCTCTTGTCTGCTAATTTCATTTATCGAGGAAACATTTCGGCCTTTGTGGCCAAAAATCTTGGCGTGCTCTCGCTTTCAAAAAGAGTAACCCGGACTCTGACGCACGAATGATTCCACCCATAGACATAACTTTTACAATTTGGACTTTTACTAATCTAAAATGCATAAATGACTATTGAGAGTGTGTCACAAAAAACGACAGCAATCAAGAACTCAGTGCATTACAAATAGAATAAAGCAATAGGACCAAGCAGAACTTCGTGGACTTTTATGTTGAGTGAAAGTCTGTCTTTTGCAAGCCATATTAGGTCTTGGAACTCGCTTCCTAGTGCTATCAAATGTATTTCGGGTGGTGGTAACTTTAAGCATCTAATCTTCAAACATTTCTCATAACATTTCAAACTTTTCTTTCACTCTTTACCGTATCTCTTTACTTTCACTTACACATAATTAAGATTTGTCTTTGTAAATTATTAAAACATTGTAATAAATAGTATTTATTGTGTAATGCTTAAAATGAATGTGTTCCTAATTGGCATGCAAAAGATTGTATCTTATATGCCTGTATAATCTGTTAAATATATAAATAAGATACTAAAATATGCTGCCATCGCGTGTCAATTCAAACCTCGCCCATACCAAGTCACATTTTGGAGCATCCTTCTCATTTCATACCATTGATTATGGTGAACATGGAGAATGCAAACTGTATAATCTGCAATGAGAATCTTTCATTCAGACTAACCGAAATCGAGCGCCAACCACGCAACTTACACTGCGAACGGTGGACAAAGTCACCGGTGCCAGATTGCCGGCGAAAAGGGTGTGAGCCTTCTGCGATCGTTGCATGAATATGATTAGGGCGTCTCGAAAACGCTGATCCTGCTCGTACCAGCGGCACTGGTACAGGACCGTTGTCAGGCGATGCGACTGCGCACTGAGCTCGTCCATATACCAGCAACACGGCAAAATCTCGATCAGGATGCAGGTGATGTAGACGACGTAGGAGGCCAGCTGCGCCAAGCTCTCGTCGGACATGACGATGCCGACACCAATGATGCACAGCACGAAGCCGGTGATCAGAAACTGTATTAGCATGGTGCCAGAGATCACTGGGCGTACGCGCTCGAAGAAGCTGCGAAGAAGGCGCGGTTAGTGGCGCTGCCTGAGCTAATGTGCGGAACGCGGCTTTAACTTACTCCGTGCACACGCGGTGATCGTGCACGCATTCCACCAAATCTGCATAGCTCTGTTGTGGGTGGCGTCCGCGTTCGGTGCCGATGCGCGCGATGCGCAGGTTGAGTGCCCGCACATGTGCCACCAGCACTGCCAGATAGCTGACGCCGTAGGTGTCGTTGCTGAGATTCTGTATCAACTGAACGCTCATGCCGAACATCTGGAAGCAGTAGGCGGCGAGGTAGGCGCGCTGCGAGACGGTCCAGTCGAACGGCAGCCAGCCCTCGAACGGCAACTGATGGCGCAAGAGGCCGCTGATGCCGTACGTGAACAGCGCACAGTTGTACGCAATGAAAACGACGACGAACATGCGACGACAGAAGCGCACCGCCCGTTCCAACAGCTCGCGCTCTTCGCTGTGCATCGCGGCGCGTTCATCGAGTATTTTGAGGTGCTGCCGCACGCGCCACAAGTTGCGTCTGCTGTAGTAGAAGATGGTGAATTGCTTGGCTGTGGAGAAGAACGACGAAATGGTGATGGCCAGATTGGCGATTATGCCCAGGAAGTCGGATGTGAAGAAAAGATTGGCCACCAGGTGGAGCGGAAAGAGAACGGTGAAGCAAAGATTGACCAAGAACGAATAGACCCAGTAGAGGCGCCGACGGCTATCGAACGGATGCATGCCGAGGAAGCGCCACGAAAGCCACACATATTTGAAGGCTGCAAAGGTGTCGAGTGGGCGTGTTGTTTCCAGCTCAGTTTCCATTGCCGGCGGTGACACCATGTGGCGTAGTTGCTGAGTGTTGGCCCGTTGGGGAGAGTGTGTCGACTTTGGTATTTGTAGCTGGTCAACTGGTTTTTATAGCATTTCCAAAGTGTGGAGGCGTAGGACACGGTTTGAGGAGGTGCGAGTTGCTAATGCACCGTTATTACTGTGAATGGTTAATGTGAGAAGTGTGCAATTATCTAAAGTGACCAATAATTTTCCAATCAGAAATATTCACCGCCGAGAGTGGGGTTGAATTTAATACAGTTTATTGTGTCTTAGTTTGAAAAGCTTTTGATAGTCTAATAACGGGTTAACAGTGATTATGCATTGATGAATGTATCCATTTACTGTAAGGTGAGGTGAATGAATGAAATAACGCTGCAGATGGCTTTAAACTATGCCAACTGCAAGTCGCTTCAATAGATATAATATATTATTTTCTGAGATACTAGATCATAGTTTAAGAGTAGCAAAAATTTAGCCAGTGTGTGGAATTTGTCCTTCGTCTGTTGCACAATGCACATCTGAACTTGACTTATTTCATTTGAGTGATTATGGTGAACATGGAGAAGGCAAACTGAAGAATCTGCAAGGGAAAGTGTTTGTAAATACTAACCAAACTCCAACGCCACAATACACAACTTACACTGCGAACGCTGGACAAGCTGACCGGTGCCAGACTGCCCGCCGAAATGGTGTTGGCCTTCTGTGACCGTTGCATGAAAATGATCAAAGTGCGTCGAAAACGTTGGTCCTGTTCGTACCATCGACATTGGTACAGCGCTGTTGTTAAGCGATGCGACTCCGCACTGAGCTCATCGGCAAACCAGCAACACGGCAAAATCTCCAACGTAATACAGACTATGTACACCAAGTAGGTGACCTGCTCTACCAAAGTATCGTCGGATACGAGGATGCCCACGAAAAGTATGCACAGCACGACGCCTGTGATGAGGAACTGTACGAACATGGTGCCCGAGAGTACAGGACTTATGAGCTCGAAGAAGCTGCTCGCGAGTAGAGGAGAGCATAGTTAGTGATACTCCGTGGGCGAATCTCTGGCGGATGGCTGTCTTACCTCATACACGCTCTGTGATCGGACACACACTCCACCAAATCTATATTGTTCTGTTCCACACTGCGGCTCCGGTCGGTACCGATGCGTGCGATGCGCATATTCAGCACCCGCACATGAGCCACCAGCAGCGCCAGGTAGCTGATTCCGTAGGTGTCGTTGGCAAATTCTTGAATCAGCAGCACGTTTAGGACCAGTAGCTGTATGACGAAGGTTAAGTTGTAGACGGACGACGATGCGGCATAGTCGAACGGCAGCCAGCCATCGAAGGTTAGCTCATGGCGTACCAAGCCGCTGATGCTGTACATGTACAGCCCGGAAGCGTAGACGATGGCGATGGTAATGAACATGCGACGACAAAACTGCACCGCTTGCGTCACTATCCGGTGGTCATCGCTATGCATCGCGGCGCGTTTGTCGAGAATTCTGAGGTACTCTCGGATATGCCACAAGTTTCTTTGGCGGTAATAGAATATAATAAACAGCTTAACCGCGGAGAACAACGCCGAAATGGTAAGGGCTAGATTGGCAATTATGCCCTCAAAGTCGGATGTAAAGAAGAGATTCGCCAGCAGGTGCAGAGGGCAGAGCACGGTGCAGCTGAGAATGACCAGGAACGAGTAGAGCCAGTAGAGGCGACGATGGTGCTCGAACGGATGCATGCCGAGAATGCGAAAGCAGACCCACACAAATTGAATGGCCTTGGTGCTGTCCAGTGGTGGCAGTGTCTCTGGTGGACTATTCGCTTTAATTTCCATTTGGCTGCAGATCTGTAAGGAATTAACTGCCGAGCCAAGTGATTGTGTTTTGGCGTTTGCAGTGTTAATTCGGTGCTTTTATATGAGGACAAAAGTGTGGATAGCAAAACAAGTTGTAATTGTTTTAATTTATTTCAGACATTAATTAACCCTTTGAGAAAATGTGGAAGTGTAATTAATTTGAGCACATATCTGAGTGTTTGTTCGGCACAGTGGAGCAAAGTTGTATACATGAGGTGTTAATAAGTGAGTTAATCCTGATACCATACATCTTCAATCATCACACATCATACAATCGATCATTGGATTTTTATGGCTGCGTCCAGGACACTAACTACGTAAGTAAGATAGTAATAAATAATGATTAAAGTAAGACTGATCCCGAGATAATATGTTCATATAATATGATATATAATAGGAACAACAACCAGAGATGGAAAGTAATCAACGTCTATCAGCTGAAACAGTCGAAAAACTAAACTTTTTGTCTATTGACTCAGGCGCACATAATATGGAGATACATCCGTCCGTTGAAAAACTAAGCGTATGTTCTGAAATCAAGGCGAATTAATACAGGTGACCTCGTTGAATCAGCTGATTTGATTTTTTTGTGGTGAAAAAGGTCTAGATTGTCAAAATGCCTGTTTAAAACTGTGACAGTTTAAAAATGAAAAAATCAAGCTTTGTTTTGATTGGCTGATTTTGACAATCTAAGCCCAGAAAACAAAGAAAAATACATTGAAATTTTTGTTGCTGCCCTAACGCTATCACCTGTATGAATTCTGGTTCTGAAATCAAATTCGATCTCTATAATTAAATAGACTGATTTGAGTGGTATGTCATGGATTGTAGTAGTCCTAGTTATGTATGTGCGATGCCTGTCTGCGCCACAAGGCTGGACAATGAAACCTCTAATTACTACGTTGGGCAGCAGAATGACAGGGTGTTACTAATTTAATACATAGTACCGATTTATTATGACAATTTCAGTACAGCGACTTTTTTATGTAGCAAAAGCATCTCGTTATCGAGTTGTAACCGATTCCAATTGCTCTCTTCAGAGCTCACAAGGTATTCTACACATATGTATCAGAGAATTTGATTAACTGGTTATTGCTATGAGCCTCAAGCATAATCCCTTAGAAAAGGATCGAAAAATGATGTCAAAATTATCTGGCGCGGTTTTCATTCCAAGGCCCAATTAGAAGTTACGAGTAGCTTTGGCGCTGCAGTTGTTTTGTTGTCCAGGCATCACCAGGTTTCAATCTCCTTATTTCAATATCTATATTTTTTTCAGCGACCTAAAATAATTATTATCTATATTTTTGGGAATAAAAAATTTAAGAAATTTGTATAATTATTGCTTTATAATAATTATTCCCAATAAGAAATTTTTTACGTCGCCTATAAATATTATCATGTAATAAATATTTTTGAGTTGCATAATAACTATTATAAGTAACAAGTATATTTTTCGTTGTCGATAATTATTATTTTGGGATTTTTGATTTTTACATTGCTTCATAACTTTTATTTATGACTTTTTTAATTTACGTTATCGATAACTATTATTTTGTGAAATTTTTTTTTACGTTGCTTCAAAACTTTTATTTGTGATTTTTTCATTTACGTTGCCGATAACTATTATTTTGTAAAAAAATATTTTTTACATTGAATTACCACACTTTGGATATGATTGGTTTTGAATTGTTTTAAATTGACAAACGCAAATTAACTGCAGAAACCTAATTTCCACCAACAACTAAACAATAAAAAATCAATTCAAACTCAAAATGTGGTAGGGCAACGTAAAAAAAAATTTCTTTCATAAAAGTTATGAAGCAACGTAAAAAATGTTCTTTCAAATAATAGTTATCGGTAACGTAAATAAAGAAAATCATAAATAAAAGTTATGAAGCAACGTAAAAAAAATTTTCTTAAAATAATAGTTATCGGTAACGTAAATAAAAAAAGTCATAAATAAAAGTTATGATGCAACGTAAACAAAAAAAATCCCAAAATAATAATTATCGAGAATGAAAAAAATCAGGGACATAACAGTTATAACGTTTTTAGAAAAAAGTTGGAAAATAACTGTTTCACTGTAACAAATATTTTAATTGGTACTTATAATTATTATTTTGAAATAATTATTTTTACATCTATGTATAATTACACTGTGCGTGAAATTTGCCCTCAAAAATTTAGACATGGGGGGGACCTACTGGGTGAGTTTTCTATAGGTATACTGAGTTGAGATCCACTAGCCGTTTGGCTGGATTGGCTCTAGTTTAAGAGAAATCCGTCTTTGAAGTTTGCTCATTTTAGTCGGGTTTGTCGCTTAAGTAGGTCCTAAATCGTTTCGAATATCGCTTTACTGTCTTCGGCAAATTTGTAGATTTTTTAACGACCAACAAATTTGCTTCAGACACCAATCCAAAAAAAATACATTCAAACTGTGTAATTGCGATATGTTCATTTTTTTGCGCAGCGCTACGTGGCGTATGAGTGTCATTTAATTATAATTAACACTCACATAATTGACACTCATACGCCACGTTGCACTGCACAAAAAATGCACATATCGCAATTACACAGTTTGAATGTATTTTTTTTAGATTGGTGTCTTCAGCAAATTTGTTGGTCGTTAAAATATCTACAAACTTGCCGAAGACGGTAAAGCTATATTCGGAACGAGTTAGGACCTATTAGCATTTAAACGTTCGAAGACTTAAGCGACAAACTTGACGAAAATTACCAAACTTCAAAGTCGGATTTCTCATAAACTAGAGCCAATCTTACCAAACGGCTGGTGGATTTCAACTCAGTATACCTATAGAAAACTAACCCAGCAGGTCCCCCCATGTCTAAATTTTGGACTTGCACAGTGTTATTATTCGTGACAAATATTTTTTCCTGTTGCCTAATAACTATTATCAGCAAGAAATATTTTTTCCATTGCTCGGTAACGTTTATTTTTTGAAAAATATTTTTTCCGTCATCGCATAACTGTTATGAGAGAAAAATATTTTTTACGTTGCTCGGTAACGTTTATTTTGTGAGAAATATTTATTACGTTGCTCGGTAACGTTTATTTTGTGAGAAATATTTATTACGTTGCTCGGTAACGTTTATTTTGTGAGAAATATTTTTTCCGTTGCCAGTAACTATTCTGAATGGGACATATTTTTTTTACGTTGACTGATAACTATTATTTTGCAATATATATTTTTTACGTTGAAAATACCGGCAGACAAAAGAAATAGATGTCTGATCAGGGATTGCGACTATACATTTTCTTTGGAATTAGGATCGCTGATCATAAATTCGATGTCAGAGTTGGGTATCCAGCACATTTAAGGACTTCCCTAAGTCTTACGCCTTCTACCGGGACGGGTACAGGACAAGGGGCTGGCACCCACCACCCACCACCCACACAATACAAAACTTAATCATTGATTCGATTTTAGATTTGCGATTTTTCCAAAAGTGATGGTTGATGGTGTTAGTCTGGCATTCTGTAATTCTGTAAATTACACCTTATGATCTTTTTAGCTGATTTTACACGTATGGAAAGGGAAATATCCATTTTATAAAATAAATGTTGTCGGATAACGCTGGCACATGCATAACGGCAGTAATTGTAAGACAAAGTTGAAGTTTCGTGAGAAAGTGAGCAAATAATTCTTTTTGAAATTGTGTAAGAAACAAAAATTATTTTAAATAAATTGTGAGCCTCAATAAAACTAAAAAAATTACTGGTGAGTAGCTGTTAATGTGTTCTTTGAGAAAATTAAAAAAAATAATGAAAAAATGTTGTTACACTCCTCCTACCTAACCCGAACCCTCGAGTGTCTGTTGGCCTGTTTGGGATGCAAAGCGTAAATAAATTACGGTCATTGATGATTTTTTTCGCTATTTAAGCATTCTTTTTCTATTTGAACCGAAATTTTGATACACCGCAATGTAAGAGAGATCATGTCACTGCAAAAATGTATACTAAGGTGTAGTCCGTGGGGGTATATGAGAGAACTAGTCTCCCCTAGTCCTTTATTTCATGGAGTAGATTTGTCGACATCTGTGTGAAAAGATAACAAGGCATTAAAAAATAATAATAACCGTCATATATATCTACCTATAGCGATTTTTTTAGTTTTCCTAGTTTCCACACCCCCCAAAAACAGTGTATAAACTACCCCACGACACACTACCTCTCGCCTTACCCCCACCCCTTTTAATTTATTGTGAATTGCACGCAGAACTGAAACTGTTACCCGTTATTTATGTTAACATATATTTAAAAAAATTTAAAATTTAAATTAATTAAAAAAAAAATTTTCATATGGAATTTTTTTTGGCTTTGTTTCCCAAGCAGGCCTGTAGGCCTGCTACTTTCTACACCCTCTATCACGCTCAAGGTTTCTGTGCTCCGAAAACTTCTTCAAAACCATTTTTAGTGTAAAAATTGTGATAGCAAGGGCATGGTTTTGTCTATTCTGAATTTTCGGCATCCGCGGTGCACACAGAATTTCATTTTAGAAGGCGTACTGCATACAACTTTTGACCAAAATACCATCTGAAGTCAATGCGTCACCCATAATTTTTGTAGCTAGCAAATATGAGGGGAGTTTGAACCACCAGTACCCCCTCACGTCACCTTCTCAAGATATTCTCCACAGCATCTGACTTTTTTTGTGGTGTCTATTTTATGTACGCTGTGAATATTATATGCTGCCAAGGTTGCAAATTTTGAGCATACCACCACTTACCACTTTTTCGTGCAACTTTTAGTAATGAAATGGGTCCACATTTGAGCCATAACGTCTAGCGATCTTTGTACTATTGTAAATGCGAAAGATTTTTGGTTTCGGGTTGTCCCCTGACATTGCTTTGCCGTGGTGCATAGTTGAAAGAACCACCCAGCTTCATTGCTCATTGGAAGATACAACTCCAAAGTTTTGGCGCTGTAAAACCGAATATCGATGACTTTAGGGGTCGAGTATTAATTTTTAACACCAAAGTGAAATTTTTTGCGAAAAGGTATTCCGCCAGTGCCTCAGAAGTAAAATGGTTATCCGCTGCAGCATTGCGGACGTAAGGTCTAAAGCTTTGAATAAATATTTTTAATATTTTTGCGCCTACTTGGGTCTTACATACGTTGGCAATTGCCTACTTAGTTTTCCATAGTAAACTTATCCTTTCAAAGGGTAAAACATCTTGGAGCAACACGCATGTGAAGTCAATGACTTCGATCGGATGTCCTGAATTCAACTTATCTTTGAATACAACTTTGATTTCAAATTTAAAATTTGGTCCACTTGAATATGAACGAGTAATTTCACGTTGAAATTGTATTGTTTTACTGTATTTTGTATGAAGGTACCCGGGTACCTTCGTATAGAACAAAGGGGTAGTGTTCAAAAATCGGTTCTAAAAGTTATACAGAAAAAGTTTTCTTTCTATATAAGTTATCTAATAGGTAGTCAATTGATATTTAGGAAGATACTAAAAATATCACTAAAAAAAAAAATAACGGGAAAACTCGTTTTCTCTTTCGGTGGCTGTCCTCTCAGCTGGAAATGGCAAACCTCTGAGAGTAAAAATTGCTTATGAAAAAGCTCCCAACCTGCCGTTCGGAACCGGCATAAAACTGTAGGTCCCTCCAACCCGTGTACAAATTCACACGCACAACACGGGTAGTTGCGGGAAGCTAGGCCTTAGTCTCGCGTAAGCGGGCTGTCGTGCCAGTCAATTATTATTATTATTACTAAAAATATCAGCATAGCGTTCCTTGGCCGAAAGTAGGATATGTTAACTTTAAAAATGCAAAAGGTACCCAGGTACCTTCGTATTGACAGAAGGGTTAAAAACTTGGGTACTAGAGGGTTAAGACACCAATCCAAAAAAATACATTTAAACAGTGTAATTGCGATATGTGCATTTTTTTGCGCAGCGCAACGTGGCGTATGAGTGTCATTAAATTATAATTAACGCTCATATAATTGACACTCATACGCCACGTTGCGCTGCGCTCAAAAATGCACATATCGCAATTACACAGTTTAAATGTATTTTTTTTGGATTGGTGTCTTAAGCAAATTTGTTGGTCGTTAAAATATCTACAAACTTGCGGAAGACAGTAAAGCGATATTCGGAACGATTTAGGACCTATTAGCATTTAAACGTTCGAAGACTTAAGCGACGAACTCGACTAAAATGAGCAAACTTCAAAGACGGACTAGTTTCTCCTAAACTAGAGCCAATTATAATCAACAAATAAGAAAAATGCTAAAGAAAAATGCCATTTTTTATGCCATGTCATGTTTATTTCATAATAAAGAGGAAGGTACGCCGTTAATAATGAAAAACAACATCAGGCAAATGGCCACCACGACCACGCCTACAGGACCATATCCTTTTCATGAAATTTTCCATAACCAAATCGCAAAGTGGCTGCCCTATGTCCTCGATAGCCTCACGAATTCTATCTTTGAGGTCTTGAAACGACGATGGGCTGTTGGCGTACACCTTATGTTTCACGTGGCCCCAAAGGTAGAAGTCGCAAGGTGTTAAATCACAAGATCTCGGTGCCCAATTGTGATCACCTCTTCCAGAGATAACACGGTCCGGAAACTTTTCCCGTAAAAGAGCGATGGTTTCGTTGCTTGTGTGGCACGTAGCGCCGTCTTGTTGAAAGTAAACGTTGTCCAGATCAATACCATCCAACTCCGACCATAAAAAATCATTAATCATATCTCGATAGCGCAATCCATTCACCGTAACTGTTGATCCAACCTAATTTTCGAAAAAGTAAGGTCCAATGACCCCGTCGGACCATAAACCGCACCAAACAGTCACACGTTGAGGATGGAGAGGCTTCTCAACAATAACTCTTGGGTTTTCCGAGCCCCAGATGCGACAATTTTGCTTGTTGACGTAGCCACCGAGGTGGAAATGGGCCTCATCAGTCAAGATAATTTTTCGATGGAATTCCGGATCATTTTCATGCATTTCAAGGACCCAATCAGCAAAGACACGACGTTGTTGATGATCGGTCGGCTTGAGTTCTTGTGTTAACTGAACTTTATAAGCCTTAAGACCCAAGTCTTTATGCAAAATACGGTGTAATGACGTTTTTGGAATGCTCAATTCCAAAGAACGACGAGGAATCGACAAACCCGGGTTTTCTTCAACACTTTGGGCTACAGCACCAATATTCTCAGTTGTTCTTGAGCGACGTGCACGGGTTTTATTCTTCACATCACTAACTTGTCCCAACAGCTCGAATTTTTCCACCAATTTCTGTATTGCGGTCCGACAAGGTGCTTCACGACGACCCAAAAATGCTTTAATTTTGCGAACTGTGACTGCAAGATTTTCACCATTTTTGTAGTGAATTTTAATAATTTCAATGCGTTGTTGAAGCGTGTATCGTTCCATTTTTAGTAATGGCGTAGTTTCTACTTGTCAAATGTTAAAGAATAAAAGCTTCAAAAGTGACAGCTACCGAAATACCGGGTGATTCAAAATAACACCTCTTGTTGGAAAACCCTATATTTGATTAGGAAAGTAGGAGGCTAACTAAAAAAAGTTTGACTTCTCGTTATCCGTTCCTCAGGCTGGGCAGAGTGAATCGTCTTAAATATACTTATGTCAACTATCTAAATGTGTTCTGTTCACAAAAAGCCTCCACACCAAACCACACTGATTTACCCTGCCAAAAGACAAAAGGAACCGAGAACATCGTTCAATATGACAGTTAGACTAAATTTGGTCATCTCTTTGTATTGCAGGCCTTACTTGCATTTGAGTTTAGTTTACCTATTTAGTTTCTCTAATCTTGAGGGCAGTAGAAAGAAGTAGTACCTACTGAAATATTGAACCGGATTGAATATTTATTTATATTAATGGTTATACCTACACTGACAACTTCAATGAAACTTGACAACTTTAATACAAATGAAACGTAAAGGAATTCACCGCTTCAATACAGAATTGATTAGAAGTGAGCAACTTATACATGACTCATTAATTAACTTGAAAACTTAAACCAATACTAAAAGTAGAAAACAAATTTTTGCTAAACAAGTTGCAGATGGGATCGTTTCTGCATAATAATAATAATAATTATAGACTAGACTATCTTGATTGTGTATCATCGATAGCATCATTGACTTAGTTTCATGCGATTGATTATGGTGAACATGGAGAAGGCGAACTGAAGAATCTGCAATGGAAAACATTCAGATGAACTCATCAAAATCGAACGTCAACCCAGAAACTTACAGTGCGAACAGTAGACAACGTCACCGGTGCCAGACTGCCCGCCGTAATGGTGTTGACCTTTTGTGTCCGTTGCATGAAAATGATCAACGTGCGTCGAAAACGCTGATCCTGCTCATACCAGCGACACTGGTATAAAGACGTGGTCAGTTTTTTCAACTGCACATTGAGTTCGTCCACATACCAGCAACACGGCAAAATCTCAATCGTAAGACAGACTATGTAGAACAAGTAGGAGGCCTGCTGTGCCAAGGTCTCGTCGGATACGAGGATGCCCACGAAAATTATGCACAGCACGAAGCCTGTGATGAGGAACTGTGCGAACATGGTGGCCGAGAGTACCGGACTTATGAGCTCGTAGAATCTGCTTGTCAATCGATAAAAATGCAGTTAGCGGTATTGCGTCAACAGTGCAAACTTACCTCATACACGCCCTGTAATCGAATACACACTTCAACAAGTCTCTGTTGTTCTGTTCCACATTGCGGCTCCCGTCGGTTCCGATGCGTGCGATGCGCACATTCAGCGCCCGCACATGCGCCACCAGCAGTGCGAGGTAGCTGATGCCGTAGGTGTCGTTGGCGAGTTCTTGAATCAGCAGCACATTCATGCCCAGCAGTTGAACCACAAAGGCTAAGCCGTAGAGAGACGTTGATGTACTATAGTCGAACGGCACCCAGCCATCGAAGGTTAGCTGACGGCGTATCAAGCCGCTGATGCTGTACATGTATAGTCCGGAACTGTACGCGAGGGCAACGCCAATGAACACTCGGCGACAGAAGCGCACCGCTTGCGTCACTATCCGGTGTTCGTCGCTATGCGCCGCTGCGCGTTTGTCGAGAATTCTGAGGTACTCTCGGATATGCCACAAGTTGCGTCTGCTGTGGTAGAATATAATAAACTGCTTGACTGTGGAGAACAGCGCCGAAATGGTGACAGACAGATTAGCAATTATGCCCTCAAAATCCGATCTGAAGAAGAGATTCGCCAGCAGGTGTAGAGGGCACAGCACGGAGCAGCTGAGATTGACAAGGAACGAGTAGAGCCAGTAGAGGCGACGATGGCGCTCGAACGGATGCATGCCGAGAATGCGAAAGCAGACCCACACAAATTTAATGGCCTTGGTGCTGTCCAGTGGTGGCGGTGTTTCTGGTGGACTATCCACTTTAATTTCCATTTGGGTGCAGATCTGTAAGGAATTAACTGCCGAGCCAAGTGATTGTGTTTTGGCGTTTGCATTGTTAATTCGGTGCTTTTATATGAAGACAAAAGTGTGGATAGCAAAAGAAATTGTAATTGTTTTAATTTATTTCGGACATTAATTAACCCTTTGAGAAAATGTGGAAGTGTAATTAATTTGAACACATATCTGAGTGTTTGTTCGGCACAGTGGAGCAAAGTTGTATACATGAGGTGTTAATAAGTGAGTTAATCCTAATTCCACACGTCTTCCGTCGGATGCGGACATACTTGAGTACTGTGTTACAATGGATCACTGGATTTTTATGGCTGCGGCCAGGACTCTAACTATGCAAGTAAGATAGTAATAAATTATGATTGAAGTAAGACTGATCCCGAGATATATGTTCATATAAGATGATATATGTATAATAGGAACAACAACCAGAGATGGAAAGTAATCAACGTCAATTAGAATAAACTTTTGTCTATTGACTTTTTGTCTATTGACTTCATGTTCTGAAATCAAATTCGATCTCTATAATTAAACAGACTGATTTGAGTGGTATGTCATTGATTGTAGTATGAATTCTTATATACCATCATAAGTGTTGAATCCTGCAGCGGCACCACGAGATAACCAACATCTGGTCGCCCTTATCCAGTGGTGCCTGCTGCGAGGGTTCATGTAACACAGGCACGATGGGAGCGCGCCGGTCAGCAGATACTGGCTGCACGCTCTTATCGCGCTGTGGATTTAGGTAGCCATGCATGTCGGGTCAAGCTACCTACGCACATGCATGCGCTGGTAAGCGTTAGGATAAGAATATTTTTAGCGAGCAACGGAGTTGAACAATAAGTATGTGTAGCCATACCCACAGTACGACGCTTGTCCACCGCACAAGGCTGGACAGTGAAACCTCTAATTACCACGTTGGGTAGGAACTTCTGAAACAACTTTTTGTAAAATTGAAGGAATAGGGTGTTAATTCATTCGATATTACATCATTTTTACGACGCTTTCAATACAACGACTTACTTGTGTGACAATTGCAACACGTTATAAAGAGATAGTTGATTCCCCGGAGCTCTTTTTCACAGATGATTTGCCAGAAACGCAGGATACACATTTTATTATGTGGATGTCTCGTATTATTATACATCCTGGATGGCTTAAAACCTAATTGAGATTCGATTTCCGGGTTCACATAACAACAAAGTTGGCTTACAAAAGTCAAATAGAGGCTGACAAAGCACGAATAGATCCAGTGGAGGCAACGATTATCGAACGGATGTTTGAACAGACCCAAAATATTTGATGGCCTCGGTGCTGTCCCGTGGCGGAAGCTTCTCCGGTGAACTTTCCGCAGCCTTTGTTGGTGTTGGCACTATTGACTTCATTTGACTGCAGACCTGTGAAAAACTAACTGACGGAAGGAGTAACTGTGTTTTGGCGTTGGTTGTGTGAAATTGGTGCTTTTATGTTGAAATCAAATTTGGGTTATTAAAAAATGAGCCACATGAATTGTAATGAGTGAGGTTGTGGTTGTGATTTGTATTGGGGTGAGAGGGAGAGAGGCCGATGTGTTATTATTGCACTTTTGAGAAATGTTAATTCCGCTCAACGGTAAAGCTTTAAACCTTTAACTGGTAAGATGCTGCAGGGCACTTGTGGCGTTATTTGAAAACACTTAATTCGGATTTAAAAAATTTTGTAATTTGCAATGCTACTTTCAGTTGCTTTAGTAGTGGTAGCGCAACAAAGATTGTGCATAGAATAGTAATCACAACTGTACTAACAGCCCTAAACGGCCAAAGGCCCGTTTAGTTGTTATGATGAACAGTTGTGACTGAGCGACGGTTGAACTGGGAGTTTCTAGTGTGCAGTACGAAAAGGGAAATGCATGAAAACAGTGAGAAAAGAAAGGAAAGCACTCGAACATAATAGAGCTAAAATTTTCAAAGTATCTTAATATCCTACATAACATATGAACATATTTGTATATCAGCCCAGAGTATGTGTGGTACTTTTGAGAGTAATGCATTAATTTAAAAATTAATTAAATAAATTAAATTAATTAAATAAAATAAATGTATAAATTATAAAAATATAAAATTTATAAATAACATACGACAAAAAAATCGCATGGATTTTTTTTCTGTTGCATGGGGTTTTTCCACTGTTTTTTTTACTAATTTGGGTGCGCTGATTTCGAATCTACCCTCAGATTTTTTGTAGCAGCTCTTAGATACAGCTCTACAGATACAGTGTCACTTTTTCAGATTTTTCTCTACTTTTTCCATATTTTTTATCGTAATTTCTAAACCAATAAACCGGTTGACATCATTTTGTTGTTGCATTAACGGCAGCCGCCGTGGCTCAGTTGGTTAGTGCGTTGGACCGCGAGTCGCAGGCAGCGACCCAGGTTCAAATACTGCCTGTAATAACATCTAAAAAAAAAAAAATAACGGGAAAACTCGTTTTCTCTTTCGGTGGCTGCCCTCTCAGCTGGAAATGGCAAACCTCTGAGAGTAAAAATTGCTTATGAAAAAGCTCCCAACCTGCCGTTCGGAACCGGCATAAAACTGTAGGTCCCTTCAACCCGTGTACAAATTCACACGCACAACACGGGTAGTTGCGGGAAGCTAGGCCTTAGTCTCGCGTAAGCGGGCTGTCGTGCCAGTCAATTATTTATTATTATTAACAACACCGCACGGCCTCTTTTCCGATACAATTTTTTTTTATAAGTTTTAAAATTCCGCGGTAATTGGACCTCAAATTCGGAAAATATGGAATTTTAAGGCGTTTTCTTTGATGGTCAAAAACATACACAATTTTCGTAAATCAATTAACGAGTTAGGTGTATAATGAAAGCCGACACATCAAACATTACAACCCAGCACATTCGCATCGAAATAATACCAAAAATGTACCATAGTCAATTTCATAATTTTTCATACATTTTCCTTAAAATTTAGGAGCCTTAAAATATGCTCTTTTATATGTTACATTTATAGTCTGAAACACAAGCAAAAAACAAAAAGATTTTGAATTGCTCTAAACAAAATAATTAAAAACTTTGCATATTTTTAGGCCCCAAATTTTTTAAGGAAAATCTTGAAAAGTGATGAAAATAGCTATGGTTAATTTTTGTTATTATTTCGATGCGAATGTGCATTCCGCCAAATAATTTGGCTGTGTTGTATTGTTTGATGTTTCTTCTTAAGCTGTTCATATACTTCGTAGCTTGATTTATGAAACATCTGTTTAATTTTCGCCATCAGAAAAAACGCTTTGAAATTCAATATTTTCCTACTTTGAAACCTTATTACAACGCCAATTTAGAACACATAAAATTGATTAATGCCAGAAAAGATGGCGTGAAATGTTGTAAATGCAACGATATCAAAATCATTTCGATAGGATTACTGGTTCGGTTTTACAGTACATTACAGTCGAAAACGTGAAAAAAGTCGAGGAAAATTTGAAAAAGTGACGCGCGAAAACTAGAGCTGTTATATAAAAACGGAATATGGTTTCAAAACAGCGTGGAAAACTATTCAGATTCATGTAAAAAACTTGATGCAACAGACATGCTGTTGTCCAGTGTAATAAATAATAAATTAAAAATAAATAAATAAAATTAAATTAATTAAATTAATTAAATAATTCAAATCAAAGTGCAATTGAATGTGGTTCTATAATAAAATAGACAGCTCATACTTATTTGCCATTGACTGCAGTCGAAAGGCCACGCAGTTGTGGAAAATAATCGAAACAGTCGCGAGTATCTATGCGCTTCAAATAGCAATGGAAATGACGTCAGTTCGTACCGGTGGGCTGGCCATGAAGGCTAAAATTATCGCGTTGGGCAGTGAAGTGCGCAAGTGAAAAGCAAAACGATTGTTTTAATAATAAATAAATTAAAGGCAACAGGGTGTTTTTTCATGTGAGTATATTTATTAATTACAACAACAACAACAATTTTGTGACATTTTCAATGAAATTTGTATTGAGATTTTAAAGTTCTGGTTCCCAAGTGGGTCTGCAGACATATACTATAGGGGTATTCACACCGAGCTCGTTACTTTGTTAGTTCGGTATTCGGTAGTTTTGTACGTGTATATTGTGTTTGTACAAAAATTGAACAAAAACAAAATACACATAGAAAACTACCGAGTACCGAAGTAACGAAGTAACGAGCTCGGTGTGAATACCCCTTATATAACATACAATATGTCTTCTTACTGATTAAGGTTGATATTGAAATATCGTTTCAAAAACAATTAATTTGAAATGTGTGTGTTTTATAGACATTCCTTTTCAACAGATTTCGCAATAAAAATTTTTGTTAAGTGAGTGTTAACTGTGCTTTACCATTAATTTGAAGAACATTTTCTCTATTAATATTTTTACCTCAAAATTAATTTCACTACTAAGAGGTTAAACGATTTTTTGAAATTCAACTATTTTAGAATTGTGAACAGGGAGAAGGAAAATCGAATGATCTGCAAAAAATAAATCGAATAAAAATTACTTAGTCGAATAAAATGAGTGAAATCACTGTGTGATTGACGCATTCCGGAAGCTCACCATTAAAAATGTTTGCAGCGAAACTGGCACCAGTCCGCCGGCCATGAGCTCGCCAGTCCTTTGCGTGCGCTGCATGAAAATGATGAGAGTGCGGCGGAATTTTTGGTCCTGGTCGTACCAGCGGCAGCTGTAGAGGGCCAGCGTGAGGTGCGTGCACTCGTGCATGAACGTGTTGGCGTACCAGCAGCAAGGCAGCGCCTCGAACAGAACGGCCAGAATGTAGGAGATGCCGATGATCATATGCTCGAGGTCTTCCAAGAACGACTGGAAGTTGACGACGGCCAGGCAGAGCACGAAACCGTTGATGGCGAACTGTATGAAAAGCGTGCGCGAGACGACCGGCGCGATGCAGTCGAAGCAGCTGCAAGGCAAGCAGACGCCGTTGATTAGTTGGGCAGAAGCGGGTGGAAGTGCGCACATATGTGTGCGTTGCTCGCCAGCAGGTGGGCATACTCTTAGGCGCCCGCCAGCATTGCTGCCACATTTTAGTGTTGATTCGAAACTTTGGCCGCGTGCGAGGGATCGGCGCCGGCCCTTTTTGCACTTTGGCGCTGCGAAAAGGACTAAAATGCGCCTAAAAGTGCCGTTAAAAGTTCCGTTGGTACCTGATTTAAATGTTGATGATATGCTAAGTAGCTCGAAAACCAAAACTTTCCCCGCCATTCGGCGCACATTTCATGCTGCCACCACAACAATCATTACAACAATTGCCGCTGTTGCAGCAACAACTTACTGGCGGCATTGCAGCGTCTCGTTTGGCCGCTCTGAATGCTTCTGCTTCCACTTCCGCAGCTGCAAATATTGCTGGCAAACGTTGGCTGCTTGTTATTGAAATTGTTGGCGGTTGCATTGCGGCTGCTGCTGTTGTTGCTCGAGTTGATTTTGTTGTTGCTGCTGGCGCACAGCAAAGTTTTCATTATTGCGCCGGAAGTTGCACTGCGTGTGTGTTGCTGTCGAAGCGCGACACAAGTGTCGTCGTTGTCATCGTTGGCATTGTTGTTGTAGTTGTTGCTTTGCGCGATTTTAATACGTGGTAAATAGTGTGGGCGGCGCTATTTTCAATAAATTCCCAGAGCGAGGCACTAAGAGATTGTCTCGAATATGCTAATTCAGTGGGAGCCTCATCCGCTGCGCGACGGATTAGTAAGCAGCGCAACGTACTTTTGCGGCGGATTAAGTGGCAACAACTTTGGCATGCGAATTTTTGGAAAGTGTTTGTGAAAATGTTGAAATCTTGAGCAGTTGTAAATTGACTCATATTTGTGGAAAAAGCTTTTTATTCGAAACATGGAAGCGAAAGCGGAAAAAACACCTCAAACCGATTTAATTTGTATTTCAGAGCTGAGCAAACCTTTGATGGAGTTGTATAAAAAAAGGATTATTTTAAAGCTCTGACTGAACTATGACAGCTTTCTATAATACTTAAACGTTATAGATGGCAATGCAGCCTAAATGACACCCTGTACAAACTCGCAGATTGGTTTGATTGAGCCAAGAAATACAGTCTTGGAAATCATGTCACTTCACTTACCTGAGCACATTCTTGTAGTCCTGTATGCACCGCACCAACTCGTCCATGTTATCGTCCAGACTGTGCGTCGGATCGGTGCCGATGCGTGTGATACGTGCGACGAGCGCGCGTATGTGACCGATCAGCATCCTCAGATAGCACACCGGGTACACGTCGTTATCGATTTGACTTGTGACGAAATAGCATAAGATGGCGATATTCTGGTAGATCAATACGAGGGTTAGCTTGAGCTCCGGGTCGGCGACGAAGTCCGGAAACCAGGCCTGATACGACAGCTGCCGCCTGGAGAAGCCCAGATAGGCGAAACCGAGGCTGGGCACGCCGAAGAGCACCATCAGTGCCACGTAGAAGCGGCGGCTCGTGCGCATGGCTTGGATGATGTGCAGCCGGTCCTCGCGGTGCGGGTTGCAGCGCGCGTCCAGCTGCTGCAGATGGGAGTTGACGCTCAGCAGATTGCGGCGACAGCTCAGAATCAAGTACTGCTTGACGGTGACCATGGACATGGTGACGCTAATGTAGAGGTTTTCTATGGCCTCTTTAGCGTTATCGATGAAAAAGAGACCCGAGACCATTGTGAGGGGCATGCCGATGGCAAACACCACATTGACGAACGCCGCGTAGACAAAGTAGAGCGGCCGGTAGCGGCGCGTCGGGTGTAGGCCGATGAGGCGCCAGTTGAACCAGAGATGCTCCAGCCCCGGACGAGAGTCCAGATTGGTGACGGTTTCACTGATGCGCCACGGCACTCCCATTGTAGTAGCAAAGTCGACGAGAAAATGCAAAGTGTCATCCGGTGTGACAAGGTGTGACTGACTGCGGTGCTGCGCGACAGTGCGGCTATTTAAAGCCCAATGCGAGGGCGGACGGGTGCTTGCGCTCATTTTGAAATTTAATTGCTGCATGTGTTGGCAAAAGTTGCACAAGTTTTTAGGTGTGTTAAGTTGTTAAATTGTTGTGCGTATGGTGAGCTGCATAGGTGTGTGGGCGTCAAGTGTGAAGCAAAGTTTTTTGGGACAAAGTTCGAAAGTTATTGTCTTTCAAAGAGGATAATTACAGCGCCTTATAGGTTAAGTTTTTTAATTGAACAAACCAAATAGAAAAAAATCAGTTGGTAGCAATTTGTTTGTGCTGTCGATTCGGCTACGCAGGTAAATGTGGGAATTGTCCAGCCGAGTGGCAAATGCGAAATCGCAGCAAATTACAGCAAAACAAGAAACAATAAAACAGACCAACAACCAGAACCAGAACACCGTTGCTGCGGTACGATTGGGGAAAACTCAATTAGAGCAGAAAAACGATTGCGCAATCCAGCGCGAATTGCCAGATCGAGTGTGTAGTGAGGCAAGACGAAACGAGTGCTGGAAATGTAATGCCGCAAAATTCTGCGCCGCACGGACATCACACCGGCCGAGACGGCATCGGTGCTGGGAGAGAAGAAATCAAATTGAATTTATTACGACATTACGAGGACTAAATAAGGAAACAAAGCACACGACCAAAGAGCAACAACGACGAAAAAGTGCAACGGAAGCAAGAGGAGTAAAACCTATGTTGCAATCGGTCGTCGACGACTGGTTTGAATGTCCTAATCTGAGTACATGACTGGAACGAAAGATAGAATGGACGACCAACTGCTAGTGGCCAGCGAAAATTCGGGTTGCGACGGATGCAAAGGACCTACAAAGAATGGAAAAATGAGCAAAGTAAAACTATCGTGCGATCGTCGTGGATAGATGTGTGGTAACCAAAAACCAGGAAGAGGAAAATTAGAGAAAAAGCAATGCCTCTTCTTTTCAGACTCCAGCTACTTCAGGATTGCTTTAAAATGAGAGAACTATGCTCAATTCTACGATCTCTACTTCGGAATCCATCGGGTCATATAGACCCGTTATATGAGCGGTATGCATAATCGATAAGTCAGTCAGAATTGTGGTCAAATTTATTCTAGTCGTGTGAAAAATCTGACTAGTTCTTTCAAGTTCGTGTGATATGACATTAATGTAATCGATTTTAACGATTTCGTTACTCGTCGAATTAAGGTTCCACAACTCATGGTGGATGTCGTCTTCATACAAATTAAGTTTTAAGGTTATCAAATATCTACCGAAAGTCTACTAGAGCACTCTCGATGCTTGGAAAGGGGCGAGAAGTCAAAGAGCCAAGAGGATTAATAAATGAATATTTCATTGACTTTACTTATACCGAATTCTAATCAGTTTTCACAAATGTTTCTCTATTGCCATAAGTGAAACGTAGTTGATCCCAGCAACCAGTTGTAGGGCAGAAAATGGGCAGCTAAAAAGAAATCCAGTCGGCGACTGACAACGGCGACTTAACTCATTTAAGCGCGTCGCATCATTACGTTGGAAATTTTGCTGGCCCTGCAATTGTCATAGAAAACAACGGTCGCAACCGCAATGCTCACAGCCGCAGCGGATTACCACAGCAGCAGCAAGAAAAGTCTAACAACCAACCGAAAACCCAAACGCTATTGGCCACACGTTGATGGCGCAGTGGCGGCCGCTTCAATTATGGACGCGTAATTGCATTCGGAGCAACGACAATTGAACAACAATAAAAGGGCCGGACGTGGGTGGCCCAGCGCCTAGTGACAGCGGTTGGATAAGTGAACGAGTGGATGGGTGAACCGTAGGCGATGGAGTCAGTGTGTTGGAGCAAATAAACATTAGAAAGTGCTTTATTAGAGAGCCTCAATCGAAATCATAAAAGTCATAGAAATCTCTGAGTGAGTTTGTTGTTGTTGGAGCGAAAAGTAAAATTTGCAGTAATAAATATAAATTACGTGGGATTACTTGTAGGAAAATAATTGTGTAAAATATAAACAACTAAAGTTGTTGGCGCATTAAATTTATTTGTTTAATTCTTTGGTATTTTTCGAGAAACCCCTTTTGCGCTAACCTATAAATATTGCATTTATTTTGTAAGCGGCTTAAGCAATTAAACCGGAATAAAAATTCACCAGCACAACTAACAATTTTCCAGACCATAACGTCCCACGGCAAAAAATTAAAAAACAAAAAAATACAGTGAAAATTACAAACACTAACGTGAATTTATAACAAACAGCTTATCGCTTTGCGCTTTTCGTTGCAATTTCCCCATTGTTGGCTGTAAAAGTTTGTTGGCGAGTGAAATAATAAATTTACAAATTCAGACAATTTGCTGTGCAGTTTGCTGATTTTGATAAAGACAGGTATTTACTCTATTTTATGAATTTTTTGGTGTCTATGACTCAAGCAAAGAGTGATTTCGTAATGCTGTGTGGCCCTTAGTGGGTTGTGACATCTTTGTACATTTTCCGACTTTACAACAAATGATTAGAGCGCTTTTAAGACAGCTGGTAGAACACTCTGCAGCACTGGTCCAGATATCTGCCAAAGTAGTAGTTAAGATTTCTGCCTGAACAAATTTTACATAGTTTGGCAAATCCAAATGCATTCCCTGTTTCCTGGCGCCTTTCCCCTGTAGAGCAGAAAGGTTGGTTGTTGGTAAGTGTGGCAGAGCGCGTTTCAAAATCCTTTAAATTATCTAGTGGACTTAATAGACTCAATTCACTGCTCGACTCTCTAAAAAAATTGCGCCAAGTGTCTTTTAACGAATATACTTCAAAGCACTTAAATTGGGCTGCTAGGTCGGACACCTCTAATTACCACATCGGGCAGGCAATTCTAAAACAACTTGTTGTAAAATTGAAGGAATAGGGTGTTAACTCATTCGATATTACATAATTTTAACGACGTTTTCATTACAACAACTTACTTGTGTGACAATTGCAACACGTTATAGAGTTATAGTTGATTTTCGGAGCCCTTTTTTACAGATGATTTACCTGAAACGCAGGATACACATTTTATTATGTGGATGTCTCGTATTATTATACATCCTGGATGGCTTAAAACCTAATTGAGATTCGATTTCCGGGTTAACATAACAACAAAGTTGATTTACAAAAGTCAAATAGAGGCTGACAAAGCACGTATAGATCCATTGGAGGAGACGATGATCGAACGGATGTTTGAACAGACCCAAAATATTTGATGGCCTCGGTGCTGTCCCGTGGCGGAAGCCTATCCGGTCGACTTTCCGCAGCCTTTGTTGGTGTTGGCACCTCGTCGCCTCAGAAAACGAATGTCGTATGTTCCATTGAGCCTAGTAATACATACGACATTTGTTTTCTGAGGCGACGACCTGTAAAAAACGAACTGACGGAAGGAGTAACTGTATTTTGGCGTTGGTTGTGTGAAATTGGTGCTTTTATGTTGAAATCAAATTTGGGTTATTAAAAAATGAGCCACATGAATTGTAATCAGTGCTGCCGAACGTACTACTATAGTAGTATTTTACTACTATTTCATCATCTGTACTACCGTACTACCCACAGGCCGATTGTACTACTATTTTCTGAAATATAAGTTTTAGCAATTTAATTTTCATATTTTAAGTGAGGCTACTCGAAAAGAATATACAAATATGTTACCGAACTGAACATTGCCAAAGCACGAAATTTAAACCAACGTTGCCGTTTTTTATTTCTAACAAATGTGTTTCCGTATGCTTCACTTTTTGCTGAATTTTTTGCAATCAAGCAAATGAGCTCGTCGTAGAGTTACCGTTGTGCGACTAAAGTGACAATTGCACCATTTTTATGTTGCCAAATGCTGTTCGTACAATAGCTTTTGATAAAGTGTTAAACTTTGGAAACGGCGCAACGGATGCGATACCCAAAAATGAAAATCGTAAAATAATAGAGTAATTTTACTGTATTTAAAAACAAAATAACTTAATATTTTTGCATATTCTTGTAAGAATCTTTTAAAATTTGATAAAGACAATAAAGTGGTCAATTGGACGTCGACGAGTCTGAAAACTTAAACATGTAAAAAACATGTAATTCGTAATCATGTAATCGTAATTTCTCTTGGGCTTGACATTTTTATTTGACCAGCGCAAATTGGGGCCAAATCCCGTTGGATTGTTAATCAAAAGAAACTAATTATTGAATTTTAAAAAATCAATTTAAAGTTTGCTCAAAATTATCCCATTCCCAATTAGCCATCAAGGTTGTTTGCTTAAAGTGCTAAAAGTAAAATTCGAACGATATTTGATTTTAATAAATTTAAGTAATTTAGTATTTTATCAAAGCTTTATAAACTTTTTTCATTGGAGTCCATCGAAAAAGAAGTATTAGTATTATTAAGTATTACTAAATCTGTGGTCAAAATCGATAATCGCTTAGGTCGACTTAAGACATCATTGAGTTAAGGGTGCTTGGAAAGTATACATAAATCCAAAAAATTTATCTCCCACACTAGTTCCCCTAATTAAAAGATTCTCACTTTTAATTGAAGAACAGAATGTTGAAGCTCTGGAAGCGGAATGGATTTTTAATTAATAATTGACTGGGACGACAGCCCGCTTACGCGAGACTAAGGCCTAGCTTCCCGCAACTACCCGTGTTGTGCGTGTGAATTTGTACGCGGGTTGAAGGGACCTACAGTTTTATGCCGGTTCCGAACGGCAGGTTGGAAGCTTTTTCATAAGCAATTTTTACTCTCAGAGGTTTGCCACTTCCAGCTGAGAGGACTGGCACCGAAAGAGAAAACGAGTTTTTTATTAGGTGTTATTTTTAGGTTTTATTAGGTTTATTTTTTTAGGTGTTATTACAGGCAGTATTTGAACCTGAGGTTGCTGCCTGCAACTCGCGGTCCAACGCACTAACCAACTGAGCCACGGCGGCTGCGGAATGGATAGCATTGCTAAATTTGGAACTTGAGTCAAGTTTTAAAAAAAAAACGGTATTAATGAATTTATATCGCATTGACTTGCTACGCTTTCGAGCCAGGTGTTTATACATTGATTTCAGAAGCGAATTGACTGCATAAGGTTTGAAAAGTATGCTTTTATATTTTCGTTTTTCCTATTTTTTGAGGTATAAATGAAAATTACCTGTTAGTGTTGCTTTTTTTTAGTTGAAAATGCTCAAAAAACTTAGTGTACATCACCTGTATTGAGTCGATGCGTATTGACTGAAAGCGACTTGAGCTGTTATATAAACGGGGTATATGTTTCCGCTCCTATTGGTACTGTAATTGCGTTTCCGCATAGTAGTCCGAAGTAAATTTAATTAAAGATTAGAAAAGAAACTGTTTACTAAACGCTACTCTCCACTCGATTTAACTTCAAAAAGTTTATTAGGGGAAAATTTTGCGGAAAAATGGGAGCCACCAAAAAATTACTATTACTATACAATAAAAACATATAAAATTTGTTTATATACATTTTTGTAACTGAATTACATTGTTTCTTTGCGATTTTTTACACTGCTAAGAAAATATGCATGTGTACTACTAAAAGTCGATATATACTACCCAAAAATTATAATTTATACTACTGAAGACAAATTGAAAACGGCAGCACTGATTGTAATGAGTGAGGTTGTGGTTGTGATTTGTATTGGGGTGAGAGGGAGAGTGAGAGAGAGAGAGATGGAGAGAGAGGCCGATGTGTAATAAATACTTCTGAGAAATATTAATTCCAATCAACGGTAAAACTTTAACCCTTTAACTGGTAAGATGCAGCAGGGCACTTGTGGCGTTATTTGAGAGCACTTAATTCGAAATTAAAAAATGATGTAATTTGAAATGCTACTACAATGTTAGTAATGGTTTTCTTAAACGCAGGAAAAAAAATTAATCGTAACAAAGATTGTGCAGTTTTAATTCAGATGTTGTTTGGTTAGAGGGTTAAATACCTGGCGCCTGAGACTGGGACACCGTTTACCTATTGAATAGTAATCACAACTGTACTAACAGCTCCAAACGGGCCTTTAATTAACTAGTTGTTATGACGGACAGGTGCGACTGAATGGCGAGTGAACTGGGCGTTTATAGTTTGCAGTACGAAAAAGGAAATGCATGAAAACAATTAGAAAAGAATGGAAAGCACTCGACCATAATAGAGCTAAAATTTTCAAAGTTATATCCTACATCTTCTATATATATAAAAGAAAGTGGATGTATGTGTGTAAGCGCATCACACTCAAACGGACCGGCCGATTTCCATGGAGTTTTATTTGTTGGATTCGTCTTGAGTCAGTTCAGGTTTATGCGAAAAGAAAATTCCGGAAAATCTATTGGAAAAGTCGGGAAATCCCTGCCATATTTGACCGCGAATCACTTGAGAACGGCTGGACCGATATGACTGGTTGTTTTTGGTTGTATTCGTAGTTGTCAGAAAAAGGTTTGTATGAAAGAAAATTTTAGAAAGACGGGGCGTGGCACTTTTTCACCAGCCCAAATTTTCAGACGATAACTTTGGAACCATAAGTCACGACTATTTAGTCATGTCCTTCGACAGACAGAATGGGGCGGGTATTGGACGAGAAGGCGTGGCACCACCCATACAAGCCAAATCTTTAACAAAGAATATAGAAGAAATTGTAAGGTGCACAGCATTGAAATTTAGTATAGCGTCGTCTCATAGATGTGTTATTCTACTCGCAAGATTTGATGGGCGTTGGGCAAGGGACGTGGCACATTTTTTATGATACAATTGAGATTTGGTCCTGGAAGTTCAAAATAGAAAATTTAGTTAAAAGGAGAAATGTTTCCTCTTTCATTTGATATATCTTCATATCTTCATCAATGCACAACCGCAAATATAAAAAAAAAATATTTGAAATATGTATGTCCTGTTACCGTATTGCAACAGGCACAGAAAACTTAAAAAAAAATCACAAAAAGCATTTTTGTGACTAGCACACCTATGAGACATAACTCCCTTCTTCAAACACTTAAAAAAATACATTTCATTACGCGATCAAGATAATAAGTACCTATATATTTTAAGTACGTCTAAACTTACTTACTTTTTTAAGCTCCTTTTTTTGGCACTCAACATGATGTGTTCACTTTACGATGCACTACTTTATACAAACAAACACGCACTGTTGCCCAAATGATTTTATGTGAAAGCCGCGTTCAAAATGTGTTTCAAAGTAACGGTATCTATATTCGTTTGTATGTTATGATCGTTTACAAATATGTCTATCGTGCGTTGCCATATGGCAACACTGAGCTGATTCGGGTTGCTGCAGGTGTTGGCAAAAGTTGCACAAGTTTGTAGGAAAACCTTGTCAAGTTGTTAAATTGTTGTGCGTATGGTGAGCTGCATCCTCCAGCTAAGCAACCCGAACCTACCTACCAGTGATTGGAAGGTAGTGAGGGTCAGTGAGGCCAAAGGAAAGTCCAGGTGTGCCACCGTGATCCTGAACGAGGAAACGGTAGCCCCTCTGACCGCAAGAGGCGGCGTCATCAGCTACGGCTTCAGCTCCACTGTCCTGAAGTTGTACAGGAAAGATGAGCTGGAGGTAGCGAAGCCATCGTCCGACGTTGCCGCGGAGAAACGTGAAGATCCGGCCATCGAATGCCGCACCTCGGGGACGGACTGCGAAATGCAGTCTGACTCCGACACGCAATCAATCTCGTCCATGGTGGGTCACTTCTTCGGCAGATGGACCGCTGATGGCGACGAAGACGATCTTCTTGCCTCTGAGCCAGAGGATGCTGACACGACAGTCATCAGTGCCCAGGAAACCGGACCCACGGACGATCCAGGTGGTGCAGGTCAATCTGCACCGATCTAAAGCGGCCTCGGCCGCCCTCGTCCTCCACCTACACCAAAGGGGGGAGGATATCGTCCTAATCCAGGAGCCCTGGACAGTGGCTGACAGGGTCTGCGGGTTAGGCTCTTCCACACACACTGCGGTCTACATCCAAGGTAATGGCCGTCCCAGATCGTGTATCTTGATTAGCAGGAAACTAAAATTCTTCCTTCTTTCCAAATTTAGCAACAGTGACACTACTGCCATATGCCTAGAGCAAGGCAGGAAGCCTCTGTGGATTCTCTCCGCCTACATGGCCCATGACCACACGATGGTACCGGCGCCGGAAGTCCAAGCTGCGACCAAAGAAGCCCGCAAAGACGGCGCGATCCTGGTGATAGGCGCGGACGCGAATGCCCACCACCAGATGTGGGGCAGTACGGACACCAACGTCAGAGGTGAGTCTCTTTTTGATTTCATTCTTGTATCTGATCTGTTCATATGCAATATTGGTCGGGAGCCCACCTTTATTACGGCTACCAGAAGGGAAGTTCTGGATATCACTCTGGTCTCGGGGGACCACGCTGACGTGGTCCGCCACTGGAAAGTGTCCAATGACATTTCCTTCTCGGACCATAAGTACATACTATTTAGCATAGACGCAGTAGTCCCGAAACCACCCCCCTTCAGAAACAGGAGGCTGATGGATTGGGACAGATATAGACAAATTCTTTCTCACAATCTACAGCCGCCTGAACCCATAGCACCCTGCACGACGGGGGAGCTGGAGGTTCTAGTGGAGACTGTTACTACGGCTTGCAATATGGCCTCCGAGTCTTCCTGCCCTAGGGTCATACCTAGGGGCAAGCCCAAACCACACTGGTGGACAACGCAAATCGCAGATTTGCGACGAGAGTGCAGGAAGCTCTTCAACAGGGCTAAAGCAGACAACTCCTGGCCATCCTACAAGGAGGCCCTACGACGCTACAAGCGCGCACTCAGATCTGCCAAACACAATTCGTGGTCGACCTACTGCGAGAACGTCGAGAACGTATCGGATATCAGCAGGCTTCGTAGAATCCTATCAACTAGTCCAACGTATATGGGTTCAATACAGACCACAGATGGTAATTGGACTCGAGCTCTGAAACCCTGGAGCTCCTCACCGACACACACTTTCCGGGAAACACTGTCTCCCCGGAGGACTGTACGGATCTAAGCGCACCATCAGACCATGACTTTAGCGACATCGCAATAAGCATAGAGAGTCTGAACTGGGCCATTGACAGCCTGGACTCGCACAAAGCACCGGGCCCAGACGGAATCACGCCAGAGGAATTGAAGCAGGCGAGGACCCTGCTAGTTCCATGGCTAATTAGAATCTTTAAGGCATGCATTGGACTCGCCTATGTACCACGAAGATGGAACATAGCGAAAGTCGTCTTCATCCCCAAAGGGGGAAGAAGCTGCCATGTCACCGCAAAGGACTTTCGGCCGATAAGCCTAACCTCCTTTCTCTTGAAAACTTTTGAAAAACTGCTGGACTCCTACATTCGTCAGACAATTGATCCTCACAGAATCTCAGGACTCCAGCATGCATACACTAAGGGCAAGTCCATAGAGACGGCTCTCCATGACCTGGTCCATAGAGTGGAGAGGTCACTTTCACTCAAGGAATATACGCTGGCGGCTTTCCTCGATATAGAAGGAGCCTTCAACAATATTCAGCCGGAAGCTACTATAGCGGCTCTGACCGACCTGAAGCTAAATAACCGGCTAATATGCTTGATCGGCAACCTCCTAAGAAGGAGGGTAATCTTCACAGAGCTTGGCGACACCAAGGTCATGCGATTTGTGACGAGGGGTACCCCCCAGGGAGGGGTACTATCGCCACTGCTCTGGAATCTTACGGTTAACCCCCTCATTACCAGGCTATCTGCCTCCAATTGCCACGTGGTGGCGTACGCTGACGACATCGCTCTCCTGGCAACAGGGAAGTTTGTCGAGACCTTGAGCGACCTCATACAGGGGGCTCTAAATACACTCTCGTCGTGGGCGAGGGACTGTGGACTGGGTGTTAACGCTGCAAAGACGGAACTTATACTTTTCACGAAGAAGCATACAATTCCGCGGTTCAGCCCACCCATTCTAAATGGCACTCTCCTCCGACCCACGGACAATGTCAAGTACTTAGGTACTATCCTAGATCGGAAGTTAACCTGGAAACTCAACATCGAAAACCGTATCCAGAAGGCAACTACAGCTCTTTACGCGTGTAAAAGGGCCATTAGCAGAAGCTGGGGACTAAAACCGCGAGCCATCCACTGGCTTTATACTGCGGTAATTAGGCCAATCTTCACGTTTGGCGTCACAGTCTGGTGGACAGCCTTGAGCAAGTCCACATACGTGAACCAGCTTACAAAGGTACAAAGGATGGCAGCACTACTTATCACAGGAGCCATCAAGACGACGCCTACCAAAGCCCTGGAAACCCTTCTCCACTTGCCTCCCATAGACCTATATGGTGAGCTTGTGGCGAGTTGTTCTGCGGCTAGGCTCAACGCGATCCTACCATGGTCAAGAACCGATGTAGGACACGCTACCATTGTCAACAGAATTCCGTGCAATGTAACGGAGATTGACTATACTATTCCCAAACCACTATCAAGACCACTTTTTAGTGCTAAGATCCCTTCTAGGGACGAATGGGAGAACCGAGAGCTACCAGAAGAGGCCTACAATTTGGCGACCTTCTATACAGACGGCTCAAAGATGAACGACAAGGTTGGCAGCGGTGTATACTGCAAAAGCCAGGACCTTAGACTATCATTCCGGTTACCGGATCACTGCAGCGTTTTCCAAGCCGAACTCACGGCCATCAGCCAGGCAGCTGCCTGGCTTAGAGTTAATATGATATCCTACAGGGACATCACTATTTACACCGACAGCCAGGCAGCAATACAAGCTCTTCTGAGCGCCCACCCCCGTTCTAAAACAGCCCTCCACTGCCGCAAATCTCTTAATGAGATTTCAGCGCAGTACAGATTGCACCTCTGCTGGGTGCCTGGGCATAAGGACATAGAGGGTAATTGTATAGCCGACGAGTTGGCAAGAGCAGGCACGGAGCTGCAATCCATCAGCGCGGTGGAGGTAGTGGGAATACCACTCTCCACCTGTAAGTTACACCTTGGAAAGGTTTACTCGAGCAGAGCGAACACTAGATGGCGCAACGAACAAACGTGCACCATAACTAGACAGATCTGGCCTGTGACCAACCAGAGCAGATCCAAGGAACTGATCCTGCTGAACAAACCCTCGATAGGGATTGTTGTGGGAGTCATTACTGGACACTGCCTCATTGGCCTACATGCTAGCAGACTTGGTCTGCCCTATAACGATTTCTGCAGAAGCTGCAGGGACGAAGACTGCGAGGAGACCGTCGAGCACCTCCTCTGCACATGTCCAGCGCTTGCGAGAACGCGCTTACGACACCTGGGCAAGCACTTTCTGAGCTGCTTAGCTGACCTCGAAAAGACGTCACCGAGCAACATTTACAAATTCATTAAAACCTCCAAGTGGCTCCAATGTACACTGGAATCGGATAGGTGAAGTTTCCCCCCCCCCCCCCACGTGGTAACACAATGGGCCACAAGGCCTAAGTGATGCCCTAGAGGCGACCACTTAACCTACCTACCTACCTATGGTGAGCTGCATAGGTGTGTGTGGGCGTCAAGTGTGAAGCAAAGTTTTTTGGGACAAAGTTCGGAAGTTATTGTCTTTCAAAGAGGAAAATTACAGTTTAGCGCCTAATATGTTAAGTTTTTAATTGAGCAAACACACTCGAAAAAAACATTTGGTAGAAATTTTGTTGTGCTGTCGACAGCTGTTGTGCAGCGTCAAATGGCTGCTCGACTCTAAAAAGATTTGCGCCAAGTGTCTTTTTAAATTTTTAAAGAGTATTCTTCAATAAATTTAAATTGGGCTGCTATTGGGCGGCGTCCTTCCGCCTTCTGACTTCTGTTTTTTGGAAAACATTGCCACTTGTCTTCTGTGTTCTACAAATGACATTGTTTGTGTTGCGCCACCATTGGACAACAAATGAACAAACAATTAACTTGTGTCTCTCTTTGCTGTGCAAGTTACTTATTTTCTTTTTCGCTTTCCTCCTCCTTTTTCTATAATATTTCAGGTTTTTGCTGTGCACTGCAACTTGCAAATTTTCTGCATAAATGAATTTCATTGTGCAATTTATGACTTGTGCTGCATGTGTGTAATTGCAACAAGCGCAAGACCCCACTCCCCCTCGCCTACCTCTTCAAACCATGCACACATTCGGCAGGGACAAATGGGTAATTTTTGCGTGTGTGAGTTTAGTTGTTTTCTATTGTTGTCTGTGTGTCTGTGTTTTATATTTTTTTGTGTCAAGTTTTATTTAGTTGTTTTGGTTTGTTTTATTTATGAAATTTTTTCCATTGCAGAAAAGTGTGCATTGGTTTGCTTAGTTTTCGGCCAGAGCGCCGCACACGAAATTAGAATTTACGCTTCGAACATTTGGTATGGCGCCAGGCAGCGGGCGGTTTCTCAAGTTCATGCTGCGCGCTTTCATAAATTCAGAGCGCAACATTTGTTACTGTGAATGTTTTTTGTTCGTTATTGTTTCTGTTGCTTTTTGCCATAACAGCGCAACAAAGTCGCACGTGATTGTGCAGCAAAGAAGCGACGCTAGGCGGTGCCAGCAACGGAGACTCGCAGGATGTCCGCTGCACTGGCCACTGTCCACTGTCCAATGCACAGCTCGAGCCTTGCCACTTTTTCTCGCTTTGCCGTGCGTCCTTTTTGCTGCTTGGCTTTCGTTGTGCTTTTGCTAGCTTTCCGCACCTTTTGCTGTTCTGCAAATATTTACACTCGAATGTGTGTCTCGCTCTATATCCTGCGCCCGCTGTGAGTGTGTGTGTGTGGCTTTTTAATTAAAATTTTATGGGGAAAAAGTGGTGCTTGCTCTCCGCCAATTTTCGTCCACTTCTGCTATTTGCTGCGTTTACAATTGTTTGTTTTTGCTGCATTTCATGATATTCTACGGCACATTGTTATGCTCTTTTGTGTTGTTGTTGTTGTTGTGATTTTGTTTTTTGACTGCGAAGCGACTCTTTGCGTTTAGCCCCCCAACTCGGGCGCGCCTCGTCAAAGTCATCGCCAACACCATCGTTGTCTGTCCGCACGTTTGAAGTTCAAATTGAGTTGCACTTTTATGGTCGCACCGAGTTATTTTTGTTGTTGTTGTTGCTTGTTGCCGTGTTATTATTGTTATTGCTGTACGTGTTGTTGTTGTTGTTGTTTTCACCACTATCTGATGAGCTTCCCGGCGCACAATAAAAATAACAACTGTGGCAACAACAACAACGATAACGCTGCACAAAAATAAAGTTGTGACTGTTTTTTTTCTTGTTTTTAGTATTTTTGTTTTTTGTCTTTGGCTGCGTTTTGCCATTTTCGTTATGGTTGCGGCTTGAATTTTTTTTGGCCTGGCCTGATATGGCGCGCGGAAAATTTAATTGTTGCGCTGTTGGCACCGGACAATTGCTGGCTTCGCAAGCAGATACACACAATTTTAATGGAATGTAATGACTTGATTGGAAACAGATTATTTTTTCCATTACTTTTTTAGGTTTTTTCATTGCATTGGTTTTTTTGTTGCTTCCATAGAATACGGTACACTGGATTGCCAGCATGCTGGGATATATTCAAAGGGAAAGTTATAGAGTGGTTTGTTTGTTAGTTTGTTCGTCGATTACAGTCATGGGTTACAGTCATCAAATCAAGACTTTTGTGTTTTGTTTCAAGGGTAAAATATGACTCGATGTATGCAATCAATATAGTTGAGAGATCTAATATCTACAGATGTCATTAAGTTAGATATTTCCTATTCATTTACATTTGTTCTGCTCAGTTAGTTTATACAAAAATTGGCTACTATACTTTTTACGACACTTTTCAAAGGCTGTTTCTGAAATCGCCTTCAGCTCCTTTTGCGAATTGTTCTTCATCGTTTCAATCGTCTCAAAACGTTTTTCTGGGAACAGAAAAAAGTCACAAGCAGCCATGTTGGACGAACATGAAGCTTGCGTAACGTTATGAATGCTGTTTTTGGTTACATAATCCTGTACAAGATGAGATGTTTTTTGACAAGTTGTTTCTGCATAATTCCGACCTCTTGTGATGAACATTTTTCCTCAAACACTTTCCTAGAAACTTTAAGGGAAGACGTGTTTTTTGCTCGTCAAACACATAAATTCAGGTGGGTTATGGTGTATTTGTTTCGGGGGAGGGACCAGAAAGTTCAAAATAGAAAATTTAATTAAAAGGAGACAATTTTTCTCTTTAATTTGATACCCATATCTTCATCATTGCACAACCGCAAATATTTAAAAAAATATTTGAAATGTGTATGTCCTTAAAATTTTAAAGTCTTTTAAAAGGGGCTTTGGTTCAGAAAATGAAAAACTGACTATGCCAGGTTATTATAAATGACCTCTTGTTTCACGCCTATATCAACATTTGGATCGGTCTCGGCAAAAAAAATTGTTTTTCGCACGGTGTAATAAATGTAAAGTTGGTGTTTTCACTCAGTGCATCTTAACTTTGTCATTTTTCTTTCGATTCTTTTGACGTTAGGCTTAATATTTGCTCAAATAATATATCTTTCATCTTAGATTTTAAAACCCAAGGCGATAATTTATTTTATCTATAACAAAAACATTCGAAAATTTATGATTTTTGAAAATGGTCGAAAAACTAACATTCATCGTCAGTAATTTCTCCAAGTCTCATCTGATTTGGACAATCTGTATATCTTTGGAAACGCTAAGGTATTATCTTCTGATCGACGGATATCTTGTGTTAGTCGGATGGTTCGTTTACAAGATATGTGCTCATAGCTGAAACAACAGGGAAAATTGGTTTTTCCAAGATTTTTCTTACAAACATTTTTTGATCTTCAATTTCGTGTTCAGCGGCCCAAAGTTAGTCTAGAAAACACTTTTATTTTTGGGGACATTTTTGTGCCGAGTAGTGTTATTGATGATTGAATATATATGCGACGGTTATAAATTAAATTTCTGTACTAACTTACAGATATTTCGGGGGGTTTAAACCCCAAAAACCGTCCCCTGTGTGCGCCACTGCTTGTACATATCTTTTTTTACATCATAACCATCTACGGATTGCTGGACGAAGCAATAAAGTTCCAAGTCTGCTTTTTGTTACTGTTTCAAACCAATTTGCAAAAGTGAATTTTTCTTTATAAACAAATTAGAGCCCAAGAACGAAGGGTGACAAATTTTGCGCTAAGTTAGAACTAACTCTGAAAAAGAGATTTTGATAATATCTCAAAATATCGGATTTTAATTGAAAGGTCAGTGAATCAGAGTTCTTAGTATTAAGATTTCTTCTTCTTTATTATTTTATTTGAAATTATGGATAGATATAGATATACTCTTGTAAAATCTAGATATACTCTTGTAAAATTTTACACACTTGCTTCTCTTCCATTTGGCCTCGGACCCCGCTGAAGCACTGTCAATGCGTTCGATGGAACCCACGCGAGCTGTTTCACTGTTAGGTTACTGGCTGCGCGTTGGCCACTTCCAGCTGACCTGCTTTGATCGCTTAGCTTGCAGTATTTCCATTCCTTTAGCCGTTGAGCCGCTCACATTAATACTCGCCAACATGGTATTTCAGTTTTTCAAGAATTACAATTTTTCCACTTTAAACAACTTTTTTGTATTATTTTCGGAATTTATTCTCTGCGTGTGTGTGTGTGTGTGTTGATGTCATTGCAGGCCAAAGCAAACACCAACAAATGAGCGAAATGCTTCATAAGCCGAGCCACCGAAGGGCTGCAAACGAAGCATAAATAAAGCAGCGTTTTGATATGAAAATATGAAAATCCCCGCAAATGATGTGCGCTACTCTTTATTTGATTTTTTTTGTATTTTTATTTTTTTATTTATGTTTTTTGTGTCATTTGGTGAAGCGCACTGGACAAGGCAGTTTGTAGTGGTAGAACGTTGTGGTGCGGCGCAAGAGGGACACGAGTTGTAGTTGGCTGTTGTATGGGAAAATATGAGCTTAAGTCGGCGCTGAGTGGAGTTAAGTATGATTTATATACACGGCAAATATGGACCAGACACAGGACAAACATAGAGAGAGAGAAAGCGAGTTGGATCAGTGTACGAATAAAACAGGCAAATTAGTTAATGTGAAAGTGTTGTGTCGATTGAACGAGCAAGAAAAGTATTAAATATTATATGAAATTGTTAATTGATATTAAATAATAATGGAAATAATATTTTTCGATTCATTCTTGCTTCGTTTTTTGCAGTGTAATATAGCACATTCGCACAACACTCTGTTTTGCGTTTCTTCAGCTGCTGCGTTGTTGTTTCAATGCTGTTTTTTTTCCATTTTATTGCATATTTGGCGTTGGCCACTCCACTCAGCTGCCACATTGCAAACTATAAAGCGGGCATCTTGCAACATGAAGCAAAATGAAAGCTTATGATTTATTAAAATGCTGCATAACCTGGCAGCACTGTCCGGGCCTTCACCCCGGCAACAACCGCGCACTTATCACCGCTTGGGAAAATTTCAATATGGCAGGAAAGAAAATACGACGAGTAAGCAGATGCTGTGCACTCACACACACACCCACACACACACACACACACATACCATTGCACAATTTGCATAAGGGAGAAGGTGAAGCGGCGCGTAATGCGGTGCCAAAGTGCTGGCGAATGCGAAACAAAACGGAAAATAATGCGGCAAGAAACGCCTGCAGGCGCGTGTGCAACATTAAAAATCATTAAAATGTGAAGATTGTTGCAAGTTGCAGCCGACAATATTTAGTTGTCAGGGCGGCAGTAGCGCGAAACTAGCAGCAGTACGTATGTACGTATGTAGTCGTACGTACGGCAGGGTTGCCAGCTCCATGAAACGCTGCAGGCATTCAATCAGCAACAGGCACAATGCCATTGAACATTTTGTCGGCTTTTGCAATTTTTCATTAAAAATATATGTGTATACATATATAAGTAAGGGACTTATTAGGGGACTGTTATAAGTTTTTTAAGAAAATAATTGCAATGGGACTTATTAGGGGACTGTTATAAGTTTTTTAAGAAAATAATTGCAATGGAACTATTACAATGCAACATAAAGTTTGTTTGTTGATTATAATTATTATTTGCCACAAATAATTTTTGCGTTGCGTAATAACTGTTATGAGAAACACATTTTTTTCTTCGTTCTCGATAATTACTATTTTGGGACTTTTTTTTACGTTGCTTCATAACTTTAATGACTTTTTTTATTTACATTACCAATAACTATTATTTTGAGAATTTTTTTTACGTTGCTTCATAATTTTTATGAAAGAATTTTTTTTTACGTTGCCTTACCACATTTTGAGTATGAATTGATTTTTGATTGTTTAGTTGTTGGTAAAAATTGGTTTTCTGCAGTTAATTTGCGTTTGTTAATTTGGAGCAATTAAAAATAAATTCTTATCCAAAATGTGGTAATTTAACGTAAAACTAATGTTTTTCAAAATAATAATTATCGGCAACGTAAATGAAAAAAACATCATAAATAAAAGTTATGAAACAACGTAAAAAAAAATTTTTTCAAATAATAGTTATCGGTAACGGAAATGAAAAAAAGTCATAAATAAAAGTTATGAAACAACGTAAAAAAAAAATTTCAAAATCATTATATCGAGAACGAAAAATATACTTGGTTCTTATAAAAGTTAATATGCAACTCAAAAAAATTTATTACATGATAATAGTTACAGGTCACGTAAAAAAAAGCAATAATTATAGAAATTTCTTGAATTAGGGCAATTTTTTTCCAAGTATGTGGATAATAACACTGTGCAAGTCCAAAATTTAGACATGGGGGGACCTACTGGGTGAGTTTCCTATAGGTATACTGAGTTGAGATCCACCAGCCGTTTGGTAAGATTGGCTCTAGTTTATGAGAAATCCGACTTTGAAGTTTGGTAATTTTCGTCAAGTTTGTCGCTTAAGTAGGTCCTAAATCGTTTCGAATATCGCTTTACTGTCTTCGGCAAGTTTGTAGATATTTTAACGACCAACAAATTTGTTTCAGACACCAATTAAAAAAAAATACATTCAAACTGTGTAATTGCGATGTGTGCATTTTTTTGCGCAGCGCTACATGGCGTATGAGTGTCATACGCCACCTTGAGTGTTATAATTAAATGACATTCATACGCCACGTAGCGCTGCACATATCGCAATTACACAGTTTGAATGTATTTTTTTTGGATTGGTGTCTTAAGCAAATGTGTTGGTCGTTAAAATATCTAAAACTTGCCGAAGACAGTAAAGCGATATTCGGAACGATTTAGGACATATTAGCATTTAAACGTTCGAAGACTTAAGCGACAAACTTGACGAAAATTACCAAACTTCAAAGTCGGATTTCTCTTAAACTAGAGCCAATCTTACCAAACGGCTGGTGGATCTCAACTCAGTATACCTATAGAAAACTCACCCAGTAGGTCCCCCCATGTCTTAATTTTTGAGGGCAAATTTCACGCACAGTGTAATTATTTTAGGTCTCTGATTTATACAGCGGTTTATGTAGTTATGCTGCTGAAAATTTAAGTTTTAAAAATTTGAAATTATAAAGGGGTTTCATTCAGAGATTCGGGACTTTAAAATTAGATATGGCGTATACATTTACTCTTGATTAAAGTATGTATATTAAATACTATTGTTGCAAATTATATCCTTTAGATGGAGTTCGGTGCTTGACCCGAGGAATCTCACAGATGATTCGAATAACGTTGTTCTGGTTCCAGAGAAAAATCTAAGCGGTTACATCACACGATTTTGGCGGCCATTCCACGTTGCCTCTTCTACAAAAAACGCGTTCTGGAAATTTTCCTGGCAATAATTTAACGTCATCCTTGAACATGTATGTCCCAAAGACGCGGCGGGACCTACAACCACACCAAACGGTAAGTTTCTCCAGATGAAGTGAGGACTCTGAATATTTAATTATTAATTAATCTCCTTCTCCTTGATTCATTTTCTTCCAAATGTGGATTTTTGCTTGTTCACAAAACAGTTCTACTACATGTAAAAGTTTACTTCATCACTGAAGATGATTTCTTCGTCAAAACTAAGATACATTTTCAACTATTCTACAGCCCAATCAGTGAAATTGCAACCACATATGAGGTCTTTGAGCTTCAGTTCTTGTGTCCATTGATTTGTATACGGATTCATGTAAAATCTTACCGAACGATTTATCAAGTTCTTAGTGTCTTAGATAGGTCTATTTTTTTACCATCAACCGAGAGGTTTGGGACTTCAGTTCCACTTTCAGCAACAACAGAAATAATCTTGCTTGCGTAATTGTAAAGGAAATTCGTTGTATAGAAACAAATTCTACCAATTCTGAGTTTGCTTTGAGTTTTCAGACACACTTTCAACAACAACAACAATAATGATTGGAATTGTTGGAACAAAAATTGGTTGGAACATAAATATTGAAAAACCCTAAAGTGTTGCAGTTCATTTCAGTTGTGTCGTCATTTAGCTGTCAATGAAACTTTTAACTCGCCGTCTGCATATTTCAATACACAATTTCTCACAGTGTAATTGCAATTCAAGCGCTTAACTGTAGTCCAGCGCTGCCTGCTGCATTCCGCCGCCTCTCATCGGGCGCCGCGCCGCTACGGTTTGCCACTAATTCCGACTTCCATGTGCCGCTCCGCGCTGTTCGCTGGCAAGTTGGGTGTCACCGCTGCTCTGTGTCAAGCGTCGCTCGGCGTCGCCACCGCCACCGCCACCGCACAAAGCGACGTCGAAAAGGCGCACAAAGGCTCGACGCGTTTTTCTTGTGATTCGTGTTTTTTGCGTTGCTCGCAACAAGAAACAAGAATTCATAATATTTTGTGCCCCGCAGTCGAAATGTTTGTCAACTTTTATTTCGCTTTCGCATTGTGCGCCGCTTCTCTCTTTGTGTACATAATGTCTTTTCGTTGTTGTTGTTGTTGGTAAGCTTGTGCTGTCAGCTTTAGCCGTTGTCGCCTCCAGTTGCGTTGTTATCCTTCGGTTGCTGCTTAAATGACGTTTTTCTTATAATTTTACAACACGCGCCGCGCCCACTTGTGCCGAGGCCTGCTGCAGCGAACCATGCCCTGCCCCCTGTTAGCGCACGTTGAGTCGGTCGGTCTTTTGTGACGGTGCAGCTTGTTGCGAAAGCTAAATCCTTGCCAGATCCTTGTCGCAATTTAGATTATCCTACTTGTTCGTGTCGCTGTCGCTTTGTGCTTGTTTGTGCTATTTGCGTGTATGTGTGTCTGTGTGTGCGTGTGTATGCGTGCGCGTTGCCAGGAGCACGAATGGCAAAATTGCTATGGCAACACTGAAAGGATGTAATTTCCCTTTCGGTGCAAAGGCATTTGTTGTTCGTGGTTGCTGTTTTTGTTGTCTTGTTGCTGTTGTTGTTGGTCTTTATTGTGCCGTAGAAAATACTAATTAACCTTATGGTTGGCAAACCACACCTATTCTTTGCGCTTCACACACTCACACGCACAGACACACGAACATTCCATTCCATTCCATTCAGACAATCTCAATCTCGGCAAAGGATGTGCTTCGCTTTCACAGTCCATTCAGCATTCATTCATTATTATTTTTTATTTACTTATCTACTCTTCGCTCTTGTTGACTTTACACCCTACACTCGGCGTGTCTGGAGAGCAGTTTAATCGTTATGTTAGACGTTTAAATGCTTAGCAGAAGACAAGTGGGGCGTTTGTCCGCTAAGAGGTTGGATCAAAATGCAAACCAAGACCAAGTAAATTGAAATTTTTTGCTGGTGGCTATCCTCTCAGTGGCAAAGAAATGCTCTGAGAATAAAATAATTGCTAAAATAATCGCAATGCTCTTTCTAGTGTTAAGGATGTTTTTCTTTATATCAATAGGATAATACTTGTCCAATATTTGTCTTTTAATGTTTGTCTCTATTGTTCAGCGTTCAGTTCTCAGTTCGTCTCGATATGTATTCGTTTAACAGTACTGCCCGTCCGATCTCTAAATATTTGCATTACATCTGTCCACTGACCTCAATCTGAACAACTTCTCGTTCTTTCAGTTCATCCTCATTTATGTCCCTTCAATTGGCTCATTCATTTCCGTATGATTATCTCCAAATCTGCCCATTACATTTGCCTATTGACCTCAATCAGAACATATCTTAGTCCTTTCAGTTATTTGTCATTATTGTCCCTTCATGACGTCTTTTGCCCGTTCAACTGCACATCTTTTAATACATCCCTACATCAGTACATCCAGCAACTTAACCAACGAAACTCTAGTAGTGTCCGTTTATTTCTGTTTAATTATCTCCAAATGTGATCTCAAAATTTTACCTCTGTCCGATTGTCTTCTGACCTATCAGAACATTTCTTTGCCTTTTCAGTTCAGCCTCATTCAAGACCACATCACTCAATTCAAATGTTATCTTCTCATCTGAACAGCTTTCCGTCCAACAGAAACTCTTTCTTCTTAAATTTATTTTCTTTCTTAAATTTTGGTTTTAATATTTTTTCCCTCTTCATATCTAAGCAAAGCAGCTACAAGCCGCTTGCCGCAGTCAACTCGATTTGAATTGAATAATTTATTTGTTCAACTTGATAGCATCGCCACGTGGCAAACCGAATCTTTTTGCTTATAATAATTTTGTCCAAAAAATGCTTTGTGTTTGTCTAAAAAGGATTCCTTCATGTTTTGTCTTTTGCACGCTTTAAAATCGTTTCTAATTTTCGTACACAATTTATTTGATTTATCTTATTTGCCAGCATCTTTGAAAAGCGAAAGTAAATAACTGCACTTGGCCAGCAGTTTTATTCAATTTCGCCGAGCAACCGCCCAGCGAACCGAGAAACGTGCCAACCTTCTTCAAATGTCGCGCACACCAATGCGGCCATTGTTGGCCAAGTCCTTTCGTATTTATCCTTCTCTCGCTGCTCAGCCCGAATGTTCGAGAATGTAGCCAGGCGAAACATTGCTTTATGTGAATAACACTGTGCGACAAAAATCAAAACATTTCAAAACACACGAAAAAGTCTATATACTCCCGAAACTAGGGGCCAAATGTAGTAAAACTGCGTTTTTAGTTTTTCTATCTGACGTCAGGATTTTTTTTTTAAAGGACTTTGAATTTCAAGGACATGTTTATTTCAAGAAATTATTTTAAAAATTGATCGCATTGTAGAATAAGATTATGGGTATCAAATGAAAGGGAAAAATCCTTAGAATCTTAGACAATTTAATGTTTTGGTGCAAAACGACGAAGAGGTATCGAAAATGTCCTTTTAAAACTTTATCATTGAATATCCTTGCAAATTTCCAATAGTGTTTTTTGAAAAAATATATGTCTTAAGGAACAATATGTACACTACTACATCCTTGAATTTCGTCCTTCTAACTTTATTAGTTTAAGATATAAAAAATTTAATAGAACTAGACTATTTTCGCGAGTATATCGATTTTTTCGTGTGTAAAATTTGTTGTCGCACGGTGTAAGCAATAAGGCCGGCAAAAATGTTGCTCTGGCATATTTTTGCAGTGGGCTTTTGGTTTTAAATGAAAATAATACAATTTAAAAGGATTTGCACCTCGTTAGCCGCCAGTGTAGCAGTCAAAGTGACCTGCAACAATCAGCCAAATGCCCAAAGACCGACATTATGAATTCATGTGAAGCACTTTAAAGCGAAATCTACTGTTGAACTGTGTATCCGGAGCAGCGCATTAAGACCAGTGTTGATAAATGAGTTTCCCCATTTTGTACCAAGAGGCCAAAAAAAATGTACTAAAGTAGACAAAAAAGTACCAACTCTTTTTATTAAAAAATGCATTTTTATGCTTCAATATTTATTTTCAATATTAATCCAATTTTAAAAAATTTTAATCTTAAAATGCATTCCGAAAAAACAAATTTAAATACTTGTTTGCACATTGTTTAGTTTAACACGTTCGCGGACAGTAAAAATTTCAGTGAGCTGCAAAAATAGACAGGCTATTTTTGTGGAAACTATAAGCACTATCTGAAATCTGATTACACATATATTGTTAGAGTTGTCAGATTATCATATTTTAACCGTTATACACAATGAATGCTATAGCATTCACGACGATATAGATCAAATTTTTCAACTAGAGTGACGTGAATGCTATAGCAGTCATTCATAGAAAACATGAGAAGAAGAGGTTTATTACAATATATTGTTATAACTTTATTTATTCAGCAGTAGTTCTCTCTTCGTGTATATATAATAACTGGACGCGGACACTATACTTCAAACCATTTTGATTAAAAAATCTCTCATAAACGGACAAAATTCAGAAATATGCCCAACCAGTTTTTAAGAATCTGTACTACCCTATAATACCTACAAATCTCTCTCTTATTTGAAAATGAATATTTGAAATTAAATCAATCAGTGTTTAGGCCACGGTCACGGTAGTCACGGCAGCCGCCGTGGCTCAGTTGGTTAGTGCGTTGGACCGCGAGTCGCAGGCAGCAACCTCAGGTTCAAATACTGCCTGTAATAACACCTAAAAAATATAACGGGAAAACTCGTTTTCTCTTTCGGTGGCTGTCCTCTCAGCTGGAAATGGCAAACCTCTGAGAGTAAAAATTGCTTATGAAAAAGCTTCCAACCTGCCGTTCGGAACCGGCATTAAACTGTAGGTCCCTTCAACCCGCGTAAAAATTCACACGCACAACACGGGTAGTTGCGGGAAGCTAGGCCTTAGTCTCGCGTAAGCGGGCTGTCGTGCCAGTCAATTAATTAATTAATTAGTTTAGGCCAGTGGCGCACAAAGGATTTTATTTTGGGGTGGAGAGTTTGCGTACAACTTTTGAGCCGAATACCACTCGAAACCATATTTTGTACCAGCATTTTTTGTGTTTGGGGGGGCGGTTTGAACCCCAAAAACCCCGCCTGTGAGCGCCACTGGTTTAGGCAATCAACCATTACAAAATTTTTTCAACCAAAGTAGTACTAAAATGTGAACACTTGTACAATCTGTGTACTTTACCTATACATGTAATAAATATTAATAAAATATTCAATATTCATAAATTCGTCCAAAATATTAAATAAATAAACGAGAAACACTTGGATACAATTTTAACTAATTTGTTGTGCACCCCCCCTCCCCCATAAGCAGACATCTCCATTAACCGGACAAAACCACTGCGATGGTGAGTGTCCAGTTATGAAGAATTTCACTGTACACCGAAAAAAATAAAATAATATGAAACTACTTGATGAATCAGTTGCTAATTACTTTGAAATGTATATTCATTACAAAAATTAAAGTTTATAAAAATATAAATGAATAAAAATTGGCTTTAAAATTTGAATGCTATAGCATTCACGTCATTTTGCATCACTATGAAAATGACTGCTATAGCATTCACGTCCGCGAACGTGTTAAGAACTCATTCGTTTCTTTGAGATCATTTGGTATTTCAACTTCAAGTAAATCTTTCAAAATTTGTATGTTATAACAATAATTATTTGTTGAGCTTTGATTCTATTTATACAAAACTATTGAATGATTTGTGAATCATTTACAAAATATTTTAAAAGGTTCAATGCCGCGAATGGCAGGTTGTGCTCTGCTACGAAAAGGCTAAATTTTACCTCCAATTTGTTTGCCGCATATGTTGCCGGGTCCAACACTGAATTGGAAGCAATGTACTCCGGCAACTTCGGTGTGATCTTAGCCAATTTCTCCGCTCGGATATGGCTTTCGGACGATGCATAGCGCTGAATGTGAGCAAGGCCACCCACGCGATGAATTGCATATTGCATACTTTTTTCGTTGAGGTGATTTCTCTTCTTCCAGCCACGAAAATTTGTCTTTCCACTGTTGCCTAAAAGGCACTTTGTACCTTTCACGGCTTGGTTCTTTGCTAAAATGTTTAATAATTATTACTAAGACCCATACACAAATGCATTTGAAATACTAACGCATCACAATCGCTGAGGCTCACATTGGCTGCTTTTTAATTGCTATTTTAGGGCAGTGCTAGTACATATAATTAGAAATATTATTACATTTATAAATTCAATAACGTGCTTAAATTATCTTTTTACAAATTGTTTCATTCCATTGTGAGCGTCCAACGTCTTTTTCTTTGTAAAATTCAAAATGTATCCAGATAAGTTCGCGCATGGCAGGGAAAAAATCAGCACGCACAGATATGAATATGCACTAATGATGAAACGCATGGTCCTATGAGGTAGAAAAGGACAACTACGAGTACTTGGTGGTTATCCTTGTCTTTAGTTTCTAAGATAATTCGTAACTACTTGAAATCGAGAATTTCGATAATAATGTGGCCACTTTACCAAAATGTACCAAATAAATCAATGTAGTACCAATGTACTTTTTAATTTCAAATGTATCAAAAAAGTACAATTGTACCAACAATATCAACACTGATTAAGACTCTAAGCAATACGAAAATAGTTCGCTTATAAATATGCAATGAAAAAGCAATGAGAGTGGGCGCATAGTTTCAGCGACAAACGGTCAATGGTAAATTTGAAGCATACTTCTGGGCAGTAGTGCATTATTTAAGTTGAAGATGTTTAATTGCTAGTTATGCTTGAAAGAGAGAGAGAGAGAGCGAGAGGGAGATTTTAAATCGATTTGATGACACTTTCCTTGTCTCGACGTGTGGCAATTATATCAATTTGCCATTACCACGTCAGAAATCATTTTATTCAGTCTGCGTACACATGCGGCATTTGTGCGGCGCCAGCGAACCATATGCACCGGCAGCAACAACGACAATGCGCACAGCAACAACAACTACGTGGCTGCAGCACCGAGAAGCGGATATTTAAGCTGCGCCACAAAAGTGCGGCAGACAAAACATGCGCTGGCTGTGTGGCTGATTGCACACGGCACCACAATTGAAGCGTGCAGTGCAACGCAAAAAATGTTTAAATCCGCAAATCAAGCAATGGCCGAATGTGTGCGCACACACATGCGTCATAATAGGTTAAAATAAGCTTAAACATTTAAGTGACTGAAGGTCGACTTGAATGCAACGCTACACACAACCAACAATCGAGTGTGGTTTTTTTTGGTGAATATAAATAAATTGAAAACGCAAAAATTGTGCTGCAACGGTTACTGGATTTTGAGCTACAACAAGATTTGCTGGCTCATCAGTGTCAAGTTTTTACTAACAGTTGTTCAGTTTTTTCGTAGTTTCGTTCATTTGCTGCACTCAAGTTCGCTGACTTTGACTTTACAAGCTGAAATTTCTTTGCTGGCATTTCTTATAAAAAATTTCCATACAATACCCAACACAAAACGAGTTTAGCTTTCAAAATGCTGCCACCAATTTTCACAAATTGCACTGTGCTCACTCGAACTGACTGCAAATTTGCAACGTAGCGTTTAATAAAAGCTATAAAAAAAGTATTAAAATGAATTTGCCAACGTTTAACAAATTGAAACATTTTCCTCATTTTACATTTAAAATACAATTTCAATTATGGCTCTCGTTGTTGTTATATGTTGTGTGTACACGCTCGTATAGGACGCAACAATCAGCAAACATTGAACGTCACAGTGATGTAAAAAACAAAAATGTAATTTAAAAAAAAAAATCAAAAAAAGAAAAAATACAAAATGGATAAAATGGCAAAAGAAGCGAGTGCGATATGCAATTTGTTCTTTGTTAATGTAAATTGAATGCCATTATCCTGGCAAATCCCGGCCGGCAGTGGCGGTCACAGTTGGTGTCAGCGGCGCTGGCATTGTTGTGCGCAGTCAACACCGACGGCGACACCGACAGCGACCGCTACAGTGCTTGTCCTTGTCATTGTTGTTGTTGGTGCTGTAATATTTGTGGCCTAGACAGACAGAGCCACAGACAGACAGACAGACAACCAGATAAATGCATAGACCAGAGCACTGGCCGCGACGCACTGCGGGCAGGTTCGCCATCGCTAGACAGACACACAAAACGCACTCAACCGAAATGCATTTTTACTTCGACTGAATTGAATCGAATTGCATTGCATTGAATTTGCCGCAGCGGCGACGGTTTTTTCTGCCGACACGCTTTGCTCTGCCGTTGCGTTGATTTGGGTTTGGTTGGCGTAAATCAGACAATAGGCTATAAAATTGTGGGCGCACAAATGCGATGCCACCAACAGGAAGAAGAAGACACAACGGCGACGGCAAATCGATTGCGGCAAATCTATTTGGCGAAAATGTCTGCACAAATGAGCGTCGTCAGTGTGCGCGTCGGCAGCAGATGCCGCACGTTTTTGCGCTAAAATGCATTAACGCCGCTGCAACATTTGCCTGCCGCCTTCGATTGCCGCGCCGCAGCTCGGACTCCGGCAATTAACTCATTACGCTAATCCCTGTTGCAGCACTGACTTTGGCTCTCACTCATTAGCAGACTCGCAGCTGCGTCGGCCGCTGCCATGCGTCAAAGCGCAGCCAGCAAAACCGCAAATCTATCCCAGACCCCAAAAACCGTAAACCGAACAGCGAAAACGCATTCAGCGATTCTCGCTTTTTTTGTTTTGCTTTGTGGCTGACGTCAACTAATGCAGCGTTTGCCGCTAATTGAGCGCACTCTGTCTGCGTCAACTTGCTGGCCGAGATGTGCACTTAGCCCTCGACTGCTGTTGAGCAATGGATATTTTTAGCTTGAATTTGTTTTCACATAATTTTTCTGTGGCAAGTTTTTGTTTGGTAAAATGAGCTGAGAATTTTACATGCATTAATAACACTGGTTTACAAATTCAGGTACATTTTTCTACCAAAAAAAATTCTAAAGTTTGTACTTTTGGAAAAGGTTTTGCGCAGGACAAATGAACCTTAAAACCACTGTATGTTTGAAATGAATTGTTTTTTTAAATTCATTATATACAGTTAACGAATTGCAAATAATCAAGAAATTATCTTAATTAACTTCAATGAAATAGTCAATTGCCAACAAAATAATTGATATTCTATAATTAATTGTAAATACATTAATATATATTTTTAGTAATAAAAACAATTTCAACTAAAACAGTATTTCAATTGTTAGTTGCGAATTATTTAATCATTACAAAATGAATTAACTAGAATTAATGCAAAACATATTTAAATGAAGTCATCCAAAATTTAATCAGTTAATTTTTTTAATTGTTAATTCAAAATTAGTTGATCATAATAAGATGAATTAATTAAATTAAATAAGATGAATTAATTAAAATTAATAAAATGATTCAATGAAAAATTATAACAAAATCAATCGTTATTAAATTACTAATTGTTAATTTTCAATTAGTTAATTGTAATAAAATTTGTTAATTGTTAATTTCAAATTAGTTCATCATAATAAGATGAATTAATTAAAATTAATAAAATGATTCAATGAATAATTATAACAAAATCAATAGTTATTAAATTACTAATTGTTAAATTTCAATTAGTTAATCGTAATAAAATTATTTTGAAGTAAAATTAATTAAACATTGAAATTAATTATTATAATCAAATTTATCGTAATTCAATTGTCTAAAAGTCGGTTGTAATAAAATAAAGCAATTAAAATTCATATAGAAAAAACCAACAAAAATTGTAAACAAATCAATCAAGGTTAAACTGTTGGTTAAAATTAGTTAATCGTTATAAAATAAATAATTAAAATTAAGTTCAATTTTTCTATGAATAATTTAAAAAAAATCAACCGTAATTACATTACTAGTTATTCGTTTTAAATTAAGCACAATAAAATAAAATAATTAGAATTAATTCGAATAATAAAATAAAATAACTAAAATTAAAATAAACAAACCAATAAAAAGTTATAAAAAAAAATTAATCGTAATACAAATTTCATTTGAATTTAGTTCATCACAATAGTAATTAAAATTGATTAACCTAATTAAATTCATTTATTTTATTAAGTTTTTTCACATAATTTTATTGTTAAATGAATTAATTACAATTAACTATACAAATTAAGCAACTAATGACAATTAGAAGAAAAGAAACGAAACGTTTTGGGTGTTGAAAGCTTCGCCTACCCCCCCCCCGAAATATTAGGGTCGACTTTAAAACTACATCAAATTAAAAAGAAATTGTTTGGCATTTTATGAATATTAAAGTATTACATTTTGAAATTTTTACTTTCAGCAACTTCTAGAAAGCTATTTTCATTCGTAGCCGAAATACTCATCCCAGTGTTGCCAGATACCTGAAATGACTTTCTTCTAAATCTTGAAAGAAAATTAAAAAATTCCCAAAAATTTTTTAAATCATTTTTGTCTTATAAACTAAGGAATTAAACTTCTCATAAAAAAATAAAAATATATTGAGTTTGTTTTTTTATTGCAACTCTTTTATTCATTCTGCCTCAGCTTAACAAAACATATAAAACAGGAGATTGGTATGAAATTCTCTTCTCTAAACTTCCTTCATTCATTGCATAAATTATACAATTTGAAGCATAAAATTTAATTAAATTACATTAGACACTTTAGCTTTCAATATTTACCACTAATTATGTCAAATGTAATACCATCGATATCTCCTAAACAATTCTTCCACCTAAAAATTCTCCTAAAAGGCCAAGAATCTCCTAAATCTAGGCGGAAGTCTTCTGATCTGCCAACATTGCCTCATCCTGGAAACATTTCTTGGCCAGTTAGTTTCAAAACAATGTAGACTTGTGTAGTGGCAAAAGCAACTCGCATTATGCAACTCAAAGCAACCTGCATGCATCGAATTCAACTCAAAAAATCCACACACAACTAAGTCAGCCCCAAATCGACAGTTGTCTCTCATGCCACAACTTTGCATACATCTCTCTCTCTCTCCATTTGCCTCTTTTCTCTCTGTGGCTTTTAAAAGTTTCTATTTTTGTTTTGTAATGCCAGACAACCAAAAATTGGAGCCAAATTTATGCCACGCAGAGCAAAAAATGGCAAATGGCTGTTTGACTACGCCCACTCGGGCGCAACGTCGACTGCTAATAGGGCAGCATTCGAGTTGAACGAGTCCTGGCAGCATTATTTAATATTTTTCCTACGTAGAGGACATACAATTTCGAGTTCTTTATTGTTGCGTGCAGTCAAAGACGAAATCACTTTGACTGGACGCAGTTGAAAAATACCCATTATGCGCTTTCAATGCTGCATATTACAAGGACACACACACACACACACACACATACACACAAGCGAAACGCCAATAGGTCATTATGTATGCGGACAGTGTCGCTGATTGAACACGCTGGCTGGTGCCGCAACTGTTTCTTTTTATAATCGAAAGTCGAAAATGGTCCACAGGCGCAAAAGCGCTACAACTGGTGGGAGTTGAAGCATAGTTTTGGTATATTCGAGCTGACTGTACGCTGTCTTCCATATTATATTTCCGAGAGTTGTAGGACTCTTTTTATGGGTAATACTGAGATTGGAGATCCAAGAAGCATTGTGTTTTTTTTGGAACCATGTAAAGATCAGACGAAGAAGAAAGTCAGGATAAGTTGAGTTGAGATTGTAAGGGAGATAAGTTAGAGAAAGAATTTGTGAGCATTCGACTTGACTATGGGTCCAAGTCAAATGCCCAGAAATTCGCAAATGGTCCTAAGTGCTCAAGAATCTTTTTACAGGGAGTCTTTTCTACACTTGGATGGCACTGGACAGAAACGAACTTGTTCTCTGTAATGTAACGTGCATTGGAACTTCGTGTCAACAGAAGAAGAAGGAAGTCAGGATAAGTTAAGTTCAGATTGTAAGGGAGATAAGTTAGAGAAAGAATTTGTGAGCATTCGACTTGATGGGTTCAAGTCTTTTCTATACTTGGATAGTACTTGGGTGTACCATGTACGATGGGAGACCCAAAATCAGATGAGATGTCTTATCTCCGTTGCGCATGCAGTCAATACAGCCAAATAGCGCGAAATATTAGCAAATCTGATTAAAAGAAAGACTCTTATGTCCACTAATTGATGATTCTCGAGCCCTTTCTAGGCTTCGCCTGAGTACGAAGAATCACAATGTTCACTTGGCCGATTGTAGCGCGCGGTTTGTGCTTTCGTTTGATTCGACATAATTTCTTACTGGTTAGTATTCATAAAGGCATTAGGGTGACTAGCTACACTCGACTCGACTCGACTCCTCCGAAAACCGACTTGTGCAGAGGTATAGTAATAGCATCGAGGGTCGTTGTGTCTTGGTGTGAGTAATTGAAAAAGTGTGGCACGCTGCGGCATATCCCTCGATCTTGTATGCTTCCCACTTGATTTTTTCTCATTTTTATTCCACTGCTAGCATGGTTTTTTGCATGTCTCGAATCAAAGGGTAATTTTTTGTGGCTCAATGAAAGAGCAAAAATTGTAAGATGAATGCCCCGCCAGCACTCAATTTGTTGCTGTTTGTGTTGCATTCTAATGACTTCTATTTAGTGGGAAGTGGCAGCGGCGGTGATTAATAACCATTTCCGCAATTAGTGTTGCTGTCGAGTGCAAAAATCAAATGTCCTCCTCCGGTTGCCATCAGTTCGGCGCACTTGCCGCATTGTTCTGATTTTCTCGTCTCCGCGTTGCAGTTTTATTTCGTCTATTTTTCGTCATGTGTGTGTTGTTGGCCGCTGTCGGACACTTCATTAGAGTTTTCGTTTTCCGGAGACTAAGACTGACTGCGAAATCGTGGCTGTGGCTGGACGCTCGTATGGGGTTTGTGTGTGTGTGAGTGGATTTGGATTGGCCGCCTTTGCGAAGCGGATATCATGTTGTGATTAATTAACCACACAATAACAAACAGGATGATAGCATTCAGTTGCGGTGATTAAGTCATGATGTGCCCCCCCCACACACACACACATACGCGCACAGAGAGACGCACACAGAATGCCACCACAGGCTACTCGAGCTGTCCGCCACTGGCCGCTGACTGTCATGTCGGTTATCCTTTGCGGACGCCGGCTCCGAGTGTAACAAGCGCCGTTGAACATCAGGAACTGCGTGTAGTCCAGCTAAAGGCCAGGCGAAAGAAAAAATAAAAAGTGGAAAATGAAATCACATGCGGCAGAGGCAGCTGAAGCTGTGCGGCGCGGATGTGCTCGAGAGACTGCAACATTAACAAAAACAACAATTAGTGTGGGGCACCACGTAAATGCTTTCATGGGAAATGATAATGTAAGTGAATTTTTAAATTTCGTGTTTACATTTGTTGCGGGATAACATGTGAAATGAGTGGTTGTGTAAAGGGTAATTTTTCAAGTACATATTGGAGTAAAGTTTGAAGCTTTCAGAATTGAAGCTCGAGAACTCAATCAGTTGAGCACAAAGAGTCTTTGTAGAGGGTTTGGCTTGAAATAAGCAGTAAAAAATATGAAAGCATTTGTATCAAAGGGGACAAAATTATAATTATAAACTTTGAAAGAGTTGCGTGTGTGATAGAATGCCCGACAATCTGACCTAAAATGCCCATATGTAGTCATTTTGACTACAATATTGTTTACTGACTTTTTTTAATTTTATTGGTTTTTAAGTAGCAAATATGAATAGATGTAAAATAAGTTAAGTTAATTAAGTTTTTATTTTTTTATGGTTTACAAAGTAAATTCATTTAAATATAATGGCGTACTTTACACATAAATTGGATAAAATGAAATGAAGGAATTTGTGAATGAATTTTGTGAGTGAATTTTGGATTGAACAATTTGGGAATTGTCACAGCCTACTATGGAATTTTTTTTTTAATATTTGCAATTATTTGAAATTTTCATATTTCGCAATTAAAGATGCATATTTGTTTATTTATCAGTAAGATTTGCTGTAAAATGACTCCTTTTGGGCATTTAAGGTAAATTTTGCAAAATTGGAGTGAAACTTTTTTTACAATATTTTTAATTTATGTATTCCATTTAACTTTAAAAATTAATAAAAGTCACGTAAGATATTGTTTTAGAAAGCGATACAATAAAAGTTATTTGCAATAAAATACCTCAATGTAGTCAATATGACATTCCGTTATGCTTCAAAAATGACTTCATTCAAATGGCCTACATGGCTGCGTCAACAGAACTCCATCCGAGAAGATCAATTTTGAATGAGTCTGTTGCCTAAGTCAGGCAAAGTCTCACCAAAGCTCAATTATTTTTGTTGTAAAAGTAGTTAGAGCTGGTTTGAATGATTGTTGTTTTCTATTTGGTCTACTGTTGTTGGTTTGTTGCCATAAACCAGCGCGCGACTTAAATTAGTCTCAGAGAAACAGTCTAAGTAACCGCTTATCGCTCGATCTTGGAGATCATTTAAAATTTGTTTTTCTGGAAATAGCTTATTCGGGGACCTTTTCTAGTCATATCTCCAAACATGAAAGATGTAGTACTTCAGTTGGTAAATTGTTGTAAGTTTTTTGCTATAAACTAGCGACCTCACGTAGTCTCAAAGGAAACAATTTTTAAATCACTCAATCTTGGCGGTCATTTCAGATTGTCACCTCTGAAAATAATTTGTCACTTTTTGGATTTTCTCGGAAGATGTATGACTAAAAGCCACACCATACACCAAGTTTCTCTCCTTATATACTTGGAGTGTTGGTGCCTGAGATGTGATCCTAACTACAAAAGTTGCAAAACAAAATTGAAACGCATCGAAGCTTAACTATTCCCTCATTGCCAGTGGCGCACACAGGATTTCATGTGGGGGGTGGGGGGGTTTGAGTACAACTTTTGAGCTGAATACCATTTGAAACCATTTTTGTACTAGACATTTTATGTTTGGGGGTTTGAACCCCCAACCTGCACCTCCCTGTGTGCGCCACTGCTCATTGACATCATCATCCTCATTGATGTTGCACGGAAGTGATTGTTCGACACACACACACAGAACATTTTCCAGCTACTGCCACCCAGCTACTGCATCGAAAACCAATTTTATTAGCATGTAATTTTTTTTTTAGCTTAACTGTAGACCTACGTTGGGGTCGTTTTCCACAAAATTTTTTTTTTTACTTCTAATATTTTTAAAAATTGTTATTATTTTTAGCTGTTTTTTGATGACTTTCTTTCTTGGATATTATCCATCGAAATCAAACCGTTTTATATTTTAAAAATTAAGTTGGCTTTGCATTTTTTGTAATTTGTGTGTGTGTGTGTTTTTAATCTGGGTCGTTTTCGATGTGTTCTTTAACGTAGGTCTACGGTTAATTTTGATTTTGTAAATATGCCAACTCAAATTATTTTTTACTAATACTAACGTCATCAAAATCCATTCAAATTGCTTACAACCTAAACACATGTCAACAATATTTCATTTAGCTTACGTGGAAACTCAGCTCGGACTCTTTTTAAATTTTTTAATGAGCGTTTTTGAAGGCTATTTACCCGTTCGACGTTGCGCTATGAAAATTGAAAATCTTAAACAACCCTGCAAGACAGGTACCGGTTAGATTACCAGTCATCTAACTGGTAGTACTGTGAAAGTTTCAGTCACCGCTTGTTCTGGAGTTTCTATCACTTTCTTAAGGGCGATGGGAAAAAAATGACGGAAACTCATGTATACATGTGATCTTCTATCCCATTCTCACACATTTGTTTGCCAACATATTTCAGACATACGCTTATCTCGCTCACTCTCGTTAGCAGTACTGGGTATATTACCGATAAAATACCCGAAAGTTTTCCTAAAACAGTAACGTAAATATCGGTTATAGGTAACATATAAACCAGTCACTCTCGTTAGCACTACTAGGTATATAACCGGTAAAATACCCGAAAGTTTTCCTAAAACAGTAACGTAAATATCGGTTATAGGTAACATATAAACCAGTCACCTCTACCAAATATTTTAGCCACTGCTTTAGGTTAAAGAACCGGTGCCGTTACCAATAAAATAACTAAATTATTTGTATTTAATTCAAAAAATGCTTTATTATAATAGTAATTTGCTGAATTTTTACATTTAAATTTTTTTTTTGCTTTACCCGATTGTGGCAGCGCTCTACCACCTTTTTCATCCGCTTCTCAAACGCCATTTGACCGTGGGCCTTGAATGCATCTAAAAGAGAGAACACAAATTATGTTTTATCACTATGTATAACTATTTGTAAGAAAAACGTTTGCAGGCAATGGTAATAATGTCACTCCTACCTTGTGCAAAGTTTTTAATAAATCATCGAGAGCACTTTGACTGATTTTGTGGCGAATTGCCCATGACATAACCTCAAAACATTTGTCCTGGACAATGTGTTCGCCCTCATCAGCAAAATGCTCGGTGCTAGCCTCTATTAACTCTATTAATTAACACGATTATACTTATCTTTTATAATTTTGTGGTTTCTCCTTGTTGGTTTTTCCAAATATGTTGGCAGCGTCGTTTACAGCAGCTTCACGTTTTACAAAAATTCACAAAATTCACAAATCTGACATTTTCATGATGACAGGTGACTGTGACGTATATATTTGTTTCACTCTCACAAATGGAAGAATGAATTAAATTGAAATGTAAAGACGTTCTTTCACTCTTGCGAGTAGTCAATGCCCGAAATTGAAATGAGCGCGTAACGGTAATGTTGTCATCATGTGGGGAACTTTTTCACATGATGCCCATTGCGAGTGATAGTACTATTAGAAAGCAACTGTCAATGTATTAGTGAAGACAAAAATTATATGCATGTGTTGGAGTTTCCGTCACCTCCGTCTTGCAGGGAAATATGTATTTTACTGGCATACGCAAACAACTCATTTGCTCTTAACGGGAAATGAAAACACACACATATAAATAGAAAAAAAAGTAGCGGATTCAGTGGGACTAAATATGTGCAGTTCTCAATACACATAAACGATTAACATACATTCGGTGCTTTCTGACTCTGAGATACTGAAACTATTAACTTCTGGAAGTTCTTGGGTTTTTTAATCATAAATATAAAATTAAAAAATTAAAATTAAAAAATTAAAATTAAAATTGAAGGCTTCTTCGGTCGAATTCTTTGACTTTTAGTTACATGGGTTGATTTCCATCTATAAAAATGACTACACAAAACATCTCAAAATATTGTTCTTGGTTTCGAATCAAGTTGTTTTATTACATGTCCACAGATATGAACTTCAAAACATCAGCACTTGTCCATACTTAGGTTGGAGTGTCTGTCGTTTAACTAATTTGCTGGCTGCACAGCGAGTATAGAAAAGTGTGAGCGAAACGAACGAAACGAACGAAACGAGCGAAAGTTGCAGTGTTCTTGCTGCAATGAAATGTCGCAATTAAATATTCCAGTCATATGCAAAAATACTTAGCATGCAATTAGGGTTGGTCAAGTAAACATTAGCAAATTATGTGCTTGCTGTAGAGTGAGTTCGTCGCATAAGGCACAACTCAAAGGTACAAATTAATAAGAAGCAGAAGTGGGTTTAAAACAGAAACAAGACAATCGAATCGAAAGAATCAATTGCAGAATTCTGCAAAGTTGCAACTGTGATAATGATTAGAAATGATGAAGTAAATGAGCACTTGTAATGTTTTTGAATGCTGTACTTGTTTCGCATAAGTCAACAGGGAACAAGAAAATCCGGTTTCCGGTTGCTGTCCTCAGTACTGTTTAATGGTTAGAATCGTTGCTTTTTTGAACTGAGTACTCCTGATCGTTTGTTGATCAATTACTATCGATTCAGAGCAATTTTTTTTTTGTATATATCGAACAAGATTAGCTTCTACCAGCAAAGTACGTTCATCTGTTTGGCCGACAATTAGCTGATACCCACAATAACGTATTTAATAGTTACGATATTAAAATTAAATCGTTTGCTCTCGTTCTAGTTCTTGTGACTTTATTAAAGACACAAGAACTAGAACTGTCTAAATTAAATCGGTACGAAAATAGACGTTGTCTGCCTACGTTTAAGCGTAGTTTATGTAGGATGTTTTAAAAAGAAAAAAAATAATCGTAATATTAAAAAACTGTCCGGTCATCTTAACTCAATGTCTGCTATTTAAAGAAGAAAGTTTTGTTGATTAGAGAAACAAACAAAAAATTAAAAATCCTCAAAGCATGTGTGATATCCTGCAAAGTATATCAGCCCAAAGTCATTTGGTACCAAAGCACTAAAACGAATATTTCATGGCCTCAAAACTTACGAATGAACCTTAAGCAGAGCAAGTCCTTATTAAGTTGAATCACTATATGCACTCTAAGCGTCTCACACGTATGCACTGCATGTCTGTCTGTATTTGTGTGCGTGTGATTACTGTTGTCCGGCATGAACTTGAAGCTGTCTGCACGTACCGACGGTGCAGTGGAACTGGAAGTGGAAGCACAAATATGGCAAATGTGAAGCTTGAAATGCCGGGGAATGTGCGCTCATGTTTGTGCTGACGACAACGGCGACTGTTGCTTGTTGTGCTCTTAACAAGTTCAACAGTGGCAATAACAGTGCGCCAGCAACAGCAACAACAACAGTCATAAACGCTAAAGCAACAAATTGCAGTCAGGCAAATCCGCTCATTTCTGCTGCTTTTATTTGCCAACTCGTTTTTTATATGCGATATTTATGCTGCATATACACTCGAGTAGCAACAACAACAACAACAACAGTAACAACAATAAAAACCCGTATTGCTTCTCGTTGCATAATGTCAGGGGCAGAGAAACCAACATTCACCAGCGCAGCAATTTGAATAGAGCGCGCTCTCTTTCTTTATATTGCCATCTCTTTTTCTCTTTGCCGTACGTCGCTTTTCCGTTTTCCGACTGTCATTAGTGTGGCCTGTGTAAGCGGGAGTGCGGCAGAACGCCCACTTGGACTCGCACTTGTGCGCAACTGAGTGGTCATTAAGAACGGCAACAGCCACAACAACAACAACAACAACAACAACAACAACAACAACAACAACAGCGATTTCAATGTAGCGCCGCTGGGAAATAGTAATAACAGAAATGAAAAGAAACCAAATATGAAAAGGCAGCTCGATGTGTCTCTCTCACTGCTGTGCGGCATGAATGGAAATCTGCGTTGCTTTTGAAATTGAATTTTAAAGCATACTTCTGGGAGTTGCGGTCATTTGTGCCGTACGCTTTTAGGCTTGTCAGCTCGAGATTTTATTTAATTAAAATGTGCATCAGTTTTGCGGCATTTTGAATTGCCAGCACGCTCGTCGCTGCTCGATTACTCGCTTGTTTCAGTGGTGCTCCTGTCGCCGGAGAGTTGCGGCAAATTGCAAACAAACCGGTGGTGCTTCATTTTCGGCGACCAGCTGGTGCGGCACGGAATGGCTTGCGTCTCGATTTGGCGTCTACAATGAGCACCGACTGGCGCTTGACGTAGTTGCGCGTAGGCACTTCGCTCTCGTCGTCCGGCGAGGCTGCTGCGAAGCAGAAAAGGACGAGATTCAGTATTTTTGTTTGATATAAATTGAAATGATTGAAATTATTAAGTTTGGCCTTTTGGCACCTACCAGCCGCAGGCGCTTGCTCTGGCGAGGAGGATGAAGTGCCGGTGGCGCGTTGCGCACGGCCCGCCAGCAAATTGTAGTAGCAGGTAGGCATTGGCAGCGGCTTCTCGCCCTCCGGCACCGACGGTGCTTTGGATGACTCCAGTTGCGAGAAAAGTTCTTCGTCCTATGGGAGAGAGAGGATTATTTCATTTTTACTTTAGATTTCATTCCTATGGAAGTAGAAGTAGAAGTAGAAGGACGCTCACCTCCAAATCGAGCTGATCGATGTCTGGTGTGCTGGCCTCCTGTTGTGTGGAGAGCTCCAGGCAGTGTTGCAATTTCATTTTTAAGATCTGCCAAATAAATAATACATTTAATTTCTTGAAAATTATTTGCTTGGTCAAACTACTGTCCGACTTCACCTCAATGCAGTCCTCGTCCTCCGCCTCGTCGGTCAAAAATTTGGGCAAACTCTCCACACGTATTTGACGGTTTTTCGTTTTCAAATCAATTCTACCCTCGTCCACTTCTTGCAATTTATAGATCAGCTCACACAAACGCTCCCTGATGTACTTGAGCACCTCCAGCGAATGTCCCGCTGCCTCGACATCCTTTTGTCGCTCCGCCTCGAGATCGGCAATTTTATTTTTAATCTTCTCAATGACTTCCTGATTGCTGTTGGAAATTGCTTTAATTAAAAACAAATCAATTTTTTGTTGCACCTCTGCACACTCACACTTCGGTCTCCTTGCCATCGGCAAACTTGGACGCTTCCAGATCCTGCGTCAAACTCTCGCGCTGCGTCTCCAGCTGGGTTTTCTCCGTTTCGGCAGCGTTGCGCAGATAACTCAAACGCGCTGCCGATTCCTTTTGCGATCGAAAGCGTTCGAGCACCTCGTGCGGCGAAGTGGCGCCGGTCACCTCCATCAGATGCTTGAAGACGCTCTCCATGTCTCTGGTCACATGCTGCAGCTGTGCGGTCTCGTCGCTCTCTGTCTCCGTCTTGGCAGTGCACGGATCGCCCGCACTGGAACCCAGACTGTCCTGGTGCACCAGCGTTTTGCTCTCGACGAACAGTTTGCGACCAATGCGTTCCAGCTCCATTTTGCGCGCATCGACTTGCTTGCGAAAGTCCAAAGCCTGGCGCTCGCGCGTCTTCTGCGAGAGATGCGCCTGCTGCTCCTGACGCTGCAGTATGACCTTGGCGGCATCGCGCATCTCAATGGCCTTATTGTTAACTTCCTAACCCAATTCAAATCACCAAAACTTCATTGTTTGCGTTGCTAGCAGATTGTTTAGCATAGTTTCGGTTACCTGTAACCGTTTGATTTCGGTCTGCTGTTCATTGAGCGCCTCTTCCAGCTCACGCAAACTGCGCTCAAAACGTTCGGCATCGTTCATCAGCGAAGCACCAATCGAGCGATATTTCTTGCGTATATGTTCAGCCTCCATCCATTGCACATTGGTGCGATGTATCTCGTTCTCCAGCTGGCAGACTAACTGCAAGTTCAAAGCAAATTTCTTACAATTCGATTATTTGTTTAATTATGTTTCATTGGCCGTACAAACCCTGCGATTGGAGTCCTCCTCCAGTGTTTCCGGTGGTTTCTCGCCCAGATTTTGTGCCTGTGCCGCCTTAGCGGAAGCCAAACTGCGATACTGTTGCACAATCTTTGCAAAGTGCTCCTTACGACGCTTGAAGCGATGTCGTAGCAAATCGAGCTGCTTGCGCTGCTCGGTGATTTTCAGATCGGTCAGAAAGATGGCATCGTCGGCGCTTTTGGCGCCAATCGGGTAGCTCAACTTGCCCACAGCTATCGCAGTGACGGGAGCGCTGGCCTTGCGCGCCTCGACCGCCGACGGCTCCTTGATGATGACGGCGCGCTGCAGCGGATTGCGCAGGTGGCCGCATTTCGTTGTTAACTCTTTGATTTCCTTCTTGAGCGATGAGATGGTGTCGCGATTGATGCGATTCTGTTTCTGCCATTCGGCTGTGTTGGCGGTCTTCTGGCCCTCTGCGGCGCAGGTAATTATGTAATTTAATTTTAATATTTTATATAAAGTTTTGTTTTAACATTTCATGTACCTGCTAGCAATATTCGCTTTTTGATTTCGGAAATTTTCTGATTGATTTCGCCCAGTTTGTCAAGTTCGGCCGTCTCGCGTAACGGCATTTTGCACGGGTCTATTCTGAATGCGATAAACTTGTGGAATTCAACTAAATCGATAAAATGGCGCAAATTTGTTGTAGCAACGCGGGGGTTGAAAGTTTGACGAGGAGTGAACAGCAGTTGCCATCAACAAAGTGTAACCACTGCGTAACCATGAATGCTTGTGTCATTGGGGGATTGAAATGAAAGAGGGGAGGGGCGACACTAAACTGACTATAACTCTTCGTTGCAGCGATATGAGCCGAACATTTGCTAAATTATTGGCAATCGGTTAAGGCTACAGACAACTCGAAGCACACAATTTCAAATACACTGTGCTGCAAATTTGTGTTTTTGCTAATGTAAATAGCTGATAATCGTGCAACTGGTTGTTGGTGATTTAGGCATTTGTGTCAGAAAGGTCTAGCAAGCAGAGCAGTCAGAAAGAAATACGTCCATTGTTATGCAACTTGAGGTTATATTTTATAGTTCTTTAAATTTATGCGACATTCTCAGAAATCTTAGTAGATTCTGTGGTGCCAAGGAGCCAAGATGATTGCTTCTAAGGACATCAGTGCCAAATGCCTCAAAATAGTACAATGCCCCAAAATGGACTGAGTGCTATGGAAGGCTTGTAGCCCACCCTCAAGAAAAAAAATGCCCCAAACCTGATTTAGGATTAGTGGCGCATACAGGACTTCATTTGGGGTGGGTGGGGGTCGGGGGGCTTGTACACAACTTTTGAGTCGGATGTAATTTAAAATCTGTTTTGCTACTCAAAATTTTTTAAACAAACTGATATCAACCCAATAGGTGCTTGGTGGTTGAAAACCCCATTGCGTGCGCCACTGTTTATTATATATTCTGAGAGTCCCTTGGTTCAGAATCTGTTTAGTTTTTGAATTCTATTTTGTAAAAGTTTGTTCATCAATCTGTCTGTCTGTTGGCCAGTTTGTGTCAATGTCGGTGCCAATGTAGAAGGCAAAATCTGTAATCGAACGTAAAAAACAATTCATAGAGTGTTTTAACACTAGAAAGACCATTGCGGTCAGTGTGACGGTTTTCAATTTTTAACCCTTTCGACCCCAAAGTTGCTCGAGAGCAACTTCACCGATTTGTCATATTATAGCAAAAACTACGATTGATTTATGAGTTTAATTTAAGTAGGCACCAACAAATTAATATTTTCAAAAGTGAATTCAAAGAAAATTACAAAAATTTTACTGTTATTCCCAAAATAATTTCTAATAATTTGCAGCGATATCAAGTAAAGTTTGTGTTCTAATTGCAGTCTACGAATTGGGCGCGTTTGATCAAAAGACTGTTTCTTTAATAATGGTTAAATCAAATCAAAAAGTGATAGTTTTGTATTTTTCAATAAATATTAAATAGTTTTTCTGTAATTAAAATATATTGATACAAAATTTATTTAACCCGTTTTAAGCTAAACTGGTTCAAAAGTAAACTAGCTCTAGAGCTCTAACAAAGAGGCGTGGCGACTTCAAATATCGTTTGCACACTTGTTAGGTAAGTGTTTCATGATTTGACCCTTTTGGGACTGCTGAGTTAATACGTCCCAGCAAGTTTTTAAGGCCTCTCAAATAATTATTCAGATCTTATGACCCAAGAAAAATAATAATTTAAATTATATGTCCTCGGATAAAGGATAATTTAAGAATTTGTGAGTATGCAACATAATTTTGTAGTCCCAATTTTGATAGCATGGGAACATTTCCACCAAAAGTATTTTGGTTTTCAAAATTAAACTCCGTCTCGAAAGCGTTAAATACCAAAAAGGTAATATCGAGACACAGTGTAAAATTCGAGGTCGAAAGGTATCTGTATTTTTTTCTATAAACTTTTGCTTTGATGACTTTAATTTTCTTTATCGGGTTCTACAATTAAAATTAGCCAAATCCAATGCATACTTTTAGAGATATCAGCGGATATAATATGTAGTCTTTGTAGGTATGGAAGACTTGTGATCTTTCTAGTGTTAATAGATTATAGTTATGGAAATTTGATTGATTAACTGGACTTGGCATCTTCCATAAAGATGAAAGTTTTATTTTTAAGAATAAGAATTTAGTGCATTCTCATAGATTTGTCGTAACCCGCTGAATAGATACAAATATCTTGAAATTTGGTTGAGTAGATAATTGAATCCCATTCAAACCTACATCCTTCCCAATTGTATACCAATGGATTAACCGCCATGCCACATCGCTGCTCTGTGCAATCGTCTCACCACAGACTATACAATTCGAATGAATTGAAATATTTACAACACATAACTACTTGGCTACAGTCTTTGGACTTGCGCTCTCCAAACAAGCCATCAACATTTACATTCTCGATAAGAAATGTGTGGAGCAGTGTGTATCGTTTCTTAAATGAATACCATGACGAAAATTTAATTCCCACACACAATTCATGCCATCCTCAATTTCCGTTATTCGTTACGCGCCATTTTTTAAATTCAATTTTCCAAGCATTTTGCCGCTGTGGCTGCTGCTGCTCAACGTGAACGAGCGTGCGTGTGTGTGTGTGCTAAAGTGTGTGTAATAAATTTTGATGTTACCCACGCAGCGGGTGCGATGGTGGCGCCGTGCTGTTGATCGTCCAGCAGCGTGTGGCAATAACAATAATTTCCAAACACCATAAACGTTACCGATGCTGCTGCTGTCGACATCGTCACTGCCACTGGCGAACTGTCATTTCCGATTTCGACCACCGCATGCTGTGCGCCCGGCCTGCACAGCATTGCCCCATTGCCTTCGTATGTCGTCTTGCTTGGTCGTCTTTGCCCTTCGACAGCGCCGCGGCCGTTCGGTGGCGGCTGGCCGCAAGCTGCCAATTGGACAACCATTGGTTGCCGCTGCCCCTTTGCGCCCGCGTCGGATCTTCATTGTCAAATGTCATTAAATGTGAATAAGCATTCTAATGCGTTTTGTAATGGCGCAATTTCCGCGCTCGATTTTTTCTGCTTTCGTCGTCCTGGCTGTTGCTGTGGCGCGTAATGTGCCACTGGCAGCAATTTTTGATGTAAATTGAGCAAAGGGTTTGCTGGAGCAGGTGGCGGCGCACAGTGTTGCGAGTTCATATAGTGGAGTGACAAAAATAGAAGGAGTGGTCGTACCTAAATGAAATTTGGTACACAGTTATTGCATGATTAAGGAACTTACTGTGCAAAATTTCATCTTCCATACAAACGGATTTGAAAAAAACTTCATATTAACAGTGAAAATTATCTTAGTTCATAAAAGGCACGTTCATATTGTATTTTAATATAAATTTTTTTATATAAAATGCGCTTTTTTCAAAAGTGATTGAAAATTAAATCTCGATAAATTACTCCACATTTGCTCAGAAGTTGTTCTTAGAGGGTTAAAATCTTAGACTGAACCCCACTAATTTTTGCTCCTGAGTATTTCTTTTAAACATACCTACCCCCTATCACCAACCTTTAATCAGGTTCCCATACAAAGTCATCGTTTTTAGAAAGTGGGCTCCCGCTGTTCTCAGGTTGGTCCCAGACGTACCATATGTAAGACTGACCCCCATTTATTTTCCCTTGCGAATGTTTTTTCTATACACACCTCACCGCTATATCCAACTCTTAAGGTGGCTGCCATACAAAACTAGTAATTTTCAATGGAACTGGCTCCACACTTGTAAATGTAGTAAAGTCAGCGAGGAAACATCGTATCTGGGAAACTACTGAACCAATTTGAATGATTTATTCAACAATCGTCAACATTCCTGAGTGCAAAAAATATAAAATTAATTAGAGTTCAAAAATTCTCCACCAGAGGGCCCCTCCCATACGAGTCAAGTAGTTGAGTTGTCAACTTTTGGGTTTGTACGAAAAAAAAAATCAAAGTGAAGTGCCGAAACTATATTAATCCCTCTATTTCGAATAATCGTAATTGATTTTCCGAAGCTATATGCAACAAATTTTTCCATCAGCAGCAGAGCATTATTTGACCGATTGCTATGGGCATTCAACCAAATGTTGAAAATATCGCGATTTGCACTCAAGTCTTCACCGAAAAATGCCAACAACTTGCATTCGCGCAAATATGCGCAGCTGAAAATTTTACTTGCCAAATCAAAATATCAAAAAATTTCAAAAGTGATATTTAGTGATTTCTTTTTTTAAATCACTTTTCAAGTTTGAACTCACTTTTTATTCACCCGTTTTCTTTACTTCATTTTCATCATAACGGTACTGCTCAGAAGTGAGAGTAATCAGCAAAATTTTGGTCTTACCAGACCTAAATTATATGAAACTTACGACAATAGTAACTTTTAGGGACCTGCTCATAATTTGTTTTAAAATATTCAACCTCAAAGTCAAAGCAAAAATTTGCTGCTTGTACACAATTTTTTTTTTCAACGCTGGAAGAGCGTACTTTAAGAGCTCATAACTTCTATGTTATCCAATATTTTTTCATAAAACTTCAGATTTCTCTTAATTGAAGTATTTACAACAAAACCTCATACTCAGATTTTGCGCTTATACAATTGCATTTTGGCATTTTTGTCACTACTCGCAACATTGTGCAGCGGCGGCAAATGTGACTGAGTATTTGTTGGTGTGTTGTACATGTGTGCTTGTGTTGGTGTTGGGGATACTAATGCGGGTGTGCTGAGTGATTGAAATACTGCTTTCCTCAGAGATCATTTCCTATTCATTAGATTAGCGAAAATTTAGCACTTGAAGAGAGAAGAAGTTATATGTGTGGTTGTTTAACACTAGAAAGACCATTGCAGTCATTTTGATGGTTTTTTATTTTTAAATATCAGTATTTTTTTTAGTGATTCTATCAACTTTGGCTTTTATTTTTTATTTTTTTATCATGAACAATTTTATATTTTGATTACATTTATTTTGTGAAGAATTAGCCAAATCCGATGTGCACTTTTCGAGATATCAACGGATATGGAAAACTTGCGGTCTTTCTAGTGTTAAGTTTTAATAAGTTTTCAAGCGTTGTGTGCTACTTTTAATATGATTTTTTCATTTTTGTTTGCAAAAATATTTTCAAATGTTTAATGTACATGAAACCGAAAGCTATAGCTGCCATAAAGTAGAACTATTTTCTTAGTAGAACCCTCAAGCTTTCCAGAAATGGGTCAAAAACATGTTTCCAACAGGGTTTCAATGGGCCTCAACTTATGTCTTAAAAAAAATTCTTTATTTATTTATTATTTTTAATTACAATTAAAATTATAATTAAAAAAGTATTAGCTGCCACGGCTTTAAAAACGCAATTGAAAGCTCTAAGAAATTTTAAACCGTCCTGTGCTCGACCAGGACCAACCATCCCTAAAGTGTGCGCAGCAAACACTCAACATTTATGAATTCATGCGAACGAGGGAGCATCATTTATGTATTTTTGAAAGAGTTTAAAAATATAATTTAGTTTTTACGTTTGTACCCATACACACACACACACACACGCACGCACAAGGACTCAAACGCACATAAGCCATTCGGCACACCTGCGCGCCGGTACGCATGCACCGGTAATGGCGTTTCTAATGTCAAGTCGCAAGGCAGAAAGTTAAACTAAAAGCAGATATTTAGCATGTGATGCCGTGCTTTGCTGCCAACAACAAGTGCAAAAAAGTGGCAATTTCATTTGAATAATTCACTGCTGTCAGCAATGTCAACGTTAGCAACAACACACTCAGCGCGGCACTGCACGGCAGCAAACAGCAACTGGAACGCAACGTCCTCAACTCGTTGTCATAAATTTAAATTTTACAGTAATTGTTAGACGCTACAGTCGCTCGACTGTTTTGTGTCCTTGACAACCGTCGTCCAACGCATGAAGTCGACCAACGTTTATTTGCGCGTTTTGCCAAGTGAAGCGTAAACGGTCGTTTTCAGCTTCTTTTTTGGACCGCAGGAGGATGTCGGTGTTTCGCAAAAGACGTCTGCTTCACTTTCTTCTTTCTTCTGCCGATTTGCATTGTCTGCGCGAATAATTATTCAATTTCTTGTGCCATAGTCTGTGTCAATTGTTTCGCTATCAGTGGCAGTGAGAAGAAGCAAAACAACAACAACCAAACAGCAGAAATGCTTGCAGTCTGCTGGATTTGCGCTCATTTATTACCAACGCGCACTCACACTCACGCACACACACACGCACAAAAAAAAACACATTCTCAAATCTGCACATTGACGCATCTGCGCGTCCTTTCGCTGTCACCTACAAATGACACTCGCTTTCGCGCGCTGGCAACGCTCGAGTCGCAACCTCATAAAAGTGATGAAGTGCTGCACGCTTTCGAGGCAGCTTTGCGCTTTTAAGTTAGTGCGGTGCGATAAGGCAGCGAGTTTAACGCGAGAATACGAACGAGTTTCAGTACTTAAATGATAACAACTTTTTTAGCGTTCGAATGATGCATGTTGCAACTTGTCATAGGGCATCCTTTTTAATATTTAATGATGTCCTTTTCAGAGCGCGGCATTTGTTTGTAAGAAATTTATTAGAATTTCAAGTTTTGCATTAATATTTGCTTTTGAAATAATACTTGGTTTCATAAAACAACCCACTGTCAGAATTCCAGGCGGTTCGGTTTAGTTTCTGCTCCTTGCAATTTTTAATCAACAACTTAATTTTTTTCATTTTCAGTGAACATCAAACATATTGTTTTGATAAAAAATGAAATCCTTTACATTTAAGTACTTTACATAACGCAACATTAAAGTTGTTTTCTTGCATTTGCCTGAATTCCCCAAAGTACAACAACAACAACAACAACAACAACAACAACACCATTGCAATTACATACAACGCTGCTTCGTCGTTCGCTGCGCTCCTGCGGCGCCTCAGTCAGGCTGCAAATTATGCCGTGCCGAAAACAAATGAAAAACTTGCAACTTATCCATCAAAACTGTCACAATGCCGGCACCACAATGACTTTGTTACCAACAACAATAACAACAACAACAAAATAGTGGAATGAGCAGCAATAACAAACAATGCCACACGAACGCAACCAACTGTAATCTGAGGAATAATAACTGTGAAATGTTTCCGCTGTTCATCAGCATGCAACATGCAACGAGCAACAATGGCGGCGTTGGCCTCGGTGCGATGTTATTTGCATTTTGGCCGCCAGTGTGGTTGGTTGTACAAAGTGTCCAAAGACGTTGCCATAGTGGCAAAAAAAAATATATCTAACAATTAATTTGCGTCCAAAGATTTGCAACAAAAGTTGGTTGATTTTTGATTGCGCATAGTTGCAGCTGTTGGCAGTTGGTGCGCCCAAAAGTCTGCTGTGCAAATTAACATTTAAAATTCAAGCAATCGTGGTCTGGTTTGACTTGCTGCCAATTTGCTGGAAAACGCTTAAAGCTCGCACCGGCGAATTCCATTTGAACGACAGCGGCAGCGCTATGGTTGAAGCGCCGCTGAAGAATTTAATTAAAAGCGCTGTTAATAGTCGCCAACAAGGCGCAGGTGACATAATTGCTGGCAAGCTGTCATTTGCATTTGTGCTCACTACTTTTGTAATTGTTTCAATGGCTGCGGCGTGCTCACACTGATCATTGTTGTTGTGCGGCGCATAGAGATACTCGTAGCTGCTTTTGGACTGTGGGACGCGCGCAGCAGCTGTTGTCACGTGGTGCCTCCCAATAAACTTGACACAATTTCAATTTCAAATATTGTGCAATGGAAGTGAAAAATCGCATGAAACGTAAAAGGCCGCAAGCGTAGCGCAGAAAGGAAGCCGAAGCGGGGGCGATGCGGCGTAGCGCTGCGGCATAATTAAATCGTTAGACTTTGGTCTTTCGGAGGCGGAAATTTGCGACTGCAAGGTGTGAAAAAGGTGGCTGTTTGGCTCACTGAGTTGATATGATTAAAATTGTCTTTGAAATGCTAGAAAAGAAGCACTTAGGGCTGTTTTAAATGTAAATTAAAACGCCTAAAAGTATGCCTATCCAATAATTGAGACATTTATGGAAGACTAGAATTAATTTACACATTTAAGTGTTTTCGGGAATTTATTCACAGATTGCAATTGTCGTTAGTTGTTGTAGTTGTAGAAATAGCAATACGGAGATTGGGAAAAAGTTAATAACTTTGCTTAATTTTGATGATTTTTCAGAGTAGACAAAATGTTTTAGGTTGAGGGTTTACTGAGTACGATTGGGAGAGCTTTTATGAAACAGTCTCTTGGTGATTAACTGGTGTGGGGGTATTTTGTAGTTGTGGAGAAGTTTCTCTAATTGCAAAATGTGGATATATTGGATTTCTGATAGTAAATAATGATAGAGGAGACTTTAGAATCCCATCAGTTGTTTTAGTTGTAGTGGTACCACGTAGCCACTTATGCCAACATTAATAACTCATGCTACACTCGAGCGCATATGTGCCAAAGTGTCAAATACCACCGCGCACGACACAAGCGACACTCAAGTGGCTAAGCCAGCGGCGTGCCATCCGACACCACTGACCGCAGTGCAGTGTCCCACATATGGAACATGCACTGATCGGCACTCTGTGTGATGTCACTTGAGGAAAAGTGCTGCATTGACCGAAAGGGTCCCGTGACGCTGATTGGTCACACTTCCGCGACATTGGAAATTCGGGCGGAGCATTGGAAATGCTCAGTAGTATAACAGTTTGTAAATTTAGTATATAAGACCTAAAATTTGAAAAATAAAATCAGCTTTTTTGCAAGAGACAACTCGTGTGTTCTTTTCTGCAGCAAGCTCACTGAGGCTCTAACTTAGCCATCCACATTTGAGGCGAGGTCCGCCAACAATAGACCACTCACACTAACACACACACACACTAGGACCCCCTTTTCCACCACATAGTATTTAGAAGTAAAACTTGGGTTGTACAACTTTATTGAATTTTAGAGGTAACAGACCTTTTAATATTTATATCATTTGCTTATTTCCTTTATCGAAGTAAACTTCTCACCATCAGTTATGGATTTTGCATCTATTACTTGTTTAGTTTATCTACATAGATGGAGTTTTAGAACTCTAAGGCACATACAAGGAGCGTTCAAAAGTAAACAGCACTTTTGGAACGAAGTATTTTCTGGTGGCGTCACCTTTATTTAACTCCAAGCCTTGAAAAGGTATATCTTTCAGGGACCGAAAATAACTGTTATTTTACAATTTTCAAATCAAAAAGGCATAACGAAAAATTGTCGGTGGACTTTTGCAAATATACCATTGTGATCGTAATTGCCTCAGCTTCACGAATTAATTAAACGCATTTTAAATTTTAGACTTTTAATATAAAAGTTAAAATTAAATGTTATTTTGTGCCTTTTATTATTTCAGGCAAAAATAACTGTTTCTTTTGACTTTTATTTTTTCGGTCAAATATGTATATCAGGCAATTTGAATTTTTTCAAAAGCCATTTGACCGACTAAAAAACTATTGATACCATTTTTTCATTCATTTTCATAAAAGTCTTATAGCTCAGAATGTGCGGTCTGCTGAGACGGGGAAAAAAATGGTATCAATAGTTTTTTAGTCGGTCAAACGGCATTTGAAAAAATTCAAATTGTCTGATATACTTGACCGAAAAAATAAAAGTCACAAAATATGTTATTTTTGACCGATAAAATAAAAGTCGAAAGTAACAGTTATTTTTGCCTGATATGATAAAAGGCACAAAATAACTGTTATTTTTTTCGGTAAAAATAAAAGTTAAAAGATAACAGTTAAAATCTGACGTTTTTGATAAAAACCATAACCGGTGCGGTCCCTGATATCTTTTACAATTTCTAGTGAAAATTTCATGACATTTGGTTCACTGAAAGTGGAGTTATTGCATCTGAAGTGACAGTTTGTTTGTGTCATCGGTACAAAAATTAAAAAAGACAATCTTAAATTTTCTTATAAACTTAACTTCTACCTTCACATTTTAATTAATGAACCAAGTTTAAAACGATGATCTTTTATCCCATAAAAGATTTTATAAGTGGTATACGTGGATTAGAAAAGGTCATAAGGAAAATAATGATGATGACAAAAGCAGATTCCATCAAAATTGTGCTTGAATTCATCAAAGATCAACCAAAGTTTTCATTGGAATTCTTGAAATTAGATTTAAGCATTTTAACTGATCATTTCGCTAAGGAAAAGTGTGTAACGGTAAGGTGAAGTTGAACTAAAATTTTGTGTGCCAAAATTTTCCCAAAAAAAGGCACAAAGTGGAAATAAAAGGACCATTTTATGTTTTCGGCAAATTGTTTTTTAACACAAAAGCAAACCATAACTTCAATATAGACATTTTTACCGATGGCCCTCAAAACGTTAATATTTGTTTTTGCTTATACAAAAATAAATAAAACAAAAAAAAAATAAAAATGAAATAAATAGGACCACTTTTGGTCCATTTGACAACCGTGATCATCTCATCGATAAACACTTGTGACCGTTTTTTGACTCAAACTCGCATTTTAACTATGAACCACTTTCCGTTTTGCCCAATTTGGCACAGTGCAACTTTTATATTCTTCAGAAGAATGCATTTGTCCATGAAAAGGTAAACGTTTTTGTGGGCGTAGAAGCCAATCAAAAGGATTGTACCAACATCCTGAAAGACATTGAGATGATATAAAATACTCATTTGACCTCATTTTAGATGCATATAAAGCATCTAAAATGAGATCGATCGAGATTGTAGTGAGTTCTAAGGGAACTTTGTTTTTATAAAATAAATCGGTTTTTCCAAAATAATATTTTTCATTTTTAAAAAGTCCTGTTTACTAGTACAACAATCACCTTGTATAAAAATGTATTCCACCATTGCAGAAATCTCTCAGTATTTCGCCAAATTAAATAGAACTAAAGAGCCTCCTTCCTTTTAATAGGACTTAAGTCCTTTAGTCTTTACATTAAATACACTTTTTTATTCACTCACGGGTTTTTTGATAAAACTCGACTTCAAAAACATTTCCAACTAACTTCAAACTTATACAAAAGTGATACTCAACAGTAAAAAACAAAATAAATTTTGTGTCCAAAAATTCGTTCTCTATCACTGAATATGCATGGCCAACACTTTAATAGCTACAACAATTACAACTACAACTACAATCGACAAACACCAACTGAGAGTGGAAGCTGTCGGCGTCGCTGACACTTAAACTACCACTTGAACACCGTCAAGCGCAGCAATCGCTTCGACTCGCTACAAGTCGTCAATCCGCTTTAATTAAAATGTGCCACTTAAAGCACACTTCCGTGTCGAGTGTTTGCCTTGATGCTTACTTCTCGCTCTTTTCTTGCCGCCCTCTCACCCGCTCGCACTCGGCAACACTGTTTGGCCCTTCTTCAATAAAAGCGCATTCACGGCCGCCATCGTTTGCCTTCCGCTCGCCTGTCTCGGCCACTTCTAATGGTCATTTGTAATTGCAAATAAAATACCGTACCACGCCCTCGGCTCCACGCCCCTGTCGCCGCACTCACTTGGGCCATAAAAAGGCAAAGAAATTCATAAAATGCCGCTTTAATTTGCACGCTGACGCACCTTGGACGCCCCACCTGCCGAGACCTCGCTACGCCCAGCCCAAGGGTTGCAAATGCAAACAACAATGCTGAGACGGGGGCGGGGGTGTGTGTGGCGACAGGGAGCACTACAAAACGGAAATAAGTGTTAAGCGATTGTCAGCCATTTTGCTGTCGCTGGAGCCGCAGCTGCCCGCTCTCCGTGCGCCGAGTGCGCGGCAAAACAAACTTAATGGTCTGTTAAGAGGCGCTCGACGGCGGCGTCTTGGCCGTGGCACCGTGGAGATTTTAAATCCGTGTCGAATTCACGTTTAACTACACGTAAAATATTTATGTGCAGCGCGCACTGCGGCCGGCGGGGTATGGCTAATTAGGCGGAGCGCGGCGGCTGGTGCTGGGCATTTTATGGCAATTAATTGGAAAATCATTTCGTGCTGAAAATACGAATTATAATGTAAAATTGTGTGTGACAGCTTGAAATTTGCCATTTTGGTTTGATTTTCTCTTTGATTTAGATATTTTCGAAAAAAGATTGCTTTCATGAAATGGTTTAGATTCGAGTTCATAATTTTTTGTTGCATTGTTTTTGACGTATTTTTCAAATTCATGGAAAATTTGTGGGCACAGAAGATAATCCTAAAGAAAACACGAATTTTTTAATAGAAATTCTGTACATCAAAGCTTTTGGATTCACATATTTTTGGTCATTAGTAGTTTGGAGTGGCGCACACAGAATTTCAAGTTCGATTCCATTGGAAACCAGCAACCAGTATTTTGCAACAGCAATGTTCGAAACTCAAAAGAGCCACGGCCGCGCAAACGTATTTAAAATAAAAGAAGTATATGTTTTGTGTCAGTATGAATGTATTAGGTTTTATTGAGTGTTGGTTTTGCTTTTGTTTATAAATTTGTTTTAGAGAGTGTCTAGATTAAGTTTTAAGTAGTTTTAAAATTGATCGCGGGGGATCGATGTTGATTCACCGGAGTTCGTAAATCGAGTGTCCGCCAGTCGCGCAAGCTCCCTTCGGGATGACCAGGGTTGCCATCCCTACATATAAACACATAAAGAGACACACACAATACAATATTATTGACAAATGTTTAATTTTAGGAGCCGCGCTACAGGCGGTGTTTAGCGATCTAAACATCCTGGGGCCGGATGCACTCGTGCATTTAGAAGACCCCCCCGGAGGTCCATTAGGGTTTGGATGGCTCGTGGAATGAGGGTCCGAACTCGGCGTCCACGCAGCTTGCTGGTCTGAGTCCTTGGTTCGGATCTCGGTTGGATGATGCTGCAGCCGCGAGTGTGGAAATGACTCGCGTGCGGACGGGATGCGCTATCAAGGCGAGGCGAGCGAGTCCGATTGAAGTCCTGCGGTCGTCGTCTACGGCTTGTTCCTGGCTGGGGATGAATGTAGCGCGGGGGTTGCGCACCTGCTGCGGTATGCCCAAACTGTCTAGATTTAGACATGGGGCGAGGGGCTGTTTCTTTAACCGTTGTGCTGAGGGACTGCACAGGACGGTTTTTCAGTCTTCCCGGGGTGACGGAAGATGACTCATCTTGAGAACTCCGGGATTTTCTCGAAAAGGATGAGCTGTTTGAAGGACTCCGAAGCAAAGTCGTGAAAATTGGTGAGATGGTGTCTCTTTGCCGAGTTGGGGTGATGTCAGAAGAGAAGTGGAGCATAGAATGATGCTGCTTCTGACATTGCGAACAAGTGTGTCTGCTTGTGCAATCCCGCTTCAAGTGAGTATGGGACAGACAGTTTGTGCACAAGTTGTGGGCTCGTACTGCCTTTACTCGATCATAAACAGATAACTTTTTGAACTTCGAGCATAGTTTGAGCGCATGAGCCGCGCTGCAAACCGGACATAGGAAAGTCCATCTGCTCTCAGCTAAGTTTTGAGCTCTGTTATGATCCCGGTTGTGAGAAAACACGGACTTGGTCGGCCTCATAAGGTTTAGTCTTTCCACGACATCATATCTGCTGGTCAAAAAAGTGTTCATTTGCTCCCAGGTTGGAAGATCTTTCCGGGAACTAAGGGACTGTTCCCACAGGGATAAAGTCTCTTCCGGGAGTTTTGCTGAACAAATATAGACCAGGATCGGGTCCCAACCCTCTGTCGAGACGTCTTGAGAAGATAAGACGGACAGAGAATTGTTTATTGCATTTTGAAGGCTTTGCAGCGCTTCACTGTCTTCCACAGCTACTTGAGGGAGGCTCAAGAGCGTGTTGACCTGTTTATCAACCAGAATGCGCCGATTTTCGAATCGGGACTTCAGCGCATTCCATGCCAATTCGAAATTAGAATCGCTCAATGGATACTGCTTAACGATGGCGCCAGCACTTCCGGTCGTTTTATATCGGAGGTGATATAATTTTTGGGCAGAGGTGAGTTTCGGGTGGTTAACATAAACCGCCGAAAACATGTCACGGAAGGACGGCCACTCTTCATACCCACCGGAGAAGATTTCGGTGTCGCAAGGAGGGACATTCAGGCAAATAGAATTACTTGCCTGTTTTGTTGCAGAAGGAAAGGGAATTTCTGCTGGACGACTGGTTTCAGCGAGAGGAGGTTGCTGAGCGTCCATGAGGTCCGAAATCTGAGCCAAGGTTTCATACACCCGTTCTCCGCACAGTTCCATTTTAGAGCGAGCGATCAACTTGAAATGTTTAGGCAGGTCGTCATCGGGGATGATGCCGACTTGCGAAAAAGCTGCCTTTAGATCCGCATAATAGCCATTGAGATCGGCTAAATACGCTTTGAGGATAGCGGGCGTTAACTCTTCGATAGGAGCAGAAGAGAATTTGGAACAAAAGTGGAACAAATTGTCCACTTCGAAATTAAAAATGCTCATGGAGGGATCATGAGACTGTTCGAATGATTTTTGAATCGGCATGTCGGAATTGAAGGATTATTGAATAGTAAATCAAATAAATCGATGGTTGATAGATAAAGGAGTCGAGAAAAAACACCAAAAGAATTCGAATGATATTCGAATTGTCAACAAATGTTGTGCAAAACCGACTAGAAATTTCGCAGACTGGAGCACATTCACGAAAAGTGCAAGAAATTTTTTCAAAGTGTTTCACCTCAATGGGGTTTTGAGTGAACACACGATAAATTTTATGATCAAAGGAAGAAAATGTAAGGATTTTTGGGGAAAAAATCGATTGTGAGTTTTTGCGCAGAGAAACGAACAAATTTGCCCAAAGGAATTGGCATGCAAAAGCTTAAGGCTAATTTTCTTAAAGACGTTAAGAAATTATAATGTTTGAGCCAAATTATTCCGCAACTTATTTTTTACTCTTCAGTGTACTACATGAAGAGGTTCATGTAGTGCCACTGTAAGTATGTGGAACTGCACTGAGAGGTCAGCGACACTATTTACATATGTACATATGGGAAAATGTACATATGCAAAGTATGTTCCGACTGCAAGTGCAACTATAATTGAGCGGGTTGGTTCTGTATATAGAAAATATACGCAATGGGACACCAACCGCTCGGTGTAATAAAGTGAATAAGCCAACTTACAGTCAGTATTGTCAAGGGGACAGACAATACTTAAGGTCGGGTGCTCCCACGTAGCGCTCGCTGCAGTCGTATTGGCCGCTACTCCCACGCTGCTGACCGCTGCTCTGCTGTTCTCCTTGTGGTTGTTGTTGCTCGTATTTTCGTTGTTCGCTGTGCTCCTTATGTGGTTGTTATTGGTGATCGTGCGACTATATGTGCGTGTATATTTGTTGTTACTTTTCGTTTGCGCGTTTGGGACTGTGTGTTATTGTAATTTTTGTTTTGGGTTTTTTTTTATTGGAATTTTAATTGTCTTTCACTGTGCGATTTGCTGTTGTTTTGTTTATGCACCTGCACTGATTGTTTTCACTATTTTAGCGTTTGCTAAGTGTCACTTTTTGCACACAATGTCTTCACTTTTTATTGTTTAATTTGGTGCCAATGTAGAATCCGGCTCGAAGGACCATGTTCGAAACTCAAAAGAGCCACGGCCGCGCAAACGTATTTAAAATAAAAGAAGTATATGTTTTGTGTCAGTATGAATGTATTAGGTTTTATTGAGTGTTGGTTTTGCTTTTGTTTATAAATTTGTTTTAGAGAGTGTCTAGATTAAGTTTTAAGTAGTTTTAAAATTGATCGCGGGGGATCGATGTTGATTCACCGGAGTTCGTAAATCGAGTGTCCGCCAGTCGCGCAAGCTCCCTTCGGGATGACCAGGGCTGCCATCCCTACATATAAACACATAAAGAGACACACACAATACAATATTATTGACAAATGTTTAATTTTAGGAGCCGCGCTACAGGCGGTGTTTAGCGATCTAAACAAGCAATTTTTATATGTGGAGATGCTTTAGTAGTTAAAAACTTTAGATATATAAGTATATTACAAATACAACTTTGTTCCACACCATGATGACCCTCTCCAACATTTTCAGTGTAAGATGTGTCATTTGCGCTCGATTTTGTGTCAGTTTTATTGGACTTTTTTGCATTTCAGATTCCATTAATCAATCGCATGAAACTAAGTCAATGAAGCATGCTTTACATTTGTATATTTTTATTTAAAATTGAAAGGCTTATTTTGTTATTGTTGAGTTGTAGTTCTCACTTGAATATAATTTTTTTTTAAATATAAAAGATCTGGCCAATAGTTCTACCTTAACTTGACTTCGTAAGAAGCTCAAACTGATTACTTGAATTAATGGATTTGAGTCCATATTTTGTGTGGTGTGCTCCCCTTGGATCAGCCATTGTTATCTTCCTACCAAGCGATTTTCAGTCTTAATGTGTTATGTGATGTGATGTAATGTGATGCAGATTGGGTGGGCAAGATAGTTGCACCCCATCCAGAAAGACAATTGTACCCAATCTCAGTTAAGTGGCAATGGAGAAAGTGGTGCGCCGTTTCAGGTAGAATGAAGCGCACTTTCCAATCTTCTTACCTTTTTCAGGTGCTTTGCCCATAAAAAATGGCACGTAACTAGACCAACTAACTGCTGGCTGTCCGTCCCGCATAGCGATAGAAATACTATGGGCATTGGACTGGGATGACAAGGTCATTGGAACATATATTTCAGTCCATCTCAGTCAAAAGTTAGTGGATTTATCACCCTAACAGCAAGCAGGGTCATCTGTAGCCAAAATAATTGTTCAAGATGAAGCAGTCTGTTTTTGTTTTTTTTAATTGTAATTTTTCTCTTTACTAACCTAAGATCATTGTTGTTGTATACTTTCTAGACTAGACTTTCTTCTAGTATTTTCTAGACTAAGTTTGGGTCACCGAATATGAAACTGAAAATCCAAAAATTTTTTTAAGAAGCGTTTTCGAAAAATCTTCGAAAAACCAGTTTTTCCCCGTTGTTTCAGTTATGAGCATATATCTCGTAAACGAATCATCCGACAACGCAAGCTGTCGGTCTGTCAGAAGATAATACCTCCGCCACCGATTGTCCAAATCAGATGAGATTTGGGGAAGTTACTGATGGTGAAAGTTGTAAAAAAGTGCATTGAAAAAGTGAAGTGAAACCAATTAAAAAAATTATAAATTTTCGAATGTTTTTTTTTTGATAGATAAAATAAATTATCTCCTCTAGTTTTAAAATCTAAGATGAAAGATATATTATTTGAGCAAATATTAAGCCTAACATCAATAGAATTGAAAGAAAAATTACAAAGTTATGATGCACTGACTGAAAACGCTTCTTAAAAAAAATTTTTGATTTTCAGTTTCGTTTTCAGCGGCCCAAACTTAGTCTAGAAAACACTTTAATTTTTAGGTACATTTTAAGTGTCGAGTAGTGTTATAAGACTCGAAAGAATCTTGTTGTATTGGCATATTAATTTTGATTTTTAATAAATGAAATTAAATGAACTCAACAACTTATTCCGAGTTGGTACATGACTATTTGTTCCATTCACGCAATTTCAAAGCTCCATGAATATTGTTTGTGGAAAACAAGGCCTTGAAACCATTTAGAACTCTACTGTCAGTATTATACAATGTTTATATGTCTTCATGTGTTTTTCAAACATTCTTCAAACATTCTTCTTAAGTTTTGTTGAAGTTTTTCCCACTTGCTTCATTAAAGTTCTGAGTGTATTCCTGCTGACTTGTGCGCGTGTTGTTGCAGTTGCTGCAGCGGCAACATGGCAACTCTGCTGACACGCCATCACCAGTTTAACAAATTAATTCCCCACAAATCTGCCCAGAATAATTGACTCAGCTACCCAAACAATCTTTTCTGTTGGCTCAGTATTGCAATAGTCTATTTTTTTGTGGCTTCTGTTTGACCGGAAAAGTTATAGCCGATTGAATTCATTTAATGAGTTTGCGCGTTCCGAAGAATCTATAAAAAAAATGTGCAGTTTTTCATCGCTTTTGTTGAAAATGGCGTAACAAAAAATTCGCCTGCGATTGAAATAATTTAATGCATTCCACCATAGATGACACAAAAAAAGTACAACGTTTATAATAACAACAACAACACAAAATAGACAAAAACTTGAAAGTTTTACTGATTAAATTTCAACTTTTTCATTCCCTGACGCGGGACATATTCGGGCGAAATTGTAAGCGGCCGCCCACCCGAAACAAACGCTGCGCAAATCCCGTAGCGAACTTTTAACATTTCTTTCGTATTTTGCACAATTTTAGCTGAAGCGGGTACAATGTGGACGCGTGCGCAGCGCAGCGAGGCGCGACGGGCCGAAAGTTGCCAACAACTTATGCTGTCATCCTTTTCATCTTTATTTGCTGCTGTCAATTTCTTTGCTACCTTTGTAGCTGTTGGCCCTCAGTCGGCGACGGCGCGGCGAAAGCCGAAGCAGTTAAATTTAATTTTATTATGTCGAGCGCGGTGTGCGGGTGATGAGAGATCTGCCAGTGCACAATAAAAGTTTATCAACTTATTTGTCGTTGCTGTGGTTGTTGTTATAGTTGTTGTTGTTGTTGTGGTGGTGCTGCTGTTAATGGACATTGGTATGGGTTGTGCGTGGCCAAGGGTTTCTCTGTTATTTTGTTGTTGTTGCTATTTGTCTTTGTTGTCATCGCTGGCATTTATTTGCGCTTTTTTTTGGGGGGTTTTTTGGTTTATTTGAAAATAAGCGCCCAAATAAAAATGGCATCTTAGGCATTTTACTATAAATTATGCGATCAGCCAGTGTGTCGTTGATGGTCCAGTGGGCTTTGATCTTTTGAACTGAAAAGTTTGCGAGTGACACGCTTCACTGGCGTTGTGGCATGTGGCTGGGCCTATTTTTAAGGCTGGTGTTGACTTCGGTTGATAGGTTGCGAAGGGATGAGTTGGAGCGCAGTGAAAGTTGTTTTGAGTTTAAATTTGAAAATCATTTGTGTTGAAAGATGTGTTCATATTTTTTAATTCAGGTTTTAATTCAAAGTCCCCGAGGAGAAAGTGTGAGGGATTGTTGTGCGATTGGTGGGAAAATTAGTTAAAAATGAAATAAAAGGGATTGCTTTAAAGCAACTGTGCTCGAGTTTAATATCTCTTCTTGTTGCTGCTGTCTTTTTTCTTTAAGTTGTAATTTTTTTTATTTAAACATTTTTTTTTTAATTTTAAAATTTTTTTATTTAAGTTTTTATATAAGTTATATTTAATGAGGTTATCACGTTGGCTATCTGAAAATGTGATGCTATAAGTTAAAATTATTAATATATGTATTAGATATAAATAATACAAATTAAGGCACAATTTAACCCTTTTGCTATATTTTGCCAACGCTTTGTGGACGCCTCAGCCCGCTATGGTTTAGGAAATCAACGTTTTTTTTGGTCTAAAGAATAGTGTGAAACCTTTAGAGTAATTTTAAATAAAAAACTGCGTGTTAAAGTTTTTTCTTAGTCAAACTGCAGCTCCCTTCAAGAGTCCATAAAATGGGCAGCGCCTACATGGCGTATGAGTAACATTGATTGCCTCAAGTAAATATTGCGCTGCATGTTAACCAACAAATAAATAAAACTGCAAAGTATTTAAAAACTGCTTAAGCACAAAATTGCGTGCTGCATTGCATTGAACATAAAAACCAACAACAAATAGAAGTGATGTTTGTGTTTGCTGTTGGCTTACATAGTTGGGGTCCAACTTGTGCGCAAATGTGTGTCCGAAACGAGTCGCTGCTGTGTTGCCAACGTCAATGACTCTATTGTGCAATTTCGGTTGAAGCAAACACCAGGCAGACGTCTGCAGCGCACAGCACAGCGCAGCGTACATTCAAGCGATACGCGTAGTAGCTGATTTTTATTACGTATTAACAGGCAATGCGCCTAAAACTGTGCAGCACACGTTGCTTCAGTTGGCTGCCTGGCTGGCTTTGAGGGTCTGGTGCTGTTTTAGGGGCAGTTTTTAATTTGTTGTTGTTGTTGTGCTCGAGCAGCACAGCAGAAATCAACTTGAAGGCGAGTGCAATGTACGTCGCAGACTGGCAAAAGTAGGAGCGATTGAAAGGGGGCCCGAGTGGGCGAAGGAGCGAAACCAGCAGCGGAACTGGTGCCGTTTATTTGCATTAAACGCGCCACACACGTCCGGCCATTCAGTCGAAATTCCAACACAGGCGGCAACTTTCAACTGTACGTGACTTTTGCCACTGCGAGTGATGTTAGTTCGTTCCGGAAGGGGGAGAAGGGGGGGGGGGGGGGGGGTGGATTGCGCAACTTCAATTCAGGTGTTCACACACCGCTGGCAACGCCAACTTTTATGGCATTTTAAGCGCTTAACGGCATATTTTTCTTTGCGGTACGCTAACATTTTCATAGCATACTTTTTGGCGTGTGTTTGCTGCTGTTGTTGTTGTTGTTATGCTTACGTGTGCCTAATGGCGAATGTGCACGAAAAAATTTATTTCCGCAACTAATTAAAAACCAAACTTGCTCGCTGCGGCTGTAAAGTGTGTTTTTTTTTCTTGGGTTAAAAGTTAGACCTTTCGAAGGGAAGCGCGAGGCGGGGGCATGAATAAGAATTTTAAAATCGTTGATTTGAAAATTGAGACAACGTGCGGGGCAAGAAAAGGCCGAGCAACGAAATGAAAATACGATAATGAGGCAATTAATGTGCAGCAATGGCTGAATTTCCTGTTTCACTCACAAAACTATAACAACAATAAAGTACAGAAAGCAACAACAACAACAACAACAAGAGCAACATGAATGCGAAAATGAATGCCAAGCAGCGAGTCAACCAGCCGTGTTGTACAACATATTGGAAACATCAAAATTGGCTTCATTTATTGTTGTTGTTGTTGTTGTTGCTGTGGTTGTCGTTGTAATGTTGCTGATAGTCCTTGGGGAATTATTTATGAGCGTGTTTTTCGTTGCCTCGATTGGCGTGACTGGTTCACTGGCGCTGTAAGGCAATAACAAACTCTTGTTGTTGTTGTTGTTTTTGTTACAGTTGTTGCCATTGATGGCCAAAGTTCAGACATTAGCGCACTCGGCATTAGAAATGTTAAATGTTACCTTAAATTCTGGTTGCAATATTAATTTCCTTGTTATTTTAGTTGTTATTATTGTTGTTGTTGTTATTGTTGTTTGTTTGTTGTTTTTATAGCCATCGTTACGTTGGATATTGTGAATGCAATTGTAGGTTTGCTGAAGTGACGGTTTGTTATTGTAGCTGGATTTGTTGTTAGTGTTATTCGTGTTGTTGTTGGCATTTTCCTACCTCAGTTAAAGTCAAGTAATTTCATTATTGTTGGCAGTTTTTCAAGATAACAAGAAATAACGTTGCCACTTCTGCGAAGTTGCATGAATGAAGCATTTGCCAGCTGGACAGGATGTGCGTTTGACTTAAGTGACCAGAAGTGGGCAATAAGTAATTTTTTTTTACGTTTAGATGTTTTGGTCGAGAATCTAGACAGGACAGTTGCACGAACTTAATGCACTGTGAAAGGTTAAAGGTGTCAATAGGTAGCAAAGCCGGAAGAGTTCTTAGTCAAGATCGAAGAACTCTTAGGTCATTGACTGCATTGTTAACTTAAGCAGATACATGCCACGGTTTTACCTTGTCGAGGGAGTCACGTGTAGGCTGTGCTTCGAAGATGTGATGGAACGAATGCAGTATAGCGAACCCTCATGAAAAGAAAAACTGAAAATTGGGCCATATAGAGCGTACTTTTGTGGATCTAACAAACTAAAAATTTTGCCGGGAAAACTCCAACAAGAGACGTTGCTCGGGGTCAAAGTTCAACGTTTTTATAAAAAAAAACTCAATTAATCTCCAACTGATTTACACGATATGGGTATCAAACGAAAAGTCTTTTTTATACCTTTCTATTAATTACATTTCATTGTAAAGGGAATTTCACAGGCTACAAAATGGTAACAAACTTATTGCACCTTTATTATGAATTTTTTCGAGAAACAAATCCGTTTTTAAAAAATTTTTATAAAATTTTTTTTTGTGCTTAAAATTTTTTATTAGTGCATTTTACGTATCTAATGTTGTACATTAATAAAAAGTTATGAAAAAGACCTTTCATTTGATAACCATATCGTGTAAATTAGTTGGCGATTATTAGAGTTTTTTTGATAACAACTTTGAAATTTGACCCCGAGCCACGCCTTTTGTGGGCGTTTTCCCGACAAAACTTTTAGTTTGTTAGATTCAGGAGGTAACCCTCTATATAAAAGCATACTCATTTCTTTTTTCACGAGGGTTCGCTATACTGCATTTATGTGACTCGTGTCCAAGTGTTCAACTCTGACTGCCAGAAGGCTGTGCATTCTGGGACAACTGTTCATAAAAGAGAACAACTTGTGGGCCATTGTCATAGGAATCTTTTAGAAATAACGTGACGTAGTGATTAAGGTGGAAGTGTCAGTGATCTTTCGAGGCCTAGGCCCAAACTGCCTAAAGTGGGAACAGAAATGGATAAGAATTGTTTGTCTTATAAAGGTCTGAAATGCTACAACGAATTGCCAGAGGAACTGAAACTTTGTAAACAAAATGTATTCAAAAGGAAGTTAGGAAGCTAATTTTATATTTTATATTTATAACAAAAAATGTAACATGAATTAGGCTTAAAATGAGCCGTAAGAAATAAAATAAATAAATAAAAAAAAAAATAGTAAAGAACTTCACTGGGACCAAAAGGATCCACTATGTGGTCTGCTTAGGCAAATCCCTAAGTGCTAAGTTAGTAAGAATACATAGGAGTCTACCAGTTTCTATAAAGGTTTCCCCTTTTTTGCGTACCTTGATACGCGTTTAATCCGATTTAGTTCAAGAAACCACAGATATTCTAGAAGAGCCTTGACAAAAATTCTTACAAAATATTTGTTTGTTGCTTTTAAATTTTTCAAGTCCATTAGTACTTGTTGAGCGAGCAGAAAATACAAGAAAAGATTTCTGAATTTAAAGTTAGTTGAATCGGCATTGAAACTCTCATCCCGCACGAATCACTAAACCCTGATTCATGGATTCATCCCTGACTCATTTTGTTTACTTTTCACTTACTTTACACTTAGGCAATGTTTTAACAATTTTTTTTTTTAGAGATTTTGCTTATTAGTGCCGCCGTCCCACCACGGCAGCGCGTCAGCCTTGTTCGGTGATTTCACAACTATTGCAATTTATAACCAACTGTCGGCTTGTTTTTCGCTAACACGGCCACAACTAATTTTGCTCATACAAAAGCTGACTGATTGTATGTTGTTGTTGTGAGTTGATTGTTATTGTTTTTACAGTGGCAGATAGATTGTTGTTGTTGTTGTGCATGTTCGTGCCTAGAATGTTCACTGGAAAACATGGTTTTTGCTACATTTTCAAGTTCTATGCTACTTGGCAGCGAACAATAACAATTAACAACAACAATAACTAACATAGAACAGTGGCTGTTGTTGTAGTCAACGGTAAATTGTTATCAGTGGCAATTTTTCAGCAGTTTTGTTATTGTACAAATTTTTCACAATTTTCCAGGCATGCACTGGCAGCTTACTAAAAAAAAAAATAACAACAACAATGCACATAAATAAAAAAGCCGACTACAAACAAACAACTACAACAAATTTCAGATTAAATCCGCTTACGGCAATAAAGATAAGTTGTTGGGCCCAATGGGGGCGAATAAACAAGCGACAAGTTTGAGCGCCTAAAAGCGTGCTGCAGAAACATGTAAAAGCAGCATCGCTTCTGTGTGTAGGTGAGTAGTGTTAGTGTGTTTGCGTGCGGCTGTGTCAGCCGTGGGCGGTTTGCTGCTTGCCGCTAGCTGTATTTGTGTTGTTGGTTGCTTTTGTTTTGCGCGCGCGTGCGTGTTGTGTGTTTGCTTACGTGTGTCGGCGTCCGTGCTTGCCTGAGCGTTTAGCTAATCCGCTGCGTTTGCCCGAATTTGTTTGCCGCTCACACTGCTTCCGCTGCTCGTTAGCGCTGAGCGCACAAGTGGGCGACTTAAGCGGCCGTCGCGCACAATTTCGCTGCCATTCAAGCCGAATGCGTTGGCACCTCATAACTGTCAAATTGCGGCAATTGCTTTTTTGTTTTTATTTTTTGTGTTGTTTTTTTTGCTGCGTGCAAATATTATCTGGCAAATTTATGGCATACTTGCAGGCGCACAGGCGCCAGTTTCCGTATGGCGTGTCGTGCACAGTTCGCCGTCGAGTTCAACAACTTGTCAGCTGACAACGAAGAAAACAATCAAAAATAAATGAAGAAAATGTTGGCAATTATTTTGACATTGCTGCAACGTGCAACTGACAGCTGCGGCATAAATTGCAATGCGCGTCGAGTTTAGAAGCGACGCAATGGCTGGTTGCCAGGCAGCGCGCGCCTAAGCAAACAAAGCCGAAACAAAGACAGACGGCAGACTGAGAAGCAGCGAGACACTGGAAAAAGTTTAGGGGTGCATTTTCGCATTAGCGCAAATTTTTGTAATAACTCGTCAGCGTAATTTCGCTGTAATCTGCTTACAATTTTTGCTGGTGCGGCAGCCTGACAGCCACTTGACAGTTTGCAGCGATGGCGCGCGCCTTGCTGACGTGAGGTGGGAAGCGTCGTCCGTACTGGCGTTGCAGTTGAAAAGCCGCAAAGCTGCTGCAATGCTGCCAACAAAAAAGTATCAACCGAACAGCGACAGAATGCGCACTAGTCGAGCAATGAAAAGTTTGGTTTCGCTGGCGTCTTCTTTATGTGTGGAATTGAATCGGTCTTTAATTTGATGGCCGCATAATACAACTTTTAGCCGAATTTTGCGCACTAAATTAGCGGCAAACGTGTGTTTGTGTGTGTGTGTGCGGCCTTCAAAAGCATTGAATTAAACGTCAAATATTGAATTTGGCACATTGAAGGCGCTCACAATGCAGCCGCCGCTCACATTTAACGGCGCCTTCTGGCTGACACAGCCAGTCGCGGCCGTAATCAAATTACATTTGATATCCTAATTAGGCCCGAAATGAATTTCATGAATGAATTTCCTTCTCCCCCTAAGGCAAATCATTTATAATGGCATCGGATTTCGGCGAATGTTGAATTGGCGGTTGAAATGTGCACAATTCAAATGTCAAATTTGGCGAATAGACAGAAGCCAAAATAGCAACAACAACAAAATACAATATCATATTTCTGACAACAACAATAACAACAACAACAAAAATGGCCGCCACGCAGAAATGCTTTAAGGGAGTGTTCCCGGGTAGAATGCCGATTTTAGGCTGTTTTTCAAAAAATTATTTTGGAGCTACAAGGCAACATGCAATATTCTGGTTTTTTGCTTGTTGTTCCTTATTATTTGGAGAACAGAAACTCATATTTGTGTCAAACAATTTTATTTTCTAAGTACAAATTTTCAGTGGTCAATGTGACCTTGTTTTCACTGCTGGCCGATAATAAATTTCGGGAACCAGTAATCTGAAACAGAAATGGGTATGCAATTATTAATCTGCAATAAATTCCGCGGATGCTAAGCCACAGTTTTAGTCAAAATGTTGATTAGAAACAAAATGGCGGCCATATGAAAAAAAAATTGTCCAGTTTTGCCACCTTTTTTTACCTTTAGAGTGCTTGAAAATATATTTAATAATAATTTTTTGATGAAAACTTTGGTTTAGCATCCAATGAAAACTATCTAGAACATTTTCGCAAAATTTCAAGTCGATACCTCTCATAGTTGCTGAGAAAAATTATCGGCCAGTACAAAAAATGTGGTTTCGAGAAAAACGCGTTTAAAGTATCATGCGCAATGTATCAGCGGATCAAAAAGAGCTGAGATTACTTCAATTAACATGCAAAAAAGTGGGTACTGAGTATGCGGATTGAAAATCGACTTTGGGGGGTGATAGTATATAGTATAAGGTACAATAAAACGCAAAAAAAAAAAATCGATTTTTTCAAACTTCTACCCAGGAACACTCCCTTAAAATAGGTTTTTGTTGTATTTCTGCGCGCATTGTTGGTCTGCGTTTGACTGTGTTTTCATTGATCAATGAACAATGGTCATCATTGTTGTTGCTATTGTGCAAGCAACTCTTTGTGTGAGCGCTGATAAGAATTTTGGGTGCCTGGTGTGGTTCTTTTTGCAAGGATAATGAACAAAAATGAGCCAATAATTGCATTCCCTGCACACTTTTCTTGCAATTTCTGCGCTGGTTTGCCTTATTTACAAGATTTATTTGGATCGGTCTGGCCATTGTCTACATATATTTTTAATAAAAAACCAAGTAAATGTACAACAACAACAACAGTAATAATGGCATGTAAAATCAGTTAGAGAACTGACAAGCTTAAGCGCACATTATGTAAATCATTGCATGGTGGCAACAAGATGTACAGAGAAAAGTACACAAAACACATAGCAAAAAATAATCAAACCCATTAAAAAAAAAAAAAGACAACTTTGCGTCTGAAAGGCAACATGGCACCTTTTTTGTTATATTCTATGTTGCATGTTTTTTAGGTGGCGGAGGGAAGTTGAGAAAAATGGCATGTTTACGAAATTTATGTTGTCATTCTGCACTTCACCGGCAGTCAATCATTGTGAATTGCAGTCACGACTGAACCCTTTCGGGGCGCAGTCAACAAATGATGAGAAGGGTTCGAGTACAGTTGAAACTACACAAATACATACAAACTTGTACTCAATACTCACGTAGGTCTTGTCGTATGTGGGTGCTGTTGATTTGACTTGGTATGAATTGAAGTAGTAGTCAACTTATGGATAAGAAGGAATCGTTGCTGAGCATAAGAACCCAGTTTGAGTTTTTCACAAAGCTTAGTAGACAGAGAATAGTTTTATCGGCTGGTTCCCCCCGACTATCGAGGCCCAGGTAGTTCATCTTACTTCTGGATAATTCAGGACAAGTGCGTAGAAGTTGAAGTTGATAAAAGTAGACAAGATTACCTATGACGTATAGTTAGTAATTTGACAGCAACAGCAACAGCAGCATCGACTTTGCTATGATCGCTTGTCTGAATAATTTTCAAAAAAACCTATGCTGGCTACCTTTGCATGAGACACACCCAAACACCAAACACATAGAAGACAGCGACACGACTGCATCTGTCAAAATATAGAATCAGAACGTTCGAATGGAATCGATTATTTTGAATACAGCACGACTACACGAACTGAACCGAACACAGTTGTCGCTGTCGCCAAACATAGAACTACTCTCGATTTCTTAGACAACAAAACCAAAGCAATTGGCATTACTGCTTCAAAACAGATATTTTTAATGGAATTTTTCTTACTTTGTCAGTGTACTTTAAACAACATTTACAATGTTGTTAGTAATTTAGTTTAAATTTAATGGTTCAAAAAATTATTACACATTGTCGCTGCCGCCAAACATAGAACTACTCTCGATTTCTTAAGCAACAAAACCAAAGCAATTGGCATCACTGCTTCAAAACAGATATTTTTAATGGAATTTTTCTTACTTTGAGAGTGTACCTTAAACAACAATTACAATGTTGTTAGTATTTTAGTTAAAATTTAATAGTTCTAAAAATTATTATACATATTCATTTGTTTTAAATTAATTGTACAATGGTACAATTGTTATAAACGAATGATTAATAAAGAGGGCGAAAGCACTTTAAAATTTGTGTTAAGGAGCTCAAAAATATGATTGTGATGCTTTCATTGTAGTCACGCAGTTGGCTACACGGCAACAGTTGAAGCCGACGCCATCTTGAAATTATGTGGCCGTGTCGCTGTCGTCTTGAATGTGTTGGGGCCATTAGGCCTAAATTATACCCGTTGTAATGTCACAAATTTCCCTCTTTTGAAATGTGTAGGGGAAACTGGGGTACATTTGAAGCCTTTTTTTAATCTATATTTCTCGAAACGTGATTGATTAATTTTAAATATCAATGCTGCTTTCTCGAAAGTGATTATTAAATTTTGGAAATTTAAAGTTATTTTTTTATACAGAAGATTTTGCTCGTTATAATTTCATATTTTTTGAAAAAAGTCATTTTGTCAAATTTACCCCAGTCAAGGGGCACATTTGCCTTTGGAAGGGGAACATTTGACATCTATATTTGTGAAAGAAACTAAAATCGCTTCTGATTAAAAATAAGCAAAATTTCGTTATTTTTTTTTTAATATTTCATTTTACGTGAAGTAAAAAAATAAATAATAGATATTTCATTTATAAGTCTCTAGTTAACAAAAATTTAACACAAAAAAAATAAAAATTTGGATACAAATAAACTTATTTTACAAAATATTTGGACAAGTTAATCTTAAAAATATATTTTGTGCGACAACGTGAAGTTGAAGCCAGATTTTCTGGAATTGGCAGTTTTAACTCGATTTCGCTACGCATAATTACTGTTTTGCTTAGGAAAAATTTAAAAGGCATTTGATATGAAATGCAATGCTAGAAACTAATGAAAAAACACAGATTTTTCAACAAAAATCCATTTGCCAATTCGTCTTCACACTTTACAAGTCACATGGGTTTATATTTTATTAAATTATTTTTTCTAAATATTTCATTAAATTTTACTTAATATCTGCCTCAACCGCTGCACATTTTCAATGCACTGCAAGCAGATTACTTAAAAAAAATAATAATGACACCAAAGTAGACAATTTATGTAAATTTATACTGTCTCCAGTGCTGCCTCAGCACAAATACTGCTGCATCTTCGAAAACGCTGCACCTAAGCTGGCAGATAGGGAACCCGCCGACGAGGGCTTTCTGCAAGAACTGCGCGCTTTCGTAGGCGCACCAGAGCACCAGGCAGACGTCAGTCAGAACAGTAATGACAGCAACAGCAATAATGCTGCTGTTGCTGTTGCTGCTGTCGATGATGATGTCGTTGACGATGGGCCATACACATGACTGCACAAAGCAGTGGGCTGCAACCATAGCAACAACAACAACATACTCAAATTGCTTGTGTTTGCTTGGGGGACTTTGACGTTGCTGCAATTATTTGTGGCATGAGCGGCAAAGCGAAAACGGTTGCTGTTGCTTTTGTCGTTGTCGTTGTCTCATCGATTTAATGGATGTGTGGGACTTCGGGCGACTCCTGTGAGCGTATTGAATGCTTGATTGGTGCTGTTGCTCTTTGTTGCAGTTGTGCCACAGCGTCGCATTGCACACATGTGCGAAATATTCAAATGCCAAGGAAGTGAGTGAGTGGTTAGGATTGAAGTCGACTGAGTTGGAATGTTGAAATATTGAAAACTTCCTGCATATAATTTTTTCTATTAAAATGATTCAACTGAACCAATGACCAAAAGCATTGAGTTGGAGTTGTTGTAAAGCGCACGTAAGCGTACTTAAGCGCGTTCAAGTTTTCAAGTTTTAATATTTAATGGATTATACTGAGGCCGAACTTGCTGCAAAGTCTATTTGGAGCAGCTGGCTAAGTTAACCCTTTCGACCTCAAATTTGCCTGAGAGCAACTTCACCGATTAGTCATCTTATAGCAAAAACTGCGATTGATTTATGAGTTTAATTGAAGTAGGGATCAACAAATTAATATTTTTAGAAGTGAATAAAAAGCAAATTACAAAAATTTTACCGTTATTCCCAAAATAATTTCCAATAATTTGCAGCGATATCAGGAAAAGTTTGTGGAAAAGTTTTTGGAAAGTTTGTGTTCTAATTGAAGTCTACGAATTGGGCGCGTTTGATCAAAACCGTGTTTCTTTAATAATGGTGAAATAAAATCAAAAAGTGATAATTTTGTATTTTTTTTATAAATATTAAATAATTTTTCTGTAATTAAAAAATATTGATACAAAATTTATTTAACCCGTTTAAACCCTTTCGGGACGGAGTTTAATTTTGAAATCCAAAATATTCTTAGTAGAAATATTCTCATGCCATGAATGTTGGAGTTAGAAAATTATATTGGATGCTCACAAATTCTGAAATCATCCGTTTATGCGGGAACACCGAAATCGAAAAAATATTTTGCGTAGGTCGTAAGATTTTAATAATTGTTTTGAGAGGCATTAAAAACTTGCTGGGACGTATTATCCCAGTTGTCCCGAAAGGGTTAAGCTAAAATTGTTCAAAAGTAAAGCTCTAAAACAAACTCTTCTCTTCTTTAAGTTCTACTCACACAATTTTTTAACTTTCCCATAAAGTTTTTTGTCTTTATTTGTCTTCTTTGTTTATCGATGTTTCTTTTTTCAACAAATCTGGAGTAAAAATACTTACATAAGTTAATGCTCTAACTACTGTCCGAGCGAAATCACTTTTTTGGGCCAAAACCGAAACCGAATTTCGGTTTTTTTTTAATATTCGGCCGAAACCGAAACTTTCTAGTTGAAATAAAAATCACCACATCAAGCATCAAAATCACAATTTTTCAACAAACGAATTTTGCTTTAAGTAAATAAAGTAAAAACAAACAAAAATTACTTAAATAAATAAATACTTATTAATAAAAACAATTATTTCTTTTTTTCAAACATAAACATAAAAAATCACCCTTTCGTACCTTATTTGCTAATATTCAAAATTAAATAATTTAATATTATATTCTAAAAAAAAGAAGTTTATTTACATTGATGGCATCTAAATTATCTTCTAAATGTAAAAAATATTCTAGATAGTTTCGGTTTCGGCCGTTCGGGCATTTTTTGACCGAAACTGTAACCGAAACACTGATCTGGGCCGAAACCGAATATTCGGTCGGACACTAGCTCTAACTATGCTTTATATCTACAAATATTTTTATGATGAAGAAGCAACAGAATCGATTAGCCACTTTCTAAATAAGTCCATGTCCAGGGCTGCAGTTAAAGTAGTTGAACTATATGGGGTAGCACTTCCTCACCGACACAGTAGAGAAAACGATTAAGAAAATTAAAAAAAAAAAAATTATCGATCATTCTCAACTTCAAAGCAAAAGGTTTAACGGCGGCCGAATTCTGGTCCCAGAGAGATTTTCTCCCGACTGAACAGCATTTGCACCTAATCTAACTTTTCGTAAATTTGTTTTTCTATGAAATTGCTTGCTTTTTATAATATTTAATTAAACCGTTTTCTCTCTTTTTATTTTCAATACATTCATTTTATCCTCTGAAATATTTCCCACCAAATATCTTCACAAATAAAACAAGCAGTTTTTTTTTCTTCACATCTCATGTAAAATTTTATTCCAGTTGTATGTTTTTTTTCAATTATTATTTTTTTGTATTTATATTTCGTTTATATTAATTAATTTATTTACTTTGCATTATTCGTTAATTTATGATTTCGTATTGTTTAATGCTACGCTGTTCACTGTTTTGAAATGTCAAAATGTTGTTTTTCTTCATTTTACAATGTTTTTTGTTTGTTTGCCTTTTCAAATACCTATTTGTATTGCAGTTTAAATTTTTTCATATAATTTTTTGTTTATTTAAATTTCGTTTATTTTTGTTGGTTTTGTCTACAAATGATTTTTTGTCATTATTTCATTTTATTATTATCCACTCATATGCGTTGGCTGTATCTATCAGTACGTGTGTGTGTGTGTGTTTGTTTGTGTGGCTGGGTATACATATTTGAAATTATTATTAGCACTAAAAGTTATTACATACTAATTAATTTAAATTAATAATTCGATTATTTATTTGCATTGTACAGTAAAACATTTACGCTTGTTGCATGAGCACAATTTTCGTAGTAAATGTTGTTGTTTAATAGTTTACACTAATTATGGCGAAGGTTTTTTGCTTTTCCACTATCATCATCATCAACAACGTCATTAACAACGTCATTATCATCATTATTGTTGGCGTATAAATTTACATATGGTTTTGTTTATTTGTTTAATTATGCTGTGGTTAGTTGGAAAATAGTTCAATCTTGTTGTTGTTGTTTTTGTTACCTAATTTTTTACATTTACAAATGTCAACTTGAAACTCTACACCTAACACTGCGATTACAATAAACATTTACAATGGTTGTGGGTGTGAGTGGTGTCCACGAAAGGCGTTTGCAGTGCACAGTTGAAAAAAACTAATATTAAATTGTTGCAAAATTCGAAATAAAAAAATAAATATTTTTTTTCATAAAACAAAATAATAATAAATTACATAGAGCATATATTAAAATTGTTTGATTATCGACTATCAGATAAAAAATCAAAATAAAAAAAAAATTTGCCATGAAACAAATGAAAAAAAAAATTGATAATTGTAATTAAATGGTTGTAAACGAATTTTATATTTATTGAAAAAAGCTAATAAAAACTCTCTTTCACTCACGCGCCACTTGCGGTTTGATCACTCGAAAACTCTTTCAGCCAATCCCAGTGTGCAAACAGTTGGCGCTTTTATGTATCTGTGTGTGTGTGTGTAGCTGGCATTCAATCATTTTAATGAGTTCCGTTTGGCGATTTTATTGGCATTTTCAGCTTTTGATTAATAACAACAATGCAAATAATGCCACCAAATAAAGCAAATAAAGTGTCCTCTTATATTGCTGCCAACGTCAACTTTTTTTTCTGTGTTTCCTCATCCCCCAATGCCGTTCAATCATTATTAATTATGCGCTCAAGAGCAAAAGTTTTCATTTAAACTGCACCTTTGTGTGTAATTGTTTTGTTTTTAATTTATTATTTGTAAAAACCAACAACAATTTTACAAACATAAAAAAAACTGATTAAAAAACTGAATCCACTGAGACGAACTATTAAGCGGGCAGCTACATTTTCCGATCGCTAGCGATTGATGGGATAATGGCAATGCAGACTACTAAGGTGTAGAAAGTTCTATGGAAACAATGGCGGTATTCACACGGCACAGAGTTGCCCTAAGGTCTGGTAGAAGTGTATGAGTGACTGAGTTAAGAGAATCCAACGATAAGTTTAAGAAAGTGACATATAAATGCATTGTTTTGTTGGTCAAAGTATGTAATCTGTTTCTGTTGTCAGGGTAGTACACACATTTTTAATTTCCAGTCAAAAGTAATTCATTCATGAATGAAGAAATGTATTATTTTAAAATTTTTTGTATAAGGAGTTTTTTTACGAATCATAATTTTTATTCAATTAAAATTAAATTCAAATAAGTCGATTGGAATTTTAGTGGTTTTATTGGCATTTAATTTATGAATTCAATTAATTAATAATACTTATTAATTAATGTAATGTAATTAATTAATTAATTGATTAATTAATGTAATTAATTCATGTAATTAATTACATTAATTAATAATTTAATTAATTAGCTAATATAAAAGTAATTAATTAATCAATTGAAATGAATAAATGTGTTTTAATTATTTAATTGAAATTGAATTAATTAAAAAAAATTGGTAACTAATAATAAATTTTTTTAAATTAATCAATGGAAATTAATTAATTGCAGTTAATCATTAAAAAAATAATACAACTAACTCTTTATATTAAACTGCAATTAATTAATTATTTGAATTAAACAATTAATTTGTTAATTCAAAATTTATTTTTTAAATAGGTTTCAAACAATTATTTGAATTAGTTAATGAATTCTTATGAACTTGAATTGCTAAATTAATTTTTTTATTTTGTATTTTCATGTCAATTAAAATTAAAAAATTGTATTGAATTGTTTTGTCAATTTTATATTAATTTCCATGTACTTCCTGTAGATCTTTCAATTGAAATTAACTCATTTCAATTAAGAAAAATTATACACAAATAAATTAACTTTAATTAACAAAAATTAATTAATTGTTATTAAGAACATAAAATCAAGTCAAATAATATTTTTAATATAGTTAATCAACATTGAAGAGTTGTTTGTCTAGTTAATGGTTTTATAAATTATTTTAACTAAGTAACTGATATCAGTGAAACAATTAACTGATTAGCTAATTCAAATAATTGATTTGAACTGAATGAACAAAGTAATTGATTTAAATTCATTGAAGAAGGAACTACATAATTGAATAAATGATATAGAACTTGTTATTCAAATAAATTGCGAAGTAATTAGTAAATCAAATAGTTTAACACATTATTAATCAATTAATTTTAATTAATTGAATAATTGCAATTACTTAATTTTGCTCCTTGATTAACTAAATAATTTCAATTACATAAAATTATTTAGTCAATAAATAAAATTGATTAGTTAGTAAATTGATTATTATTGATAAATTCAATTATGAAATTTTCAGCAATTAGAAATAATTACCTAATAATCAATTCAATTTTAATTCTTGAAAATTTATTAATTAATAAGCAATTCAATTTAATTTAAAATCATTTGATGTAATATTTCTTGGTCAAGATTGTTGATAAATTCAATTATGAAATTTTCAGCAATTAGAAATAATTACCTAATAATCAATTCAATTTTAATTCTTGAAAATTTATTAATTAATAAGCTATTCAATTTAATTAAAAAATCATTTGATGTAATATTTCTTGGTAAAGTTTTAGCCTAAATAGAAGTAAAAAAATGGCCACTGCTTTGAAAAACTGTGCCACTGCAAACACCTTTTTGTTGTAACACTTTTAACGGTTTTGTTTTCAATGCACTCACGAACCCAGTTTACACGGAATAACTTCAAGTACAGATATTTACACATTTCTTCACGTTCAATGTTGCTTTATTATCTTTTCTACAAAAATTCTATAACCTTACTTACGTCATTAACTTTTTAGCGTATAGTATTGGAGGGCGGGGGCACAGAGGAGATACTAAGTGGTACTAAGTCTAGTTGCCTATAATTAGTTGTCAGTTGTTAGTTAGTAAGTATTCTATACGATGCTGTATACACGTTCACGTTGTGCTTTCGCGCGCACTTTTCCGCAGCTGCCGGTCCGAGTGCCGGCGGCCACGCGGCGCTTCTGCGAAAATGGCCGTAAATTCTCAAGCCTTAAGTAGTAATTATCGTAGGCTCTGCTTCTGCGTCTTCTTCTTAGTTTTCTTCTTATTTTTCTTCTTCTTTTTTCTTCTTCTTTTTCGTCTTCTTTTTCTTATACTTATTTTTCTTCTTCTTGTTTTTCTTGTTCAATGTCTATATAAATGTTTGTTATTAGCTAATTGTTAAATCGAATTTTTGCTTTTCCTTGTTACGTTTTAATATGTCGAATTCGTCATTTGTTTACACATTCCGGATCTAGATGTTGTTGTTTTTATTTGTTATGAAAACATATTCGTAAACTTATGTGTGTGTGTGTTTTTTTGTTTCTTTTTTTTCGTAACTTTAATTAAATATGCAATATCACAGGTACATTTTTAGTTAAAAAAATTATATAGTAGCAGACGAACTTAAGCACTCAACTAAAGTCCAAAGGAGGAGAGTAAACGCAAATCGATTGCGGGCTTAACGTAAATGTGGAACTTAGGGTTTAAAGTCCAAAATGATGTTTCGTTTATTTGCAGTTCAAGCTTAGAATTTTACAGTTGCCTTTGTTATGCATTTTCTTTGCTATACAAGTGAAAATCTTACAAGTCGCCTACTGGTTGCATCAGTAGTAATATCCACTAACCATGCATCATTGTATTCGTTAGTTAGTTAGTTACATTTGATTTGTTGCTTCCTCACTTCAGTTCAGTTCGAGTTCAGTTATTTCAGTTGTATGTATGTGTGTGATTTTCTTTCAACTCTCTTCTAGAGTTGCCATTACTACTGCATTTTATGTTACACTGATGTCACATTTAATAAAAACGTTCAAAGAGTTTCGAGTTTCGACTTATATTTTATGCTAAGTTTTGCACAACTTTAATTTGAAATTTTTGCTTATTGTTGCTGCTTGTCTAGTTTTGCTATTCACACTCAAGTCGGTACGTATTTGCGTTCGAATCTTCTTAAGTTATTCACGTCACGTGTGTGCTTAGTTTACCCAAAGTCGAGAGACAATTCCATAGATTGCGGCTAACTAAGCACTCACAAATATTTTTACAATTAACAAAATTTTGTTGCCATTTACACTTAAACAGTTAGTAGTAGTTGGTATGGGTATGCAAAAATAAATACAAAAACAAAAATTACCTTTTCAGTGTTACCCTGTGTTTTTTTTAGGAATATTTTTAGAACAAACATACATTTGGTTAAAAACGCTGCGCATGCGCACTGACGGGCGCTTGGATGGCACAGCGTCTATGCTACGCTTTTCAGAGTCACAGTTCATTTGATTTTTGGATCTTGTATTCAACATACATTTTATACAAATTCTTAGTTGGAGGGGTTTTGGTTTGGTTTTGTTTATTTTGTCAAAGTGTGTGTTTGTATGTGAGTGTGTGTGTAAACTCAACCTGGGCAAGCAGAAAGCTCCAAACTCAGAGCTTATGTCTAAAAAGTCAGCCTAGAAGTATGCAACACAGCAAGACTACTGTCACGCATGGCTTTAACTTTAAATAAAAGTAAAATAATTTCATTTTTTGTTTTTGTTGAAATGATGGAAAACATTATTGAAAAATAAATGCAACTGTCTGTCGGTGTGTTGTATGACCTATCTATATTTAAATGAATACTTATTGTTTTAAAAATGGCAGTTGTTCGGTTATCAACTACGTAAATGCATTGCATACTTTTCGTCTTGCGGAAATTCTGGCACATTTTGTTTTGTGTTTTTGTAAGCCTACGTGTGTGTATGCGTGTGAGTTTGTATGCACTCAAGTCTTGCTTGTGTAGGGAAGGACGCATGATCTTCTATGCCAGAAGAAATGCTTCAGCTCAACTTTTAAACGTGTCAACGGGGAAACGACAGCTTTATGACAGTCTTTAACTTAAAAATATTGCAGTCTGTCGTTATTCAAGTTACACAAAATGTGTTAAATTTTGCATTGCTCAAGTTGGTGCCGTTCAATTCCGCCCCGCGTGTGTGCCCACGTCAGACGATAATTTCTGTTTTCAATTGCAGCGACACGTACATAAATTCTCATTGTTCCAAATGTCACAATACACCAATGAATGTCTGCGCACAAGGAACATTGGTGATTTATGGCAGCGCCCCTAAATGTAGACTTCATAAAAGCCAACACAAGCAGCGTCATAGCATAGGCGCATGCAATGTTTACTGCTTACTTTTAGGCTGCACTTAAAGTGCAATTAAAGCCCAAACGGCTCCAGCGAGATGTAGAAATGTGATTTTATGCAAACATTGCATGTGTAATTTTATAGGCGCCTATGGATGTTCTTAGGGGGCCAATGTTATGCACTAATTTGGCTGCGTGTTGTAACATGCACTCAGTGGCTGACAGAATAACTGGCAGGCAAAAAGTCGCCGCAGTTTATTATTGAAATCATTAGCAATAAATTTGCATTGCTAAAGGCACAACAACGACAACAACAATGCCAACAAACCAACAAATCACAGTTGCTATTCGTGTTATTGTTGTTGTGTGTTGTTGTGCCGAAAAAAGAAATTGCCAACAATTTGCATTGAATTGCGGCAAGGAGCCGCCGCTAAAAGGCGGCAATTTTTTAAATCGACACAAGAAGTTGGCAGCGAGCGTGCGCCTGTGTGCGTCTGACTTAGTAGCATAAGGGGGGGTTGAGGGGGCGTCACTTTAATGGCATGCAAAATGTGCATTAGTCACGCGAGCATTTCGTCTGAGCTGCACTGACTGTGCGCAGTTTATAAAATTTTCAATGAGACGAAATTGCTGTGTTGTGTGCGAAGGTGGCGCGCGCGTGAGGGTTCGTCGAAATTGCGCCATTTTAGAAATTTTTCCACAAAAATAGCAACACGCAAAAAGCAATTTCTAAGGAAAATTTATTACACTTCAGCGCGCCGCATGTCAGCGAACGGCAGACGGCAAACGACGAGTGCTGTCTGGCATAGAAAATTTGCGGAATACGATGGGGAGCGGGGGTGAGTAGGTGGGCTGTATGCAGTAGCGCAAATGTTTGGAAAACATTTCTGAAAAATTCTCTAAATACATAGAATTCTATTCTACTCTATTCTTACAAAGAATTTCAGTACTTTTCCAGCAACTTGGGCCCAAATGACTCTCAAACAATTTGCGAGAGCAGCACAAAAAATGTTTATAATAAATTGCATTGGTTGGGGATTTAAGCAGTTCTTCTATGCCCTGCAGTGGGTTTTGTGATTTAAGTCTGCAGTCTGTACACAGTGGCGTCGCCTGGTCGGACGCCAATGCTGCCACGTTTATGTCGAGTTCGTTGATAATGAAAAACTCCTCTTACTTGTCGCTAATCAATGTACAAAGCGCGCCTTCGAGCGCAACTCAACGCAAAACTCTCAAAACAAATACGCGCCTTACCCTAAATGCGCTCTGCTCGGCGTTCGGAGCGTGGGCCACCACTAAAAGTACATGACCACATCGGTGACGCTCGCCGCATATCAATTGGGCTGCTGCGTCGCGAGCAGTTTGCTGCCGCTGCTGCTTGTGGGCGGCATGCCCGGCTCGCCGGCCTCCGCGTACAGACAGGAGCCTTCGCTGCACGAGCAGGTGTCGCCTTCGCGCGAGCTGCCGCCGCAGCAGTCGCTACAGTTGCGATGCTCGCCGCTCAGCACCTCGTAGGCGGCCACGCTGCCGCCGCCGCTCTTCAACATGTGCTCGCGTTCAGCGTCGCTGATGTCCGCATAGCCGCCAATGCCGCCAACGCCGCTGGACTTTGGCTGGCAGCGATAGTTGCCGCTGGCCGACTTGCCGTTCTCCTGGCTGCTCTCCGAGCGCATGGTGTCGTTGGCCGCCGACGTCGCGTGCGCGTGATGCGAGTGCGCGTGCAGGTGGTGATGCGCGTGGCCGGTGTGCGCGTGCGTGTGCGAGTGCCGTGAGTGGTCCGAGCACTCGGAGGAACATTGATAGATTTGATTGGCAGCGGCTGCGCTGGGCGGCAGGTGCGCCTGCAGCGGCTGGTACCAGCCCTCGCCGGGCGGTGGCAGCGGCTGCAGCGGCGAGGCGAGCGCATCGCAGCTGTTGCAGGCGCTGCAAAAGGCACAACAGCAAAATATTGGACATGAGAAGTTTTTCAGTGTTGAATTGTAAAATTTCGTGTAAATTGCGATTAGTTGGCGACTGCTTACCGGCCATTGGAGCAGCGTGAATTGTGCGTGCCCGTCGGCTGATATTCGCTCATGGCGTGTCGCGGTGCCGGATAGTGGATATGTATGTTGCGCGGCGGCAGTTGCGCAGTGCCCGCACTGCCTGGCGGAAAGTAGGGCGGCAGCGGCGGCGGATGCTGGCCGGTGGGCGTGATCTGATAGCGGTTTTGTGTGCCGCCAACGCAGGGCAGCGGATTGTTGTAGTAGTTCTCCTGCGGCCGCGAGGCTACACACTGCGGTGCCACGCCCCAAGTGGAGAAGCCGCCCGACGAGCTGCTGTGTATGGACGAGTTCAGGGCGCTACAAATAAAAGAAAATGCATTAGTTGGCAGATATTTTTAGAAATCTATTTTATTGTTCATAAATTTGCATACAAGACCGTGCGACAAAAATGAAAAAATTGTTCACACCGGAAAAAATCCATATGGGCCATTCTCATTTCATGGGCCATTCTAATTTCATTATTCTCGCTTCATTGATTTTGTATCTTTTTATTATTTTAAATACTGATACTCAATTAAATTAGAATTTTTGTACTTCATTAGAATTGCAGCTTCCGCCTTGTTTTTTCAAAAACTTTCGAAACAATAAAGTTAGAGTAATGAAATTTTGACACGTGATCAAGGAGATCTTGGGTTTTAACATACTTACTTTTCAAGAAAATTCTACATACGTTTTCAGGGATACAACGGATTAAAATTTTCAAAGGACCTTTTTTATATCCTTTTTTTACAAATGGATAAAAATCAATTTTATTTAAATTCTTCAGCTTTTTCTCTTTCATTTGATATACATATCGCCATAACGAGATAACATAATTCTAACGAGATTAAGTATTTTTTATATTTTTTAATTTTTTATCCCCTTCAAAATTTTGAAGTCCTTTTAAAAGGACAAAGGATGTAGAAATGAAAAACTGAGTACGCAGTATTATTATATTTGATCTCTAGTTTCACGCACATATTTTCAATTTTTCACGGTGTGAAAAATGCTGTTGCACGGTGCAATTTTCAAAGGTATTTTGTATTTTTTTTAATTGTTTTTTATATTCTCACCTTTGGTGTGTGGAAACGCCTGAGCCGCCGCTTTTCGAGCTCTTTCTTGATGATTGTGGCGAACCGGGCGCATAGCCGCCGCATGACGAGGGCGCTGGCGGTGGATGTTCCGGTGGTGGTGGCAAGAATTCTGACCAATTAATTTGTTCTGTTAATTTTATAGTTTTGGTGGGCACACATAAGCAGTTTGTTTGTTTGTTTTTGTTGTGTTTTTTTAATACAAACAAAAAAAAACGGTACCAGTGAGTTGTGAGGAAAATTGTGTTGAGGAACCGGATGTTGGTGAGGTAACATGAAACGGTAGAACAGTAGGAAAATTGGTTGAATCATTGCATAAGTGTTCAAATGAGAAAGTATTAATTTTTGTTTAATAAAAATAACTAAATTTTTAAAAGTTGAGAAAGACTTAAGTTAAAAAATGCATAAAAAATTGTAGAATGTATTTTTTGTTCAATAAGAAAAACTTCAAAAATTTTAAATGTTAAGTCAAAAAATGTAAAAAAAGACAAAAATAAGTGAAAAATGAAATCCATAATTTTTTTTAAAGATGACTTTAGTAAACTGTATCTCGCGTTGTATAAGTTCGATTGGCTAATGCTAGATGGCGTTAAAAAGACAAGATTTCGTACTAGAAAATCTTCTCAAACAGTTTTGTGATTGTTTGATTCAATTTTGAGTGAGCGCGTGTCAAAGACAAAGACCATAAAAATAAAAAATATGCCATATTTCCGAAGTTTTTCTTCGATTAAGGCTAAAATGTGAATAGGATTTAAGGTCCAAACATTGTAATTGCAATTTTGGTTTTTTCGATTCTGTTCCGGTAATTTTGATGTCAAATATGCACTACGCTCTCAAGGGCCAGGTGTCGAAAATGTCAATAAAAACATAGAAATTGTTGAGTTCTATCATCAGGTAAACATTGCTTTGATTGTCCAGGAGTTGAATGTCGTACAAAAAACCATTTTGAACCACTTGAATAAGGCTGAATGCAAACAGAAGCTCGATGGGTGCCACTTGGTTCAACAAAAAAAAAACCGTAGACATGCACCAAATTTCCATATGCGAATCACTGCTAAGTTGCAATCAAATAGACCCATTTCTGAAGAGAATTCTGACTATTAATGAAAAGTGATCACTTACTACAGCGTCAAGCAAAAACGAATGTAATCGAATAGCAGTGAACCGGCATAAACTGTGGCCAAGTCAGCATTTGACAGTCAAAAAGGTCTTGCTGTCTATGTTTTAGGATCATCATGGATTTATTTTTAATGCTCCATATAAATGCTACAATCGTTTTGACTTTCTATTTTTAAATAAATCTTTCTAAATACGTTTTCCATGTTCGCTTCCCTTGTCAAATGCCTCAAACCGCAACTTATCAACTGCAAATCGTCCACTTAGCTGCGCCATTTCCTACTTGAAATGTACGCTCAAGTCTGGTAAAGTAATAACAGCAGCATAAATAGTGCTGCAAGCTGTCGACGCCATATGCCACAGTGCCACAAGGGCAGCGATTGCGAATCGACGAACTGGCGAACAGCCGAGCGCAAACAACTTCTTATCTATCACTTACAAACAGGAAACACTTCACAATACACGCCTCAAGTAATTGAATTTTTAATTTTGCAAATACGAGAAATGCCAACTTAACGTAGCATGAACGCAAGGAAACGCGCCAATCCTGGTTGCAGGGGTTGGCACTACAACAAAGACGCACTCGCGCGCCTGGCCAACGTTAAATTAGCCCCGCACTCGAGCAGCTGTCAATAACAATCGCAATCACAGCCAATGGCTCGACTGGCACAGCGGCAAAGCACACCAGCCGAATGCCGAGAAAATGAATGGAAATGCAAGCGAATAGGGCGAAATGGAAATGAATGAAATAAAGGATATCAAGGATATCAGATGAAAACCAAAAAATGTCGAAATCTCTTTAAGCAAATCTAATCGAGTGCGAAAACAAAAGGAATTTTACGACCAAGAACTCCAGAAATAAAATGTACATGTAAAAATAAAACAAGAAACCAAAAGTGGCCGGGGCCAAACAAGCAGAACGCAGAGGCCAAATAGAAATAAAGAAATTGATAGCAAATCTTTTGATAAATCGGATAAAACCGCACACACACACTTGCTGATGATGCGATATAAGTGTATAAGTGCGTACAAGTGTGTATGTGTGTGTGTGTGCGAGCACAAAGGGATATCATTGTCGGCAACAATAGACGAGCGCACTGAAAGGACATGACGGCAAATGATGGCAATGGGGCAAAGAGGAAACAAATATTCGCAGAAAGAGCGAAATGAATACGTTCGATTGGGCAGCAAGAGCAGCAAAAATGGAATTAAAAGTCAAAAACCCGTTTAAATAAGCAGAAAAAAAATGCGAAATGGGGATGAAGTATTGAAATGTATACTTTGATAGGGTTTAAATTGAGCGGATTATGACAGGGCAACATTAAAATTTTTCAAACAAAAGCAACGCAAATATGGGCGAATAATAATTGTGAATTCAAGTTAGTGATTGTGGATTTTTGAGGAAAAATTATAGGAAAATTTGAAATTAATGGAAAAAATAATAAAATAAAATTAATTGTTAATAAGAAGATAAAGTGAAATTAATGAATAGTTAAATAAATGAATAAATAATTAATGAATAGTGATGAATAAAGAAAACAAGTTGAGTGCTAGTCACTCGTATCGATTCTAAAGAGTAACCGTAGCGACCGCCAAAGGCCCATTTCTGCAGGTAACCAGACCACTAAGTGATCCTTTTCAGTAATTGACAGACTAATTAGCACCAACCTTGAGAGATCGAAGATATCACCAAAACGTTCTATTCTCCTTCTAAGCAAAGCTTCATTGAGCTAACGTTCAAAAAATGCCATCACAACGCTAGTTGTTGGTCAATTCATTCGAAATCCATATAACCACACAAGATGACTCATCAATAATAAATAAAAATTATATTTTACACAATAAATGCTAACTGACTATTAAATAGACCGACACTACAGAAATTCCTGAACCTACATTTCCAGTTTGTCATCGCTAACAACATCAAATTACAACAAACAAAACTACAAAGCAAAAATAAAAATTAAAAAAACTGTGTTTCCAAAAGCAGTGCAAAACTATGGCGCACACAAACCTGGTGGATATTGATGGTAGTTGTGCTTGACGCCGCCGCCGGCTGCACTCAACATGCCAACACCCGCTGGTCCAACAACACCACCAACGCCGCCGCATTGTTGTGGCGTGATGCCGTCCGAGTGCGGCGAGTGGGTGCCCGAGTCCTGATCGGTGCTGGAGGAGGATGTCTTCATGCAGGTCGTCTCCGTTGATGAGGCGCCAATAATCATGGTGGTGGCATATGGCGTAGGATTTTCCGGGCTCTATTGTGTGTGTGTGTGTGTAAAGGAAAGAGAACAAAAGCCAAAGGCGGCAAGTTGAAAAAAAATTATAAACGCTTGAAAGCAGCCGTCAGCTGCCAAAAAAATGATGGCTACTGCAGTGCGTCAGTGCTGCGTTCTACTTGCCTTCCTGCAATTGTAGAATGTGCTCATGTTGCGGGTGTCCACCTCGGCGTAGTCGGTGCCGCCGTCGGAGGTGTAGTTCGACTGGCTGTTGGCGTTCGACAGCAGCTTCGTTTCGCTTAGGCCGGAGTCCTTGTCGGTGTCGGTGGTGCGCCAGCCGCGGTCAATCCACAGGCTGTCTTTGCCGTTGATGTTCAAGGCGGTGATTTCGTTGGCGCTGACTACTGCAAAGACACGCGGCCAGTGTGGCGCAAGTGAGTGAAAGCAATTCGAATTTTTGCAATTTTTTTTTTATATTTTTTTTTAAATCTTTCATTTCCTCGTTTGGTGCATTGCGCAAGCAAATGAGTTGATTTTTTGTTAGATTTTAAATATGGAAGGAGGGACTAAGAAGCGGAAAACGATTGTAACATTAAAAAATTGTAACATTTATATAAGGTTTAACTATTTTGGTAGTAAACATAATTTTACGAGTTTGAAGGCCATTTAATTTTTAAAACAAGACTCTTTTAGGCCATTTCTGAGTTAGCATAGAGCTTCTAAGTTGTTCCGTAGTTCACTTCGATGAACAAACTTTAAAGTTCAAATTCAATGCTCACCACTCAAATGGCCCAATTCCTTGGTCAGCTGGTGGCGTCGCTTGAAGAAGAGCATTGCCGCCGCGGCGGATATCAGAATGGCGAGCAGCATCGTTATCACCAGCACCATAAACCACGTCTCGTGCACCACATTCGACGACTTGCGCTGTGTGGTCGTAGTAGCCGCATCGTCCGGCATGCCGCCCGGATGATAAGCGAAATGGCCACCGCCAACGCCACCAAGGCTGTGGCCTCCATGGCTGCTGATGCCGCTGTGCGTGCCGCTGGGATGGGCGCGCGGCGGATGCACCAAATGTGCCGGATCCATAAGCAGCGAAATCTGCGATATGAAAGCAAATAAAGAGAAAAGCAAATTAAAATTTGTTCGTTGTTCTAGTTGGCATAAAGGAAATAAGTATTTGAAAAGCAAAAGTGGCAGCAGCTGTTGAAGCGGGCGACTTACCGGCACCGAGTAGGGTCCATCGCCCGCCTTCGTGTACGAGTTGAGGCGCACATTGTAGGTGGCACCGGTGGTTAGGTTGTTGAGCAGCACCGACGTTGTGGTGGCGTTCAGCGTCATGTTGGCCAGCACTTTCATGGTGTTGCCAGCGGTCACCTGCAGTCGAACGGTGTACATTTCAATTTTATAATTTAAAATTTAAAATGTTTAAAATTTTCAATTTGAAATTTTTAAAATTTTATTTTATTTTGTAGGCGATTGCATGGCATTGAATTTCATTAACTTATGTGCAGAGTTGGACAACTTTTGCAAATTAAACTTTAATGAAGTTCAGCCGCAAAATTAACCGGAGTTGCCCGGTCAGGTGGGGCACCAATTTGCACCCCAATTAGTCGAACGCAACGCAATGCTGTTGAAACTTACCTCGATTTTGTAGCCCAGCAAGTTGCCGTTGTGATGCTGCGGCGGCGGCGGCTTCCAGCGCACCCAGCCGGCCGTCAGGTTGTACATTCCGATTTCGATGTTGTCCGGCGGCGCAGACGGCACTGAAAAAGCACAACCAATTTACAACGGTCAGCAAAAGGTGATCATGTAAATAATAGACAGTGGAGGAAGAGAGACGGCGAACAGCGGAAGCGAACATGAAAAGTAATTTGCGGCGTTTTTAGGGCCCCAAAAGTGGGTGGGAATGCAAAAATATTTCATAAAATATACATAAATTCACTCATGTGTGTGTGTGTGTGTGCTTGTGTGTGGTTGCCACACAAACAGCCACAAATGCGGACGTCACATGCGGTGCGGTGGAATTTTTTCAGATTTTCTATGTTGCGCACACTGCCAATTAAATTTTCAAATTAAACTTTTTCACGCTGACAACCGAAATGTTTTTTTACAACTTTTTCTATTAAAAATGCCCATGTTTAAATTTATGGTCTGCATAAAAATGTGTAAATTTTTGCAAAACTTTTGTAGCAACGAGTCGTTGTTTGCGAGGCGAAAAGCGTTTAATTGGTACAAAGCGAAACTGTTGTTGTTTGAGTTCATGTAAATTTTTGTTTTCGCTTATTTTGTAATTTTTTAAACAATTTTTTTATGCATACTTTTATTAATTTCATTACATTTAACAACAAAATGTTGCAGGTAATGTTGCCGTAATGCTGAATGTGTTCGGTGGGTGTTGGCACTTTTGTTTTGCTGTGGTTTTTTAGCTGTGCTGTTGTTGTTGTTGTATTGGCATTGTTGGCGCATATTTATTTTTAAGTTGGCTATCCACAAATTGTAGGTTTCAATTTTTTGTTTGTTTGAATTTATTTGAAATTTTTTAGCATTGAATATTTTACATGAATTTAGGCAAAATTGGTTTACGCTTGAAGTGCGTGTGTAGAGTTTGGATTGGAATTGTTAAAAATGCAAAAATAATTTTGTGTATTCAGGTGGCAAATATATTTGACTTGAAAAAATTTATTGAAATTTTATTAAGTTTACAAAGTGTTTGGTCTTTCAGGCTCAAAGCGTGTAGCATTTGTTCAAGCAAATAACAATTGAATAGATAAGGTTGAGCAGGGGTCCCTTAGAGGCCTGAAAAGGACACACAGCGAATCCTTTCATATGGGTGGAGAGTAATATTCAAATGTATTTCAACTGACTCTCAATCACTAAACCAATTCAAATATTTGATCAAGTTTAGCAGGTTCAATAGCTTAGCTGCTGTTGCATTGCTCAAGACTATAAAGCAGCTTAGATCACCCAACGGGGCTATGACGTTTCTGTGAAGCTAATAAGTGCCATGGGAAGTATTTGATCGTCTCTGTGCCTGATACAACACCACAGCTTCTACAGATATGTCTTGAACATGAAGTGCCTTTTTAAGAGCATACAACCAATGATTCAGTGTCCTGTGATGAATTCAATGAGTGCCTGATAGAAACATAACTCAGTATTAAAACACATTTTGTCTTTTTCATGGAAACCTCGGTCACATAGTATAACACCGTGCGACAGCATTTTTCACACCGGGAAAAATCCATATGTGCGTGAAACTAGAGACCAAATCTAGTAATACTGCGTACTCAGTTTTTCATTTTTACATCCTTTGTCCTTTTAAAAAGAATTTAAAATTTTGAAGGGGATACAAAATATAAAAAATATGAAAAATACTTAACTTCGTTAGAATATGGCGATATGTATATCAAATGAAAGAGGAAAGGCTCAAGAATTTAAATAAAATTAATTTTTTATCTATTTGTAAAAAAGGGATATGAAAAAGGTCCTTTGAAAATTTTAATCCTTTATATCCCTGAAAATGTATATAGCATTTTGTTGAAAAGTAAGTATGTTAAAACCTAAAATCTCCTCGATCACGTGTCAAAATTTCATTATTCTCGCTTCATTGATTTTGTATCTTTTATTTTGTATCTTTTATTATTTTAAATACTGATACTCAAATAAATTAGAATTTTTGTACTTCATTAGACTTGCAGCTTCCGCCTTTTTTTAATAACTTTCGAACCAATAAAGTTACAGTAATGAAACTTTGACACGTGATCAACGTGATTTTGGGTTTTAACAGACTTACTTTTCAAGAAAATTCTATATACGTTTTCAAGGATATAAAGGATTAAATTTTTCAAAGGACCTTTTTCATATCCTTTTTTTACAAATGGATAAAAAGTAAATTTTATTTAAATTCTTGAGCCTTTCCTCTTTCATTTGATATTTATATCGCCATATTCTAACGATTCATATTTATTTTTTATTCCCTTCAAAATTTTGAAGTCCTTTTAAAAGGACAAAGGATGTAGAAATAAAAAACTGAGTACGCAGTGTTACTATGTTTGGACTCGTTCACGCCAATATGGATTTTTTCGAGTGTAAAATTTTTTTTAATTTTTGTCGCACGGTGTTATTAGAGAAAGTGAACTGAAAGTGAAGATAAAGGTTTCATATTACATAGAGGGACATTACGAGGCAAAACACCAAAGCATGGACTATAATCTAAAACCTGTTGCTCATATCATCTGCACATTTTCTACTCACCATCTTCGTAGGTCTGCACCAGTTTGGAGTTGCTCGGTTGACCTTCGAGTGTTTGGTAGAAGGGCGCCAAAAAGAATTCGTATTTGGTGTACTCTCTGAGATTGGCCACCACATGCGACTCGATCGAGGGATTCAGCACTGTCATTATGTTGTACTGCTGCGAGTTGGCGCTAACGTCGCGATAGCGCACATACAGACCCTGCAAGCACAATGGAACAAAGGCAAATAATTATAGTACAAAAGGAGCAGGAAATCATTAATGGATATGAATTGGCGGACAGGCATTGAAGGAAGAGAAGGCGAGGGTGGAATGCGCAAACATTCCGTGACACACTTACCTCGACGTACTTTTCCGTGACGCTGACATGCATCACCCAGTCCAGACGCACTGCGGTGGAATTAATTGCTGCCGCATCAATTAGTTCGACAACCTGTCGAGAAACAAAAACAACGAAAAGAAAAAGAACAGAGTGAGTGAGTGGTGAAAAATTGCGCCATGAGTAATGCAGGTAAAAGTGCGAATTGTTATTTATGTGCATGTGTGTGTGTGTGTGTGTTTGTGTGACATGAAGAATGCGCACTAATGGGCGCCACCAATGTGTCGCCCAAATGAAGTTTTTAATTAAGGCGCAGCGTGCAAATTAAGTGGCTGCGCGCTTTTTGTTCTTTTTTGTTTTTTGTTGTGTTCATTTTGCCCTGTTTGGTGTTGTTGCAGTTGCGTACAGCTGCAATTGTTGCGGTGCCGCGGGCTCATTCGCTCATTACCTGCTGCAAATGAATTTATTGCATACTTTCCGGCATAACCGCGTATTATGCAATATTACTTGACAGCACCCACACACACGCACACGGCCATGCATTGCTTGTAGGCGAAAAATCGCATGCAATATTTATGTGTCTGTGCGTTTGCGTGGCAAATAAAAATATTTAAAAAAAAATTGCTGAATGTTTAAATTAAATTCCTTTTACGATTTATTTACAGTGTGTGTGTATTTGTTGTTGTTGTTGTTGCTGGTAAATTACACGCATCATTGCCACGCTGACGTGCGGCGTCACATCAAGCGGCAGCGGCGTGCGAAATGTATACAAAATTTTTAAAGGCAAAGCATAAACGAGCAAAAAGTGAAACGGCCGAAACGGTGGAGAGCGCGAAACCGAGAAAAATTGCACTTTCATATGCAAAGCGCTTAATGACTTTATAATGAAACATTTCGGTGTTGTTGTGGTGCATGCTTGTTGTTGTTGTTGGTTTTTATAATTGTTGTTGTGCAAATTGTATAAATCAATGTTGCCAACTGGCGTTGCATACACATTACGACGTTGCAAACGAGAGGAAAAGGAAGGAAAAGAAGGGAAGAGAGAGGAGAAAGGGACATGGCAGTTGAGGGATAGAAAGGTGGGGAGGGGCGTACGACTGTGTAGGCCCGCATCTGCATGCATGCTGCCAACAAATTGATTCGTCAACATGTGCAGCTGTTGCTGCCGATGCGGGCATTACTCGACTCGTATTGTTGTTGTTGGCGTTGTTGTTGCAACCATTATTTTATGCCGCATTGCAACAGTAACGCCATATATTTTTTTGTTTTTTTTTGCGTTTTGCCAGCGAACCCATATTTTATTGTTGTTTTTGTTTTTGTATTGCCTCCACTAGGCGTTGTATTTGTTGTAGTTTCTGCTGTTGCTTTGGTTGTGGCAAATATTTGCTTAACGCTCCAATAAACGGGTCAATACGGTATCAGGTTCCAGGCAGGCAACCTGCCAAGCACAGCACACCAACTACAAAAAAGAGAAATAGAAGCAACAACAACACGCACACACACATACACCGTGTGCAGTCAAAGCTGAATTGTGGCATACATTTTCCAGCTACCGCTGCAACACTCGACTGCATCAATGCGTGCCAGTGACATTTTGTAGGCAACAACAACAACAACCAGAAATTTACTTGCACAGGTTTTAGTTTTTGTATTTGTAATTGTTGTTGTTGTATATATTCTAGTTTTAAATTGCGCCGCTTCTACTTAAAGCGCTTTAAAAATGCTTGCATGTGTGCGTGCGACGAGCTTGAAAAGACTTTTGTATGCAAGGCAAAGCTATGCAACGGAAGTAATGCAGGGAATTCTAGTTTTTCGATTTCTTACTTCAACTAAAGTGAAGCGTTTTCAGTTTCCTCCAACAAACTTTGTAAACTTGTTACTTTTTCATTTTATTGTTGTTGCTTCGTTTTTTGTTGTAAATTGCAACATTTAAAGCAAAAGCGAACAAGTTACAGCTTCCTTAAGTTGCATCAAGTTTGTCCAAGTGCCAAAGTAACTTCAATTATAACATTTGAAATGGCTCGATGGGAAATTCAATTGAAATGTGCTGAATGAAATTTCGTTAGAGTTTTGTTAAAATTTATTTTGTTGAGTTTCAAATGCTGTGCTTGTAATTGCAATAAACTTTAATATAAAAATTACTAAAACGAGAGAAAAAAGTTGTCAAGAGATGGCAAATTATAATTAAGTATTTTAATTAATAATAATTAATAATTTAAGTTATTTTATGAACAAATTTTACTGTAAAATGTTTATAAGATTAAAAAGTAGAGTACGGATTAGTCGTTAGAGATGCACTGAAGACTATTTTTTTAAACGAGTTGTAGTCGCTGCACATCAACTTAACTGAATGCCTTGAAAGACATTCCAAGCTGTGCTTGGCCTTTTTAGCAGCAGCAACAACAATGTGAGAAGATAACCAGCACAATTGCAGAATTCTGAAAACTAAATTTTAAGTGGGTTGTAGACTTAAAACTAAAAAAATATAAAAATAAAAAATATTAAAAAAAAATAAAACATATAAAAATGAAAAATATAAAAATAAAAAATATAAAAATTATAAAAATTATAAAAATAAACAATATAAAAATAAAAAAAATTATATAAAATTCACTGTGGCTTGTTTATCGGAAAATTGTTTGAGATAAGCAAAAAATGTGGGCACAAAAAATGGCACAACAAAAAAGGAGCACACGACACGTTCCAATTTTGCATATAAACACATACACACACAGTCATATATTTCTGTATGTATGAGCACAAAATACCAACACAGTCAAGTGACGACAGTCAAGACTGTACGACTTGGCTGCCAGTGACTGCTGCTGGCTACGTGAAATTCAATTTTATTTAAATTTTTTTGCAACATTCTAAACGACAACACAAAATAAAAGCAAAAACAACAACAACACACAGTAAGATCGATGGCAATGTTAACAGCGAAAAATTGTCACATATGAGTGGACAGACAGGCGAGCGCAGGCAGCAGACGACCGCTTACAAGTGCGCCTGGCGCTTGTTGCATGCAATAAACGTGCATGTTGTTGTTTTTGTTATTGTTGCTCACGTCAAAACATGCATAAATTATGCACAAGTTGAGGCGTTTAAAGCAAAAAATAAAAATTGCATGAAAAAAGTTATTTCTTTGCTGCGTGTTGGTAGGTTTTTTGTTTTGGTAAGTGGCAGAGTGCCGCGTGCCGCAAGCTTGGAAAAATTTGCAAAAATATTGTGCAAAGTACAACAAAAAATAACAACAACATGTTGCTTATCAACATGCAATCTTTGTGACACTTTTTCCTCGCCACAGTGGGCGCCAGTATCGAAAGTCATTGACGGTCTGGCTGTTTGGCGCGCACTTTTTTTACGTTTATTTTATGTTTTTTTTAATTTTTTGTTGCTGTTAAAAATTCGTGTTGAGTGTGTGTCGGCATAAGCTGCAAGTTTTTAATGGTGCGCCAGACAATTGTTGCACAAACGTGCAACATGAAATTTTTTGCAGTTTTCTGCCCACCACTGCGTGTAGTTTATGTTAATGGTTTAAAGTTTTTAGTGGTTTTTAAAGCATTTTAATTAGTTTGGTGGTATTATGTGTTATTTGTGTTTCAATTGTAGTTAATTATTTTAAACTACAACACTTGATTGCACTGACAACATGGCGTGAGGCTGTTAGCGAATTGTTTAGCTATTAAGAGCTGTGATTCGGAAACGAATTGTTGATTTGTTTGTGCAACAAATTGCGACAGCTTGAATTGATGACAAACTAACTTAATTCTAAAAATATTAAAATGTTTTGGTTTTAAAATTTTTTCAACCCCAAAAATATTCCAAGTAACACAAAAAATGTTTTCTGTTTAAAAAAGTGAATGCAGAAAAGTGAATGTGAAGAAGTCTTATAGCACAACCCATCAAACTCACATCGAAAGCATCAAACAATCACTTGAACACCGTCACGTAACGCCTCACTACGGAGCAGTCACCCTAAAAGTATGCAGTAGCTTTGTGCACGCTTATGGCGGCTTGCTTGCCTCATTGGCCATGCCAACAAATCCGACCACAGCTAAGCCGACTGACATCAAACGGCCAACAGAGTTGCGTTCAAGTGTGTGTCAGCAGTGGTGGATGTTGCTGCCAGTGGATACAAATTATGTTGCCACAACAACAAACCCAGCAATAGACATCACAACAGTCATGTTTTAACTACAACAACATTGAAAGCGAACAACTAACTTCAGTTTTAATTTCAACAAGAAAATAGAAAACAACAATAATGCAAACAAATTTCGTTTTCATAAGGTTGCAAAAGTCTCCACAGTTGTTGTTGTTGTTGTTGGGACCACAACATCTTCGCGCTGTTGTTGGTTATCTGGCAGCTACGTTTACTGCATGAAAAATGCCCTTTTTGCTAGCACCACTGCCCAACTGTCTGCAACTTTGACTGCCACAGCCAAGAAGTCATACAAAAATTCCCCCGCAATTTTTGTGCCTGCAGGTCGCTGCCTTCGTACTTTTTTCTTATAATTTTCCAACGTCTGCAACGTGCAACTTGGCTTTTCCTACCCAACAACCAGCAGAGTATTGAAAAAAAACTCAACGCGACAGCGTCACTTGACTTCTTATTATGCTGACGAAGGTGAGGCGATGCTTTAAATTGAAAGCATGAGCCGTTGCCAGCAACGTCAGTGCTGCCGTCTACTTTGGCTGATTGCAATTTGTGCAAAGGTGGCGCGCGCGTACACTGCGCTGGCCTTCAAAAGTGCCAAGAAGACTAGAAGGCGGGTGGAGGGGCCACTGTGCGCCAACGTAAGCAGATATCGATCCATAATTTCAGTCTGGCCTTTTTGAGAGTTTGAAGCCCAACTGAAGCTGTCGTTGTAGTTGCTGTTGGTTTTACGTTTTGTGGCGCATTCACAATGGCTACAATGTCCGTGTGGCTGCAGTCAAGCGCGTCGTTTACAGCTTGTTGATTGTTGCCATTGGATTGTGCTGCATGTTGCTCGTTGCACGGTGTTCGTTTTGAGGTTGACGGCTAGTTTTTTCTACTCGCAGTTCGGCATTTTTGCTTGACTGCCGCCAGACAGCAGCGTTCGCGTGCACTTGCCGACGCAGGTCTAATATATTAAAATAAAAACAACAACAAAACGCAACGAGGGAATTTCAAGCTTTGCAGTTTGCTGCTGCATGCAAATTTTATACCAGCTATGGTTTTGCTGAGAGGCCGATGAGTTGGGTGGCTCTTTGGTTCATCTTATTGCGTTATTTAACGCGTTGAGGGACTTCACAGTTACTGCTCTATTCGAATTAACTTTAATAATGAGCAAATATTGCATACGAGGCGTATGAGTAACATGTGCACTGATTGAGCCTGTCAGGGCGTATGAGTGACAAATGGCTGAAATGTTACTCATGATGCAATTTTACATAAATTTACTAATTTATTTCAGTCCCTTGTTCGCACTAGACTGGATTCTATTAAAAATCGAGTGTTGCTACACTGCGACCACAAATATTCCATTGTGCCTAATGTTGCTAGATACATTCAAAAATTTGCCATCATGGCGTATGATGAACATTTAACACCTCATTTGCTTCATTCAGTTCCAATTATTTAAATTTTATTTAGGAAAAAATTAAATTTTCTTATATTTTAATTTTTTATCACAACGTTGGCAAATGTTGCCAACTGCACCTGACTGAACACAATTAACTGACAAAAACCACCAACTTGGCGCTATGATTATCTTTTAAGTACTCATGAAAAAATTCTAGTTGAATTGCTTCTGAGTTGAGCTGAATTGGAATTCCTTCCGTATTAGGGGTTAACTGCATAGCAGCCTTTTCTATGTACTTTTATACGTACGTTCGAATGCCAGATAATCTGCCAATGTTGGCGCAAGCTCAGCAGGCAAATATTCATAACGCACAATAAGTGCCCCGAGCACACGAAAGAAAAATATTTCCAATTCCATAAATAAGCACAAATCGCAACAGTAGGAAAAAAGAGGCACACAAAAAACGAGGAAACAGCAAAACGTTTAAGCCGCAAGTAATCAAAGTAAGCGAGAGTGGCAAACGCCAACGTGGCATCCCTTATCGTTAAGCCAAACTTAAGTAATTTGCTTCATACTTGCCTGCAGCTACCACAACAACAGCAACAACAATACGAAAAATAACAATATCAACAATGCAGGAATAATAAAATAGGAGCAGCAGCCAGAGTAAAACATGGAAAGGAGGACGGACCAGAGAAGAGACGAGTGCGTACAAGTTCACAATAGTTACAACAAATAATGCCCAATAATAATTCAAATTTTTTATTGCTACCACAAAAACGGTAAATCTTGATTACACCGAAAAGAAGCAAACAACATTTTTCAATTATAATTGAAAAAAAAATAAGATATAGAAAATACAATTTTAATAAAAAATAAAATAAGAAATTTTAAACGATTTTAATAAAAAAATAATAAAAAATGTTTAAGAAAATAATTTACAGAAAACTAAATGAGGACAAAACCATATTAAATTTTAGGTTAACTGAAATTAAAACACATAAATGTATAAGAAAATTAATTTTAAATTGAGGTTCTAAAAAAATTTGAATTATCACCAAAATAATAATAAAAATAACAACCAAAATAACAATTCAAATAAAATATTAAAATTAAAATCAACCTAAAATTTATATACAGTCGTGTCTGGATATAGTGAACTAATTATTGCAAGGCCTGTTCACATTATTGAGGTTGTTTATTATATCAAGGTTAACATTTTTGTTCAAAATTCGTTTTATTTGCTCAAAATACACTTTTTGCTTTTTGCTTGCTCAATATTTAGAGGCTCCATGTCAAAATATTGGTGTTCACTATATCGAGGTGTTCACTATACCCAAACACGACTGTATATATCAAATTAAAATTGAAATAAAGACTAAGAGTAAAATTAGCTAATATTGATATTAAAATTATTTTAAAAATTACAATTAAAACCAAAATCAAAACTAAAATTAAAATTGGAACAAAATTTAAGATAAAATTAAATAAAAAATACAAATAAAATTTAAACTTAAATCACAATTAAAAATAAGACGTAAAAATACTCGTATATCAATTCATAAAAATTATAATGAGAACTAAAAAACAAAAAAATCAAAATCATGATGATGAAAATGATGATAATGAAAATAGAGAAAAAAATATGTAATTAAAACTAAAATTTAAAGTAAAATGAAAACCATAGTAAAAATTTAAAAAACATAAAAAAATCCATATTCATAAAAATTATAATAAGAACTAAAAACAAAACAATTCAAATCAAAACTTAATGAAAATAGAGAAAAAATGTGTAATTAAAACTAAAATTTAAAGTAAAAATTTAAAAAATATTAAAAATTTAAAATAAAACTAAAAAGAAAAATAACAAATTAAAACAAAACTGAAAATAAAAAAAAAATAAAAAAATTTTCAAAGTAAAAATAGAAACATTAAAAAACAAAAAAAGGAATAATAAACAGTAAAAGAAAAAATCTGAAAAACAGAAAAAGAACTAAGAATTAAAACTCAAACGCAATGAAAAATAAAAATCTAAACCAAATAAATCAAATAAGCAAAAAACTGTAAATGTTAAATGAAATTAACTATTTTCAAACAATTGTTTTTTAAATTTTGAACTGAAAATCCAAATCCATATAGAAAAAGAAATCAAAGAAAGAATAAAAATAGAAACAGAAAAAGTAATATAAAATAGTATAAACAAGGTAAAATAATAATAGTAAAAAAATAAAAAAAGCCAAAAGATAATTAAAAAATAAAACTAAAAGCTAAACACAATAAAAATCAAGTAGCAAAACAAACACAAAAAAATTTATAAATTTAAATTTAAATAAAATAAATTAGATTAAAAGAAAATGTTTTGAAATAATTTTGAACTAAAAATCAAGATGTATGTGGAAATAAAAATAAGTATATCCCAATACAGCAAAAAAACAATAATGAAAAAAATAAACCAAAGCAAATGAGAATTTAAAGCAAGTCAATGTGAAAAAATAACGGAAATCAAATAATACAAATAAATAAATAAATTTAATAAATATATATATATTTTTATTTTAATATTAATAATAAATTATAAATTAAAAATAGTTTTTAATTTAAATAAATTACCTTAAAAGTAAACCAACTGAGCTGATTGCCTACTTTTCGGCGTTCAGACGCCAAAAAACGTTCAAAATTTTCCAAATTTTTTTTAGCGTGCATCATTTTATTAAAGTGCTCCAGCGTCCGGCACCCGACCCCCAGCCACCCCACAACTCATCCATATTTCCCTCGGGAGCACGAAACAATATCCCGAAAAATATTGATGGAATTTCGATATTTTCGCAAGCAAAAGCAAAAAGAAAATATGAAACGGGAAATGTCTACAAGAAAAGCAGAAGAAGCACAGAGCGCTGTGCATTTATTCGGCTTCAATGAATTCAAATGCCAGCGCGGCAGCATACGTGGCACAAGGTGCACGCACGCACAGACCGAGGCCGAGGCAGAGGCAGAGGCGGTGCCAACGTGGAGCACAGCGCTTTTTGCATCATTTAATAAATGGAAATGAAAATGGCAGCACAGGGTGGAGGGCACTGTGCCGGCGGCTACAACGTAACACGACCTAATGCTGGTCGGCTTTCCGCTCGGCGTTCTCGTAGCTGGCTGCGGCTCACTCGGGGCGCGCTGAGACGACGATGATTGCAAGGAGCTGGCAGTGGGTGTTGAGCTATGCTAAGTGGTAATATCAATCATTGTTAATGCAGTGTAAAAACTGCGCTGAAATGGCACACACACACACGCGCGCGCGTATTCACAATACAAATATACAGAAGAGAGAAAGAAAGAGAGAAAGAGATATTGAAGTGAAATGAACACAAAGTCCGGGTTCAGTGTGGCCCAAAGAAATGCAAATGTGTCGAGGGAAGCGGAAACAAAGGGAAATTCGTGTAGAAATTCACCCTGGCAGAATGAGCGCTTGACAGGATTTGCAGCGGGAGGCACAAAAAAAATATAGCAGGCAGCGCGCATTATTGTTTCGATTATTTTCCTTCTCGCCTTTTTCTTGTGCGTGGGTATGTGTGTGTGTTTGTGTTCATTGCTTCACTATGTTGATGCTGGTTGGTGTTGTACATAGTTGTTGTTGTTCATTTTTTGTGCGCTGGTATTACACAATTTATAAAAATTATTCACACAATAAATTGTAGCCAAATCATAAATAAATGCCGGAAGTGTGCGTCATTGTGCCGCAACTGTGCACGCAGCGCACGCCCCCACATTAGCCGTTCGGGGGTGGAAAGCGGTGCGGTCGCGTTATGTGCCACTTGAGGCGCCGACGACAAGCGACGGACGTCTGCGGCGCAGGCGTTTGCACATCATATTTTATTTTAATGATAATTTGCTGGAGAGAAGGAAACATAACAGGCGGCTCGATGCCTGTGGCGCTCGCTGCTTTCTGCGATTTGTACAAATTCGCTGCTGGTTATTGCGGCTGTTGCACGGCGGCGCAGCGTGTTGAGGCGCAAATTATGATAATCGTCCAAAAACAAAATAACAACCAAATAGTTTGGCGCTGCCAGCATTCTTTTGCGTTTAAGGATAATGCGACACTACTGCGCCGGGCCGGACTTAAGCGCCACTGCGCGCATAAATCATGAGCGGTGAAAAATTCGAAAAATGCAATTCAGGTCAATTGCTCAATTTTTCGGCTTGGTTTTTTTGTTTTTGAACAGCGCTTTCACATGTGCGCCGCTCTATGGGCTTTTTGCTTGTTGTTGCTGTTGTCATGTGTGGGTGCGCACATATTGACACAGGTGCGCTGTGTCCCGAATAAAATCATTGGCGAATGGCCGGTGCAATGGACAGTTAAGAAAAATGGAATTGCAAAATTTATGCGCATTTCTTGTTTTCATGTGCAATTTATGCGGCCTCCGGGATGCTGCGGCAGCCAAGTAAATTTAAACATTTGTATTTTTATGCGTTTTGTAGGCGAAAAAGGTGAATGAAAAATGTCGGCCGAAGTGAACTGCGCGCCGAAGAGCTAAAGTTAAAATTTATGTTTTCGGAAATATTTTACGAAAACTGTTCGTAAAACAGATAACGAACCGCTGGACCAACCAAAAAGCAACTGAAGAATTGTGGTGAGATGTGTGGCAGGAAACTGGTAAATAGCCTTTAAAATGTCCTTAAGAAAGTTTTTTTGAAAGAATACCAGATGAGTAGAATAACAATGAGTAAAGTTCTAACACGAATTTCTTAACAGGTTTTGTATTACTTTTTCATTAATTTTTTATTATTTGTGACACAAACCTGGATATAAGCAATGACTCTATAACTATTTAGTTACTTAGTTAGGCGAATTAAAGGATCAAACTTATAGATGGTGAGACAGCGGCGCACGTAGTGTGCAATCGTCCAGCTTGGGGAGTAGGAATTGTATTTTGGCTCAAATGTTTATACGGTAGGATGAGTTGTGGACCAGTAAGCACAAGGACCTACTTGAGTTGACAAGGCATAAAGTAATTAGGAGGCAGGACGATGAATATGGCAGACCTCTGAGTTATCTTTCATAGAGAGAACAACTTAACTTATCCTTTCATAGAGAGAACAAAAAGAGATCCTATTAAATAATCTGTTTCAATAAATTTCTCACCCCAGAATGTTCCTGGCGGGCGATAATTCTATCACAATTTACTAATACACTAGTTTCTTCCAAGAAAAGTTCAACCCTCGTTATAAAAAAGTTTGTTAAGTAGATAGTTGTAGAGTTGTAACTTAACTTCTTCTTAACTCTGGGTAGGGAAAGGTACACTCAAACTCGACTGTAGGGTTCCGAAAGTGCTCAAGAGACCGTAAAGAAGGGTTTTGGGAGTTCAAATCATCGAAATTATTATCAAAATTGTGAGTGGCAAATATGGTTCAAATGGTATTTGGTTCAAAAGTTGTAAACGGAACTCATTGAAATGAAATTCTCTGGTAAATGTGTATTATTTTGTTATTGTTTTATGAAAATTATTTTTTTACTATGTTGAATTAAATTTTTTCTTTTGTGTTTTGTAGCTTTTATGCATAGAAATGCAAAAAAAGCAAAAAAAAATTAATAGTAGAAATTAAAATTTTTTTTTTTCTAAGCAACATTTCATTTTTGACTCACCTTTCCACTGAGCACTGCACGCGCTGCAGAGATCTCACTTGGCGGCACTGTGCCCGATTCGGTGCCCAGCGTTTTGATAACATTCGACAGTCCAGATGGCACCGATAAACCGTGAGAGTTCTCGGCACGTACGAGAAACACATACGAAGTAGCCGGTTTTAAGTCGGAGATCTGAAATATGCAAATAGGATTTCAAAACAATCAAATAATTGAAATATGTATATATCTTAGATATGAATGGTATGAAGGACTAAGGTCGATCATACGTTTTGTTTTACTTTTCTAGACATAAAATTAAAAGATAGAACAATTTACTTTTATTGATCCCGAAATGGCACATATTCTTTTTTAGTCCCTAAGAATCAATTGCCTTTTAATCTCTAACTTTCTATGATAAGGAGCAGACAGTAAGTCCCCTACTCGGTCAGTGCTGACTATCTTTGGGAAAAATAGTCCCCGCTTATACGTAATTCTTCATATAATAATATATATATTTATATTAATATCTTTAATATTAGAGACTAGAGATCAAAGATTTCATAAAGAAGGAGCTCTGAATGTAGAAGTATTCAAGCTGAAATGTGACAAAATACTGCTTTAGTCTAAAAACCAGACACGTCATTTATAGTAACTTGAGAGGCACACTTTTTACAAAATTCTGAATGATTCGAAGCATTAACTTTCCGGCTTTAACTGGTTGAGATGCCGCATTAAAAGTTCTCCATGATGCAAAACCTAGTTGTCATTAAATTTCCAGTGTGTTTGGTATTTGGGGTCAAAGTAGTTTAGTTGTTACTTTCTGTTTAATTAACTGAGGAAAAAGGAAGACAAGGCCTAAGGATCAGTTTTCAGTAAAATAAAGACAACTTCTACCTAGTATCTTCATATCTGCCTAAAAAAAATTGTATTGGCTTAGCTCAAGCTGCCCACAGTTCTTGCTGGAAGCGTATTTCCTTTTTGGTTTTTTATTATCAAAATCAGTCAAAGCTGTGCTCTATGTGTGTTTTCAGCTATTTTCTGAGTCTTCATAATAACTTCAGTATAACTTTTAACTTGGCAACTTCTTCATAAAGTTTTTCATTATTATTTTTATAAAACGTTTGCCATTTCCCACTGAGTGGGCAGTAAAGAAAGACGCTGAAGACTTAGTTCTACCTAAAAAATCAAACCATTTGGAACTAATTATGAGGTGTACTTAGCCATTTATTTTGACATTGGAGATGTCAATGAGGTTTTCTGAATAGAAGAAACCCATTTATTTTTTGCATTAATGGCAAAGAGCTGAACAGTTGCAAAGAAGGTGAGCGATTGTCTCCTCTTCGTTTTCGTCTCTATAGCTTCGGTAGTCTTAACAAAAATTGGTTCGAGTCAAGTTGCAAACTATGGTCCCCGTCTCTGGTATTTCAAAGCAATAATCATTGAGTCATGGTCAAAGAACACTTTAAAATATGCAACTTTCTTAAAAGTGTTATTTTTACAGTTTTCACAATGTGTTATTTTCACAGCAATATTCCTACTACAGACGATTTTCATATGTAAAATTGTAATAAGAATTTAAATATCTAAAAAATAACGCCAAACGTTTTCTTAAGAAATTTGCAATTTGAGCAAACATTTGCAGCCAAATAATGTTTGACTTGCCGTGCGCCACAGGATTTAGTCACTTTTTGCTATCTTATGTTTAGTTAGCAATTTTTTTACTTTGTATGTTTTTCTATGCAAATGTGGCCACATTGGCTGGCTGCATGCGGCGAAATGCGGCAAATGGCTTCATTTACTTGGCGTTGCCTTTTCGACAATTTGCATACATAGTGCGCTTTGTGGCTCATACGCAGAAGCAGAGCACAGGGCCGGGCGGTAAATGTGCACTGCCTGGCCTCATTCTATGGCCCGAATTTTTGGCTGTTCGCACACAACCGCTGCGGTCATGTGTGACTGTGAGTGAGTTGAAAATTTGTGGCCCGCTGAGCGGTGGGTTTTTGTCTATTCGTACTTACCGTTATTTGCTGATCGGGCACACGATGCGCAGCAATGACCCAACCTGTTTGCAGATCGGAGCTAAAGTACTCCACCGTGTAGCTGCAAGTAGGAAAAGAAGGGAATTTCCTTATAAATAACGAAGGCAATTGAAAAATGAATAAATGAGAAATGTTGCATGTTCAGTTGAAAGCCTGATGGCGTACAGAAAGAGGAGTAAAATTTGCATTTTATTTCTAAATGAAGTGAAAATATTTTTTTTTTGGTTTTTTTGCAAGCATTTTATGAGGTTCGGCTGTTACATTGTTGTTCTTCGAAGGCATAAAGAGTTGAGCGAAAATTTATGTGTGTGCCGAAATATGCAAACCGCTTGTGGGTGCATTAAAATGCCTAAAGAGTAAATAAAAAATGTTATAAAATGCCAAAAAAAAAAGTAACAAAATAATGCGAAAAATTGTAATGGCAACTTTCATGCAACAAGAGCCACAATGCGGCTGTGGCTGCTGCTGCTGCTGCAGGTATGGGCGGACTCATCAAATGTCTGGCAATTTCTCTGCATTGGCCGGCCGCTGCAGTGCCACACATTGTAACTTCAAACTCCTGGCGCCCCTCAACTTTGCTGCCAGCTCTACGTTGCATTGTTGCTATGGCAAAACAATTTTAATGATGCCCAAAAAGTGGAAACAGATTTGAAAAATGTAAAAAAAAATAAAAAAAAAAAGGAAAAGAAAAAGAAAATCGCATTTTTCCGCCTTTCTTCTCGAGGCATTTCGCAGTGTTGTTGCATGAACTTTTACAATTTTTTTTTTATTTAGATTATGTTAATTTGCGCAAATCTAAAGCTGCTATCGCCTGGCAACAACAATAAATGCGGCCAACAAAAGCAACAACAACAATTCGCCAAAAATGCTTGCAACCAAAACAATTTCACAACAACAACATAAAGCAAAAACGTTGCGCTTGACCGTCAAAATAAAACCGCCCATTGCATGCATGCAACAACAACAACAACAACAACAACAACAATAGCGTTTAAATGCATTGTTCGCCGCTGGTATTGTTGCAGTTGTTGCATGTTGCGCAGCTGTGCGCGTTTCGCGTTTGCCAAAGTCAAAGTGCTGGCCGGCCACGCCACACGCCACAGCCGCCTTGCACTATTGAACACCTTTACAACAGCAACAACTGCAGCCGAAAGTTGCCTACAAAGTGCGGCTCTCGAGCGGCAACGCTAATCAAAGAGAAGAAGCTGTAAAATGGCTGGCGGCCGCCGCTGCTGCAACAAATGCGCTTCGTGTATTATTATTGTTTTGGCTTTGCGTTTATATTTTTGGCCTAATGGTGTGTGGCTCTGCACTGGCCTGAACTTGTTAGCAATGGTAACAGGTCGCGGCAGTGCTGAAATTTCCGCTATAAAACTGATGAAGTGGAGCGGCACGCCGTGCAGCCTCGACTGCCAGCAATGCTGTGTTGAGCGACGACACTCAAACGAAAATGTGTCCAAACATAAATGGCAGACTTACATACTTGCAACATTACGAATGCATTTTGCTGGCTGTGCGCCCACATGTGGCCACTACTTTTCCAGGCAGCTGGACATTTGAAAATTGAAACAGTTTCGCGGCGCGCAGCACACAAATGCGCGCCGACAGTTGTGCCACCGACAATGCACATTGCACAGTTCGCATTGCCGTCCATTGGCATTGTGGCTTTTAGCCAACGTAAAGTGGCCAAAATTTGCCAAAATCATATGGTTGAAATATGTTTTTTCATTCTTCGTGGAACCGACTGCATTTTATGCGGCTTTGTGTGATTGCAGCAGCCTTTGTTGCTGTAAATTCAATGCTTGTATCATAGTAGTTGTTGTTGCAGTTTGAGGGCATTGCAAAGCGTGGCAGTGAAATGTGCTGAGCGCTGATTAAGCTTGAAATGGCAAATGTGTGCTGCTGCATGGCATTGTGTGCTATTTCAAAGAGCTTTTTTCCTACTCAAATTTAACCATTCACGCTAGAGGGCGCTGCTGAAAAGTATTGCAGAAAAGGAGGAGATGCAGTGGAATATTGCGGCTACGATGCTACACACTTTGGAAATGGTCTAACGGTCATTGTGATGCAGAAACCATCAATTAACTCTGATAAGGTTCAAATAATTTGCAATGCCCGCTGGAGTCAATGGACATTGGAATTGTGTGTTCGCATTTGAAATACATCACATGGACTGATTCGAACCATTGCCAAACTAGAATGGCGCATCCAAAACGGCTGAAATACGGGGGAGTCCTTTTAAAAGAGACGCAGGCAGATTCCCTGACAAGTGATGTTTTCTTTATGTTGAGGTCGGAAACTTTTCAGCCCACTCTCGTATATTACTTACAGAGACCTCTCTAGAACTTATAGAGGCCTCTCTCTAATTCTGAATAGCAGATCCATCTGTGCTGTAGCGACAGCCAACCACCTCTACGATAGTCAAGTTCTGCAAATCCAGACTAAATAATAACTTGATGCTTACTTGGGTCCCGGGACACGCAGGAATTACGATTAACAAGACCTCTGACTCCTAGCTAGAATGGACTCTGAGGCTGCATTTAAAGGCCCTGAGCCTGTTCTGCTTCTCCCAGCTGCGGCCATCAAAGCCACTGTTAACAAATGGGTCACTGTGATCCAGGAGCGAGCATAGCAGGCTGAGAGCGGCTGCAGGTGGACGAAACTTATGCTTCCTGTCATCTCTGACAAATGCTCACAGTTTCTTCTGTCACTATGCAGAAGGGACTGCAGGCAGTTGGTCGCCCGAATCGGGTTTGAGAAGTTTGGCACCGATGCACAGTGATTCGTTCCATAGACAAAATTCATAAAATGTATAGTCTCAGAATTTAACGATTTTGATATCGTTTGACAGGTAAAACTCCAACTAAGAAAAGCCCAAAAAATCTGTGCAAAAAATTAGTTAGTGTATGTGCAAAAGCGGCTCAAAGTTGAAACTTTTTTCACAAAAAAATGTAAACACATATTTTCTGTCTTTTAGTCTACTGAGTAAAAAAATTTAAAAATATATGGTTACCAAGAAGTTGTTAAAACTTTCAATATAGATTAAGAAATGATGTGGACATTTTCGCTTTTAATGTTTTCTCAAAATTTGCAAAGCTAAAGCTTTTAATTTAAAATATTTTTCAAAATTAAAAATCTGAAAATTGGCAAAACAGAGGAAAATATCTAAAAAGTATGTGAAAGTATGTTCCGGGATTTTTTTAATTTTAAGAAGCATTCTTTCTTTGTCGGATAATGTAATTACATCCTTCGATATTTTCCGATCTCAGAAAATAATTCTATTTGAAAAGTGGTCTAAACACCTATTTTTCGACAAAATTTTTTTTTCATCCCTAAAAGAAAACTGCAAAAAAGCAAAACATACATCTATTATTATCGTTTTTATTGCAAAACTAAAGGGTCCTAAAACAATTTCTGTTACTCTTTACAATTGTCAATGTTGACGTTACCGATTAAATGTAAAATCTGAAAAATCTAGCCAACACACTCGTTGCTATAGCTCACCAAAAATGACGAAAATTGCAAATTTAAGTCTCAGACATTGCCAAACTACAAAAGTTTAAGAAAAACAAAATGGAGACTTCAATTCAGCAGACCATGATTAACTAGTATACCAAATTTTATGAAGAACGGACCCTCCTTCTAATTTTGTCCCGCGGTTGTATGGAGTCGAATCACTGTGCGATGTGTTGAGAAGCCTTAGTTCCTCAAGGAGCATCAAGTCGTAGTGCTCAAAAGTTCTTGGTCTCTTTCTTTTCTAGAAAATGGGGCCTCATAACATATTAAGTTCTGAGATCAAAAGATATCATCCCACAAAGACATCTTTGCAATCAGCGTTTAATGATAGTATTTTGAAATAATGCCAAACTCTCTAAATACCTTCATTACATTAGCAAACATTTATGAAATGTTGAAATTCTGTTATTATAATTAATGAAAGATTTTAAAATTTTTATATTCAACCGAAATGTGCAAAATATAAAAGAACTTCATGCTCTGTGGGCAAACGTTTATTGAAGCGTTCAAGTTCAATAAGTTGTTGAGCTGTTAATAGCAAAAATTTGCATAAAAGCTGCAGCATTATTTTGAAATCAATATGATTTTTTTCTTAACATTCGACAATGGTTTATGGAAATTTGCTGCCTTTCAAGCAAATAAAAAACTTGAAGCGCTTTGCTTCACAGCTGACTTAATCCTGCAGCGCAACAATGGCATTCAATTGCCAAAAAAAAAAACATTGCAATTAATAAAATTTTCTTTAAATGCCACCAAGCATTGTTTTGCAACTGCTGGCATATTTTCTGTGTTTCTTTTTATTGGCGCCAAAGCATTTTTCTTCATTTCACAAAATATTCCTCAACTCTTCCTCACTCATTTCCAATTTCGTTGTGTATTTGCGTTGCCAATTAATTAAACTGACCGTCGCGCTAAGCGAAAAGTATTATTAAGTGAAACAAAGCACGCAGCAATTTGCCAATTTTGATTTTTAATCTTTTTGTATTTCTTTGTTTGTTTGTATGCTTTGTCCTTTACACTTTTGCCATTTTGTTTGCTTTGCCGCATATTAAATAAAGCCATCAAATAATTTTGAAACCCCACGAACTAAACTCATTCATTCGATGGAGAAATTGTGAAAAATGTTCACTGGTTTGGTTGTTCCAATGCCTACACAACCGTTGAGTGAACCGGCAAATGAAGTAAAATGGCCGCAGCGAAACAAAAGAACGAACAAAAAGTGGTGAACTGAAAATGTTCAAAGAAAATTCCAGCGATATTTTCTGGGAGGGGAAAAAGGCAAATAAGTGCAAAGGTCGAAATTGGTGGAAAAGTTAAAAATATCGTTGGCACCAGAGCCACCGCCAGTGATGAGGGGAGCACAAAAATAAAACACCTTTGAAAATAAACGATCGAAGAACTTTCAAAGTGTTGGAAAAATAATAAAAAAAATATTATTGAAAAATTTTGTATAGGAGAAAAGGACACAGGAAAATAGGAGCAGTTAAAGTAATGATTGCATTGTGCTTGATGTCAGCAACAACAACAAAAAATGAAAATGAAAAAGAGAAACAAATGTGGCATGGCATGACTCACCCGATAATTGGACTGGTAGCGCCCGGCTTATCCTGGCCCCTGGTCCAGCGCAGCGCAATGCTGCGCTGCGTGACGTTGACCACCTTCGGTGTGCCGGGCGGCGCCGGATAGGTGTTCGGATCGACCGAACGGTGCAGCGTCGACGGGCTGCCTTTTTCCACCTGATGATGCCAATTTGGCAAAAGCCATGCCGACAAAATAGCGAGAGGCGAACATTTTCGATGGCAGCGACGTTGATGCAATGTTGACGACGATGGTGATTGTTGTTGCATTGGCGACGTTATTGTTGATGGGCGCGTTGTACAATGTGCGTTGTCGTCGATATGATGCGGTTTCCAAAAAAACGGAAAAACAATTTTTACCATGAAAAGAGAAGAACGAAACGTGCAATGAGCGTTCAATGTGGTTAAAAAACATTTTAATTTTATAGCAAAATCGCTTAAAATTGTAAGTTGTGTGATTTTATTTTGCATATGCAAAATTTTCGCTATGAGCGTTCAAAGTGATTGACATAAAATTGGCAAGCGGCAGCCGCAGCATCAGAAAAAACTACAACAACAACAATCAAGTTGTTGACAGCATGATTGAGCTGCCGGTGCCCTTAGCTCCGAGTGAGATGAGATAATTGAAGGGCGGAGTCGAGAGCGTGAAGGATTTGGGTAGAAAATATTTATTAATTTGAAATATTTTTCACTGTTTGGAATTCATGCAGAAAATATTTAGAGATTTTTTTGTGGTTGCAACGATTATTGAAAAATATTATAAAAAATCTGTAAGCTATGTTTTACTTTTATATTTTATTTATTTATTTTTATTGTCAAACTTGAACAAAAACGCTATAGGCGTGTCTGGTCTGATCATATTGAAATGCTTAAAACTTGCTACTTTTAACCAGGGACCGGAAATAACAGTTATTTATGAAAACTATCATTGAAAATTTTACTATGAAGGAAAAATCATGCAAATAAATGAAATATACCAATACATTTCTTTTCGCACGGAGAATCAAAAAAAAAGACGATGACTTATTTATAAATAAAGGTCATTGAATGATTTTTATTGATGACTTTTATAAATAAAATTCAATGAATGATTTTTATTGATGACTTAAAAAATAAAAGTCACTGAATGATTTTTATTGATGACTTTTATAAATAAAAGTCACTGAATGATTTTTATTGATGACTAAAAAAATTAAAGTCACCAATAATTGTTATCATAGGACAACTAAAATAAAAATCGAAATAAAACTGTTATTTGTGGACTAATATGCAAAAAAATTAAAAATAATTATTATTATAGGATTTAGATTATAGAAGTCACTGGCTGATTTTTATTGATGACTTAAAAAATAAAAGTCACTGACTGATTTTTATTGATGACTTAAAAAATAAAAGTCATTGAATGATTTTTATTGAGGACTTTTATAAATAAAATTCACTGAATGATTTTTATTGATGACTTTTTTAAATAGAAGTCACGAATAATTGTTATCATAGGACAACTAAAATAAAAATCGTAAAAAAAACTGTTATTTGTGGACTAATAAGAAAAAAAATCAAAAATAATTGTTATTTTAGGATTTTTAAAATATAAATACAAAATAACTTTTATTTGTTGAGTCATGAAATAAAAGTAAAAAAATAACTCTTAAACATTGATTTTTATAATAAAACTTATACATAACTGTTACGGTCCCTGCTTTTAATTTGTATTGTATACAACCCCAAAGGACAGTTGCGCTTTAGGCCATTTTCATATTTTGGAATTTCTTTTGAAATCCCAGCGCCATCAAGAAATCTATCACACGGAAAAATGATGAATTGCTTTTCCGGAAAATGCACAACTACAGAGATTTCCCTACACAAATTAGCATTTTTACGCCCTGCATATTTGTACGGCTCCGGGTTCCAACATTTGCCGTCGTGTTGTTGTTTTTCGCCAAAAAACTCAATTGTGCATAATTCCTTGAGAGCAGCAGCGAAAAATGTTAATTTGCATTTCTTATAAAATTTACACATGCAACACATTCCAATGGGCTGCAGACACTTGGCAAATAAATTCAGCGGAAAATCCGCATGAACTAATAAAGTCGAAGCCGACGCCGTAGACGTCAAAGTGCGCCGGATTAGTGTGGCATGCTGCATGTGGCGCAAGCATAGTTTATGAGCGGCAAGTGGCAGTGCTGCTGCGCTGCATATTTCCGTTCGGCAGGCGCGCATCTGTTGGCGGCCGTTAATGTGGCTGTTGCTAATAAATTTCTGAAAACTACTCGCAATTTTACAGCCGCATATTTTTTCGCCACAAATGCTCCGAGTTTCGCCGAATTTTCAAAAGGCTAAAGAGAACAACAACACTTTTGTACTCGAGAAAAAATAAGAAGAAGAATAAGCTGAAGTGGCAACAACACGTTGTGTAAATAAATCGATGCGCTGAACTTGAAGCGCACACGCCAATGACTCATGCCACAAGCGCTGAACAGAGGCAACAAAAAAGCAACAAATGTCAAGTCAAAGTAGCGACGTTGTTGCTGTCGCCGGAGCCGTCGGAGTCGTCGCGACAGCGGCGTGGCGTGAATTAGAAATTCGCATTGGTTGGCGCACGTTTTATGGCCCAAAAACGAACAACAAACACTCGACCACTTGGCGACTGCTTTGACAGAGTGCATGTCGTTTTGTTGTTGTTATTATACAAGTGCGCACGCATATTTGCATAAATATTTTTTTAAAATTATTTTTGATTATTTTCGATTTTTTTTATTTGCTCGAGTTGATCTTCTGTGCGACCTGTGTGGTCGATTGGCGAATGCAAAGTTATGGTTGTTGTCAAAACTACATATAGCAGTCAGTTGTTGTTGTTGTTGTCATACATGATGCTCCCAGTTGTGCACTGCACGCGCAGCACTTCATCAGCAAAGTGCCCTCTGCTCCCCTCTCTCGCTCTTTTGCATACATGGCCACATTTCCATTGCATCCGCTCAACATTTAACTGAGTTGTTGCCACCGCTGACAGCTGGGACATGCGTCCGCATGGCAATTACGGCAAATGAATGACACCGTGTCCGACTTGACGGCCGCCGTAAACCATCCAAACAACCAAGTAAACACGTCAAAAAATGCGCTCCACATATACAACAACAACAACAACAACTGTCACCCAGCGTAAAATTTCCTACTGAGCCTCGCGCATATAGAGTGGTCATTACTGCGCAGATAGTAGCAACAAACAACAACAACAACAAATGATGACAAAGAAGAAGAAGATGAACAAACAGGTTGCCACATGTCTGGGACGCGCCACTTGGCCGGCTAATGCATTCCGCTGACGTTTCGGTGGTCTGTTATCACGACAACTGTCAACATTTTCACACCACATTTTTTACGCGCAAAAAATGGCTTTTTTAAAAGCGCAACAAAAACACAACCAACCAAACGAAAATTCTAAAAAATAATTTACAAAACTTTATTCCACATTTGTGCGTTGCTGCAGCCGCTACCTGCAGTTGCTGTATAAATTGCGCATTTTAGCGGCATGCAACATTGGCCGCAGCCACAGCGCGTGGGCCACACCGCCATCTAACGTGACTGACCACTTTTGTTGTTGTTGTTGTTGCACGCAAAAAGATGAGACCTCAATCTGGTCGACGCTGGCTGCAGCAGCTAATAAAATTTGCATTTGTATGCGTTCGCCAGTTTGGTCATCGTCGTCATCGTTGTTGTTGTTGTAGCTCTAAGCCACCACAACCGCAACTGAAATTTAAAATGTATCATCAATTTGTGTGCGCGGTGCTCGAACTAAGCGACACATAATTGCGCGCGCGTTTAAACCGCACGCAATTCGCTTGTTCGCCGCTACGCACTCGCCGCATTCCAATTTTCAGTGCAATTTGCATAAATTTAGCTGTCGTCCTTGCACCACGCGGGCCCCTTTGCTCCTGCCAACGCGTTGTCCCGGTTGCTTTGCGTTGTGCTTTTTAATTTCTGTAAATTGTAGCCAACTTTATTGTAAATTATTTTATATGCTTTGCTTGTACGGCAACAGAGCTCTGAAGCCGCAATCTCTGGGCCCATGTTGCGCAGTCTGCGTTTCGATGCGTTTGCACCTGCCGGCGCGGCAGTTTTGTGCCAATATTTCATTTTATGTCATGCATCAATCAATTTTAAATAATAAATTATTCATACAATAACAACTGCAACATAAAGAAATTATCCTTTAAAAAACCAATGAACATTTAACTATAAAACCATGAAGAAGATCCTTATGCCGGTTTTTAGATGATGAAAAAACATGGAAATATGAATGGAGATAATTTGAGACTTGAGTTTAATAGTAGATTTACCGGCTATTAATACAATTTTCCAAAAGTTATAGATTACTTTCAACTTCATAAAGTGAAAGTCAACTTTTATTAAAATCGTATGTATCAAAACATAGTTTGAACAACAGTAGAATGTACAGTTAATCCCACCTTAACTTATTAGTACAAAAAGCCTCAATGAAGTAATTTTGATTGATTGATTTATGCGATTTGATTGATTTTCCAGTGTTAAAAAGGTGTTAGGGAAAAAGATTGTTCCGGAAGGTTGTCATATTTTGTCAAATGTAGCTACAACTCTGCAGGACTGCTGGACCACACACATTGTCTCATCAATTCCGAATTGGGGTTTCACTTGAATCTATACGAAATTTAATTTATACGAAATTTTTTGTATACTTCTTAGTTACGCTTGTGCTCCGCTTGTCTTCTAAACTCTTTTAGAAATTAAGGCACCCACCGTTCGACGAATGGACATGGCTAAAGTGGGCCCCTTCGTCAATTCTGCACAACAGCAGATTCAGTGTTGCCATTTTTTCATTTTCAGAAAGCACTAAAACCCGCGTTTTCCACTCAAAAAGTACTAATGAGCTAAAACGATGAGCAAATGATAGTTGTGGATAGTTGTCCTAATGTTTTAACATACTAGGAAAATTATTGCAGATTCGTGGCTACCAAGACCCAAGTAGCAATTCAGCCAAGGGGAATCATTTAAGGTTTCATTTAATATCCAAAGAATGATTTTTTTACCGAAAACTTCAGTGCTGTATAGTTTTTAAATAAAATATACGGTTGTATAACAATGCAGTTATTAACAAACAAAAAATTAAATTTTTTGTAATTAATTTATTTAATTATTATTTAGTTATTATTTTAATTTATTTAATTATTATTATATTAATCTAGTATTATAAAAAAATTATATAAATAATAAATTTATAAATAAAATAAATCAATTTATTTGTTTAATTCAAATTCAATAAAAATTTAAATGAATTTATTTATTCAATTGAAATTAAAAAAATTAAATAAATGTATTTATTTAATTAAAAGTAAAACAATTAAATAATTCCTCTTTTATTTAATTATTTAATTAATTAATTTATTTAATTATTATTAATTTATTTAATTATTATTTATTAATGATTATATTTAATTAATTTATTTAATTGAAATGAAAAAAAATTATATAAGTATATTTTAAAATTTAAAAAAATTGAATAAATTTCTTTTTAAATTTAATTATTTATTTAATTTATTTAATTTATTATATATATATGTATTTTTTTAATTTAATTTATTATCCTGGTGTCTTTATAAACAAAAACCACTAAAAAACGCACCAAGCACAAAATTTAATATTTATCGCGTTTTGATTTTCAAATAACACTAAATTTAGTTCAAAACGCACTAAGTTCACAACAGTGAGTAGTCTAGTAAATCGGTCAACCCCCATGACTATAAAAAACTTTACAGAGCCCATGAAGACAATGATGCGTCATCGGCGGCAACAGTCATCAACCGTCCCCCACTAGAAAAATACAACCATACTTTTTGGAAATGAAAAACCACACAGACGTTAATGTGTGTGTGTGCCTGCGTCTGCAGATTTACAGTTAATTCCATGTTGCGGTGCGACGCGACAATTATGCCATAAAAACGAATTTATGGCCAACGCACACCAACAAGACGTGGCTCGCAAAATATTGTGAACTCGACAGCCTTCACGACAGCCTTTTACATTGACATTTTTTTTTAATTAAACAGCCATTTTGAAAACATTGGCAATTAAAAAAAAAATATCACCATTCAATTATGTAACAGCTGCAATATAAAAACAACAACAAAGACTTACCGTTAAAGTGGCCGACCAGGAAGTTTCGCCACTCTCCGAGGACGCAGTGCACGTGTAGAGGCCCGTGTCGGCTTGTTGCAGATCTTCATGATAGTAACATAAAGCAAGAAGAAGAGACAGAAACATGGTTTACATGAATTTAATTTCCACTAATTGTTGATAAGAGAAATGCATTTGGCGCATTGGTTGGGTGCAACTCACCATCGATGCGCAGCGAGCCGCCTCCGACTATGGTGTAGCGATTGCCGCTCTGCAGTGTGGTGCCGTCCTTGTACCATTTGACGCGCGGCGTGGGATTGCCCGATGCGCGACACGGCAACATGGCGACGCTGCCTTTGGGCAGTGTTTGATTCGACGGTCCAATTTGGATGATGGGCGGCGGCGTGTCATCCACAGAGGTAACCTACGGCAACGACAATTCGATACGTTTGAGTCAACATTATTTGTGCACATTAGTGGGGGTGGAGGGTTTACTTGCTCGGCTCCACATCCATGCATCCATAAGGAAGGGTAAAGTGGAGCCGAATTGAATGGAATGTAAATGTAAATGTAAAACGGTGTGTTTTACATTAAAAAATATGGCATCCTTTGTGCTCATTTTACTGACTATCGATTCGTGGCAGTTGTGTCCATGGCAATGCAAAACTCACCAATAAATGTGAGTTTGGGGGGGGGCCGAAAGGAAGACAAAATGGCGCTCATATTGCAACCAAAATATGAATGACACAAAATCCTGACATTTTGTTCGGTGCTATTTTTTCATGCAAACATATTTCAATTTAATTTGTATAATGTTAACGTAAAAGAACGTTGTGAGAATTTTCACTCATAGAGGCGATTGGCTGTTGTCAGCACGGACGAGTGATTCAGTGTAACCCAGAAGCTGACAGCACAGTGGGATACTGCCGAGGCGCTTTTGGCTTCCATTAGTTTATTGGTTTTACGTGGCGAGCACCAAACTCTGCGCACAACCCAAATTTAATGTGCTGGAAATTTTACACGCTGCACACATTGGTTTACTATTTAACGAGAGTAGAATCGCTACGAATGAGGCCACGAGAAGGTTGTGTGAAAATTTGGATTGGACAGTGGCAAGGATCGTTTTCTGTTTTCGTCCTTCGTTGACTTTAAAACTACATAAACATTTATGAATATTAAAGAATTACTTTTTGAAACTTCCCCAACATATTTTTATGATTCCGCGCCTGCCTGTCAAGAGCGCACTTGTGCGATTCTTGTAATTCTCATATGCTTCATGTGGATAGGGATAGAAGTAGACGAGTGTTTCATCAGCGCGAGCTAGGAATCGAACCTAGGTATGAGGCCTCTGGCCTCTGGTATGAGAAGCTATTTCTAGATTTCCTTCTAGATTTAGGAGATTCCTGGCCCTTTAGGAGAATTTTGAGGAGGCGGAATTGTTTAGGAGACAATTTAGGAGATTTTGATGGTGATACATTTGACATCATTAGTGGCACTGAAGTCTTAAATATTAAAAGCTGAAGTGTTCAATTTATTTTAATTAATTTTTATGATTCAAATTATTTCTATGATTTAATTTATGCAAGGAATGAAGCAAGTTTATAAAAGCGAATTTCATATCTATCTAATTTTTTATATGTTTTGTTTGTGTTACGTTGTTGTTAACCCTTTCGCTATTTTGTTGCCATATGGCAACATGCTACTTTGTGGACGTCTGCATCCACTATGGTAGTAAGAATACATTTTTTTGTTGGTCTTTAGAATAGTGTGCAGTTTTAGGAAAAATACGAAATTAATAAACTGAATATTTAAGTTTAAAGTAGAAAAGTATACACGTTTTTTAATGGTATATCTTGACATAGTAAAGGAAGAAGAAGCAGAAAAAAATTAGGGAATTTTTAATTTAACGTTTACTTTCAATTTAGATACTTTTTGTTTTAATTTTAGCTGAAGTAAATGAAGACATATTCAAATTTTCGTTCTACGTAAAAAGTTTTATGTTTAAGTAATTATTACAGCCACAACAATGTGGTTGCTCTCATAGAAAACCCCTCTAAAATACAGGGTCCGAGTATAAAAATTAAAAAATTTCGTATGGAATGTTGCTAAAATAACCACATAGAAGCCTAAGACGTAAAATTTAAAATTTTTACTTTCCCCAGGAAAAACCTGTAGCGAAAGGGTTAAGCTGAATCTGAATAAATAAAAAGGCTGCAATAAAAAAAAATAAATATATTTTTATTTTTTTATGAGAAGTAGTTAGTTTAAAATGACAAATATTATTTAGAAAATTTTTTAGGAGATTTTCGAAATTTTTGGGAGGAAATTTCAGCTTTTTTTAAGACTTAGGAGAAAGTCATTTCAGGTATCTGACAACACTGGATCAAAGACCCTGATCTGAGAAGCCGCAATCTTAATCAATGATTCAAGTGGCAGGTTGGAGTAATTAATTTAACTCGAATCGAAGTCTTACAAAGTTCCAGCTAGTGTCTAAGAGGGCATAAAATGGACCCTATGTATATTTAGGCGCTTGATTTAAAAATGGCTGGGCTTTTGAGTGTCAATTGCAATAATACAGCAACACAGTATAGACACAATTTTTCTTTACTATTAGCAAATATTTTATGGGAACAGATTTTTGATCTCTACAAAAGATTCGCAAAGGTTATTTAGAGCCATAACCTACCATAGTGATTTGCTGTACAATTTTAAATTGAAAACAAAGGGCGATGTAACTTTAATTGACTTGAACCAAATTTCAAGCGTCTCTATTGACAATCTCCCCGCATAACGAATGCAACAACACTGCACGCAATTCATTATGTGCGCTTTACATGTAAATGGAAGTGATTTACATTTTTTAGCCATTCTTATTGATATGTCAGTTGAGACTCCTTTTGAAGTCTGGTGGTTTGGTGGTCGCAGGTAGGTAGGTAGGTAGCAGTGACTGTGTGCTCACTGAGTACACCCAAGTAGCACTTTGTGCCGTTTTGCTGTCGCCTCCTCGATTGGGTCTTCCCTGCGTGGGAGAAGATTTGGTGGTCGCAGTTGAAACTTTTGATTTCCCATTGCCATAACACAGAAACCACATCGTCGCACAGTTTCAATGGAACACCCTGTACCAAAAAGTGTTCGCTTTTCTATTCACAAATAGGTATTGCATGGAAAACAAATTTTCTACTATACGAATCAAAAGGCAAATACAATTTTAGGCTTTTCAACTTTACACAATCACAGAAAAACCAGCCCGAATTACTACAAAAGCACTAAAACGCCCAAAAACCCCACTGCACAGCACGGCAAATTTCAGGCAATCATAATTCGTTAAATGTTGATAACTTTTCATCGCCTTGGTGACCCCCCACTCACCTGCAAAAAAGCCCTTATTGTGCTCGAGTCGACAACGCTGAACGCCGAGCACACATAATAGCCGGCATCGTCCTTCTGTACGCCATTTATCTGCAGCGTGCCTTCGCCGGACACGTGCAGGTGGCCGTACGAGTTGTTGGGAAACATCAGCGTGGAAGAGCCCTCCTTTGTCCAGAAGACCGACGGCGGCGGATTGCCATCGGCAACGCAGGGGAATTGCGCAACGCCATTGAGGCCGACCTTTTTGTCCTGCGGCTTCACAACGAAATTGGGTGGCGCTGTAGCAAATAAAGAAATGAGAAATAAATAGATGAGTGAATGAATATTTGAAATGAACGGCAAATGAAATTTAATATGCAATGAGTTTCAGGTGACATTTTCATTTAATATTTATTTATGTTTGGTTTTTATTTTTATTTTATTTATTTATTTATTTATAAAAGCTAATATAAAAATAACAATTATTATATAAACTAACAAAAATTGAGCAGCACTAGCAACGGAGGCTTTCGGCTGGCTGGTGAATGAAGGCTGGTTTATTTTTATTTTTATTTTTATTTTGATTTTGATTTTTCAATTAAAATTGTTGTTGCATATATTTTTGTTTATTTTTTATTTTTATTTTTTTTTATTTTTTTATATTTTTTATTTTTTATTGTTTTTTTTACGTATTTAAAATATAATATTTGAAGAAGTTAAGGCTTGCAGTAATGAAAAACACTGCAGTGTTAGAAAAAATATTTAACACGTTTTACCAACTTTTATTAATCAATGCCTTAAATTGCCTCAAGGTGGCAACCACTGCATTGAAATTTCCTTCATTAAATCCTTTCTCGTTTGACATTTCACAAGTGCTCCTTAGGCTACAGTTTTTCGCCTATTTTTTGTTAATTAAAAAACTTTGGTATACACGCACCCACCCACATCCCTGCACGCGTAAGTCGACTTACCGTGAACGGTGAGCGCGGCGCGTGCGCTTATCTGGCCGACGCTGTTGTGCGCCTCGCAGACGTAGGTGCCCTCGTCGGCCGGCGTAATGTTGGTGATTTCCAGGCTTTGGTCGTCGTGCAGTATGCGCGCCCGCGCCACCGGTATGTTGCCCTCCTCCTTCTTCCACAGGATTTTCGGCGGCGGATCGCCGCCCACGAGGCAGTGAAATTGCACCGTCTGACCCGAGAGTGCGGTGAGATCCTGCGGCTCCTTCATGAAGTACGGCTTAACTGCAACGAAATGAGTGTGGCAAAGGCAAATTAAAAAAATAGTAGTAGAAAAGTACTAGACACTAATAATGGTAGCAGATAAAATAGAGTGTAAGTATGTGTGTGTGTGTAGTAGTGGAATTAAAGTACTCAAAGGCGAAATTAATAAAGTTTTGAATGCAAGTGACAACTGCTTTGAACGCAGACAAATGCCGACAGCCGAAGCAGCTACGGCAGAAATTACAACAAGCAAGAAAAATGTGTAGTGGCGGCAGAAAGTGGCGCAAAAAACGGGCATAGTTAATGAAGATTTCGCTGAGGATAACTGAGGACAACTGCACTTGTGGCCGTTTGCGTTCTGTGTCGCTGCTCTGCCGGTACTCTGCCAGCGCAGCACGCAAAACTTTTCCAATAATAGTTTTCAGCTGACCCGGCGACGGCCAAAGTACTTGTGGACGCACTAACTGTAATGTGATTTCACCTACACAGAGTAAGGGACATTTGTTGGCGCGTTGCAACAACAATGCTAATGAGAAAATTTTCAACTGCGCTGGACTCATTTTTTGCGGTGCACTACGCTTTAATGTCAACGATGTCGGTTTTTTTCTTTTTATTCTCGTTGACACTGGGTTTTTGTGTTTTACAATGCGCGAGCGCAATGAAAAGTTGAAAAGTTCTGCCACTTCTTTGGAGTTTTGTGTGTGTGTGTGTGTATGTAGTGCTGGTTGTAGCGCGCAAATGATGCTGGAACTGCGGGCCAACTATTTTAAAAGAGCTTTTAATGGATGCTTAGCAGTGGAGCTGCCTAAAGTTTTTTGCTTGAGGTTTGTCCATTCGAAAACTTGATTCATTTTTATTTTACAACTTGGTAGTAGTGATTGTTGTTGTTGTAAAAATAATTAATTACAGTTTGTAAGGCATAAGTAGAGTTTACAGTTTGCCTTTGCTGTTGTTGTTGTTGCTGTCAAATGAATGCGCTGTGAATTGTAGGCAATGCGCGCCTTGGTTGGCTTTGAATAGGCCAACTTTGGCTGAAGACTTTTGAATGGCAAAAGTTAATAACTTGAATATTTAAAGTGTATTTTTTTTATGGTCGCTTAATGCTTGAAGAAATGACAAATAGTGCTGAGTTAACAAAAATAAAATCAAGAGTGTGAAAGTTTTTCTATTACAAAATGTTTGAGCTATTAGCTACAAGAATCGACTTGTAGAAATGTGTGACTTATTAAACTGTCACAGAAAAAAATAGTTGCAGAGATTAAAAAAATAAAGTTACAAAATATTTAAGAGTGACTAAGTAGTGTGCATACATTGAAAAAAAACATATTTTTAAATAAAAATTTCACCCGAAAAAATTTCGCCTATTTTTTGTTAATTAAAAAAAAGAATTACTAATAATATAATAATAATAAAAATTATTAATAACACAGTGCAACACTGAAAAAAGGGACAATGTCAAACCCATCTCATTCGATAGAGGACCTCAGTAGATGAAAAAGTGTTAAGGGATTTTTCTCGGAATGTTCGAGTTTTTTTTTAAATGCAGTTTAAAGATGGCGGCTTAATGCCCCTTAATGAAACTTTTAAAACATCATATCTGTTGACTCAAATGTCAGAAAGGGATAATTTTTACGTCAACTGAAAGCTAATGATATGAAGTCGAAGAAACAATATCTTTTTTTGAAAAATTTTATGAAAAAGGATATGAGGGACCTCAAATAAATTTGTATCCTTGAATATCCTGGAAGCCGTGAGAGCTAAATTTATATAAGTGACTTCTGGTAAAATAGCATTGAAAGATCTATACTGCTTATAAATTTCGTGTAAGTCACTTTGATAGTTAAGAGCCTACAACGATTAAAAAAATGTGCTGTGCTACATTCAATGTTTTTAGTAAGCAGCTACGAGATATTCTGTACATAAAAACATGAATGTAGCAGTGTATAATTTTTGAAACGCTGTAGTGGCTAAACAGTGAAAGTGATTGAAATGAAATTAATATGCAGTATAGATCTTTGAATGCTTTTTTACCAGAAGTCACTTATATAAATTTAGCTCGCATGGTTTCCAGGACATTCAGGGATAAACATTTAGTTTATGTCCTTAATGTCCTTTTTCATAGAATTTTTCAAAAAAGGATATTTTTTCTTTGACCTCATGTCATTAACTTTAATTTGACGTAAAAATTATTCCTTTCTGACAGTTGAGTCAAGAGATATGATGTTTTAAAAGTTTCAGAATGGTCACTAAGCCGCCATCTTTAAACCGCATTTAAAAAAAAAACTCGAACATCCCGGGAAAAATCCCTTGACACTTTTTCATCTACTGAGGTCCTCTATCGAATGAGATGGGTTTGACCTTGTCCCTCGAAATTTTTTTTGAATTTGTTGCACTGTGCAATTAATTAAAAAAAAATAAAATAAAATAAAAATTTCACCCGAGAAAATTTTGCCAATTTTTTGTTAATTAAAAAAATAATTAATAATAATAGTATATTTATTTTATTTTTAAATAATTTTAAATATATTTTTAAATAAAAATTTCACCCGAAAAAATTTCGCCTATTTTTTGTTAATTAAAAAAAAGAATTAATAATAATATAATAATAATAATAATTAATTAATTAAAAATATAAAATAAAATAAAAATTTGACCCGAGAAAATTTTGCCAATTTTTTGTTAATTAAAAAAATAATTAATAGTAATAGTATTAATAATTAATAATAATTAATTAATAAAAAAATAAAATTAAAAAAAAAATAAAATAAAAATTTCACCCGAGAAAATTTTGCCAATTCTTTGTTAATTAAAAAAAATAATTAATAATAATATAATAATAATAATTAATAATACAGTCGTGTCTGGATACAGTGAACTAATTATTGCAAGGCCTGTTCACATTATTGAGGTTGTTTATTATATCAAAGTTAACATTTTTGTTCAAAATTCGTTTTACTTGCTCAAAATACACTTTTTGATTTTTGCTTGAAATTGCTTTCAAAATTTTGTTCAATATTTAGAGGCTCCATGTCAAAATTTGGGTGTTCACTATATCGAGGTGTTCACTATATAGGGCGTTCACTATACCCAGACACGACTGTAATTAATCAGTTAAAAACAAATTAAATTTAAAAAAACTAAAATTAAAATTTCACCCGAAAAGTGGTTTTATTGAGACACCTGGACCCATTGAATGACTTTGCTTTGGAGGAAAGTCCTTCTTAAATTCTTTGCAGCATAAAGAAGAAAGATCTGTCAAAATCTTCGAATAGTTCCAAGATATGTTACTCCATAAATCTTGGTTTAATGTGATTTTTTTGTTGCTTGCGTACTTGCTTTCTTCTCGAAAAAAAGCTAAAAAAAATGCTTACCCCAACTGCCAAATGTCAAACTCGAGTTCATTAACATTTTGCTAGCGAAGCGCACCGTAATGCATTTCGCTCACAAGGCTCTAAATAATCATTTTTATTATTGGCAAGCGGCATGTGGCAAAGCGCCCCTCAATGCTGGTTGAACATAGGCGCCACTCACACGCCAGGCTGCCAACACTTTACGCCAAGTGGTGCCACCGACACGCTGATATGAATACTTAAGCCGAAAGTCAATAAGACGCCTTGCTAACTCCACGTTTCCCTCGTCCTCCTCCAACATTACAGCTGATATAAACAAAATCGTTAAAGTAAACAAAAAAATTGTGTGTGTTTTGTTTTGTATGAGCCGCGTGCGAATTGATCAGCTTTTAAAGCAAATAATCTTTATATAAAAAATGACGAGGGGGAAAACAAGTGAAAGCGTGTAAATATGTTGTTGTAATAGTCATTGATATGGACTGATTTGTTTTGAATTCCGTTGAAGCGCAACTGCCAAGTGACCTCAAGCAAACAATGCCCGAGAATTCAAAGAATTAAATAAACAGTTGCAATGAGAAACTAAATAATAACAACTAATATTCAAGTAGTCGTAGCTGAGCGAGCAAATGCGGCAACTTTCGCTTGAAAGTTCATTTTTGATCATTTTTCTACTTGCGTTCAAATGTTCTGAAATCGCTTTTGCTTTTGTTTTTGTTTGCACATTTATGTCACTTGCAGTCTGTTGCCGGGCACTTCAAGCCAATAAAACTGCTACCAAATGCAACAATTGTTCGTTGCCATATTGAATTCCATATTTTCCGCACACATTCGCTTTAACATTCCCTGCGTTATTTTGCACTTCGCTCCGGCCGCTCGTCGCCTCACTCGGTGCGCCGCACTTGACTCCAAATGGAGTGTAATGCGAACGCTTTGCAATTGAACGAATTTTATATGTTTTTCCGCTTTGATTCATTCCCGATGCGCGCGTCTGGCCGTCCTTTCACCATTCGTTGGCGCTGCTTTTGTCTTGCTTCGTTTTGGATTTTTTGCGGCGCTTTAGTGTGGCTGATTCGGTTGCTGTTTACTTGGACGATGTCTTGTTGCTGCTGCAACTGCAACTGCAGCGCTAAGGCAGCACTAAAGCAGCGCGTTGCCACCCCGCTGTGACCGAGTTGCAGTGCTCGATTCGTGCATGGAAGTGGAAATTTGCAAGCGAATTGCATATTGCTGGTGTTTTTGGCTGTGCAGTGATTACTTTTTATTATTTTGGCTTTCTTTGTGCGATTTATGTGCGCCAACAACAAAGACTAAGACTGCGTGGCCGATGCTCGTGCAGTGCACTAAATGTGCGCTTTGCACAATTTATGTTGATTATTTTGGTTATCGATAGATGCGCTCTTTGTTTTTATTTGCATGGCATTAATGTGCAAATTATTGCCTTCATTATTTAGTGGATATTGCAGGTTCATGGGATTTTTAATTTTACTACCAAAGGTTTGTCATTGTCTGCAAAGAAATAATCATTTTACCACTTTATGGCACTGCAACCCATTAAAAATCCAAAAAGAACCTCGCTATCTCCCTGAAATCAAGAGCAGAAAACCTGCTTAAGTTGTTGCACAACAAAGAACATGACAACTTTAATCTTTTCCCGCCCCGAGACACACTTAATTGGCACAAAAAACAAATATTTTCTGACAACTCTCTAAATCTCGTTTGACTGTTTCTTTCGGTTGCTCTTTACATCTTCTTGAACTTTCTTAATCAGTTGAAAGCTTTCAATTGTCATTCATTTCATTTCATTTAAATTTAATTTAATTTTTCTTTAGTTGCTTTGATTTGATTTGCTTTCGAAAAGGTAAATGTGTCCCTTGTATCCTTTGTCCCCATTAATTTTAGTTTATTTCTTCACTCGGCAATGCGTAGAGCTGATTAAATAAACTTGAAATTATCTTATCAGCACTTATCGGCAAACATAAGAAACCTTTCTTAAGTGCGCTTCGCAGCACTTAAGCCAAACACGTTTTATGCATAAAGCAAAAGCAGTCCGAAAGAAATGAAACTGCAAGCAAATTAATATGAAAATATACAAAAACTCACTACGTGACGCACGGAAAAAATGAAATACATAAAACACAAATACAACTACAACGACAATAACAATAACAAGAATAAGTATAAGAAGAAGAAGAAGACAACTTACCTTGCACAATTAACTTGGCATAGCTGGACTCGCGGGTGCCGACCAGGTTCTGGGCAATGCATTTGTAGTTGCCCTCATCGATTGGCTCGACGTTGCTTATCAGCAAATTGCCACCATCTACGACGCGTATACGTGACGTGGGTCCATAAGATTTCATCTTCAAGTCGTCCAGCGGCACGCCATCCTAAAGCAGAAAAATATGTAAATTGTTAATATTTGAATGCGAGTCTGAGTGGAGTTTTTTGGTGGGAAAAAATATGAATGATAATGACAACTTGGGCATTCAGTTGAGCTAATCACCCATGGACTATGAAGTAGAAACCAAAAATATTATCATTATAAAAATAAAAAATTATTATTATTTTTGTAGTATTTATTTTATATTTGTAGTAAAATGAAGTGAATTATTTTTGCACCAAACTGAAGGCTTCATGTAGCATAGTTAGAATGACCAGATTTAGGTCAAATATGCGCTGTTTTGTTTAATAATGTTACGGAAATTAGTTCTTTAGTTCGTCTCTCTAGATTGTGTTTGAAAATAAAACGCATTCAATTACTGAACGCAAAACGCATTTCAAGACCAGCAATCACTTTATTTACAAATTTACACTTTGCTTGTCTTTACACTTGCTACAACTTATTGGATTATTGCATGTTTCCCCTTTACTTGCCCAAATAAGACTCCCCCTCTGCGCTGCACCCGGCTGCCTTTTATACTTGTCTGCCTATCGCGCCGATTGTTCTCGCACATTCCAATTGGCCTATCTCTCGATCGTTCTCGCACATCCCATAACCATCGCGAACCATCCTTGACATATCGGAATTATAGCAAGCCGGCCGTACTCGAAAGTGCGTGCCTAAAAGTATGCCCTTAAAAGCATTCATGCATAGCACAGCGACAGCGTGCCTCATCGTTACAGTAATTTTTGTCACTTTGAAGAAAATGTCATTATGTTTCTCTTAGAAACAAACCCTCGTTCCTATTTGCCAAAAACTAATATAGAACAGTCGATTTTTACAAGCTTCTCTTGAGGCAAATTTTTCAACAGTAAAATCATTCGCCATAGTCCGAAACAAGTAGAAATCACTTAGTTCCAGGTCCTGAGTACAAGGGGAATGCCCAAGAACCGCTCAAAAAATTTCACAGAACCTCTGGCAGGTCACTATCGATATTTGTGGACAGGCGTTGTCCTGGTGGAACATAATTCATCATCTATTGGCCCAAGCTGTCCGCTTCTGGGTGATTGTGTCCTTCAATTGTTGACAGTACTGGTACGAATTAACACTAGAAAGCCCGACAATATTCTATACTTACAAAGACTATATATTATATACGTTGATATCTCGAAAAGTACACATCAGATTTGGTTTATTGTAATTGAAGAACCCTAATTGTTAAACTAATTGTAGAACTCGATAAAAAAATAAAAGTCATCAAAACAAAAGATGATAAAAATATTAAAAACGAGAAACCGTCAAAATGACCGCAATGGTCTTTCTAGTGTTAAGAGTTTGGCCGTAGGAAAGCTCATAGTATATGATTCCCTGCCTCTCCCACCAAACTCAGAGCAAAACCTTCCTGACTGTCAATCCTGGCTTGGTCACCGCGATTTGACCACAACAGTTTTTGCTTGACGTTGTCATGAGTGATTCACTTTTCATTACTAATAAAAATTCGCTTCAGAAATGGATTGATTTTATTGCGATTCAGCAGCAATTCGCCGTGGGAAATTTGCTCCATGAAGTTTTTTTGGGTTAACTCATGTGGCATCCATACATCGAGCTTCTTCTTGTATTCAGCCTTATTCAAGTAGTTCCATTCAAATGGTTTTTTGTGAAATGTTTTGCTCCAGGACAATCAACAAAGGACTTATATAATGGTTGGACTCAACAATTTCCATGGTTCTATTGACATTTCGTCGCCGCAGAGAACAAATGTCGTATGTTCTATTGAATTTAATGGCACATACGACAATCGTTTTCTCAGGCGACGATTTTCGACAATTGGCTTTTTATTGCGTGACACATTTTTTTGCATCAAAATTACAAAAATAGAATCGACGAAGCCAAAATTGTGCATGAATCTTTATTTTGGGCCTTTTTTATACAAAAGTGTGCAAAAAAAACAAGACAAGCTTTTTGAGAGAAATTTCGATATACATACATAAAAGTTCTGGTGTAGTGGTACCACGTAGCCACTTATGCCAACATTAATAACTTTTGCTACACTCGAGCGCATATGTGCCAAAGTGTCAAATAGCACCGCGCGCACGAGACAAGCGACACTCAAGTGGCTAAGCCAGCGGCGTGCCATCCGACACCACTGACCGCAGTGCAGTGTCCCACATATGGAACTTGCACTGATCGGCACTCTGTGTGATGTCACCTACCGCAGGGCAATGGCACTTGAGGAAAAGTGCTGCATCGACCGAAAAGGTCCCGTGACGCTGATTGGTCACACTTCCGCGACATTGGAAATTCGGGCGGAGCATTGGAAATGCTCAGTAGTATAACAGTTTGTAAATTTAGTATATAAGACCTAAAATTTGAAAAATAAAATCAGCTTCTTGACAAGAGACAAACCTTGCGTTTCTCCTTTGATTTTTGCTCAACACGTAGGCTCTTTAGCCATGGCATAATTGGCGCGACCCGCCGCTTCATATAGGTCACCCCGAACTGACTAACGCCTGACCTATCATTGACTGATAGATAGAAATTCCTCACCGTATCCAATACACTTTTCACCTGTACGCCACATGGCGATCCTGCAGACCACGAACTGACGACCTCGCAATGATGACAACCCAAGCACCGATGACAATGTCACCACCTTAATGACAGACAGCAAAGCGCTACGCAAACAGCTAACCACCAAAGTTGCGTACCTGATGAGACCCCATCGCCAGATCCAAATATTTGCTCCTAAATATTTAACAACATTTTAACTAATAGAATAGGATAAGAATTGTAAATGTATTCTTCTCATAATTTTATAATACACAAATAGAAATTAAAGGAAAAAATATATAAACAAGAATACGTAATAATAACATTTAAGCACTTTTAACATCAAACACAGAAGAAATAACACGACATGTGAGGAAGAATCCTACCGCATGTTCGACATGCTAAACATACGCGATTAGTATGGAGGACATCCTCGACAATCTAACAAAAATTCAAACAAATTTAAGAAAGACACCAAACCGTCGGTACACTCAAGAAACGCTAGAACGAAAACGGCAAACCGTTGCCGAATTAAAAACACAGTTCGAAAAGCAGTTGACAGAACTGAAAGAAAACGACTATACAACAGGTATAAAAATAACGTTTAACAAAACTTACTACAATATCATTGAAATTTTAAAACAGAAACAGAGCGATACCGATACAGAAGAAATACCCAAAAATACCAACATGTCTTCCTTCAATATAGAAACGGCGATGAAAGCCATACCAAACTTTACAGGCAACTATAGAGACCTGGATACTTTCACGAAGATAACAGAACTAATATACAAAAAATTGGACGCTACTGGCAAAACAGAACTGCTAGAATTCGTATTCTACGCAAAACTGAGCCTCACAACTAGAACGGCAATCGGCCATAACATACCAAAAACGTTTGAAGAACTGACTATACTTCTGAACGAACGATACAAGAGTACGAACACAATACCCCAGCTGCAGAACCAACTATCATACCTCGTCCAAGGAAGTCTAGACATAAATGCGTACAAGAACAAGATCCTTAACCTAATAGCGGAGCTAAACAAATTACAAACAGCTCAAGCCGGCTCCGAACTAACCACTATAGAACGAAATATAATTACAAAACTCAACGAGCAATACAGTCTCACCGTATTTAAAAATGGACTAAACGACGTATACAAACAAACCATTTTCGCAGCTATGCCAACAAATTTTAATAAAGCAGTCGAATTAGCCCTAGAACTAGAAAAGGACAACAAACAAACACGGGCAAGAGTGATGTTTATCAACAGGAACAGCAACAATCGAAATAACAACCAAAATAGAGCAAACTACAGAAATTTTAATCAGCAAGACAACAACAGATACCAAAGCAACAACAGTGTTAGAAACAACAACAACTACAGAAACAACAGCCAACAAGCTAACTACAACCCCAGAAACAATCAGAACAACTATCAAACGAATTCTCGCAACGAATACAACAACGGCAGACCAAACAATCACACTGCCAACACAAATTTCAATAACAGAAATCAAAACCAAAGGAACTATAACCAAAACAACAGTAACTTCAACCAAAACCCAAGGTACAACAACAATGCAAACCGAAACCAAAATTTCAACAACCATGGTCGCCCTACACACATCAATTATATTCAGGAAAACTCGGGCGACCCGGAGGAAGACAATCACATTCCTCCGGGGGAGCAGTAACAAGTGAACAAAGAATCTACCTAATATCAGAGAATCTAACAAACTACGTCACACTGAAATGCAACCAATTTAATAAGCCTTTAACATTCCTCATTGATACCGGAGCAGACATATCACTTTGTAAAACAAATAACGATGACAACCTTGAGATCAACACAGAAAACACATGTAAACTAACAGGAATTTCCACACAAAAAATAGACTCACTGGGAACATTGAAACTGACATTCCCACTAAGAAAAACCAAAACAGAATTAAACTTCCACATGGTCAATGAAGATTTCCCAATCGTAACAAATGGAATCATAGGAAGAGACTTTCTACTCAAACACATGTGCAAAATAGACTACGAAACCCTCACACTAACAATGATAATAAATGAAGAAGAACACATATTTCCTATAACAACCAAACCACCACCACACACCTCACACACAATACCGCCAAGGTGTGAAGTAATATTACCGATTAACATAAATATTCAAGAAGACAGTGTAATACTAAACCAAGAACTTGCAAACGGAGTATTTTTGGCAAATTCCATCGCACCAGCAAAAGGCAAATGCCACGTAAAAATAATTAATACAACAGATAGAACAATAACAGTAAAAAACATCCGACCAAAAATAGAAAACTTGTCTAGTTACACAATAATGAAAACAAACTACAACACCAAAAGTCCCAACAATGAACGATTCAGAAAACTAATATCAACACTCAAACTAGACAACCTAGACGAACAAACAGAAGCAGAGCTTAAAACCATCTTCCGAAAATATCAAACAGTTTTCCACTTGGAAGGAGAAGAAATTACAACAAACAATTTCTACACTCAACAACTTAACCTAGAAGACTCAACTCCCGTATACATAAAAAACTACAGATTACCGCAAACACAGCAGGAAGAGATAAAGAACCAAGTACAAAAATTAATAGACAGCGATATCATAGAACCATCAACTAGCCCATACAACGCGCCACTATTACTAGTCCCAAAGAAAAGCGAAGACAATACAAAAAAATGGCGATTAGTCGTAGATTACAGAAAACTGAACGACAAAATAATCAATGATAAATTCCCGCTCACACGACTAGAAGATGTTCTTGATATACTTGGCAGAGCAAAATACTTCTCAACTTTAGACATGACGAGCTCTTTCCATCAAATACCTTTGGAACAAGATTCAAGACCACCCACAGCATTTTCCACACAAGATGGACACTACCAATTTAAAAGACTACCTTTTGGTCTCAAAATATCCTCAAACAGTTTTCAACGCATGCTTACTCTAGCACTAAGTGGACTTAGCTCAGAAGCATTTCTCTATGTTGACGATATAATAGTATTTGGATGTTCATTAAAACACCACAACGAAAATCTGATTAAAGTCTTCGACCGACTACAACAATACAACTTAAAACTAAATGCAAGCAAATGCCAATTTTTAAAACCAGAAGTAATTTACTTAGGCCACTTAATCACAGACAAAGGCATCAGAACAGATCCAACAAAATGCGAAGCAGTACTAAAATATCCAACACCAACGAATGCTGATGAAGTACGTCGATTTGTAGCATTTTGCAACTACTACAGACGCTTCATACCAGAATTCGCATCAATAGTAAAATGCCTTAACTCTCTCCTTAAGAAAGGGACGCCTTTCATTTGGTCAGACGAGTGCAAGACAGCTTTCGAAACACTAAAACAGAAGTTAACAAACACACCAATATTACAATATCCGGATTTTAACAAAACCTTCATATTAACAACAGACGCTTCAGACTTCGCCTTAGGAGCAGTATTATCACAAGGAGAAATTGGACATGACCTTCCCATTTCATACGCAAGCAAATCATTACAAAAACACGATATCAATAAACCAATAATAGAAAAGGAACTTTTAGCTATACATTGGGGAATAAACTACTTCAGACCATACCTCTACGGAAGAAAATTCATTGTAGTCACAGACCACAGACCACTGGTATCTCTATTTTCACACAAAAACCCGTCATCGAAAATGACAAGAATCAGACTAGACTTATCTGATTACGACTTTGAAATCATATACAAACAAGGAAAAATCAACACAAATGCAGATGCTTTATCTCGCATAAAAATCGACAGCGACACACTAAAGGCAATGATTCCAACACAGGAAAATGACACAAATAACGGCAAACAAATGGAAATACTGGCAATTACGAGGAGCAAGGCAGCAACATCAAGAGCAAAAGAAAAAAGCATGCACAATGAAGAAAAAGAAAATATTTATGGTACCAAGACACGCGACAATAGGAAGGACATATCTCAAGAGCCTGCGCAACTCTACATATGGGAATGTACCTCTATGAACGACGTGAAGAACATGAGAAGATTAAATTTTGAAATAAAAGAAAAGCATCGGCCGATGATACATATTGACAATTATGAAGTGCACGTGACTTGTAGCGATGACCCTTTGAATCTAGATTCAATGTTGGAGAAACTACACAGTTCACTAAAGAACCTGCATATAAAGGAGCTAGCCCTTTGCAGAGAAAATTTTAAGTTTGAAAATATAACAATGAATGCATTCAAGGAAAGATACAACGAAATAAATAAAAACAAATGCTCGCCTACAAAAATACTTATATACAACGCTCCACGAAATGTTCAAAGCAAATTACAACAGTACAAACTAATTGACGAATATCACAACGCCAGCACAGCCGGACACTTAGGAATTCGAAAGACGATCCTAAAATTAAAACAACGATACACATGGAAGAACATGAGACAAATGGTAAAAGAGTTCGTCAACAATTGCCTGACCTGCTGCAAGAATAAAACAATTAGGCACACTAAAGAAGAACTGGTCAAAACAGACACGCCAGCAACAAGCTTTGAAACCATTACCATTGACACAGTCGGACCATTGAGAATATCAAATGGATTCCGCTACATACTCACAATGCAATGTGATTTAACAAAATTTATTATTGCACACCCGATGGAAACCAAGGACGCACGAACGACAGCAAAAACTCTTGTAGAACAGTTCATTCTCAAGTACGGTTGTTTCAAAACGTTGAAATCCGACCGAGGCACCGAGTTCACAAATGAGCTAATGCACAACATATGCCAATTACTTGACGTGCGACAAATTTTTTCGACACCCTACCATCATCAAACAATCGGAGCACTCGAACGTAACCACAGAACACTGCATGAATACTTACTAGCATTTACAACCGAACACGAATGGGACAAATGGGTACCATATTTCACTTTCGCGTATAATACGACACCACATGTCGAAACGCAGTACTCCCCATACGAGTTAGTCTTCGGAAAATTACCGTCACTACCAAGTGACAAAATATATGACAACAAACAAATTTATGACTTTGACAATTACGCCAACGAACTAAAAGTTAGGCTGCAAACATCCATAGATAAGGCTAGGAATATGATAGAAATAGCTAAACATAAGAGACAAATTAATTATGATAAGAACACAAATAAAACACAATTCGAAATAGGAGATTTAGTTTTTATACGATTAGAGACAAATAAAAAATTACAAAGTCCTTACCACGGACCGTACAAGATTATAGATAGAAATGGAGTAAACTCCACACTAGACATAAACGGTAAATATAAGGTATTACATAATAATAATCTTAAGAAATTTCTAGGAGATAATGACTTAGCAAATAACATCTAAAAATTGTACAAAATAAAGATTAAAATACATATTACACTAAGACAACAAAACAAATATTTACGCTATCTACAATTACTATAAGCTCAATAATGTTAGCTAAGCATTTCCAAATCCACCTCCGAAAACCCGACCGATATCTAAAAAAATTATTCCAAGTAATAATTTTTCGCTTAAGGGCAATGGTGTAGTGGTACCACGTAGCCACTTATGCCAACATTAATAACTTTTGCTACACTCGAGCGCATATGTGCCAAAGTGTCAAATAGCACCGCGCGCACGACACAAGCGACACTCAAGTGGCTAAGCCAGCGGCGTGCCATCCGACACCACTGACCGCAGTGCAGTGTCCCACATATGGAACTTGCACTGATCGGCACTCTGTGTGATGTCACCTACCGCAGGGCAATGGCACTTGAGGAAAAGTGCTGCATCGACCGAAAAGGTCCCGTGACGCTGATTGGTCACACTTCCGCGACATTGGAAATTCGGGCGGAGCATTGGAAATGCTCAGTAGTATAACAGTTTGTAAATTTAGTATATAAGACCTAAAATTTGAAAAATAAAATCAGCTTCTTGACAAGAGACAAACCTTGCGTTTCTCCTTTGATTTTTGCTCAACACGTAGGCTCTTTAGCCATGGCATAATTGGCGCGACCCGCCGCTTCATATAGGTCACCCCGAACTGACTAACGCCTGACCTATCATTGACTGATAGATAGAAATTCCTCACCGTATCCAATACACTTTTCACCTGTACACCACACTGGTTTTTGTTTCTGCTTAAAACACAATGTCGAAAACAAAAAATTGTCCTTTCTTTGCCATTTTGGGTCATTTTAGGAAAGTTTTTGCACTAGAAATTTTATTCGAGTGACAACCGTCTAACAGTATCAGAACCATGAACACTATTCACATTTTAGCCGCCTGGCCTGTAAAATATGCGTATTTTTCTTTGCTGGTGTTCATCTTTGATGCTCGCTGAAACCAAACTGCGTGAAGCAATCAAAAAACTGTCTGAGAAGTTTCTTTAGTATGAAAACTGATCTTTATAAAATCATTAAACATAACTCAATTGCACTTATACAACGCCAGATAAAGATTACTAAAGATATCTTTTCGAAAAATATGAATTTCTCTTTACTGCACTTTTGTGAAATATTTCATATTTTCTTTCTTTAAAGCAAAAGAAAATCACGCTAGTCAGCGCGACAAACGTGTCCATGCTGATTGTGCAAAAATTGCGAAACGGAAATTCACATATTTTCGCTGCCGTCACTTCAATTTGAGCGCATTAAGACGACAACAGGTCACAGAGGCAAAGCGTTGCCACCGGTGCGCAATTTTTGGTACATTTCACGTCAGTCGAATGTGTGCGCGCGCGCCCCAAAAGGCAAATTTAAATATCAATTTCAAAGTGAAATTATGCAAACATTTTGCTGCCGCTGCGCTGCCGTTCTGACAGCGTCACATAAATAATGCACAACGTGGCCATTTGAACGCGGCGCTAAAATGCGAAATGTAAACGTCAGATTGTACGCGTGACGGCAAAAACAACAACAACAACATCAGCAACACGACAAGTGTGTGTGAAAAACATATGCTACAACAACAATAAATACAATGTTGTTTTATATCAAAGTAAAAGTTGAGTAAAAAATCAAATACAATTTTATATAGAAACTATGCAAACAACAAAAAAACGAAATATGTTGAATGTAAAAACTACAAGTAAAGGAAGCCAGTAAAAGTGAAGGAAGCCAACACCACAAACACACACACATATATTTACATTCAGTGACACGCGAGGCGTGTTGGCGAAATGTTTTATGCATGTGGCAACAATGGCAGCTGCAGCTACTTTCACTTCACTGCGCCGCAGCCAGCAGAAAATGGTCCGCAATCGCAGATGCATTGCATTGATTTTGTTGTTGGCAGCAGCGCTGCCACGCGGTTCGCGGTGGCATTTTGTAGCAGATATGCATTTTATTTTGTGTAAATATATTTTTTTTTGAGAGAGAAAATTTGTTTTTGCACTCACCTTCATCCATATTAGAGTCGGCTCGGGTATGCCCTTTGGTGGGCCGCATTCCAGCAGCGCCGTCTCGCCTTTGGCAACGCGCGTGTCCTTTGGCTGAGCGCGAAAATCGTCGCGCAACACTGCAAGTAGGCAAGAAGAAGAAATGCACGGCAAATGTAGTAGAAATGGCAACAAATATAAATCATAAAGTGGGAGGGAAAGGCGCCCAAAAAGGGAATACGAAGAAAATGTTGCAAGCTTAGCGAATATTTTATTCATTTAATATGAACATTAAAGCATTTCGCTTTTAGTGAAATAAAATTTGACATTTTTAGCCATTTGGCGTGAGGCGAGGGATGGAGAAATGCATTTGTAGTGGAAGTAGAAATTTGTTTCAATTATTTACGAAAGTGGCCGATTGCATTGCGCAAACGAAATGTTATGAATTTGGCCTTTCCGCCGTTTTTATTTGTGTCAACTGAATGATGACTATTTTTGTGTTGGAAAAATCGATTTAAAGTTCAAACTCTGCTAGAATTCTGAAGGTATATTACAAATATTGGAAAAGAGGAAAGCATCAAAAACTGAATCATTGTCGTCTGAATAGTTTTCTATGTAGGTACATATGAAAGAACATCGACTCTCATGTTGCTAAAATAGTCGAAGAAATTTCTACAAGAGAGACATTATCCACAGTTGGGCTGAACGGCACAGAGAAACCGCAATCAAATTGGAAGAATTGTTGCTGAATTTTTAAGGGTTTGCAATCTTCAATAAACAGCTACACGGTGCACCAGCGACACCTGTAAGGGAAAGCGGGCATTAGTGAAAACAGCGCACCAAACCGATCTTAGCGAAGTCCCCAACCATCCTGCTGTCACCTACTCCTTGAGCGGTAACTCACAACATCGGAGGCGTCGTTCCCAAGAGGCGGTAGATGGCAGCCCTCCTGGCAGAAAAATTTAACCGATTAACGTTACCAACACAAGGCAATAGGGTCTTGTGCAGGCCCTATGCTCCTGAGAGGATTGAAAGCGGAAAAAAAGCTTCAACTGAAGTCAGCAAATGCAGAAAAGAATCAGTTGGTGCACTGTTTTGATGATAACCTGTGATAACCTTTGATCTAAAGCTTCGAAGCCATTCAACTCCTTTGAATCGAATTGGAGACTGAAAGATAATTTGCTCGCGATAATTTGATGATTTAATACCTAAAACGTTGTCTCAGTTCGAAACTCATGGAAAAATTAAGTTCATTTCATTAATAATTTTTTTTGCAAATCTCAAATTCTGTAGAAATTTTTGATACTTTTGAAATAAGAACTTTCTCTTCCCGAGAGCACTCAGTGATCACTCGACAATGGGATAGAAAAGAAAAAACATTCCTGGTTCTGTTTTTGGTCCAATTTTTTGGATTGAGACTTGTAGACAATGAAGTCCCAAAGACTGTTTTGGTTAACGAAGTTAGAATACAACAACCCAGTAGGTTTTTTTAAAGTTTGCATGAAACATTTTGCTTCAATCGGAACCAAAGGGCTCTGCTTAATCTTAGGTGGAAACCGAGTACAGGCCTCCCTCGTATAACGGGGTGGTTACGTTCCAGGAAAATTCCGCGTTATGTGATTTGTGTTATAGAAGACTTAACTTTCATATAAATTTTAGGGTTATGTTCCAAAAAGCTTTTTCCAAAATAAAATCGGTACTAAATTAAAGATGTATGCACATTCCAACTCAAAATCAAAATTCATACTTTATTTAAAAAATTAAAAAACATAATGAATAAAAACTGTTTTTTTTAAATCGCGTTATATCGAAAACGCGTTGTAGAAGTACCGCGCTATACGAGGGAGACCTATACAATATAACTCGACTTTCAAGCTGATCATTCGAAAGTTCTGTTAAGTAATATAATGTACCAGTCGAGTGACGGACAAATAAACAAATCTGTTTTTTTTGGAGGTTTTAATCACAAAGTACAAATATGTATAATATTTTCCAAGCCGATTTCGCTTTCTTGAGGTATTTTTAACTCATTAAAATGTGAATGAGTAGCTCAGTGTAGGGTGTGTGGTTTTCTATTTACTTCAACTCAGCTCCAGTTGAAAGTTTTGCTTTCAAAAAAGTTTTACTACAGTCAAATTTTAACTCTATAATGTTACACTTCCTGAGCCAATCCACAGTAGCTGTTTATTTGTTTTCATTTATATATTTTTTTCCTAGTTGACAAGTGTGTAATTTATGTTGACAACAGCTGCAATTGCACAATGCACAACAAAAACTACAGTCAACAACAACAAAAACAACAACAACAACCTTTTATTATCTATAATGGCAGACACTAACTGCCAAAAGTGGGTGCAACATGTCAAGCGAAAAAATCAATTGTTTATAAACAAAAGTTGCACAGCGAAAAATGTACACGTTTTGTTCAGTTTTGCTATGAAAAAATGAACAAAAAAAATTATAAAGTGCAAGAAAATAATAAAATTGCAATTGCCTTCAAATGCAGCTGAAGTAGGGAAGCGAAGGTCGCTTTCTGGTGCAATGCAAGCGGCCAAAGCGAAACCAGTCAACATGTGGCTGCAACATTTGGGCTGCGATCGGCTCATTTCCAGTGTGGTGTGGACAAACAAACGATGATTGAAAATTGCATAACTGCACAAAAGGTGGGTGTATGAAGCAGCCATAAATTACACAAAGCGCCAACAACTTTGCTGTGATTTACGAGTTTGTTCGTAATTGCCGTCGCAACATTCAGCAAATATTGATTAAACAATTAATTTGTATTTATTTGCCAGAATTTTGGCATAAATAAATTGAATTTTTATGATTGAACAGTTCACTTTTTTATGAGACAATTTTTTTATTTTCATTCAAAGCTGTCAGCGTTGTTGCGGTAAATGCTTTGGTAACTTTTGAGGCAGCGACATGTCGCACAAGTTCGGATTTGTTTACAAAAAGGTTTGTTTGCTTGTCAGCTGTTTCAGCTCAGATTGTGTGCGTTTAAGTAAAACAAGATCGCGTTAAAAGTTGCTTAGCGCCGAAGCGAAGAACGTTCAAGTCGCATCGTATCCTGTCACATAATTCACATTCAATTAAAAACGCATAAATTCATTGAGCATTGAGCGCGACTTGGCGGCACTGTCGGTCTGGAGGATCGCAGAGACGCATTTAGCTGGTCGCATGGCAATGAAAGTTATTTAATTGCTGCGTTAATGGAGTTTTGTCATAAAAACCGCAGCAAATTGTGGCAGCAGCTGGCGGTGCGAAGTGCTGTGTCGATCTGGTGGGCGTGCTGGCCTCTGGAGCAGTGAAGATGCACACAAAGAGGCATTCAATAAAATTGGCTTCGTTTTCAAAGAGAAACATTTAACATTTAAGAAGCAGACAGCATTTTGTTGTAGATTTGCAGCATGCGGGCATCAAAACTACAAACTTATACCGGAAATCAACGAGACTTGCCGCACTGTATGGTTGACTTAAAACAGCAGCAACAACAACAAACAGGCGTAAAGAAGCAACGCGCTCTAAACGATGCCAGCCAGACAGTCCGCCTTCGCCTTAGGCTGACTGGCACTGCGCCAGCTCCAGCAGTGCTCAGCAGCCAAATTGTTGTTTCATTCATTTGTCACTCATTAAATTCGCATTCGACAAATGACACGCACTGAATTTTTCATGTTCTTGTGTCGCGGTTTCAGCCGCCGTGGCTCCTTTGCCTAATTAAAATATTAAATTAGCGTCACGTGAGAAGCGGTGCGTGCGTGCTGCCACACGAATAAAATAACCAAAAATAACAACAACAAAAACAAAGACAAAGAAACTCAAAATGCGAGCAGGGAATTGTGAAAAAGGAGGAGCAGCAGCAGGAAAAGGATTACAGTTTGGCGCGAATGAAGCAACGCTGACGAGCTGAAAGCGCGTCGAAAAGTGGGCGTCAACGTGTGCTTAGCAAATGACGTGTAGGCTTATGCACGTATATTGTTGTTGTTTTTGTTGTGTTTTGTAGGTGTAGCTATTTAATTATAATTAGCATGGAAATTTGCTTTGCTCCGACTTTGGTGAGCGTAAAGAAGCCGACAGCTAGCGTTCAATTTAATTGAAAATTATCTTCCATTCAGCCAGAGTGTAGTCTTAGACAAATACGCTAAGAACGTTGAGGCCACGTTCAAATCGTGTGTTGTTTACCTGACACTTTAAGGCGCTTTTCCGTGTTCCTTTTGCCATTTTCCGGTGCGTGGATCGACCAAAAAACAAACACACAGACAGGCAGACAAACAGACAGACAGTTGGGTGACAATTGACGTTTCAGCAAACACTCACTTCACGTCATTTGCGGCGGAACCATTCACCATTCAGCATTCAGTATTCAGTTTTCAGCATTTGGCATTCGACACTCAGCTCTCGCATTGACTTTGTGCAGCTGTCAGTTTGTGCCACGCTCGTCTGCCTTTTTGCCTTCTTGCGTTCGGGCGTTGTTTGCACACACACACACTTCATTATGCATACAACAGTCACACACACACACGCACACATCAGAGCGGCAACGACGCAAATAACAAAAGCAAAAATATTTGTATTTAATTTTAGCCACAAACAAAAAGCACCAAAGCGTCACAATGGCACAAAATGCTGGCATTAAGATAAAAGTCATGAATTCTCTTGTTGTTGTTGTTGTTGTTATTGGCAATGTTTGCGCTGAACTGATCGTTGAGGATGATGAAGTTGTTGATAACCCTAATGGCTGTCGTTATGTGGATGACCATGTGGTTGTTGATGTTGTTGTTGTTTTTCAATTGTGGTTGGCGTCGGCGTTGCCATTGGCATTATTGACACTTTGACACGTCAATGTGTTGGAAATGCACAAAAAGTGCCGCCCAATCGAGACGGTTTATTCTGGTTTCTGGCCGGTTTGTCAAATAAATCTGAGAAACATTTTGTTGTAATTATTTTGTGTCAAGAAAATTTTTGATGAAAAAAAACTGCTCTAGTTAAAAGGATACGTTTACTTCGAAAAAGAGTATACAGCCTAAAAGTATGCCAGAGAAATTGAGTTTAACGTAAAACCTAAACGAGTGCTGGAGAAATGATTTGATGTCAAAAAGTAGCTTTAGTAACGTTTTTTTTTGTTTTTACTTTTAGTGCAGAAGTCTACAATCCTTCTAGATTCTTTCAACTAAAAACCACTCCCTGATTGGCGAATCACATAGTGGATCCCTCTTCGTTCCCATAAAGTACGTGACTAGTCATCTGTAATCGTGGACCGCCAAATCACTTTGTCAAGCTTTATATTTACAACTCGCTGTATAAATTGATTGTGGTGCAAAGCCTAAAAGCATGCTGAGCAAAATATTTTTTTTAATAAAAACATGGTTTTGATGTTAATTTGCGGTGTAAATTGGTTTAAAGTTAAATTGAAAAGCACATCGAAATTAAAAACAATGCTACGTGAACAGGACGAAGCAACTGATAGGACACGCCTGGAGGAATACCACAAGATTTACTGCAGTTCTTACGGGTCATTGACTGTTGGGGGCATACGAGGCCTCAGAACGATTTCAACCATTTCAAATAGTGAGATCACTAGTCTTCTATACTTACAAAATAGATTTAAAATATCAGCCAATTTCAACACAAAGAAGAATGAGGCAGCAGTTCTGGCAGCAACTACTCAAGCAACCAACTAACATAGAAAACGATGTTGGCACAAACGTCGAACTGTCTTCCTGCCGATCTTTCTTGTCATTAATGCGGAATTATTTACGCTATAAATTAATTAATTAATTAATTTCAGCAAACTGCCTAAAAGTATGCCTAAGAAATCCAGTTTAGCGCCAACTATGGAACTATATGCAGAGGACTTAATTTGAATGCCAAAATATATGGTAAATTGCAGTATAAATTGATTGTAGAAGTTAGCCTAAAAGTATGCTATAAACAATCATTTGAGCGCCAAGCCTAAAAGTATGCCAGACAGACTTAAAATGCAGAAAAATTACAATAGGGGTATTCTCGATGTCTTGCACGGAGGAAGAATTCGTAAAAATGCAACCGTGCAAGACTGGAAAATGCTACACATCGAGAACGCACAAAAAAGCACACATTGCAAATATTGCAAAAATGCCGCAAACTTTCTCCAATTCTTTTTAATTTGGTTTTCGGTTGATCCATTTCTACCTGCAAGCAAGACATATATGCAAATTATATAAAAAGGTTGAAATAAAACCAAATATAAAGAAAATACGCTTGCGCACACGAAGAAAATTAAATGGCTGCCGCACAATCGCGATGTCACACACAAAACAAGGGTTTTTGCGTAGCATGACATGCAAAAATTGCAAACTGTTTTTGCTTGTATTTTGTTGTTGTGTCGTTGCTCGAAATGCATGGCCATGTCAATTATGCATTTCGTGCACGATGTCAGGGCTATGCAAGACATCGAGAATACCGCTAATTTGTTGTAAGACCAACTTGTAGTAAAAAGTTGTATCAAAAATTGATTGATTGAAAGTATGTCAGAAATTTTCCTCAGAGACATGGAGACAGATATGGTGCAAATGTCATTCTTACCTACAGTAGACTTTTAGGCTACTAAAGGATTTCAAAATTGCAAAAATATTCCATACGTAGATATAATTAATACATTGAAAATTATGCATTTATTCATTAATTGAAACAAATGAACTAAAAAAACCAATAATAATCAAGTGAACACTTCTACTTTCTGTCTACTTTCACACTCAAAACTTTCCATTAGTTTATTGCTAAAACTTTGAAAACACACAATTCACTCGTGTGTGATAAAAGAGCCTCAACGCTTGCCAAAACTTGTCGACAACCATCGACTTGCTGGTCCTTGGCTTTTCAGCAAATGTTTAGAATTTCACACACACATGCGCCCAGTTGCAACTTTATGGCCGCATAAAATCTGGCAATTGGACGCACCTGCTGATTTTTATTGTTCTCAATCCCTACCCGCACCCCACTCTTCCTCCTCCTCTACTCTTGCTGTTATTTACTTTCTTTGCCGAAAAAACACGCACCCAATTGTCTGCCGTCACTGTTGACTATCCTGCCTTGTTTTAAAATAGTTAAACAAAATCACAAAATAAAAAACAAAAATACACAACAAATTCTAAACAAACGACACACGTTTGCGCTATAAAATCCATTGTATATTTTGGATAAGTGAGCGCCGCCAGCACTGCTTTGGTTCGACTGGGCCTTTCATTGTTGTTGTTGTGTTGGCTTTTGGTAGTGGCCTTTTTATTTATACGTCGAGTTTTTATTACTGGACAGCAATGTGCCGGCAAACGAACGAACAGCAACAAAATAAAATAAAATTTAATTGTGCATACTTAAATTTATTATCTGCACAAACTTTGGCCATCACTCCTGAAAATATGCTGCACAATTGTAAGGCAAACATTAAAATTCAAATTCGACGCCAAACAAAAAAAATAAAATCCAACAACATTTTATAACGTAACGTTAACAAAAAACAAATAAACAAAAAAAAACAAAATAAAATACAACAAACAGAAAAATAAAAAAACAAACAAAAATAAAAATCTCGTTAATAAAAACAACAATGCACTTTGCCTGTTCCTGTTATTGTTCTGTTTTATTGAGCTAAACAAAAACTTTATGCAGAACAAGCGGACTGAACGTCGAGTAACGCTTCGCTCATTTGCGCGAAACAATGCAGCTAAGTGGTTGGTCGCCTAAAAGCACACAATGCAAATGTAATAATGACCATTCGGCTATTGATGGCAGTGCTTGGTGTGGGGAATGGAAGTGGTGTGATTGCGCTGTCCGAGATGAGTTGGGACCATAAATTTTGCTATCGCACTTTGGGGGTTTTTAAGTTGGCAACATAATCAGATCGATTGGTCAGAGAGCAGCAAGTGGCCACGCGGAAAATTTAAAAGCAGACACAAAACACAATGCGAAAGGAATACACGATATCTGGTAATGAGAAAACTTGGCTCAAAAAATACATAAAAATATATATTTGCATGTTAATATTTTTTACATTTTGGTCTACTAAAATTCTTGGGTACATTTGTTTATTTTTATTGTACTTTTAGCAGGCCCAGGATTGCATGGGCATTGTAGAAAGGAAAAACCAGGCGTTATGAACATAATATATAATAAATACAAATACAAGAAAGTGAAAAACTGAAAATATACAAACGATTTGATTGGTGACATCTGAAATAATTTCATGCGCCCTTAAATTTGAATATTGCAATTGGGCTACAAAATAGCGAAAGACTTTATTTTTCGGCGCCTATCGTGAATACCACTAGTATTAGTTAAGCTCCCTTTTACTTTGTGCCTCCAACTCTTCCCTCAAGCCCTGCTGGCTTGATGCCAAATAAATGAGCAACTAAATTCGATCTTTTTTTGAAATTGATTGCTGTCAATAAAAGTTGCATTTGCCATTTTCAAAGAGGGCGAAGCTTAACCCTCAGTTCTGACAGCTGCTCTCCCCACCGGCGTTTTCTAGTTTCTTCTCGGCACCGTAGCACGTTTCCACTGTTTGTTAGCGCCTGTTGGAGTGTCAAATAACCTGCAGCTGCCTTCAACCCCTCAACATGTCGCCTTGTGTTTACTTTTCTAGTTGTCTTTGTTGTCTTTGTTGTCTCTTAGTGCAAGTCGATAGTCTATGGTTTATAAATTCTATACTGTAGCCAATTGCCGCCAGCAATATTTGCATTACTTTAAAAGGGCTGCGCTCTTTTTGGCCATGTGTCAAAAATTGTGGCATTATTGACATTTAACCCTCTACTCCGGACAAATTTGGCTCAACGGCGCGACGCATTGTTTGGCCAAAATATTGAAAAAAGCGAATGAAATAAACATAAAAAATTGCTCAATTGAAGGGGCGGTGGCTGTGTTTGGCTCGAGGGGGCTGGGAAGTGCACACGTCACCACTTGACTGGCCAGCTGCCATTAAAACTCAACTCGTGACTGGGTTGCTGCAGCGTTTATTATTGTTATTGCTGTTGTTGTTGTTGTTGTTGTTGCTCGAAGAAAATACAACCCACCGCACAACACGTTTGATTGACTTATTAGTTCTTAGCCGCGGGATTATGTTGAGGTTTAAATGCGATCACTTCATGCACATACACACATCCACACATACATACATACAGCAACGCCAAGTGCAGCATTGCCATTCGCCTTGTTATGCACCATCATTAACCCCGCCGCTCCGCCCCCGAGCGTCTGAGTGCGTCTGTTGTTGTTTTTTTTTGCGCTTGATTGATGCGGCTGCGGTGTGTTTGCACTAATTGAAGTTTGTTTGCGCGGCTTTGGGGCGGAAGTGAGCAGGCAGCACGGCACAGACGCGGCTAGTGGCTCATGAAAAGTGGAGTTTCTTCTTCGAGTTTGGCCAAATGTTTTGGTAAGTGGAAATTGTGAAAATAATTGGAAAAGTTTTGCAATAAATGCATGTCGACTGTGGACTGACTGAAGGCGCGTTGGAGGGTTGAGTTCTGTGCTGTGCTGTGCTCTTCGGTACGATTGTGTTGTGGTGTGCGTGCGCGGCATATTCGCCATGTTGTAGGCCTGGCAGTGGATTACTTAAGTGCGCCATTTGATGGAGTGGGCGCGAGTGAAGGGATGAAAGCCGTGTGTCGAAGTCGATTTAAAATCACGTTTTATTGGGATTTGTAGAAGGGTGTGGTGTTGTTGTTGTTTGCTGATTGGCAATGTATTTGAGTTTACATTGGAGAGCAATGAGTTTGCGGGTGCAGGGTCTGTCCATAAGATGGATGCATAATGCTTTCTTTTTTGTAAATAATGAAGAAATATTTCGGTTGAATGGAAATAAATATTTGTTACTTTAATTAGCAAAATAAACGTTCAGAAAGTAATGCAAGCAAAGTGAGAGTAATGAATGAAGGGATCAATGATATGAATACAATAAGTTTGCCAATATTGCAAACATATTTTTTTTAATTTTTTGTTTTATATTTTTTAACGCAAATTTAAAAGATTATTGTGTTCAAAAAATTGAAATAAAAATAAAAAATAAATAAAATAACTAAATACAAAAACAAATACAATTTAAAATATGGATCTCAGTTTTTTTGAAAACAAAATAAATAAATAATAAATAATATTATAAAAAATGAACTAGATAAATAACTGCAAATAGATAACATAAAATAAAATAAAATCAAATGAAATAAAATAAAATAAAATAAAATAAAATGAAATAAAATAAAATAAAAAAAATAAAATAAATTACAATACAATAAAATAAAATAAAATAAAATAAAATAAAATAAAATAAAATAAAATAAAATAAAATAAAATAAAATAAAATAAAATAAAATAAAATAAAATAAAATAAAAAAAAATAAAATAAAATAAAGTAAAATAAAATAAAATAAAATAAAATAAAATAAAATAAAATAAAATAAAATAAAATAAAATAAAATAAAATAAAATAAAATAAAATAAAATAAAATAAAATAAAATAAAAAAATAAAATAAAGTCAAATAAAATAAAATAAAATAAAATAAAATAAAATATAAACTAAAATAAAATAAAATAAAATAAAATAAAATAAAATAAAATAAAATAAAATAAAATAAAATCAAATAAAATAAAAAATAAAATAAATTTAAATAAAATAAAATAAAATAAAATAAAATAAAATAAAATTAAAAAAAATCAAATCAAATCAAATAAAATAAAATAAAATAAAATAAAATAAAATAAAGAAAATAAAATAAAATAAAATATTTAGCAATAGTTTCATGTATCTTGTGGTCAAACAACCGATATGTATTAGATAACCCTAAAAGAGCTCAATAAATGAAATAAAATGTTTTTAATACAATGAAAAAAGTTACCAAACCACCAAAAAAATAAAATTATTTTTTACTTATTCAATTAAAATTTATTGATAAATTTATTAAATAAAATTTTTAGAAATACTTTTAATTTATTGTATTATTTTGGTTATTTTTAGAAATATTTATGAATTATGTTCCTCTACTTATATTTTTTCAATTTTATATTTTTTATTAATTAGAAAAAATTAGATTTTTTCAAGTTAAATAAATCAACTTGTTTTGTGGTATTTTTTTTATTATTTTATTTTTAAATTTAGTACAAGTCACTAAAAATTGTACTTCCTTTCCCATTACAAAGCATCCAACAACACAATTGTTTTATAGACTACACTGGCGCACCACCCAAGTGCCCGTCAGTTGCGATTTTCCACACCGCAGCAAGAAATCTGCTGTGAAATTGCAAATTTCCAACAATTTACACGCTACTGCAGGCTATGAAAACTTCCATTGTGCGCACGCAAGCCGCCAATGGTGCCGGCGACAGGCGTCGGCGGCGCAGCAGCGGCGACACCCACCCGGTCAGCAGTTCAGCAGCGCCGAAAACCGAACTCAGGTGCTCACTGTTGAACGAGTAAAAGTCGAGAGAGACGGCGGCGGTGGCACACTTTAACCTCGCCGGCGCTGTAGAGATGCAAGATAATACAAGTACATACAACAACAACAACACTGACGATCATAAAAAGCACAAAAATAATGCGCTGGTCGGTGCAACAACGAGTGGCCGGTCGAGCTGCAATGTGCAGATCGCATTGGCTGTCAGTACGCGCACCCAAACGGCCGCTATCGGGCAAATATCAGCAACTGAAAATCTTTAACATCTGCATCAGTTGCCAGGTTGCAGGCCGTCGCGATTGTCTGCAATCATGGCAGCCGCATGGATGAGGCGGCAGCAGCAGCAACAGCGGCAGTCGGCCGCGCGTCATATGCAACATGACAGCAGCCGCCTGCGGCCGTATGCAAAATTAAGGAGGCAGTTACCTTTTTCGGGTATAATAATGGCAAAAGATGGCAGCAGCAACAAAAACAACAATAAGAATAATAACAACAATGGAAGGGCAGAGAAATCGGATTGGTGTGTGCAATGAGGAGTTGACGCTGTGCCCTACAGTTGGGAGATAAAATTAGCTTAGTGGAATTGGAACTAAATTTTGAATGAGAAAAGTAGGCATCCAGTCAACTAAGATTAAGATAAGACAACAATTTATATGATTTCAATGAACTGAAAGTCCAAGTTTGTGATCAATGTATCAAAAAGGAGATCTTTGGCATCACTTGATGTGATCACATGAAGTAATAAAGAAGCTCCTTGGAAAAAATGCCATATCACATCGAAATTTGCCAAATGGGTTGTTATGTTCACTAAAGTAACATAAGTATTAAGAAAATATTAGTAAGAAAATTTTAGTAATTTGCAAGTTTACTGTCGTAAGGTCCTAAGTGAGAAGAATGGTCGGAAACGCCCAGGAGAGGAAGGTAGGGTGGAGCCAATGAGCCATTTATAAAAGCTACGTTTTAAGGGTATTATTTTTAAAATAAACCTATAAATCCAGTTGCCTAACCATTGCAGCTTAGAAAGTCTAAAATGCCAGCTGAAACTTAAGACCTTCGTCTTAGGACCTGCTAGATGCCTTAGCAATTCTTTTTCTAAGAGCTTGTGGTGTCAGGAGGCTGTTTCTGTGTGTGTTCTGTTGCTTTTAGTGATCGTATGAGGAAGATGACCGTTTTCGAAGCACTCAAGCCTGGCTTTAAAAAGGCTCAGTGAGAGACATAAGATGTGGCCTCAGCCTGAACTACAGACCCTCTCTGAACCTTAATCTTTAGTTATTGGAAAGAACACAAATTTAAAATCTTTTATTTAGTTTTGCATTTCGTTATGAAGACGTTGCTGAGTATAGAAGTTTGATCCTGAAAAGACACCTTTCATAAGTCACTTTCTTTCTTACGCTTTACTGAAACTCGAATTTTCTATAAGGTCTATGCTTGATAAATGCTTACTGACACTATACTATACCATACATATTATTCAACGATCCAAACGATGTGAGTTTCGGTAAGCTTTCGCACAACTGGCACAAAATTAAAACTTAAACTCACATGCCCAAAAATTTGCATGTAGCGCACAGCATAAATGTGTTGCAAGTTATTCGACAAATTTATGAG